>OZ010741.1:85075059-86275059 GCA_963932245.1 Tachinus rufipes | reverse complement strand
TCTCCGTTCAAAAAGAGAACTGTAAATGTAATCTTCAACCACAATATCCTTCATTTTAAAAAATTGTGGCAAACTCAAATTCAACTAGTAAACAGAATATGGAGCAATATAACAAAAATTCTATTACAGTAAATAATAAACCATTTTTTCCAAATATCTAAACAGAAATTATAGTTCATAAAAATAAAAAACAAACAAACAAAACTCTTGATGTTGACAAGGAAGGATATAAAACTGTTACTTATCAAAAACGCTGGAACATCTCAGAATAATAATGTACTAATTATTAAAATTAACAAACAAGCTTTTTTATATTTACAGATTAAAACCAGATAAATTAGTTAAATACGTGAAATCAAAAGAAATTATTGAAATTATATTTTTTTAACAAGTAACAATATTAAAAACTTATTAAATGTAAGAAATTATAAATATAATTATTTGAATATGATAGTTAGAAATATCCGTTCAATTTTCATTTGGTGATATCTCTTCTTTTATATTAAAACAAAGTATTACTAGCAGATGTAGTTGATATTTTTAACCCTAAGATGCATGGGTGGGGTCTAATGGACGCTTTGTTGTGTTCATTGTTATGCCATTTTCATGTTGCGTTTAACTTAACTATTTTCGTCTAAGAATGCTTTATCCAAACATACAAGAAGCTATTTATTATAATAATAATAATAATAATAATAATATTTATTGATGTCAATATGCAGTTCTGCATTTACACACGTCAAAGAGCAAAATTATAATGTATAGCAATATAAAATAGGAGATAAAATATAATATACATAATATCAAAACAATTAAGAATTAAAATTTAAATTTAAAAACTCATCTACAGAGTAAAAAGCATTAGCTAGTAACAAAGATTTTACATTAGTTATATACTCTTTTAGAGGCAACATTCTAATGCGATGAGGTAGCTTATTAGAAAAAAGGATGGCGTAGTAGTTTTTACTGCATCTAGACTTATTTATTCGTTGAAAGTCTGGCAATATGTTTGATGCATGTCGTGTAGAGTAAGTATGCACAGAGGAATGCAAAGTATAGTCAGCATCGTTGTTTTTTTATATATATATCAGACACTCTTTGATGTATTCAGATGGTAGTGTCAGGACTCCTAATTTAGTGAATTCAGTTCTACAGGGGTCTCTAAAATTTAGGCCAGAAATAATTTGGATGCAACGTCGTTGCATTTTAAATACATTTTGCGCCGTTGCGGAATGTCCCTAATTAAATATACAATAAACTATTTTAGAGTGTATGTGCGCAAAATAAAGAGACAATAGTAATCTTGTTGGTGTTATTTTAAATAGTTTTCGTAAAAGAAATGTATATTTAGCTATTTTATTTGAGATTGATGTAGTATGATTACTCCAGCAGAGTTTTGAATCAATGTTAACACCAAGAAACTTAACATTATCTGTGAGATTTGGTAAATCTTTTTTTAAAGAAAACATAACATTATTATTTAAGGTAAAAGAATTAGCCAGAAACCATTCATCGGCCATATAATAACTGATCTATTTGATCACGCAATGTATGTAAGTCATTACTTGTTGTTATTATGGTTGTATTATCAGCAAACAATACAAAGTTTGCGTTTTTGTAACAGATTGGTAGATCATTAATATATACCAGAAACAATAGAGGGCCAAGGACTGATCCTTGTGGCATTGCCATTGTTACAATTTCTTTTGTAGATGTTGTACTTGCCACATCAACGTATTGCTGTCTTAAATATAGATATGATTTAAGTAACTCAATACTATAATTAGCAAAATTTAATGATTTAAGTTTACTGATTAATATTGAATGAGACACACAATCAAATGCTCGCGTCAAGTCGCAGAACATTGCGTGTGTGTAATATTTTTTGTCAAAACCCATTTGCATTACATCTGTAAGTTCTGTGATTGCCATAGATGTATTAAGATTACTCCTAAAATCATACTAAGATGTACTTAAAATATTGTAGTTTTCAAAAAATGTTTGCATTTGTAAAGCAAGATATTTTTCAAAAATTTTAGCAAATATGGGTATAATAGAAATAGGTCTGTAATTGTTAAGTGTGTTTTCACCCTTTTTAAAGACTGGAACTACTCTTGATATTTTTAAAGCGTTTGGAAATATTCGGTTGGTGACACACATGTTTATTAGATTTGTTAGTGGATATAATAACAGATTTACTAATGATTTTACAATTTTAACATTTAAAAAGTAATAGTCTTTACTATTACTGCTTTCTATATTGTGTATAATATTTCGAACTTCTATAAACGTTATTTCCCTAAACGCAAAAGACGCAGACATGTTTAAATTTAATACATACTCGTTAAAATTTTTGTACTTTTTGGAAGTTTTTCCACTAATTCCCGTGGAGTCTTTAAAAATTAGTTATTATATTCTACAGCTGTATTGACATAATATATTAAAAAAAATCATAGTAATAAATAAAAGCAATATTATATACCTACCACATCTATGCATACGACGTGCTTAGAACTTCCTCATATAGTTTAAGTGTTAGTTGTTGCTAAATAGAGTCACATCATTATTTTGAGTACATACAAGTTTTTGTGTTTGTGTTTTTGTGTTTTTTGCATTTGCAGTAAAAAGGTAAATTATGTAAAAATCCATAAAAACAGATCATATTGAAGATTTTTGTAATATTTGTTTAGTATAAAATAAAATGTAGTACGAAATAAAATATATAAAGAAGAGACGCAATGTCCTCAAATGAGACAGTTGTATAGCAATAATTTCGAATAAAGCCTAGTTAAATAGGTAAATTTATACGAATGCCACAACGACATATGTAGCGCTCGTTACTATTTGTTCAATCCCAATAATAACATTAAAAAATTAAATTTATGAAAAAATATTCTAACTAAAACCATCTATATCAACATCGTTCACCACCACAATTCAAAGTAAATATTTTTTTTTTTTTTTTTTACTCCATACTGATGAGAGGTAAACCTCGAAACGCGTCTATGGATGTTTTTAGTTAGAATATTTTTTCATAAATTTAATTTTTTAATGTAGTACAAAAGTTTATAAATAAATAAATATTTAAATCAATTTACCTGCAATATTTTATAAATGGTCTGATGGACCCGTCCTATGTATAGATGTATAAAAAATTGCGCATGCATCTAAAGCCATGATATCAAAAGTTTTTCTAAAAATGCTGTCTGTAATTAAACCTGTGCACAAAAAGAAAGACAAATACGTTTTACTAATTATCAACCAATAAGCTTAAATTTGGTGTTTTCAGAAACTACTTCCAACCCGAATTATTACATTTCTAGAAACTTCATTCTTTAATAAATTTCAACACTGTTTCTCATATAATTGGTCAACAACAACTGCTTTATTTACCGTTGTGGTAAGTTGTTGGTGCGTAAAAAAAAGAGAAGCTATTTTTGGATCATTTTTTGACCTCTCCAAAGTATTTGATTTATTAAACCAAATGGGTTTTCTTCAAAAGTAGAATTATTAGCTATTTGAGGAATAACAAATAAACTTATTGTTACAAATTTAACTTTTAAAACGCAAAAAATTGTAATAAAAACACTCAAAGAACAAATTGATACAAATATCGAAAATAGTTCACAAAATGTAAGTGTACCGCAGGGGAGTATATTAGGACCCTTACTATTCAATATTTACATTAATGCTTTATATAACGCCATACATCTTCCAGCTAAAATAATAAATTATGCAGACAACTCTATTTTGCTTACTAAAACTGTCTGGAATATAATCAACATGGAGACAAAATTCACAAAAGTTGCGGACACTCCACAAATGTCATTATGCTTGCAAGATGAAATAATAACAGACAAACAAAAAATTAGTAATCATTTTAATGAATATTTTACAAAAATAATAAGCAATTCGACATCTGTAAATAAGAATATGAATTTGACTTCAAGAATTTCCCAATCGATATTTTTAGAACCTGTAACAACTAGAGAAGTTGAGAACATAATAAAACAGTTAAAGTCGTCTCAAGTAACAGGTGTAGATGGTATTAGCACCAATATGTTAAAAAAGTGTTCCCAGTTCTTAACTCTTACTATAACAATATTACTAAATAATTCATTTGAGCAAGGGATATTTCCTAACCAATTAAAAATTGCAAAAATACTACCACTGCATAAAAAAGGACCGTTGACAAACATATATACATATTTGAAAAAGCAATGGCCATAAGATTATTAAATTATTTTGATAAAAATAAAATTTTCTCAAACACACAGTTTGGTTTTCGACAACTCAAATCGACAGCTGATGCAATAATGTCCGTAATTTTAGAAATCTATAAAAATTTGGAGTCCGGGAATAAAACAGTTGGTGTTTTTGTAGATCTATCTAAAGCGTTTGACCGTGTCTATCACAAAACACTTTTACACAAACTACAATTGTATGGCATACGTTCAATTTTGAATATTACACTAGGGGTTTCACAAGGATCAATTTTAGGACCATTGATGTATATAATTTATACCAACGACATAATTAATGCTCTTCCAAGTGGTAAAGTAGTTTTGTTTGCTGACAATACAACGTTAATAACGGCAAAAAAACATGAAAATGATTTAATTTGTGCAACAAATTGTCTCCTAAGCAACTTAGACAATTACTGCAATCATATAAACCTCGTAATAAATAAACAAAAGTCAACATTTATCAATTTTTCAAAACAATCAGATTTTAGTCTTTCAATTAAACATTAAAGAAAATCTTTAATTCAACAACAAGATTCAATGTTTTTAAGAGTCTGAATTGATAATAAATTAACATTTGCCCAACATGCTAACAACATATGCAAAAAATTATGCTAGGCAAATTTCAGCATTAGACAACTTAAAGAAATAAGCAGTATAAGTGTAGTTTTGTCATTTTATTTTGCAAATGTACACTCTATACTTTCTTATGCTACCGAAACATGGTATAACTTACTAGCATATACATATATCGTGTACTTTTATATGTAAAAAAAACATTCATAATTTTAAAACAAATTCCGACAACCACCACTATTCTACCAGGAACAAAGCGTTACTGCTGTTAGCACAACACAAATCGGCACAATATGCCAACTCTCCACTATGTTGTGGTATCAAAATCTATAATAAACTTCCCGAAATCATCAAAATATTGCTACTGCCTTTATATAAATCAAAATTGAAGAAATTAATACTTGATTGCAGTTTCTACAGCGTCCAAGAATTTTATGAACATTTTAAATAATATAATTCTATGTATTTTAAATTGTATTTTTATCCCATATATGTATATGTTTCAACTTATGTGAATTTTATTTTATTTTACTATGTAATATTGACTTTTCCTATGTATAATGTATATATCGACTGGAATAAATGGATTATTTTTATTATTATTATTATAATAAAAGTCAAACTATTTCAAAAGCTATAGAGACAGCCGATGAAACGTTCAAAAATTAAAGCGACTGGTTTCATCAAAATGGTTTAATTTTAAACGGGGAAAAACAAAATGCGTAATATTTAAAAGTAGCAAATAATTGCCACAAATATTACCATAGATGACACATGTATAGAATGCTGCATCAGTGCCAATTAAGTACTCAATTGGATGAATGTTTGAGTTAGCATAATCATGTTAATTATATATCATAGCAAAGTTGAACAAAACGTGTTATGCTTTGCGATCTTTAGCTCAATTCTTGCCAGAATATGCTGTTCAAAGTGTATATTGTGCAACTTTTTGTTCATATTTATAATATAAAATTATAATTTGAGGAGGCACTTAAACCAATTATATCAATTAATTGTAATTCAAAAGAGAGCAATTTAAGCAATATTTAAAATGAAAGCTTTAGATTTATGTCGGGGATACTTTAGACATAATAAATTATTAACATTACTTTATCTGTAACAATAAAAGTCTTTTTTTAAAATACATCAAGAGTCACACATATAATACCAGAAATGTAAATAAATATATTTATCAGGTTCATAGAATCTTACAGAAAAAAAAGGTAGATGGCCATGTATAAGTCAAGTGTACGAAATAAAAAATTGTTTTTGCTCAAACCACTAAAAATGCCTTCTTCTACATGAATCACATTTCCGAGTAATAAGCAATCAAAAAATTAAGGTTTCTGAGTTTTTTTTACATTTTTTGATCGTTTGTAACTTCTCAGGATTGCATTTACAGAAACAAATTAATAATAACTTTTTCCTTCAAAATTATCTAAAGAATAAGTTTTGAAAACCAAATATGTAACAAAATAAACGTCAGTCAAACAGTTTATTAAAACAGCAAGTGCAAACAAATCATCCTGTATATTGGCTATCAAATCGGTGTATCGGCACTACACCAAATCGGAATACTCAAACAGCTGCCCTTGTATTTAGTAAAAAAATAAAGACGGTTACTTCTATGAACAAACTGTGCTACTTACAAAACTAACACTACTGCTTTTAGAGATTAAAGTCCTTACAAATTATAAACTATTTGCAAATTGTTGTACTGTATTGCTGTATAAGATCATTTATATTTAAACCAAAACCTGGAGGTATGTATACGCCTCCAATAATGATTGGTTTTTTATTTATTTTAATTAAATGAAGTAATATTATGTTTTCCGCTATCAATATTCTGGCACCATAAGATTTATCTCTTGTTAAATCATTTCTGTTAGTTCTATCTATTACATTTTTTTTTTAATTTGAGTTACATGATAATCTTTCTGTCACAATAATTATTACATCATAAATGCCGCTGTTAACGTTATGGATAAGTTCACTTAATTTTTTAGTACGAATTCCACAGGTATTATAAAAATAGATATTTACTTTTTGGAGCATTTAAATGTGGACAATTTGTAAGAATTTTAATATTTTGTAATTGAGATTTTTGTTTTTATATCTTATTGTTAATTGAGTTTCACCACGTGACCGATTTTTATCTCATCATATACTAATTTTCTTTGATATTTTTTGCTTAATAAGATCTGAGTTAAATCATAATTTCTCATTTTTTATTGCAGCTTAATATTTGAGGAGCATTCATGTTAATATGTCCATTTATAATATTTTGGAATTATACATTGTAACTTGGTTAAAAATATTGTTTAAAACTGTTTTAACTATCTTTTTAAAACAAACCTGAATATGTCTAAAATATATTCCCTTATATGACACATTACGTAAAACTAAACATTTAATTTTATATGCAAGTACACATTAAGCAAAACTGAATAAGTCCTGTTGACATGTTTGACAGTTATATTTTTTAATTTTATGTTACTCATGACATCTATGAACAAGTAACGAAACTATTATACAAATTCCTTTATTGGAAAATTTTACTGTAGCCCAAGTAACGCAAAGCAAGATGTCTATGAAAGCGTCAGCGTCTGCAAGCAAGTTAGTAAATTTTCATTCTATCAAAACGGACGATGATGATAATGATAATAAGGTTACAGTAAAAGAAGTAAACTTTGGATCACAGAAGAAAGCCAAAAATCGGTCAAAATTGCAAATAGAAAAGAAAGAGAGGTTAAAATTAGTATGTTTTATTAAATAAGATTTAATATTTATATTAGACTGAAACAACCAAATTTTAGTGAATAATTAAAATGCAATCATTCAAAAAAATAATATAGTAGTAGTCTAGTAACCGAAGAAGAAATTAAACACTAGTAAATAACAATATAAGATCAGCCAAGAAATAAATTAAAATAAGTCACCAAATGTGTTGACTTATCACTAGAGACCGGATTAAAAAACATTAAAAATAAGAAAAAAAGCGCTTAAAAAGGCATGAAAATATTACTAAAAAAGCATTAAAAAAGCACCAAAAATGTAAAAAAGCATTAAAAAGGCATGAAACAATTGAAAAATAAAAAAGAAAACTTAAAAAATCCAAAACTATAAAATATTTTAATAAAGGTTTTATAACATTTAAATTTACAACAGTTTGAGTGATGATATTTTTTACACACATTTTAAATAATATAAAAAAATCTTTTAAATAACTAAAAAAAAACTATCTACGAAAACAGTTAATAATTAAATGTTGCTCTAAGTGTTCAACTGTAAAATTCTGTCTTTAATCACTTAAAATGTTTTTGAAGGGGAAAGATTTCTTTCGACATGCACACTTGCACATTGGTGCATGTTTAAATTTTGCTTTAAAGCTGGATTCCTATCAAAATCTGGAACATTTTCTCCACTCAAAATACAGTTTATTTTATTTAATGTAGACATACTTCTATTTTTCAAAAATACATCTTCGGATTTTGATTTCACTGTTTGCCTAATACAGCCTAGTACTTTTAAAATTGCATCTTTAAAATCTCTAATTAGACTTCTATTTAACGTATTTTCCTGTTTTCCTAGCGATTTTATGGCATGACTCACAAAAACAAAAGCTAATTTATATTGAAGTTTCTTATTTTTTAGAACTGCTTGGAAGTTTTTCACTGATTTACTTGCAGGATCCAAAAATTGTATTACAACGATTTTAAATTTTTTTAAATTGAGAGAATCTCCGACCTACCGGTCATATTTGGTTAGGAATTATAAAATACAGTTATTATTAAAACACGCTATAAGCTCAGTCGGGATTTACAGAATTATATTAAACTTGTCTAAATAATATTATAAAAAGTATGCAAGATTTTGATACGTAAATTTTGCTCTGCGTTTTCTAAATAATAAAATAATATACGCTTTTTTTATTTACATTTCAATCCACTAAACTTCATAGAAAAACTGATTTATAAAAAAAAAGTACCAAAACTGAAAAAAAAGCTTGAAAATAAGCACAAAATCTTAAAATACGCCCAAATTCAAAAGAAATACTAAAAAAGCAAAAAAAGCGTAAAAAACTTAGTGCCAAATGATTACATTCTTCACAATTCGTGCATATATTTAGACATATTTTCGATGCTTTAACTATTTAGCGTAAGCATAATAGCTAGGAATCCGGTCTCTACTTATCACTGTAATATTACCATAAAAAAAGATTTAAAAAAAAATTAAATATTCATAAAGTGGCTATTGGGTACATATTTCCTGGATGCAAAACAGTTTGTTTAAAATTTTTGAATGCTAAATTTAATTTATCACAGAATAATAAGATTGGCCAAAATAATCCTACAAGAAGATGTTCCGAAGGAAAATCGAGGTGGTGACAAAGTGTCACATAAATCAAGAAACAGCTCAAAAGAAGTATGTGAATTTTTAAAGATTATGACCAAAATGAGTCTAAAAGAATTTATTTAAATTGCAATTTAACTATTTCTTTATGAAAAGAAAAATAATGTTCACCCAATAGTTTCATTTTCAACATTCCAAAGAATATTTTGTGAAAAATTTAATATTGGATTAAATTCACCAACCTCTGATAAATGTAGCTTTTATAAACGATTGGAAAATGGTTTAGCAAATGAGAAACATTGATCAAAGATAGTAAAACTACAGACATAAAAGAAAATGCACTGCCACATGCACTAATTGTAAGGTATTTCTATACATATATTGTTAGTTTGTAAGTTAATAAAAAATGATCAAGAGTGTAGATGTAAGATGTACAATCTGTCATTCAAGTAAAGTTTATTAATAACAGTGATTGAATTATTAATTTAAACTACACATAGCTTCCCCAATAAAATCCCAACAGCAAATGTATAAGGAAGCTGATAGTTTAAAGAAAAAAACGTAGATAGGAAAATGACGCGTGAAATCATATTAAAAATCGCTACTAACAAAAATATGGTTGAAAAACTGAAAGGAAGCAAAAATTATCACACATAAAAATGGTATCAAGTTACTATAGTGTATGTTAGATGTAACAGTTTCCATATTTTTCCATTCATTTTAAAGGGGCTAGCTATGTTGTGTTCAGATATTCCAGAAGTTTTATTTTCTTGTATTAGAGAAGATGATCCCTATAGAGCGTCTAAGCTTTTTCAAATTGAACGCTGGTGCTATGCAAACTGGCGTTTACACCAAAAAAGTGGCCAAAAAGGATGTATTTTTCTTGCACAAGTGCTATCCAATGAGGATTGTTGGAAAAAAGTAGACAATTTACATGGAGTTAAGCTTGATAGGCAAGTAGTAGGTAAAAAATTGATTGCGCAAGGTTCAAATAATCCATTTAGCTCTGAAAAGAGATATGAGACAGCTTGTCGTTATTGCCTAGAAGAGGATATCATTGCTTTATTTAAAGAGAGAAAAGAAAGCCTATTAGCTCAAGGTAAGAGTAGTCTGTTGGAGTATAAGCACTTAGTTAAGACCCTATCAGGGAACCTTTTAATAGTTTTTTGGTCACATTTCATTAGTGGTTACATCACTAAATTAAATTTAGATGGCTGTCATCCATATGAGTATGGACTTAAATGTGCTATGAGTTTTAAACAAGTACAGGCAGTTGAATTCTTCTGGAATAAAATAAAGTCATTACCTGAAGGTGAGATAAGCAATCAGAAAAAGGATAAAATCTTCATGAAGACAGCAGTGTATGCAGCAGAGAACCGTTGTAACAGTTATCCTGAAATATTTGAATTTTGTTTCAGCCAAATAACTCCTGATAAATATCTAGAACTTCTAAAAAGAGACTTAGCTGAAAATGGTTATTATGGTAGTTTGAACACACTACAAGGTGCACTTCGCTTTGATCAATTTCAAAGTTTGTTTGACTGCTTAAAGCCAAGTGATATTTCAGAGGATTATTATTGTGTTTGGTTAGAGTATATAAGAAAAATAGAAAGCTATTCAGAATTTTGTGTAGATGAAGGAATAAGGCTTTTTATGCATATGTGGACGAAAGAGGGATTTGATAGCCATCGTACCTTATTATTAAATGAAGAAATGAGAAGTAGTCCTGTGTTTCAAGGGAGGTTGTTAGTACCTTTAATTAATAGGGGGTGTGTGGAACCAACATGGGCAGTATTGAATAAAGCTAATCCTAATCAAATTAAAGAGTTTATGAGTTCAAGACACGCAAATCACATCTGTTCTATATTAAAAGAAAGAGGAGATGAGGATTCGTTAAATAAGTTTTTATCATACGGTAAGTCCACAACTGAAGAGTGAACTAGCTTAACTGAGGTTAAATTAAGTAAAGCATGTGAGCAATTAGGGTTGGGTAATTAAGAGGTATTACAGGACAATTCTATAAAACAGGTGGTGGTTTATTGTTAATATTTTAGCCTATTTAGTTTTCGTTAAAAAGATGTTGCATTGTAATACAAATGTTATATACATAAGTCAGCATATAGGTAAGAATAGCTTTTATTATTAATATCTCCGATTGTTATATAATAAGCTTGGTATAGTGGGTTTAGTATAATATAATGAAGGGGGTTGTTAGAATTTCATGGATTAGATCATCCCGTGTGTGGTCTAGAATCAAAAAAAGTCAAAGAAAGCAAAAGCACGTATAATTCTATCGATAAATGATTTGTACATGTTCAAACACTAGACAGTGCAGCTAAAATATGAAAGGCTCTCAAAGATATATTCAACGACAAGAGCTTAAGCAAGCAATTTGGTCTCCTGCGCAAACCAATCACAATTAGATTAAAAAATTGCAAAAACATGTCGGAATATGTAAACAATATTATAGGAACAGCATACAAATTAAAAAGTGTTAAACTTAGTATTACTGAAGAATGGTGCAGTTTTACTAGCAGGATTAACGGATGAATTCAAACCCTTAATTATAGGAATTGAAAGTAGCAACACTAAAATTACCGGTGATAATATCAAACCAAAACTAGTAGAAACTGAATACAATAATAAATCCACAAATGCGTTTCATAGTGGAAATAGAAAGTTCAACAAAAACAATAATAACGCATGAAATAAAAAAGTGTTACCATGCTACAATTGTGGAAAAAATAATCACAAAGCATCAGAATGCAGAAACAACAAAACAAATTATAGAGAATCCACGTGTAAAAGTGCGTTTACGGCAAGTTATTTTTTGCGGGCAACTATAAAAAAACATACCACATGACGCGCGTACCGGATCGTGCAATTCAAAGTTGTGCGTGACTGAAATTGGAAACGTATCTATAAACACAATTGTAGGATTAATGTTAACAATGTTTACAATGTGTTAATAGTTTCAAAACTAACTGTGAATTTACTGTCGGTCGCAAAAATTGTAGAAAAAGACAATACAGTAATATTTAACAAGGATGGTTGTAGCATTTACAATAAAGACAATGATTGTAAGCTAGCAGTTACCAAAGCAAAAAAATGGCATCGTCGATTGGGACATACTAACTACGCAGACATTCAAAGGATGGGTACAGGAGTTGTCAAAGATATGGACATCCAGGCAAAAATCAAAAAAACTATTTGCATGGTATGTTTAGAGGGCAAACAAGTTCGAGCACCGTTCAAGATTTTTAAGTCAAAAACAAATAATTTACTAAAAAATAATCCATTCTGATTTATGTGGTCAAATGGAGACGATGTCGATAGAAAGAACTCGATATTTTCTAACGCTGATTGACGATTTCTCACATAAGACATTCATATACCTCCTTAAGCCAAAAACAAAAGTTCTTGAAAAACTCAAATGAATAGAAAAATTAAAATTATCCGAAGTGACAATGGGAATGAATATTGCAATAAGAAAATTGATGGATTTTGCAAGAGATTAGGTATAATTCACCAAACGTTAAACGTATAAACTCTACAACAAAACGGCATTGCAGAACGAGCAAGCCGAACGATTGTAGAGAAAGCCAAATGTATGATGTTCGATGCAAAGCTAGATAAATCTTACTGAGCGTAGGCGGTAAACACCGCAGTATATCTAATGAACAGATCAACAAACAGTAAAAACATTAATAAAATCGCAGAAAGCATACGGACAGGAAAAAAAATTAATATAAGACATGACATCAAAAGAGATTAAAGTTAAACATAAAATCAAAATTCATGGGTTACAATAAAAAAAAAACAAAAGTTATAGATGTTTTGAACCAACCACAAAAAAAAATTAAAACTAGTAGAGATTTAATATTCATGGAACCCGAGTTAGAAACAAAAGATTATGTTGCAGCAGAAAGCTTAATGGAAAATATAGATTCAGACAATTAGAACCAGAAAAAATTAGAAAATCTTCACGAGCACGTAAGCTAAATAAGTTAAAGGATTTTGTATATAGAACAAAGGCCAGCCAACCAAAAGAGGACTCCACAACTATTGAAGAAGCGTTTTCACGCCAAGCTTCAATCGAATGGAAATTATTAATATTTTTGCATTTTTAATTTTTAAAATTAATTATAAAAAATATACTATATATTTATTTTATTATGAAAATTTAGATTTTTTCAATTTTTTTACATTTTTTTTAAATTTAATGATTGTTTTGTTAATAGTTTTTAATGTTATTGCTTTTTTAACCGTTTGGTTAAAATAAATGTGTATGATTGTGGAAAAATGATCCTTATTTGAAGTTTAGGAATTTGCCTATAATTTAAAAATTGATGCATTTTATTTAAAAAAAAATACATAAAATACTCAGAATTAATCTTAGAATCAAAAAATGTAAAAATATACAGGGTATTTCATTATAATTTGTTTTTTTCAAATTTCCACAATAAAATGAAATCCTGTATATTAAAAATATTTTTATAAATTAGTTTGTTTAAAATCAAAAACTTTTGTTTGAAACTTTTTTTGAAATTTTTAACGGTTAATAAATTATTTAATTGTTTTAGTAATTTTGACTAACCCTGTATATGGAACAACCCGATATGTTCAATGACAGAAGTAATAAAATACTTAAGCTAAATAAAGCAATTTATAGATTAAAACAAATTAGAAGGGAATGGAGTTTGAAGTTATGTAATTTCTTAAACTGAATTGGTCTAAAGAAATTCAAAATTGATCCATGCATATTTAAAAATGAAGATAGTAAATTGATTATTGCTATATACGTAGATGACTTGCTAATATTTTGGAACAATGACAAAATTCGAGACAAGTTGAAACTAGAACTAAGTATCGAGTTTAATATGAAAAATCTAAAAACTGCAAAAAATATAGTTGTTGTAAACATCAACTATGAACCTGATGAAATAACATTAAATCAAACCAATAATGAATTACTGGCAAGAGATCTGCAAACCAATTGCCACACCAAGTGACCCTAACCAGAAATTATTAGACAAAACATATAGACATACGTCATTATTATATTCGAGGCTGTATAGAAGACGGATTTATAAACGATATTGTACTATACATATGAAAATATACTAAATAATGAACACATGCAAACAATTTATCCAATAAGTAAGTGTTGGAATATGTAATTATTAGTTGTAAGGTATTTCTATACATATATTGTTAATGTTTGTTAGTTAATATTAAAATGATTAAGAGTATAGATATAAAATGTACAATCTGTCATTCAAGTAAAGTTTATTAATAACAGTAATTATATTGAATTATTACTTTAAATTACAAATAGCAGTCCCGATAAAAATACTTTTTATAAATTGATAAAAAAAATTATTCCAAATTTGATGAAAGCATGCAGCCCTTGCTTAAAAGTTTTATATTGGATTCATTCTATCTACGTCAGGTTAACTATTACACATTTTGCATAGTGTCTTGTGATTCTAAAAACCCAACTTTTTATACTTAGACTGAGAATAAAACAGCAAAGGTATGATACAAATCTATTTTTTACAGAGTGTAGATGCTAAAAGGCTGCTCTGTAATGGATGTGCTGGCCAAAGCAAAAACTCACACATCATCCACATGCTTATGTACTGGCTGTTTACTGTGCCCACTTTTGCCAAAATTGTTGTTGTTTTTTCTTATAAGAAAACACAGTTACCTACCTGCAGATCGAGAATTTAGAAGTAGAAAAGTTATAAGTTACCATAAAAAAAAATCTGAAATAACTACTAAAAGCGAAGTTTAATGAAAATTGGAGTTCTGATGCAGTGAAACAATTATTATAAATCATAACCTGCAAACCACAACTTCAACTCCACACAATAAATTGAAAGAAAAATGTAAATACCTGATAGTAGAAAAAGCTTTCCATATTTTAAAACAATAATTTAGTTTTAATAGATAGAGATTTTTAAACTTAACTTAATTTGTCGATTTCTTTATTTAAACAAAACTTAATAAGTACAAAATTAAAATGAAATTTTTGTACTTATTTTTGATTAAAACAAAATAAGGTTTGTACAGTTAACTTTTTGTTTATTCGCAAAAACAATATTTAAACATGCAAATGCCATTAATAAAATTAACTTACGGAAAATATCAAAAATGGACATATTAACTTTTGTGCGTATGTTCCTTGAAACATACAAACATTAACAAGCTCAGATATTGATTTCTTATTTTAACCAAGTCTATACAATTTAACGGGTTCCTCAAAACTTCCAAGTCCTTCCAGCTTTATAAACAAAAGTACTTTATTGTATTTAAATCTTTCTTCTAAAATTTTAGATGTTGATTCTGAAAGTTTATATAATCTGCTGCGCTTTTCATCAATTTCTAACAAGACGTCAACAACTGCAGTATCAAAAACAATAGATAGTAAGTATTTGTGGTCAAAAATGTCTCAACCATCTTTTATATTAGATAGTGATTGATATAAAATAATCACAATTTGGATTTGACAGTTACTCAAATTTATTTTCTATCGTTATGTTATTAGTTTTGACTTTTAATAATCTAGTATTAATAACTTTTAATTAATTATTAAATAATTTTAATATTTTTTTTTTAATTTCTAATTAAAATGAGTTGGAATGTTTGGTGAATAGTTTTTCTATAATTGCCTTAATATTTACATTTGATGTTAATTGATTATTTGCCGCAGTTGTTGATTCTCAGAGCACTCGAAGTAATTCAACGATTAAACAAAAACCTGAATTAAAATCAGTTAAAAGTTGAGAAAAACCAAGTGAAAGAGACTCTGTTTAGTGGCAACATAAATAAAAAACCCATAAGGACGATCAATATAAATGCAAACAAACAAAAAAGTTTTTAAAAACACTCGTTTATCGGTTTTGACTGTAATTATATCTTAAAAACAAAACTCTACAAGAGGCAATTTCTATTTTAAAGTTTTACACGATGTTTTGTTACTTAACAAAAAAACTGCATATTTTATAGCGTTATCATAGTTTTTTTTTTGCTTATCATAGTTTCTATAATATTTTTTGCATTTAATGTTTTTCTGAACCATAGCTTTGTTGTAGTTTTTTCCGTTACCCATCTTTTTATGTTTAGGGTAGATGTACTGTAAAACCTCTGCCGTATTGTTCTATCAAGTTTGCTATTGGTTTATTTTTTATCCTAGCCTTTGCTATTAATATATCTATTCAATCAAATAATAATTTTTTTTCGTGCGCAATTGAATGGTATTTCTTTTACTATTACTTGTAGTGTCAGTTAGTTAAAACGGATGTACATAAGCTTGCTACATTTAGAAGCAATCTTCCAATGTTAGTTTAAACGGGAAATTGCCCAAACTTAGATTAATTCGCGAACTTAGTTTTATTTCAAACGAGACCTTCAACATTAGTTTACTTAAACGCGATATTTGTTGTGTTGGCAATGAAAATTACTAAAATAACTGTAAAGACTAGCTTCATGTATATTATTTTATTTATGTTCATATTTTTTGGTTTGTGATTGTGATTTGTGTCTTTATGAAGATATTAATAAACATGTCTTCTTTCATTGACAAAGCTTCTAATAGAAGAGCACCCAATTTTTTAAAAACCGAAGAGTAATTTTTGTTAAGTATTGCTTCATTAATTAATTTTTATATTTATATCAGTTTAAAATTTAACCTAACTTTTTTTTATTTTAATTATAAATATTATTATCATAATTTAATTAGATAATAAGTTTGTTCCTACATACAATTTCAACAGTTCATTTGTCATCCTTAGGCAATCTCTTATACACAGTAATTTGTTTGTGTGATAGTTTGAACGGTTTGCAAACTGTCCAAATCGTATGTTGGAACAGACCTTATATGTTTTAAATAGAATGTTTTTATAGGTTTCATTGGTCACAAAATTTAAAGAAGTTTTAGATTGCAAAAAAACTCATGTCAGTTCTACCCGTTCTAAAGAGGCTGCATGGTTAAAACCTGCGAAAGAGTTCAACACTGCAAGATTTTTATACAGAGATGCCTTAACATTACGCAGGAAATATAATAATTAAAAAAAAAGATCCTATGGTGGTGGCGATGGTGCTTCGAATATTGAAATTACAAGTGTCGATGAAAGTATTAAGGCGATGATTGGTAGTCAAATGACGGGGTCAATTTCCCAATATAATAATGACACATTAATTAACAAATGTATAGTTTTTTTTTAATATTTTGTTTACACGATTTATATATTAATTATAAATTGTTATATATATATATATATATATATATATATATATATATATACAAGTACTAGAAACCAGATTGGTTATCATCAAAGAAGTAAATACACAGATGGATTGGGGGCATTACACACCTTTTATGCTGCAATCTCTAAAGGCAGCGGATTTGAAGCCAACGAGTAAGTGAACAATTATATCATAATAATTTTTTTATTTGGTTTGATTGATTTTAAAACCTTGTATTTTATATTATTATTTACATTACTAACGTGTACCTTATGGTTTGAATCAAAGCATGCATTTATGTCATCCACTCATTTTAAAAAGTTAATTAATTAATTTATATTTCTGATATATATTTATATGAAGAGATATAAATATTAATAAACTTGATGAGGATTTAATTTACTTTTTTACTATTTTTACTTAACTTACCTTGTTTTCGTTGCTAGATTTGACAAGACCAAAGTTAAAAAAAAATAAAAAATTCAGATGAAATGTGGAGCCAAGTTGGGAAGGCTAAATTAGTTTTAATAGAAAATTCGAGGAAGCAATTAAAAATAAAAATTCTTGAGACGGATTATGAGCATGAAGTTTAAGAAAAAGCGTTGAAACTAACAATTTTGAAATTAGAAATTTGTAAAAAAAATTTATAAATTTTTTTGTGATTATGGAAACAATGTAATATTTTTCTGCAGAATGCATTTTTTTGTTTAGAATTATACTTTTGTTTATTTTGTAATATTTTTATAAAATATATATTTGTTTTGTACATACATTTGTATTTATTAACCTATTAGAATTTTTAGTGTTAAAGGTAGTGAGATATAAAAAAAGAGTATGTATGGTAACCAAATTTAAAAGCGGGCAAAATATTCATTAATAAGCTTCATTCTTGTTATGTTATTTACGACTGGAACAATCCCATTATCAGCTGGCATATTATTAATAAAATTAATTTTTTCTTCGACATCATTTTCTACCGGAAGAACTTTATCACAGGCAATATTATAAAGCACTGCGGTAGCAACAATTATTGCTTCAATTTTGTTCACTTTTACTCTAATTCCTGTTGCGAGAATAAGAAATCTACGTTTCCATACTCCGTAGCACTGTTCTACCGGATTACGAGTACAAATTTGAACTTCGTTAAATAGTTGTTCCGCAGCGGTTACTAGATTAGCAAGAGGTGTAATTGAAAAATTTCTTATAGGATAGCCACTATCTTCAACTATCAAGCGTCCTCGAATACAACTATTATTAAAAATTGTAGAATCGTGAGATGATCCAGGCTAGCGAAACACAATATCAAAAATTTTCAAATAGTCTGGACGTTAATTCAAAAAAATTGAATTCTATTTTTATAAATCTCAGCATCATTTCTTTCCGGTGACTAAATTTTGATATGTGTACAATCTATGGTACCTAAGCAATGTGGAAATCAAACAATATTAAAAAACTGTTGACGCACAGATTGTATTTCTTCATTTTCTATTGGAAGTTTGATCAAATGTAGACGTAGTTTAGCAGTGTCATCTGAAACCACATGTACTATTTTGGTTGCAGTACTTTTGTGAATTCCAAAAAAGTCTCCAATAGTAATTGAGAAAGATCCCATAAAATCTTAATGCCATCAACACCATTATTGATGGGGAAAGAACTTCATTTCTAAACAGTAATAATATTAATCATTAAAATGTTTATATAAATTTATTCTTACCTAGTTATTTGTGAACATATTTTATGTTCTATTAAATTTATTATAAATAAAACAGTTCCTTAACAGAAACGAAAACGTTTAAAAAATTCGTCTTCATTTTATAATTAAAAATGATTTGGTCTGCTTTTCACAATTCGTTTTTTTCTTTCTACACTTATTGTCCGTATATACCCGTATGCTAAAATATCTTTGTCCGGATCCGTATTATCATCATCAAACAAATCATCATTAAAAATATTATCAATAATATTTTTACACACACGAATAGGGACGTAAACAATGTTTGAGGTTAGTACAAAAAACATCAAAACAAGGAATCTGGGCGTATTCGTGCCTGCGCTGTCAAAATAAAACAGTTTGTTCAGGTTTAAAAAGTCAAGCTTGTGAGATTAAGTTCAGCAGTGATAAAACGGCGTTTATAGTTTAACTCGTTATTGAAAGTTGCGTTATTATGTACAAACATTAGTAATAAACCAATTTTTGTACATTTTATTTTCATGACTTTATGACATATAGGTGCGCTGTAAAGAATTGTAAACTCAGTGTCTTAAGAGCATACCGACCGCTACCTTGATTTGTAGTATTTTAACAAAAACGGCAACTTCCCCTTTATCGCTGCTTCTACAAATCATTTGATAATCGATTTATTTTTTTACCACTACATTTAGAAAGGATTAAACTATAAAATGTCAAAGTCTTTTAGTCAAATAATAGTTAGGAAATGGCCGAAAAAAACCATCAAATATAGAATTAAATGCGTTTTTCTGTATTTTTGAATGCATTTTGTTTCTATTTGCAAATATAGTTTCACAGAAAAGACTTCGACATATTATAGTTTAATCCTTTTTAAATGTACTGGTAAAAAAATTAATCGATTATCAAAGTATTTGTAGAAACAGCGATGAAGGGGAAGTTGCCGTTTTTGTTAAAATACTACAAATCAAGGTAGCGGTCGGTATGGTCTTAATAGTAATCTTTTACAGCTTGACAGTCCGCCTATGTTAAACATAATCCTGGCTAAGTATACTACACTTTCTGTATTTTTTCCAAAGTAAGTGTATTATTTATAATATAGTTTTGAAACATATCTTGCATAAATTTTATTATAGCTTTTGTAGTGTTCTGGGACCACAATTATTAAAGAAAAGCTAGAATTTTTATTCTTTTTTATACAAAGTTTGATAGTAATGCCGTAAATTGAACTCCCAAGGGTCTTTGTTGTTAAAAATCAAATTATTTCACCTACTTTTATTTCATTAAATATTTTTTTAGGTAGTACCTTCTCAATTTCTATACAGGAAAAAAATGCATTTTTATGTATACAGTAACTAGAGCACCGTTTGCTTTTGCAAGATTTAGAAATGGTCTCCAAGTTGATTTCAAAACTCAAAGATAGCGGATACATCTATAAGTGCGGCATATACAAGTGCGCCTATTGCCTCTTTTTATTATTTTTTCATTCAACAGTACAATACTATAGTTAAAGCCAAAGTTTTTGTTATGTTCGCACATTTAATATAACTAAAATATTAACTTTTTCATGCAAATATTCAATCTATACCCAAAAAGCAAAAAGGCCAATTGAATTACTGTCAAATCTAACCAAAATATTTAAAATATATTAATTAACACAATATCAAATTTTTTACACTTAAAATTTTTATTTATTTTTTTCATTCTCAGAGTTTTTTTGACCGTAATTTGGATTGGAAAGTTGTGATTTACAACTCTAGAGCGGGAAAAAAACCGTTGCAATGGCTCTAGTACAGAAAAATCTTTTGCAGGACACTAAATAAATAAATTTTCAACATATTATTAAATTTTATATTGTTTGATTTAAAAAAATTATTAAAATTTTGATTTTTTGATTGATTAAAAAGCTTTTTCACATATATTAGTCATTAAAGCAATTTCACTTCGCACTACCATCATAAAAATAAAAAAAAAAATGCAATGCATCTTTGCGTACTCTAACTCTGTCCCAGGTTATCTGAAGCTAGTAAAGTCACATTTATCTAAAATGTTTGGGAAATGCAAAAAACAATGCCATCATACATATACCATGTGATTTTAATGGCCAAGGCAAACAATTAATGTTGTTTTGTTTTAGGAAATCTATAGATACGTTAAATAAGATTGCGTATTATCTTGCTGAAAATCTGTTTTTTTTTTTAATAAAAGTAGAAAGAGTTTTAAGACTGTTTTAATATAATTGCGCGCGTATATTATGCCCGGAATGAATATTAAAAAAAAACCTATCTTCATAGCACATTGCCTCAAACAACTAAACTAGAAGTTAATGCTGTGTGACTAAGTTAAACAAGATGTAAATTTTGTTTAACATCTAGGTTGTCTAACTATTAAACGTCCGTCAGAGTGCCATAAACAAAATCTGGATATGTTGCTAGAGACAATGTTTGTTAATTTATGAATTCAGTCTTGTTTGTTGGCTTTATGCTCAATTGTATAAATGGTGTTCATAGAAATTCTATGACCAACTTCTCTTACCCAATTTATTGCAATCGTTTAAGTCGGTATTGGTGTTATAGGTCACTCTGGGACGTCCACTGCTTCTACGACAAGCTCCTAGTTTTCTTTTCTTGCCAATCTCTGCACTCACACTGGCTCGTGGTCGATCAACAGGTCTGCCAATTTTATGGAATCTTAAACCACTTTCTTGCACTCCAATAATGTGTTTTTTTATGTAATTTAGTAAAAATTTTATATAGTTTTTGCACTCGAAGCATTCTTTAAAACTCTTAGATGATATGAAATAAATAAATACAGATAATCATTTAGAAATAACACAAGACCTTCAAATCCAAATCACAATCAATTTTATTTCAACATATACCAACTATTTACAAGAAATGTCATAGTTTTACATTAGCTTCTTTAAAGCTAATGTAAAACTATGGTGATTTTTTTTTAAACGCAAAATACTATGTGTCCGAATTTATACTAATAAATCAAATGTTTATAATTGCAAAATGTTAATAAAGTTTGCAAATTTTTATATGTGTTTGTTTAAAATTTAAGTATACCAATAATTTTATATCTTTGATGTTTTAGAAACCAGTATTATATAATTTTTTTTTTTTAATTACTAAAATGAACTGTTTTGCCCCTAAATAGTTTGTATTAGTTTTAGTTACATGTATATAATATAATAAAGTTATCATAGCACTGCTTCTATTATATAAATATTTATCGATTCATCAAAAATCGACGCCAATACAAATTTATTCACGTCGTAACAGTAACAAATGAAAATGAAAACGCAGAATAACCGCAAACATTAATGACCAAACGGTACAACCAGCTGGTGAAATTGATTCCGATAAATTTATAGTTCGCATCAGTGTATTGCAGATAATCCCAATCAATCAAACAGCGTGAATTTTGTGTAAATATAAAAAAGGTGAAACTAAATTTTAGTAGTAGTAAGTGGTGTGTTGATGTTAATTTACTAACAGAAAAATATTTAATTAACACAATGAGACATGACATGAGATGTTACACAAGTTTAGATTGTGCAGCATGAATACAATGCTATTGTAATCTATTGTAACACTGTTTAAGGTGAGAATGTGCAACATGATAATAATATTATATATTATACAGTATGTTAATTACTTTACAGTCCTCTTACATTAACATTAAATATAATGTATATATATACAAATTATCTTTGATAGTGTGATTTTTCTTTTTTTGATGTTGATATGTTAACATTGTTTTTAATAGTGAAAATTGCATCTATACTTTCATCTATTGATGTACACGAGTAATTTAGTAAATTTAAAAATAATGCGCAGTGATAGGTAAGTTGAAAGCTCTCAATCAAAATGTATAAAATAACGTGGTTTAAAATGTAGTCAAACATACGCATCAAATAAATAATTTATACTAAATATTTGCAGCGACAACTTGTAGAACATTAATTATATTATCAACAAATTAAAATATTAACAAAGACTGTAGTATAGCGGTACTAGACATTGAATTGATTTGTGCAAACCGCAATTTATATATTTCAAATAGTTCAAAGACTGTTATATTGAATAGTAGCATAAGGACAGCAAAAAATATTGGAAGGTAAAAAATCCAGAATATTAATGTAAACGTGTATGGTCTGCTTGCGTTTACTTTTGTATGTGATTCTTACTCCCTTTGATGTATCCGCAAGCAAAAGTATAACAGACAAATATTGAATTTGGTACATTACTTATTAAAACGGAAAATTAATATTCTTCTTTATTTGATTTTATTCGTACTATTTGAAATTGAAAGTAAAAAATCCGTGTGTAAGTAAGAAATACAAATAATAATCAACATAAGATCATGTGCTAAGTATTTTATTGTGGTAATGATAACACAATCATATTCTGCAAATTTTAAATAATAACAATAAGTCAATATGTTTAAAATGTAAGAAAGTGTTAAAAATAATTTGCAGTTTTTTTTACCTTTTTTCAAAACCAATTTAATTTATCAAAAACTTTAGTAATGTTACTGATTTTTGAATTTTTTTTTATAAATGTAATAGTTATTATTTAAACAATTTAACAACTAGATATACTACTATACACCAATTTTTATAAGTAGATAGTACAAGATTTTTAAGTTTTAATTTAAAAAGTTTATTAAGAGTTCTAATCTCTAATAACAACTCGTTAATATATTTTTATGTAAAACACAAAACAAATATTATATTTAAAAAATCTACGTTTTATTTATGCCATAAACTAATCTTTTTTTTATATGAGTTATAACAGAAGCTTTAAATATTAGCATGAGATATGCATTTGCAGAGAAAATGAGATATTTTTATTTTACAGTAATGTACTTCATAATATTATACATAACAGTTTAAAAAAATTAATATTGTTCATTTTATTCATTACATTTGTAATGTTTTCTAAAATTAATTGTTTTTAAGAACCAATTCACATTAGTGTAATCTATTATATTATTTCTATAAATATTTATGTTGACATATTATGTTATTTGTGTAAATTAGGATTCATGCTAAAATAAATTAATGTAATTAAGGGAATTTGTATTTCCAAACAACTAGCAACTAATATTGATGTATATCTATATTTAGTTTGCGTACGCGTGATGTGGTTTCCGGCAAAGTTGGTTTATAAAGTGTTTTGTATATGATCGTCCTAATGCCTTAAGCGACCGATTAATTTCACTGAAAACTTAATCGGATTTGTAAAGAGTACTTGAGTTTCATTATAATTGAATATTATGGTCTCGGAATATAGTGAATATTATCATAAACATAATCAATAAACTAAATTTATTAATCACATAATTGAATGTTGTTTTCATACTCTAAAATTAATTGCAATAATTTAATAATAATATTATGTAATTTTAGTTTTAGTTAATTTACAAAATTATGTTATTTATTCTGTAAAAACAGATTTCTTACCGTGTTTTTAATATCTAAGTATGGTTGATGAACTGACCTGGAACAAAATAAATAATTAGTGGAAGACAATATATGGATTTGTTATATACAAAATTCTGTAACCCACTTGGCAGAGGAATAGGTGGTTAGTGTTCGTGGTTGTCCCGAGGAAGATATTAAGTTTCTTACTTTGCAGCAAATATTTTGGATTTGTTTACTACGATAAACGCATTGTGGTTAGACAAATTCACATAATATTAATTAAAATATTACAAGTTTTATACTAACCAACTATCATGACAATGTCTTAACTATTATATTTACTACTCGCTTGACTGCCCGTAAAGTTATGTTGTTATTACAATTTTTATTTGGTTGTTATGTCTTAGATTAATGTTTAATAATAAAAAATCCTAACAAAACCGATTAATATGAATCAACCTGTAGAGCAGACCGAGTTTAAAAAAAGCTTTAGTAAAAGGCTATCTGTAAGCAATAGCCTAATATAGACAACAACAAAATATAACATACCAATCTGTATGACTTTTTTCAACTTTCACAAAGCCTTTGACATCATTGAAATTGGGTATAAGGAGAATGCATAAATCAACTCTAGATACACAACACTTATTGAAAATATAAAACACTTCCCAATACTTGAAAATCGACAAAGAAACGAGAACCAACACAATCAGGGTTAAGCGAGGATTAACTAAACCAGAAGTCAATAAAGTGTGTCTGTCACCAAACACATACAACCTCCTGAGGTGCAATTTAGATTGCTGTGATTGTAACTAGTACATATATTTAGAAACAACTTATGATAAATTTGAAACGGAATGTTTTTAATATCTGCGTACTACTAGTTCCTAGATATGACCTGGAAACAATTGCAAATGATGCAGGTAATAATGGAAAGTTAATAATTTATGTAACTATAAAGGCAAACTAAAAAATCGCAAAATTTAAATGGCATTGAACAAGACAAAACAGAAAACTAGAAAAAGCACAGACACACCCCACTGCAATAGATAGATGACATAAAACAAACTGCTGGAAAAATGGCACCAAAAAACGTAAAACAAGCATAAATAAAAACAACTAGAAAATGTCTGTGTTCAAGAATAGATAGACGCAGCTTTAAAAAAAAAGTTTTAATAACAAACCATTATGCATTTGGAAAATTTTAAGAGTTTTGGCCATTTTGAAGCCCATTTGATGTTTCTATGTAATATTTAGCAAATATTTTTACTTCTTGCATCATTTTAGTTTCAAAAAGTTAAAGTTAATGTTTTTTAATATAATGTTTTACAAAAGTTTGACGTTATTGTAGACTATACTTTTTTTTACAAATTTTCTTTGAATGAACATTGTGAAAACGTAGTCAAGTTTGCCAACATGCTATGTGAGTTTATTTTCTAAATACGTTAGTAAAAACATTTTCAACGTTTATTAAAAAACTAATCAAAAATTAATTTTCTAGAGACATTCTACAAGTGTTAGTAATCTTCTGAAATATTACTGACATAGTTATAGTTTACTTTGGGATAAATTTAATGTAACCACATCCAGATCTTATTTTTTTATAATACAAAAAGGTTCATTTTTTTATTTAACTTGTTCAAGTATTGGGCACCCATAAGAAGTTAGATTTATCTGTTTTTGGTCATCAAAAACTTTATAGAGTATATGATTGTTGTGTTGGATGTACCATCAAATAGTTGTTGAGCCATTTCAATTGTGCTAAGTCTAGTACTGAAACACTGTTGGTGCACGTTTGTGCTGAGGTATGTAAATAAATGATTTACTCACGGGCTCAAATTCAAATTTAGGAATTTCACTTATGTTAACCGGGGGAGGGGGGAAATGCCCCCCATCATGAATGTCCAAATTACCTCAAAAATTACTTTCCTAGCATAAAAAAAACATGTTTGGTAGGATTTTAAAATTTCGATACCGTCCCTTTTCCATAAAAGGCAAAAAATAGCATATTCACGTTTTTATTTTTTTTTTCCGCACTTATTGAATAAAAAATTCTAAAAAAAATCATGAAAATAGGGTTTTAGGTGGTCTTTACAACACAGTTTTTTTAGCCCTTTAAACTCTGTTTCCAACTCTTAAAAAAAATCCAGAAAGGTTGAAATTTACTTTTGGTTATCTAAACCTTCGATTTCATGGAATTTTATTTTTTAACTTCATAATTAATTAAAAAAATCTACATCCATGTTTTTTTTTTGGAATTTTTGCGAGTAATTCGCCACTATTAAAAATCGGTTTTTTCACTTTTTTTGCCATTTATACTTTTCTTTTTCTACTTATGTGACTTTGCAAAGCATTTATTGCTTTCAAAATACCAAAATTCGGATTCTACAAAAAATGTTACATTGAGTAGGTGTAATAAGTATAATATTTTCATCAATTTGCAATGATTTGACTGCGATTTATCGTATTTTTTACCAAACAAAAAACAAATATTTTTTTTTTTTCAAATTTTTCAATGTCAGATTTGTATTCCTGGCAACAAAATTAGCCAGTAAACTAATTTTCACCAAAAACATTTTTAAAACTTTATTAACTAAAAAAAAAAATGTATTTTTTTTTATATTTATTGTTAACTAGCAATAATATCTTAAATACTAATTGATGCTTGAAGTGGAAAACAAGCTGGCTTTTGTATTATTTATTCAAATCTTGCATGGTACTTTATGGAACTAAAATTTAACTAAAAAATCTGTTTTTAATTGCAACGGTATTTTTTCAAAATTTTCAATAATGATTTTTTTAACTTATTTTATCTATAATGTAACGCCAAAAGTAAAAGAAAACCAAGAACCCGTAGCCCATATTTATCAAAATTTTAGATAATGATTAAAATTTAAACAGAAAATTAAATTAGTTTTTAACTAATTTAGCTTAATAATTTTTTGTAGATTAACTGTACAGTAACATTACAATTTTTTATACAAACCAGTTAAATAGTTAATAATAATCATTTATTTCACATGGGCAATGCTACAGCATGACAGCAATGTAAATGTATTTAAAAAAAAGTCAAAAGAAAAAATACATTAATTAAACATTTTGGTACAATTACATTAATAATAACATTTTGATCAGTTTAAAAAATACAAATGTATTACAAAATAAAAAATTCACATGAAATAAAAAATATAAAATATACATACAGTTTTCTCAAATATTCTTATATATTATAAAATTATTAACTTTACAATACTTTGATAAAATTGCATTGAAATTTTTTTATTAACTTCAAATTATACTTGATTTGCATGTAATTTCTTTAAATCAAGTATTACACGCATGGTTTATCTCTTCATTAATAAATCATTTTTTGTTTTTGAACATAAACTTGAGGCACTCATTTATAAATATTCCAGGTACTGTCAATAAAATATTATGTCTAAAGATATTTCTACAAAAATCTCTGTACTTCATATTAACTGAGCTGTCCCAGAAAATTATTCCATATTTTAATATTGTATAAAAGTTACTATAATATAATATCCTCATTGTGTTTTGCTTAATATCTGTCTATATAGATCGCTTCATGTATATTATTTTGTTTAATTTTTTTATTTAATTCTTCAGAATAAAACCTAAAGGCTAAATGTTAATCAAGTTGTAGACATCACATCTTGCAGTCAGTTTATATTATAAGTATTATTACCAATTGCCAGCTGTTTGCGTAAGATTGTATTGCTTTTAACAGTTCTAAAGATCAATAATTTGATTATATTTTCATTTAAAAATAATTTATTTTGGATATGCCATCCTTTTTAGTTTGATTACAAAATATTAGTTTTAGTTATAAAATCAGATAATTTTTTGCTGCATATAAAAATGTTTGTATCATCCGTGTAATTGATTAATCTATGTTCTTTAAAAATGTTCTTAATATTATTAAAATACACCAAGAACAGAAGCGGTTCCATAATGCTCCCTTGAGGCCCAATATTCATTTCAAAATATTCTGATTCAAAAATGATGATATTTTTACTTTGAGTATTTATTTTTTTGTATTTGTCCAGTTATAATAAGATTGTATCCAATACTTTGTATTCCATATTTATAGGTTAGTAGGCTAATAAATAATGTGATATGATATTTGATATCAGCCTTAGACAAGTTAAGAAAAATACTCAATGGCATTTCTTGATTATCTAAGGCAGTATAAATTTGAGTTGTAAATTGAAATAATGCTGTATCAGTTGATCTAGATTTAACAAAACCATGCTGTATCAAATCTATAATATTATCAGAATTAAGAAAAGTTACAATTCTACTAGATAATAGTTTTTCTATAAGTTTAAAAAATTTAATAAAATACTTATTCATAATTTTCATAAATGTTTTTTTTTATTTTGGTTTAAACCTAGAATAATTAAGTTTATTAAAAAAATGTTCTTGTTCAAAACAGTTGTTAATTATTTTGCATAATATGCCATCAATCTTAAATACAAGAACAGATATGTCATTTACGCCAACTGTATTTGTGTTTTTTCATTCACAACTTGTATTAGATCCGCTTTGGTCAAAGGATTCAAAAACATGGTTTTGTTGTTTTGTAGTATTGTAGTCAGATTACAAGGAACGGTTAAAATTTTGTTCAATATAATTTGTAGAGCTATACAAAAATAGTTAATAATGTTATTTGCTGTTTGTTCGTACTTACTTTTAAAACAATTAATGCGATTTACATATTTATTGTTTGCAATATGCTTATGAATAACTTTGCAAGTGGTTTTGGATTTGTTGTCACTGTTTAAGATCTTATTAGAGAATGTTTTTTGAGTATATAGATGAGATTGTTGAACTAAGTTTATAATAAGTGACTGACAGGGTACCTGGGTACCTTTTTGAACTTTAAACATATACATTTTAGGCGTTTAAAATTTTGATGTTTTGAGAGTTAGTGACATCTCTTAACTATCCCTAATGTACAGTATTATTATAACATTTTGTAACTACCAGAGTACTCCTAGATGCATTGCAAACTAGATTTATAATGATTGCAGCAGCGGAATCTATTATTCGACGTCCTAGAACCATTTCTACAGAGCTGTTGTTTGCATCAATGACAAAACTTCTATACTAAACGCAAAATATTTTGCTTTATTATTTGAACTGGTATTAAAAAATCATACCAGTTAATCCATCTTTACCAACTAAAGTTTTCATCCGAATTGGAACTTTTTATTTCAATATTTGGATCAGAAGCAACAAACGGCATGTGCATAACGTGTTTTTGTTACGGAGTACCCGGTTACCCATGCATTCATTAAAAGGTCTTTTATTTCTCAGTCACATAAAGGTTAAGTAAATTATGAGCCAATGATGTCAATATTTTTAACCGTACTTTTAATAATAGTAATATAAAAGAGATTGACAGTTAGTCTGTCATTCACTTTGATATACTTTCATATATGAAGAAATTATTGAATTAAAATAATAATATTGTTCCACAATAAAGTTGAAAAAAAAAATTCAAGAAATAAACTCACAAAACCTGTTCCATTCAGACTAAAATAATTAAATTTAGAAAAAATGCCAATGTTTTAACAGATATTAGTACAAACAAAACTATTGGCTCAGTTCAAACAGAAACAACACATGCCACACAATTGAATTTCCGGTCGTGTTATTTTGCTAAGAGAATACATTATCTGGCCACCTAGGTCTTGTGATTTAACACCGTTAAATTTTTTCTGTGTACAAATATACTAAACGTAAACGCATTTATATATAATCAAATTTTGAATATTTACAAAATGAACTATAACAACAAAAATATAAAACTGTTATTTACTGAGACACTAATACGGTATTAATAAACCATTTTAAAAATAACGTCATTAAATTCAATGTTTTTAATATTTCTACACAAAATCATCATCACAACTACATTTATCTACCTATTCTTTAATGTAATCCAGGATTACTACTCAATATCATTTCAAGAAAATATATATGAAAAACAATTGAAAAAAACAAAATTTATCTAAATATCTGTCATCAAAACAATCAAGATTTCAGAAACAAAACTGAAGAATTTAAAGTTTTACTGGACACCTGCAAGTAACATAGTTTATATTTAAGACCTCTACGCAGTTTCAGCTGCTCAAGTTTTGAAAAATTTTGATTCTTCTGTGACTACATTACAGTAGAATATGAACCTCAAAGAACATATGGGTAAATAATAATTTTGCGCATATGAAAAGTACTTGCGTCTGAGTACGGAATACTTGCAGCCATTTAGAATCGCAATGCAGAAAGTGTCGTTTAAATACTTTTAAAAAGTTCTATTTAAAAGTTATTATTGCCTGAATTTAAAATTATGAATATACATAAAAAAAGTTTACCATGAATCATGAAAACTAGTACATTAAAAATAGAATAATCAATCTTAAGTCAAAAAGCATTTTGAATGCCGTGCAATAAAACTACAGCTATACACAAATTGTGTGGACGGTGTAATAGGCAACTTAATATACTCAAAAACTATGTTGACTGAGGTTAAACTCATGCCTTGCCCGTTTTAGCATTTTTCAATCTCAGAACAACGTCGCCAATAGAATGTGTATAATGTAAGCGCAAATGAAAAATGCTAAAATGGTCAAAGGCATGAGTTTAACCACAGCCAACATAATTTTTGAGTATATTAAGTTGTCTATTATACAGGCCACACTATTCGTGTCTAGCTGTACATTAAACATTTTTTTTTATTCTAAGATTAATTCTAAAATTTTATTATGAACATTATTTTTTTTTTATAACTTAGAATTAAAATAAATGTTTAAACTGCCATGCGGTTTGAAAATGAGCACCCTCTCAACAAATTAGAATTGAACAATTGACAAATTGTCATTGAAATGATGTTTGATGTTCTTGTTCTGTACTCGTTTGCTTAAAATAAATGTGTTTGTTTGTGGGAAAATGTTCTTAATTTAAAGTTATTTAAATTAAGTTAACAAAAAATAACCAAAATTAGAATAAAAAAACGTTAAACAGTATGTTTCATTTGAAAAACTAAGTTTACCAAATTTTCACAATAAATTGAAGATTTTGTATAGAAATATATTTTATAGAATAGCTTCTTTAAAACCAAAAAAACTTTGTTACAAACTTTTTTTGATTTTTTTACGTTTGTGAATTATTAATGTATTTTGGTAATTTTGACTAATCTTGTATATATAAATAATAAGCTAACTAAAAATAGTGTTTTATATGTTAATGACACATCACATTTTATTTCTTTACGAAAAGCAAATGATATTCCAATTAAAATAACTGAGTTAAACATAAATTGGTGGTTTGACAAACAGAGACAATTTTAATCAAATTTACCGCAAATAACACTATTTCAGACTATTCCTTCTTGATCAGTTGTAATAGTTTTTTAATTAAACAAGACAACTACTCGATTCCTTCAAAAATGCAATGTTATTGAGCATACAAAAAAAATTATTCATCTTTTGTTATGAATGCAACTCATAAATTACGTAAACAATCATAGATTAAGATTTTATTTTGCTTATTTTGAGTCCGCTGTTTGATACTGCTTTATAGTCTGGGGTAGTTACGTAGTGCAAAACGTGTTTTTAAAATACAAAAAATTATTAGAGTTATGTTTAAGCTCCCACGACATTCTTATTGTAAACACATATTTATAGAATATAAAATCCTTACTGTGTATAGTTTGTATATGTTATTAAGTTTATTAATTGTTAAAACCAACCTAGCCACCTATACAAGACTTAGTAGAAAAAAGAAGCATGGTAGTACTCCTAAACATAAAACATTTTTTTTTTTTTAATGTACTAGGTATAAATAAGTATAAAGCTAACAATAAAAACAAGGAATTACAGGACAAACTAAAAAAATATTTTTTAACGTAAGAACCATTAACACTAACAAACTTATTTCAATATTTTTCTGTGTTTTTTTTTTTAGTTTTATTGAAATAATAACACAAGAAATAAAATCAAGACTGTAAAGTCAATATATATATATACAGGGTGTCCGGAAAATACGTGTACAACGTTTGACGACAGACTCCTGACGTCAAAATAGGTCGATCTAAGCCGACTTAGTTATATCCAAAATTGTCTCGTTTAGCCGGTAGAGGGCGTCAAAAAAACAAAAGTATAACAAAGTTGAAAGTATCTATTGTAAGAAACTAAGTAAACCAAAAACATTACTTAAGCAAATGTGTAAAATGACCGCCATCTTGCTGAATACACTTATTAACACTCTTTAAAAAATGATATTGGACCCTATCTAATGTCTCGGGATTATTAAAATGGTTGCCTGCATTTAAAATCCGCTGCAATAAATCATCGCGTGTGTTTACCGGAGTCTTGTAAACTTCTGTTTTAATAGCGCCCCACAAAAAGAAGTCACACATATTTAACTCAGGAGAACGTGGTGGCCATTTTACTGGTGCATCATTGCCTCTTCCAATCCATCGGTTGGGATATTGATGATGTAAGTATTGCCAAACGGCAACGGAAAAATGGGGCGGGGCATCATCATGCATATACCACATTTCCCTCCGAAGTAAAAGGGGCAAATTCTCCAGAAGAATTGGTAATGTGTCTTGCAAAAAATTTAAATAAATATTTCCATCTAACCTGTCTGGAATAACAATGGGACCAATAAGGTAGTGATCAATAATACCTGCCCAAATATTAATTTTAAATTGATGCTGATGATGTGCAACTTTAATGGCATGTGGATTTTCATCGGAATAAATATGTTCGTTGTGCAGATTGGTTACCCCAGATCTTGTAAAGCATGCCTCGTCAGTAAACATAATTTTTCTACAAAAATTTGGAACAAGGATTCTTTTGTTTCAAATAAATTGACAAAATGTAAGCCGCATGGGGGGATCAGTCGGTAAAAGTTCCTGGACTTTTTGTATGTGGTAAGGATGTAACAACTGTTCTCTTAAAACCTCATTGACAATCGTTTTAGGAACATTTAACTCACGTTCTAAGAGACGGGTACTGGTACTTGGTTCTTTTTCAACTCTTTCCAGAATCATCTCTTCTGTTTCCACAGTTCGAGTTGTTCGCATACGACCCCTGCCTTCAAACTTTTTCTCAAAACTGCCCGTTTCCCGAAGATGACGCTCAATATTGGCAAATGTTTGGTGGTTTGGTATTCGACGGTTAGGAAACCTCTCCATGTAAACCCTATCACTCTGACGCCCATTTTCTTGACAAAACCCGTACACCAGGAGCATGTCAACTTTCTGAGAGTTTGTTTAATTTTCCATTTTTAATGGTAAAATGAACTTGTAATTCAAGAATGTTGATCGTATACTTGAGTAAATTTCATAGACTGGTGACAATTTGTCAATAATTGTCAAATTATTAAACGCCATAGCAACAAGGTCACTTAAAAAATTATTGTTACAGGTAATTTCTTTTTAATATTTACAAATTTTTGACGCCCTCTAGCGGCTAAACGAGACAATTTTGGATATAACTAAGTCGGCTCAGATCGACCTATTTTGACGTCAGGAGTCTGTCGTCAAACGTTGTACACGTATTTTCCGGACACCCTGTATATCAATGTATACTCAATTAAAAGAATTTTCCCAGCGTTCCAGAAAACTGTAGCCATCACTTTTTTGTGAAGTGTAAAGGTGAAAAACCGTTATAAATTTATTGCATACTTTTTTGTTTTGTAAGAGGATCCCAGCGTCTCATCTCCATTTACAATTCTATGGAAAACGTCTTCATCTTGGGATAAACCAGTCAAATTCTCTTTACACATTTGTTGTCTGCAAAGAAGTTGTTTGAGCCTGAACAGCATAGAAATCCATCGTGCCTATACTTTGCTCATTGCCAAATATTTATATAAAATTTTAAAAACATTTGTTATTGATATTCCTATTTTTCTAGCGATAGCTGAAAAGTTTCAGCTATCGCTAGAGTATCGCTTTAGTGGTCAACGCCAAATCTGCAATTTTGTTGATGATTTTGTTAGTTTGTGCTTCCAGAGGTTTTCCTTTGAATCATTATCAATGAAATGTTTGACGGGTTATTTTCTCCATACACTACCACTACTCTCTCATGGATATTCATTGTGCTATAGCTTTCAATAGCGTTTTTGAGTTCGAATTGCAAATCACTCATATTCGTTTCTTTACACTGATATAAAAATGGCAAATGGATTGGAACCGAACTTAGAGATAACACCATAAAATATCACTAAAACTTGCGTATATTGTTTTCATAGCTAAGTAAATAACAAAAAAATTCTCTCCGTACGTTCTTAAGATCATATTAACAATTATGGTAAAACGTCTTAAAACTATTAAGCTAGAGTTACAGATATTGCATAAACAAATATCTTAAAACAATATTTGACTATTAGTTCTCGACATCAATTTTAACTACTTATCGCAGGCAACAAGTATACGAAATATTAAACAATACATCTTAATTTATATTTAGATTTTTTTTCAGTTAGATTAAGGATTAATTTTCAATTTTTTTTTAATTAAGCTTAATTTCTTAACAAAAGTAAACATTTTTTTTTTTCAGTAACTCTGCATATATTTAAATTCTATACTAGTCTATGCAACTGAACTACAATATCTTTTCTACTATTCAATTTTGACGTAACTGTTAATTATTTTTTCCATGAATGTGTTAAAAAAAAACATAAAATTGTATTGCCATCTAAACAAATTATTAGTTCAAGTTTAAGGCTTATTGAAATTTTTTCAACTCGACTAATAAATGGAAAGCACTTCCAAATTCATTTTTTCAATGTATTAGTTATAATTGTTAAGTATGATGTAAATATCATTAGAAATTAAAAACCTTAAATAAAAAAAAAACGCTATTAATATGTACTATTTTCAGACCAAACCTATAATACTGTTAAACTAATTTAAATTGATTCATTAATGCAAATGCATTTAATGAAGTACAATACATATTAAAAATATAATAAAGAAAAATGTAGATAATTCCATTCAAATTGGTGTAATTTCAAAGTTCTTAAAATTATTTATATTATTTTTAATGCATATAAATATAATTCTCAGGTGACTACATCAATAAGATTTTGAAAGCTGATATATATGCCGAAAAGAAAAAGAAAACTAAAATAATCCATTAAGAAAATTTAAATAACCAGCAATAATATAAAAAAAAACTTTGTAAATACTCCTTCCTGATTGAAATATATAAAAAGATATTACCATCTCAAAAGATTTTTTTCTGTCGGCATTTCAGAAAGATGGCTTATTATAAATTGAATCCGTATTCGTCATCAATCATGATTTATTAAAATATTTTTCAGAAGCACATAACATATTTAGGCCTATTTAAAAGGTGGCACCGAAGTTCCTGGAAAGTTTAAAAGGTTACGCGTACTTCCCGTCCCGTTGAAAAATTTAAACGTCTCACAAGAACATCCGGCCCTCCTTTTTTTTCATTTCTTCCTCTATTTCCAAGGGAAACTTGCTAACGACTTTTCTTTCACAGGCACGATCTTATCGAATCTGCTCTAATTGCTTTTAATAATTACTTTGTAAAAGACTGTTAAACAACCACAACGAAATATGATTTTATAAAATGTTATTAATACGTGCATGTGAATAATTAAAAATGCCAATTGGAGCCTAATTTAATAATCAATATGAATATAAAACCGGAGATATATGGGCCATTCCATCTGGGAGTGCATATAAAACTGGAATAAAGAGTGCAGATATGGCGGTGGATATATGTGGTGTGATATTTATATCCATCGCTGCTGCCTTTATGCAGTGATGCTTCAGCCGTGGCCTTTTATGCCTGCTCTCTCGTATATCAGTGATGGTGGATTTATATTCTAGGGTTATCACTATGCGCATTTTGGACTAGATAACTGCCACAACCCCCACAATTCTGCTAACCCTTAGCCCGTTTTAATAGAAACCTAAAGGCATATGTAAAATTAAGCAAATGAATGTGTGTGGTATCATTTCTACTAGGATGTCTTATATAAATCAATTTTCTTTAATTGCAAATAAGTGCGTTGAATATTAACATTATTTAAATGAATCCAATGTTAACTGTATAAATTAATTATAACAAACGGCTTGTATTATGTAGTTTAATACAACTGTTTGCCAAATAGTTGAAATTTTAACACATGTTTATAAATACAGCTTACGCATTAAAATATTATTGAAAACGATTAACGTAAAGTATTTGAAAAAAATAACAAACATATTTTTTTATACTCATCAAATTTCTATTCATTTTCAACAAAAATATACGTGCAAATGGTACAAGAAAACATTAACACATAAGAGGATTTTGTATAATTTATATTTATGCCATTTTTTTAAGAAACATTACTTTAAAATAGGAGATACATCTGAATATTTCCATCCAAGAGTTATACACTTCCAAAACTATGGTATGCTTTTTTCGCATAGCAAGCCCCCCTTTATTACCCACTTTGCCCTTTTCAGCATATAGATTTCATCCCCGAAAATCCCAAATCGTATACGCGCTCTATAATACGCTCACGGCGCACGGATGTTTTCTTACAGTAATATGACATTTTAGGTATTTCATCACGTAACGCAACCTCCCTATCTTCTGCAATTTATGCAGATTGTGTATCTGATGTACCGTTATATACATATCTTGCATATTTACAATAATATTACACCGGTCAGAAACATTTTTTTTACCACAAATATTATTTTATCATTCCGTAGCGGGTTTTCAATTCGCATAAAACGAGACGGCCGGAAAATTTATCCTATCCAACAGCCATATATTACTATCTCCCATATACATTGAAAGTTTATTTTCGCGAGAAAAATCTGTCACTTCCTATTCAATACGAGATTTATTTCTTAAATAAATTAACGGTTCTAATGTAAAAGTTTCGCTTTTACAAATTGGATTAATGGTAGTGTAAAAATATGGGTAGTGAACCACGAGAAAAGGAAAGGGAGGGTGAATCGTAATTATTACAAACCGAGTTTACGTATAATTAATTGAAACCTTTACGGTTTTACAAGAGCGATGATTATACTGTAGTTGGATCCAATTTATTATTTTAACAATCCGACATAAATAAAGCAGAAACAAAATTGGTAGATTTATTAATTGTCCTATAAAAGAGTAATGGCATGAATAATTGTATACATTTGTTTTGCTTCACCTAAAATGTTGGCAATTAAACAGTTTTTCTCTAATTGAAGCTGTAGTTTTTTTCTTCTGTATTACACTTTAATAAACCTAATTAAATTTAATTGCTTGTAATGCAAGTTGAGTTTTTAAAAATGCAGCAAGTGTTAATGATTTGATAAAAAAAATATTATTTTTTATAATAAAATTATTTTATAGTAATACTTTGTAAAATTTTCATCTCAGACTATATTAAAACTACATACTATGTGATAGAACGTAGATAAGATGTCAATGAACTGATTATATTATGATTTGTATAGAAAGACAACTTACTTTAACTGGTTTGGCCATATATAGTTATAATATAAATACAGTTTATAGAAAAATCTTGAATCATAATAAATTTTAAAGATGCAAACAATACTATGTGACGTAGACGCTACAATATGATATGCACCATTTGTTACGATTGTAATCCACACAACTTTTAACTGCACAAAAAATTTTTGTTTCAATGCGAGTGTATCAGTAGCTGTGGGTAACATTCTTAGTAACTTAAATACAGTGTATAATGATTATAATGCAAATTTTATTGTCAAATACTACTATTACAAATGACAAATGTTTTGCTTATGAAAATATAATATTAGTAAGTTTTGATAAATATTGTTTAGCATAGTTAATATACTGCATTTATTATTATTTACGTACAAGTAAAGTGTTTGAGAGTGTGTTGAATGATAACTCTAACAAGAAGCGCAACCAAATGGCCGAAAATGTACCGACCAAAAACACCGAAACAGAGAGCGCGCTGCAGTCTGTTTAAATGAAAATAACACTGAAACTCAGTCGATTGTAAGCACTGGCCGCGTTCACTTCGCTCTGCTCAGGTTTTGTGCACAACTCGAATAGGATATTATTAAATTAAATACATTTAATTTAATTATTATGTTATAACTTAATTAAATAAATCTAATTTATAAATTTTAATATTTGAATAATAAATTAAGTTTGAAAATATTGGTGTAGAATGTTATTATGGATTAAAATATTTAGTTCTATATTTTCATTATTATTTTTAATACACTTGCGTGATCAACAAAACTTTGTTGTAATTTTGTGAAAAGTATCGTCTTAAAATTACGTCTATTGCAACTTCATTATATTATCTTTAGATTGTATATTAAATTTATCATCTGATTTTGATTCTTTTGTCAATGAATAATAAAACATGTTTTTGAGTGATATGTTTAGTCTAGTTTTTGATCTTAAACATTAAAATATTGTCAGAAGTCGTCCATAAACTGGTGTAAAATGTAATTTTTCATAAAACTTCAAAAATTGCAAAATCTTGCTATAAAATACATCAAAATGATGTCAACAACAGCAACATTTTGCTATAAACTGTTGAAAAATTCAAAATTCCATTTATAAAATATAAAAAACAGATTAGACCGAATTTAAAACATTTGAAAAGTTTAAAATTCTACTCATAAAATGTCAAAAATATCAAAACCTGGCATTGGAAACATTAAAATACTATTAGAAAACAAAAAATAGCAAAATCTTATCTGGGCAATTCTATTTCATATTTTTTTTTAGTTTCTATAACTTATTAGAAGTTTTTTGAAGGGTTCATTAGTATGAAAAAAAATATACATTTTTTTTAGTTTTTTTGTCGTTTTTTAATTTTTTTGTTTAGAAATTGCAAATTTAACTCAAAAAAATAAATTTACTAGTAAAATCAATCAGAATTTTTTCGTAAAATCCAAATTTGGCGCCATTTCAAGTTTATGCCCTGTCTATAAAACGCAAAATCAATAAAACCATGTTTTTGTTCTCAGTAGATGGGCAAAAAGGAGCATTTTTAATTTTTTTTAACCGCCAAACTGTTTATAACTTTAATTCTATTTTATAAAATGTTAAAAATATCAATATCCAGTCTTGAATCATCAAAATATTGTCACAAGGAACCAAAATTAGAGCAAAATTCTATTTATAAAAAGTCAAAAATGACAAAATCAGTTCATAAAATTGGAAAATTTAATCATTTTTATAAAATTCTAAGAATAGCAAAATTCTGCTGAGTAGTTCTACGATAGTTCGGACAAACGTCCCTACATCAACATCTCCAATTTTGCTCAAATTTTTTACACATGTTTGGGGTTCTAAAATATGACGATTCCTAAAATTTTAGTTTTTTAGGTTAGGTTAGTTACAGTGTAAATAGCAGCTATTTTATTTTTTTAGAAATATTTTGTCTTCTTTCAGTTTTTGTGCTGTAAATAAGCAAAAATAGTCAAAACTCATATTCAAAAAAGTGTATCTTATAGGAATTTTTTTGTAAAACACGATCCTATTCTTGGTTTTTCAATTATTTTTGGAAAAATGGGAAAAATATCATTTTTATAATTCCGCTACACCTGGAGACTTAAAATTTGAATATGATATTCTTGAAACATAGCACTTTTGGTTGCAAAAATTAAAAAAATTAGATGTGCTTGCCCTAGGGTGAAATATAACACATAATTGCTAAAAATAAGTTACTTTTAGGGATTTTTTTAGTAATTTTACTAATTTTATAAAACGGACATAAAGATTGCGTTCTACAAAAAATTTCCTTTTGATTACAAATATTCAATATTTTTGTTTATCTTTTATTGCAAAATTATGAAAGATCAATAAATAATTATTTTTATTCATAATATAAATACGTACGAAAGTATCCATAGAACTAAATACTTAAAAAAAAATATAATAAAAAATAATTATTTCTTTTGCGATCAAAAGTACAATATAGTATTTGTTTCTGATTATTGCACAGTTTAAAATAATTGAGGTTAGGGTATTTTAATAATTTATTAAAATACCCTAACCTTAAAAGTACAATCTTTCAGGAGTATCATGTTCAAATTTCAAGTCTCCAGCTGTAGCAAAATAGAAGTTATTGAGTTTTCAATAAAATGTTAGTTTTCCCATTTTTGGATCGTGTTTTACGGAAAATTTTCTAAAAGATACACCATATTGAATATAATTTTTGACTATTTTTGGCTTATTACAGCACAAAACTGAAAGGAGACAAAATATTCCTAAAAATTTAAATGGCCGCATTTACACTTAAAGATCTAAAATTTTAAAAATTGTCATATTTTGGTACTCCAAACATGTGTACAAAATTTGAGCAAAATTAGCGATGTCGATGTGGGGACGTTTGTTTGAACTATCGTGAAATTACCCTACTATAAAATTTCAAAATATTGTCAAAGAAAATTATAGTTAAAAAAAAGTGCCAAATTCTAACATAATAAAATGTCAAAACTAGCAAAATCTGTTCATAAAGTACAAAAATATTGTCGTAATGTACCAACAAACTGCAAAAACAACATTATTTTCATAAAAAAATCAAAAATGATAAATTGTTTAAATTGTAAAATCTAAAATTTGGCCAAAAACAGTTAAAAAAGGTATATATTTTTATAAAAATTAGCAAAATTTAGTTATAAGAAAATATTGTTAAAAAAAAACAAAATCTGACTGAAAGTATTGAAAAGTGCAAAATTTTATGCCAATAAAGACGTCAGAAGTTTCTATATAATAGTGGGTGGCTTGTTCTTCTAAACCGAATGATATGCTACATTGTTAATAACCATCATACATTTGCCTTGCAATTTGTTTAAAACAGGAATAAGCTTATTGATAACCCGATTTTATTAAAAATGTTATTCTAAAAATCCTTACATTTTGCTTTCAAAATAGTAAATCTATTTATATACAATTGAAGGAAGTAACAGTTTGGCGTGTGATATAAGGCAATCAACTTTGCAATGATATTTCTAGTATTCCACTTAATTTTTTTTTAATTTCAAAATGTGATGTTTAGGAATTACATAACATGTCACAACAACATAAAAATACCTTTGTATTTCAACGAAAAAACCACATCTGCTGAAACTATCTCATTGAAGACTAGATTTAAGCAGTTTGTGAATATTGACTTTGAATATTTGTAACTTATAAGTCTCGTAAAATACTGAATTTAAAAGTTTATTCTATTTGTCTATAGTACGCTTAAAAAAAATTCTCTTAAATTGTTGGTCCTACATCTCTGAACTGTCAGTGAATTCCGAGCAAGTCTTGTACTACAAGTAAAAATTTGTTTAAATGGCTTTATGTCTTGTATTTTGTTTGAACAATGTCAATTAAAATCTTTATAGAAAATGCAAAGATCTGCAACATTACGCCTGTGTTGTTAAGTATATATAATTTTGGATCAGCAATGATCCAAATAGCTCGTTTCTAAATAGAGTTTAGAAGAAATAGTGTAGTTTCCGATGTTCTTTTCCATACTTGGAAACAATAATTAATACAAGGACAAATATAAATTTTGTTTATGGTATATGCAAAAATTAAACAGAAGTAATTTTTTTTACATTTATTAAGAAATTCTAGTTTTCTAGATACTGTTGAAGCTATGTGGACAACATGGTTATTTCAGAGAAGATTATGTAAGATTGTAACACCAAATTGAAGAAAATTTAGATATGAATTTGTTGTTTAGTTTGTTTAGAGTTAAAATAGACTATGTTGAGAGTGCCCTCTTCAGATATTGTTTTGAGGTCTTTGTTTATAAATGCTATAGATTTTAACCTAAAAATTTTAAGACGCTCTGCCATGTTTGCTTATATTGTGATTTTGAGGTTAGAGTTAAAACCATTAATTTTAACTATAATTTTTATTATTGTCAAGAAAACTAATGATAAAATTTACAGTTTTTTTTTTTTAAACTATACAATGAAGTTTGTTGACAAGATTAGGATGCCATACCCTATCAAAAGCTTTGAAAATGTTAAATGCTACTGCAAGTTTTTCTCTTTGTTTGTCTATAGTAGAATTCCATTTGTGACTAACATGCAAAGAATTTTATAACTAGAGATTCTAAGCCAGCGTTTTGCCGTATAATTCGGTATCTCCGTCTTTGTCGCACCATGACGTTTCTCTATCAACTACAATGTATAACCGCTCGATCATTAGTAGAGAGAGAGAGAGGGTATAGTGTTGTGCGACAAGAACAGAGATACTGAATTGTATGGCAAAACGCTAGCTTGGAATCTTTAGTTATACAACTCTTTGCTAACATGAGTCAAGATCTGTTGTCGAACGTTTTGATCAAAATCCATATTAAGTATCTGAAATAAAGTAAGAACTTGAAAATGTGTAAATTTATATACTTTTCAAATTTTTTTGACAGATTAAACAATAATGCAATTGTTCTATAATTTGAAAAATCAAACTTGTCTCCCTCTTTAGGTATTGGTTGAACATTTGCAATTTTCCAACAATTTGGGAAAGTATAATTTTTCTATAATAAAGCAATTATTTTATCAAAATAGAAGCTAGTTTATTTGCATATGTTCTCAAAGAATAATAGGTGAAATTTCATCTATACCTGATGCCTTTTTAGTATTTAATTTAAAAAAATTTGATAGTGCCAAAACTGCCTTTAAGAACATACAAATCAGTTAAAGAAAAAGTCAATAAGCATTTCCAAAAATAAAGATTCAGAAGTGCTTATTGACATTTTATAGTTTCTAAATATTATTCGTTAATAAAATGGAAGAATCAAATTGAATTTTAATAGACTATGCAGCAACAGGACTATGAACATGGTACCTGTCAAAAACCGATTATTTCCAAGTTTCAACAAATTAACATATAAGCTTTGTGAGCTGCGAAAAAAGTAAAAAACTAAACAATATCAATATTTAGTAATTTAGCAATGCCGTCAATGTTTTTATTAATATGCAATAAAAAGCAAACTAGTTGAACATTACATGATATACAATTGGCCTTATCGTTTTATAAATCTCCAAGTAAAGTAGGTACAAATACAGAATTTGTTTTGTTATTCAGTCATGGTTGCAAGTTACAGGCTTGGAGACTAGAGTAAATACAAATTTGATACAAAAATTTGTCGAGATAGTTAAATGTATGAACGATATGGAAAAGCGATGCGCTTAAGACAAAAAAATTCAATTAAAATAAACTCAAATATATATATTTATGTTAGAACATAAACATTTATTTTGTGTTTAATAAATGTTTGGGTATTGTAAAATGAAGCAGTGTTTAGGACCTTTTACACACTAGACACTGTATAGATAAAGCTAGCCTAGTTTGTGATAGTCTATTTCATCTTTGTTATATATTTATTTTTATTTTTTTATTTGTTTTTATATACTAACTAACTAACTAATTAACATTTATTTTAGTCCAGAAACTAGAGTAGTATTTTTTATTGTTATTTAGTTACATATTATATTTTATTTTAGATCTTCATAATTTTTTTAATTAACTTGTCAAACTTATTTCAGTTTATTATTTATTTTATTTCCTAAATATTATTGATTGGCCAATGATAATATAAAAGAAATTTAAATTAAAAAAAAATATTTTAATAAATATTACACATATAGATATTTTTCAAAACACATTATTAAATACCAAATAATAAATATATAACAAATTCTTCCTCCGGTAGCGCAAATATAATTTCTTTACTAACTCACAAAATAGCAAGTTAAATTAGCCAGACGCATGAATCATAAAATTTAGTTTTAAGATATACCGCTAAATAAGCCAGATGGCGCTTTCGTCCAGCTGCATGATACTGGTACACTAAAATACATTGAAGCTGCGCTTCTTGTGAGAGTTATCATTCAACGGTTGAAGTTATTCACACACTGCCCGAGTCGTTATTAAAATATTATTATAACAAAGTACATTGACATTGAGATTCAAGGAGCAAGGTTAGTAGAATAACGTATATAGAAAGTTGCCTAGTATTGCTGCTAAATGATACGGGTACAAATAGTAGTGTGGAGAATATTTTATGCTGTAGTGAGAGTACAATTTTTTGCTTTAGATATGTATGTTTTACTTACGTAAATAGTTGTTTTTAATTAAGTTCAATAAAGCGCCCAATATCTTTAATTATTTTGTAGTTATAAGTTTACTTACTAACATACTATGGGCACTTCCATTTCAAAGTGACCACAGCAGGGGGGGGGGTGCATTAAGAAATTTGCTTTAGTATTTTTTTTCTGTTTCAATGAGTTATTAGTAGTCTTTTGATCGGTTTGTGAGGGTGGGCTGGGCAAAAAGGAGCCAAAGTTGAAATATTTTGATGTAAATTAGTTAGAAAATATAATAAATTTGTTTTATTCATTTGGGTTTTAGGGATCTAAAACTCGAAAATACTACAAAAATAGGCCTATTTTCAATATAAACTCTTACGAATACACATTTAGCAGCGTTCAGAAAAACTCTACACCAAATATTATTAAAAACTTTTGCAAACAATTCTACATGAAAAACAGACAGTGTAGCACTATCTGGCGTAAAAAACCCATTTGAAAAAAAAAATAGAAATAAAAAAAAAATGTAAATGATTATTTGGCTTATATTTTTATTTTTAGCTATTTTTAGAAGATTAACAGATATCTTTTGTCGCTTGAACTAATTTTGGGCGATTTTATTTTTTGTTTGATAGTTTTTGCGCTTGCGGCACAAATTTAGACTCGATCTATCGGCGCGAAAGTTTGAGAATATTATTATTTTTGGCATTCAAATATAAATTTGCCAGGCGGTTATCAAAATTTGATAAAAAAAAAGTTTTAAACCACACTATTTTTTATAAAAATGAAAAAATAATTCGTTTTTAACGCATTTTTTACCTAAAAGTTTTGTAAAATTTTTTTTCAAGATGGACTTTTCTACGTCCGATAAGCACTACACTGACTCTTTTTCATGTAGAATTGTCCGTAGAATTTAACTTTTTAATAAATTTTGGTGTATCATTCTTCTGAGCGCGACTAAACGTGTATTTGTAAGAGTTTATGTTGTCTTTTGCAGATTTTTAGACTTGTAAAACCTAAATACAAACAACATTTATATTTTTAACTAATTTCTATCAAAATCGGTTTAAAAAATTCTAAAAAATGCTTCTTTTTGCCAGCCCACTGAGAACAAAATTTTATAGCTTTTGCGGCTTATAGACATGGCATAGACTTGAAATGGCGCCAGATTTAGATTCTACACAAAAAAAATCTTATTTATTTCACAAGTAAAAATTTTTTTAAGTTAAAATTTCAGTTTTTAATCAAAAAATGTGATTTTTTTAAAGTCAATGTAGAATAACGACAAAAAAACTAAATAAAATCGTAGAATTTTTTTCATATCTTCATAAATCAATCAAAGAAGACAATACTAAGGGCCGGTATTATAAACCATTAAAATCTGTAAATTTTATTTAATAAATTATTTTACTTGGTTGATTTCGGTATTATAAACGTCAAATAATAAAAGTTGGCAATTAAATCTGTAGAATAAACTAATCATCCAAAATCTAGGGGTTGAAATTTATTCAATGAATAATTTGACACATGTCATGTTTTTTATGATATTTTTAATGTGGACCAATTACTGTTGAAAATCAACTTTTAATTGCTCCACGATTTTATGCAACTGCCTTTTAAAATGTTATAGGGGATTATTGTAATACAACACATTAATAACTACATTATTAAAATAACGTATAAATGCCGCGTTGCAATTCTGTATTTTAGGAATAGTTAATTTAGTTGGCAATGCACTCTATAATACCGGAATACGTTTAATCGTCAAATATATTTAATTTGAGATTTGTTATTCGGTGATTTATTTTGTCTTTATAATACGGGCCCTGCAAGTTTTCCGACCCCCCCCCCCCCCCTGCTCTGGTCCGTTTTTGAAATGGAATTGCTCATATATGATTTATGTTAAAAACTATCTTATAAATTTAAACAATCAATCAATATTAGCAATTTGATCGCTCCAGACAATCGATAGACTGAGTGACAATTTGTATGCAGTTCTGTTTCAATTAAATTGTGAAAAACATTTAATCAAACATTACTTAAGTACTTTTGGTTTCCAACAAATGCCTGTGCATCTATCACCAGTGAACAATGAGCAGTTGCGTGAGAATAACTTTGTCCTTACTTTTTGGCTTGCACAAAAATGTCATGGAGTAATTATACTTATTGTATATTGCAGTTTGTTGGATTATGAAAAAAAAAAACAACGAGACAACATCAATATCCACGTGACAGTTTTGCTAAATTTGAACATGGCAGATAATCGCTCAAGTGCACTGGCTTTGCGTTTCTTTCATAATTCTTTCACTGAACGCTGATACCAACGTGATCTAAGAGACAAAGTAAACTATAGCATTATTTAATTCAATTACCCGAAACAAAAACAAACTAATTTATTTTAGTAAGTAATGATATTATCGTCTATAGCTTTTAATGCATTTAAAGAGTCTGTAGGTATGACATAAAATGTATCTAAACTTATTGACAAACCTGATAGATAACATGCAGTATAGACAATAGCAACATTTGGCAAACCAAATGTAAACTGAAGCCCATTTACCACAAAACACAATACATATCTTTTATACTTTTAAGCTATTAGTAAATATCTAACGCATTTACAAACTTTTTGCAAACTTTATTTCATATTTAATTGTCAAGTTAATTGATGATTATGTTTATTGTTGTATTCAACCTTGTACGTTAAAATATACAAATAGTATCATTGCAGTTAGCTGGTTAATATACTTCAAAAATTTAGTTCTCAAAGTATACTGCAATTTTGTAAATCAAACGGAATTTGCAATTGTAACTTGTTATATAAACCGTCAATACCATAATTATGCATGACAAGAAACGTGGGATGTAAACGTTTTGTATTTAGTTTTGCGACGTATCTAACCGTCAAGATCTTACAAAAAAAAACAAAAAGTTGGTTAAGCTGCCTTGCAACAGGGCTAATGCCAGTTGACAAACAAACCCCTCTATGGTGTACAAGATCTACCATACGTTATGCGGATAATGCTGCTGAAATATAGATTACATAACCATAATGCAATTTTAAACGCACCATAATTTTCCAAACCGTTTTTCATGATTTTTTACCTTTTTTTTGTGAAAGTGAAATGCATTTGCGCTCTTCAATGGGGTATATGAAGTTTGTTCTGTCTTCCACTACCTTCAGATCTCCGTAGCATATTCGGAATTGCCTTTGAAGTAATTTTTCAGTCATGAAGTTATTTCTTTTTTTATATTTAGTTTTTTAAAAATTTTGCGCGTCCATTTCATGTTTCATTTTATTTTTTTAACTGGTTTGTTTTTATTCATCTTTGCAATCATCTTTTCTGGCTTTTTAGTATGTTTTTCATTTTTAAATATTGGTTAAATCAGCCATGCCTGGTGAGCGCTTACGATAAAAAAAATCAGTGTTACTGTACTTCCTGTTATACCAACTGCTTGCTAATTTTTGTGTGCAATGTTTAGTTTTTTTTAGATGCAAACCATGTTTTCATACAGATGAAGTATACAAAATGGTCGATTGGGCTGCCTAAATGAGTATCCTTCTTTTTGCTTCTCCAGCTCTGCCAATTGTTGGTATAATTCTAGTTGTGTGCATATTTCTGCAGTTCTTGCGATCACTATCTATACGCTGTCTAAAAATTAGATTTTTATCTAGTTCTATTTCCAGGTATCTCATCGCTTTTTGGCTTTATTTTTACTTGGTTTATTGAAAATTGTTTTCCCTAAGTATTTTTTTCCTAATTAGCAAGACTGCATTAGTTTTCTTAGACTCTGGTTTAAGTCCGTTTTTTATTATCCAGGTGGTAATTTTTTAAAGCCCTGCGTTCACCTAATTTACCAATTCTTTTTCTAATTTTTCAACAATTAGAATTCCAAGTCGTCCGCGTAGACTATCAGGGTGACATTTTTCTCCATTTTAATTAAATAAAAAAAGTACAGATGCTTGTTAGATCTCTTCTCCGTCCACGTCTACCATATATCTTTTGCGTAGCCTTTTATAATGTTTAGAACTCTTGTAGATATCCCTCATTTTTTTTTGAGGCGCTGTTAAAGGCGATCTTTATATCAAACGTTACCGTCGCTCAAGTTTAGTGCCCGAGCACATTTTGATTTTAGATCTACATTTTTTCAGTACAAAAATAGACTGAACTACTAAATTACAGTGTGAAATTTTTTTTTTACAAAAAAAAAACGTTTTGCTAGCAAACAAAATAAATTTATTGCTATAAACCTAGTTCACAATATGTTTTATAGTTATTTGAAAAACTATAGATACGAGAAAAGCTTTTTATTATGTTATTTACCTAGCCATAAAACAAGGAGTTACAGGACAAATAAAATTTGTAACGTAATACTAATGAACATTAAAACAATTATTCCAAAGTTTTTTTAGTAAAAAAAAACCTGCAAAATACGACTTTTCCAATTCTCAAAAGTTTTCTTAGTTTTAGTGAGGTCTGGATTATAAAGTGGATGTTGTAATCATTGACTCTTTCTTAAACAATTTGTGCTCTACACGCCGTGCAACTGTCTTGAAAAAAACAAGTTTTGTAAGCATAATTGTTGTTTTTATGTTTGTGTGCCGCTTTCAAATTCTTAACTTTGTCATTGTAGTTTGTTTTGGCATATACTCAATTTAGACATGCCTTTCAGCGTTTCAAAAAACAGTAGCCATAACTTTAAACGCAGAAAATTGCATCATTAACTTTTTGAATAGTGGGGAGTCTGACCACATTGCATAAACTTTTGTTTCGTAGGAGAATCCCAGTGATGTACCCAAATCTCATCCCCAGTTACAATTTTATAAAAAAAATTAAATCGAACAATAATGCATCCAAATTTATATATTTAGAAATTTAAAAATACTTGATTTTGATATTTCTATTTCTCCAGCAATAACTAAAGCTTCTACTTAGCGGTCTATTAACATTAAATTTTCATTTTTGTTGATGATTCCATTAGATTGCGCTGAAATGTTTTACATTAGGATCATTATTTCTTGATTCATTAAACTGCTTGCTTTTTTTACATAATCAACATTTTGTTGCTGTACTCTTTGACATTGCAAAAAAATATAAAATAACTTGAAAAAAAAAAATCTGCAAAAAAAAATTGTGCGGTACTCGTGAAAGTATATCATAGTTTATTAAAGTTTTTGAAGATTTTGTTTATTAAATGTACGTTTATCTTGAGCAAGCATTTAAACAAAATGATATCCCCCAAAAGTCCATTAATGATAGTTATTATTTGCATAAGTCAGTTCATCAAGCATCTGCTACTGCCTTCTTTATATTTGTTTTATTAAACTTATAAAACACAAATGAATTTTTTTAATTTTAAATAAAACGCGCTAAAAATTCCGTTTCCTGTTCGTGTAAAAATTTAAGTGTACCACAGCCCTCCTTACACACACACACACACACACGCGCACGCACGCACGCACGTTTCTCAAAGAAACAATAATATATTTGTTTTGGTCTTGTTTGGACCACTGCTTTTTTGTTTTGGGACTGACAAGTTTTGACTTTTCAAGAACCTGCATATTAACAGTAGTTTAAACTAAAACGGCAAATGATTAGATCATAATCTACAAAAATCTGTTTTTTTTAGCATAAAAAAAGAAAGTTTTTTATTGTATTGATCTTGGTTTTCTTTGCTACAGATTATTACAATATTTTGACATGCTTTATTATTATTTTTTATTGTTAATTATTTTTTGCATACTTTGTATTTTTATATCTGTTTAAAACTACAAAAACGATTGATTTGCAACTTAAACACATAAGACAAAAAAATGCAGTAGCTCAAAGAATATCAATGAGAGAATGGTCATAGTGTATAGAGAAATTAACACATCTTATTTTCAAATTAAATATTGGTGCAAGCATTAACATTATTTAAAAAAGACAAAGAACTAACAAGCAAAATAGGCTGACTTAAAAATGAAATAAAAATTAAGATTACCACATCATCTTATTAAAACCACTATTGTTGGTTGACATTGGATAAACAGATAAAGACAAAGTTAACAAAGATATTGTAAAATACATAAGAAACCAGAAAGCAGATTTATAAGACTTGATTCTTAATTTAAATATACTTTTTTTTTCTATTTTTTCTTACAAATAGGGTTTTAGTTAATATCTTAGTTATCAAATGGTTTATCACTATTTACATTTTTTTTTAATATTATCAGTTTTATTAAAAATCTCTTTTATTTTGACAGCGTGTGAATATTATTATTTACCATTTATTTTTTCTTGTTGTTGCCTTAAACTTTTATTTATTATTTTCGCATTTTATAATTTCCCAACATTTATGTTCACATAACTAATTAATTATTTTATAGTAACACACGCTTATTTTATCCTCGTATACTATAAAATTAACTTTTAAAATTTCGTCGTCCTTTTATTATATAATATGAACTCCTCTGTAAAAAAAACTTTAATCAAAATTTCAAAGCTTTACGTGAAAGTTGTTAAATAAAGTAAAAACTTATTATTGAGTTTTATAATTAACAAATAATTTAAATTCTTACATAACTGGCATAACAGATATGAATGCAGTTTGCAATAGCCACAGGAAATTAAAAATGTTCTATTGAAATATATTAAAAAAATATATTAAGTGAATTGTTGTCACATGTATGTTCTATATAAGCTTTCACAATGTATAGTCAGCAAGATAGAAAAGTCAAACACGTTTTATAAAAGTAAAGTTTATTGAAAGTAACTATCGTACGCTTTTATAAAATAGATAACATAGAAAATAATAACACAATATAGAAACAACTATTATTATTTATTAAATTTACAGATATAATAACAATGATCATATTTCTTTAAAATTTATATAAGAAATAAATTTGTAATGGAATACTGTTCTGATGAAATATTTTTGGAATGGTTGATAAACTAGTTTTCAAGAAAAAAATATGTAGTATCGATAATAATCAATAATACAAACTGAAATGATGTAATTAATTTTACACTACATTGAAGACAATTCAAAGCAATTCTTGAGACCATTATATTAGATATTTGATCAGCCAATTAATTGTAAAATATATCCAATTAATTGTATGCCTAGTATTCAAAGCATCCTTAGATCCTCTCCAAACCAAGTTCTTTAACTAGGATTACAAACAGACCATTAAATGTGTAGTTATTTCTGGGAAATGTAAAGCTAACATCTACTCGATACGTCCCACTTTACAGAAAGCTCTGAGTGTTCAATCTCCATAAATTTAAGTAATAGGTTTTTATAATGAATTGTTTTATGAGTGGTTTATAAGATTATTTAAAACCTATTTGCAATTTTATAAATCATAGTAAAAATTATTTAAAATATTTTTGTTTAATAATATATTATTATATATTATATTAATATTAGATTCATCAATAAACACGAAAACTTTTGCGGCTGTATATTTTAATAACTAAAAACAATATTTATGTCTCTTTATTGCTAGTTTTATAAATAATGGAATGCGCTTTAATTTGTTTTGCGGTAATTGTGTTAAAACTAATTAAGTATAGGTTATCATAAATGTACACAACACAAAATCTAGATTATAATAAATTACATCAATAACCAACCAACAAATTTAGTTTATTTATGGATTAAAAATTATTGCAGTATTATGCAACTTGCTGCTGTTTATAAATTATATCAGTATTAATATATAAAAAAACATAAAAAAATAAAAAGTACATATTTGAAACAAACCACTGAAGTGATATACGTCCAATACGGAAAATCCATATTTGCTTACTTCTAAAATCAATGTTTATAATAAAAATGTCAAGAAACTATCAATATTCCGCAGTATTGAATTTTAAATTACCAAACAGCCCCAGTTAGTACTCTATATAGATGACCACTACCAAAATACTACATTGTTAACTAATTACACATCAAATTGAATAACTAAACAAACTAAATGAACTTGAATTAGTTTTATTTACACATCCATATGATCTACCATTCTATTTAGCAAAGTAATTAACATTTTATTCAAACACAATTCTACTACCAAAGCCGCCAGTCAAGTAAATAAAATAATGAACTCCAGGGCAATACTGCTGTGACCGTTTCTCACTTTGCATTTTGTTACTTTTTAATGTACGCACAAAGAGAGTCCGTTATGTTCAGTTAAAAATGTTAATTAAAAAATATGTTCTAAGGTTTATTTGCATATGGACATAATTTAAAAGTTACAAGGTAACAAAGGGATTATAATTAAATAAAAACATTTTTTTTTATTCTAGTCATTTTTATAATGTGTTAATACATTCAATAACTATAATCATTTACGTTAAATTTACATATTATATACTGCACTATATTAAATCTTAATTCTAGTACCTAAAAAACAATTCTATTCACTCATTGTTTGCAAAATGCAATATGATTCTCGAATAAAATAATTAATAATAATCATTTGCAAATAGTACACTTTAGAAATATATAAAGTTTTAACAAATTTAGTTATATATTTTTTCACAAGTAACTAGCTTATGAGACGTCGGTTTAAAGGATTACCATTAACTTATTAAACTTTAAATACAATCGGTCAAGATGAAGGCCGGCCAAAAATCTTTTACGTAGTAGCCGCTTTTTATAAGATTACGATTGTATGCGGAATGCGCGTCCACCGGTAAAATTGACTTTAAATTCCTTTTTGCAATTGTAATAATGTATTATTACTTGGTACTGTATTATACATCAAAATACCATACTTGACGGGCCTAAGTTAAATTAAATATATCGAGAACTATAATAACAATTTATTATAAAACATAAGTTGCTTACAAGACTGATTTTAAAATATAAATTTATCTGATATTAATACTACATTTTAATGGCATTAACAGATTCTTAGAAAAGGTGCAGGTAAATCTAAAAGGATTATGAAAATTCAATAATTAAAAATATATCATAAAGGGATAGTAATTAAACTTAACACTAATTGCCTTCAATTAACATCCGGCATCTATAAAATATAAAACTAAATTAATACAATAAAGCTTAACACTAATAACTTTTAAATGACATTGATTCTTAACATACTCCCGCCTTAAAAAGAACACCTTTCAACAATTCAAAAAAAAATTACTCTTTATCAGTTTCTGAACACAACTAATGCACAGATTTTTGAATAACACCATTTTTTGTACATATTGACACTACACACGTACAACTTTATCTGCACCTGGATGAATTTCAATAATTTGTTCTAGCAACCACTTCATTAGGGGTTGATTGTCATCTTTGATGATTACTATTAAGTTTAAATCAATGTTTTTGCAACGTTGCTTCTATTTGCCTTTTGCTGCAACTCAGAAATATATTCCTTTGACCACCGTTTCCAAAAGTGTTGGTTTAATTTTTGAATTTTCTTAAATGTAGACAACCTGGCGTCTTTGATTTCCATGATATCTTCAACTGAAAGATTGATTAATAGTTTTCCTATCGAAAATAGGCAGATGTTAAGAGAATTAAGTCATTGGGATCATTTGACAAAGGAGTTATAAGTCTAGAGTTAAGAGTGGATCAAATTTGTACAATAACTGTATATAATCCATCATATGCCAAATGACTGTCTCCTAATACGCGCTTTAAGTGGAATTTAGTGCTTTTGACACCTGCTTCCCAGGACCTGCATAGTCTACTCTTGTTACGTGAAATAGTGAGTTGGGTTGCACACGTGCTTTTGGTAAGGCACCCATGATTAGATTTATCGTGTTAGCGTTAAATCTACAACATTTAATGCATTCACGTACAACCTGTTTTGCTGAATTACGGCCACTTACCGGCCAAATAGTTTGCCAGACTAAATAGAGCAAATGTTGTACTCCTGCAAGGGCGGCATGAAGCAGACGTTCATGCTCGCGTTTGAAAATTAATTTAGTAATATGGTGTTGACCCGAAAGTATCATTGGGTGTTTTTTGTCTTCCTCATAATTCCCCCAACTCTTAATATACCTTCATGGTCTAAAAAAGATTTCAAAGATTTGCTATTTTTTAGGCAATATATTTCATTAAAATATGAATCATGCTGTACCCTTTCTATTAGCCACTTTTGTGAATGCAATATTTCACTACAAGACAGAGTTCCATATTTTCTATTTTCTTCTTTAACTTTTTTTCTAAATTTGAGAATTTTGTTAAACAAATTTCATGATTATTTCTTTTATTTTAAGTAATTTATCAATAAAATTTTGTGTGTTTGGCCAGTTTAATTTATTTAATAGCCAGGTTGGACCATTTTACCAATTTACCAATGTTTTTAACTTTATAGGTAGTACACCTCTAGATAAATGATCTGCAGGATTGTCTTTTCATAACACATGGCGCCATAAATGATTTTTAGTTAGTCTCTAAATTTTTGTTACTTGATTGGCAACAAATGTTTTTAAAAACTTTGGCAATGTATTTAACCGAGCTAATTAATAATTTTAATGTTAAATAAATTTAATACATTGTTTGTTAATTTTGCCAAAAGATCTGCAGCACACAACTCTAAACAATGTATTGTTAATGACTTGATAGATGCTACTTTAGATTTTGCACACAAAAGTTTTGAAGTTATGGTTTCAGTTTTAGTTTTTGAACATAAATAAATACACGCTCCATAAGCATAAAAGCATCGCAAAATCTTAGTATTTGAATTTGGTTTATAGATTTTAAATAGTTTTTGTATTTGATATATTTTTTCTGAAGCTCGCTCATCAGGAATAATCTTATCCCAGTTAAGCTTATATTGCCATAACTTTTGCAGTATTATCTTTGCAGTAACTATAACGAGTGAAAGTAATCCTAACGGATCATATATTTGTGAAATTTGTGTCTAAAATTGATGACCAAATTATACCTAATGTTTTATTTTCAGCATCTGAAATTACTATATTTTTAACTGTATCATTTTTTACAATAGAAGTTTAGTTTGACGGCTTTTTTATAAATTTAAAATTGGCCGATTCTAATATAGAACAAATTTCGTTTTTAAAATTTATAATTTTTTTAATAGATTCAGCACCGTTTAGTAAATCATCCACATAGAAATCGCTTCTTATTATTTTTGAGGTCTTTGGGTATTCCTTTTCAACATCATATGCTAATTGATGCATACACTGTATGCCGATGAAGAAATGCTATATGTGACTGTGCTGAACTGATATGTTTTAATAGAAGAATCGAGATTGTCTCTCCATAAAATACGTTGATACTTGCGTTGTTCAAAACTAATTAGTACTTGACGGTACATAATTATGCTTTCTAAAACGTAGAAATATAGAAAATAACTCATTTTGAATATTTAGACCTGTATGCTCTATATCATTTCGTGAATAACCTGAAGATGTTTTAGCTAAATCATCAAAAACAACTCGAAATTTTGTTGTTGTACTAGATTCTTTATGTACCGCATGATAAGGTAGATAAAATCCATCGCTGTTAATTTCTTTTACTTTATTCATATGATCTAAAATTTTGTATTCTCTGATGAAGTTACTGTATTCTCTATGCAATTCTTTATTTTTCATTTCTAAATTTTATTTTTTTTTTTTGTTAAGACTTTTTAATTTTTGGTAGTTGCTCTTCCTTCCATCTATTTATTATTTTATTGTTACATTTCAATATTTTTCCTTGTTTATCTTAAGAGTGGTTTCACTTGTTAAAAATTAAAGGTATTTTTATGTTGTTGTAACATATTAAGTAATTCTTAAATACATTTAAAAAAAATATCATAAGTAACATAATACCATTATCCAAAACATAGAACAACAACTCCTAGGAATATTTTAAAATAACATTTGCTTATTTCTTGTGACATACTACTTCAGTGTGTGTTAAAAACATATATAATTATATAAAGATGAGTCCAATATTAACGTCTTCTATTACTTCTAATTAATTGCCACAATAATAAATCGTCTTTGTCGGATAACGACAATAAAATTGAATTAAAGATGTACTAAAATATCTTTAACATAATCAATATATTTTCTAACAAATAAAACGCACTCATTACATTTTGTTTTTTGATACTAGGGACAAACACCAATTACTTTATGTAAATCGCTTTATTGCTTCTCAAAATATTCTCCTTTAAAATCTATACACTTTTGCATCCAATGAAACCAATCTTCAAAACAATTTTGCCACTCTGAGCGAGGTACCTCCAAAACAAGTGATTTAAATGTTTTAACGGCCTCTTCAGGCGATGAAAAACGCTCGCCACGCATTTTATTTTTGATATGTCGAAATAGGAAGAAGTCATTGGGCGATAAATCAGGCAAATATGAGCAATGAGTCATTAATTGGATGTTGTTACTGGTAAAAAACTCTAAAGTTTGTCGTGCTGTGTGAGCGCTTGCATTGTCATGATGAACAATGATTCGCCGGTTTATGTTGTTCCTTTTGATTTCAGCAATAACTTCCGGCAAACAAATTGAAGTATACCAGTCAGCATTAACTGTCCTTCGATTCCCTAATGCAACCGTTGCAACATGGCCCGTTTTTCCAAAGAAACAAGCAATCATTATTATATTATATAGTCGATTGCTGTTTAGTTTCAGGCTCATATGAATATATGTAAGATTCGTCACCTGATATATGTGTGTTATATACCGAATTTGAACAACCCCTTTCAATTTTTTTTAGAATTTCCTTGCAACACTTGAAACGTGCCTGTTCTTGTTCTTCATTTAAATTGTGTAGGATCCAACGACTGCAAAGCTTCCTGACATGCAAATGATTGTGCAAAATTTTATGTAATTGTTTCGCTGCAATGACTAAGGATGCCTCTATTTCACTATAGGTCACATGCCGATCTGACAAAATCATTTCACGCACAGCATCAATATTTTTTGCGACAACAGTGGTGCATGGACGACCTTTGCAAAGATTGTCATCAAACGTTGGTCTTCTACTCTTGAATTCTGCAAACCATTTGTAAACCATAGTTTTGGATGGTGTTTCATCCACAAATAACAAACTAAGTTTTTCCACACATTGCTGCAGTGTTAAACCGTATCGAAAATCATAAAAAATCATCACTTTCCATTTTTCACACAGTAATAAACTCTCGTTAAATTTTGTTAAAACGAAACCGAGCAGTTTGAAATCGAACTGTCAACTGAATTATAGGTGAAAAACGTCAAATTTTACAAATATGACAATTGCAGAACGCTGGCAATACAGGCAGTACTTGATTCCGTGAACTTTAGCAGTGTCCCTCGTATTCAGAAATTATTTAATGTCACAACAAGTATTATTTTTATGACTCATGGGACACAAACACCAAGCATCGGCAAAAACAATAATTTGCAAATAGATTACAGGGTATTTCAAATTGGAAACAAACTAAACCTTTGCACCACACAACAATAACAACAATAACAATCTGTAACTAATGAACAATAGAAATATACTAACCAAGAGAATTGTTTTAAAGTACATAGAAAAAACATTAAAATATTAACATGGAACGTGCGTAACTTATTGGCTTAAAACGTAAACAATTTAACTTTATAAGTTCATAAGCTAAACAATAAAATTAAATAAATTCTTATGGCCATGTTTTGGAAATCTTATAATTGATGGTGTTTTGTACTACTCAAATAATACTAAAAAACAGTTCAATAAAGTCGGAATTATTTAAAATGACTATGACCAAATCATGACGCTTTATCTGCAAACTAACATCGGCAAAATGAATTTAATTAAAAAAAAAAAGATTTTAAAAAGAGAAAAATGTACAAATTTTAAAATACTGGCTAAAAGCACTCATTACCGATAGAGCTAGAACGTGGTTTTTGTAAACAAAACAAAATAAATAATTAAATAGAAACTGTTAGTTTAAAATAACATAAATATATTTAATAATTTTATTAATTAAAAATAAGAATAGCAGGTTGCCTCATGTTTAAAGGAAACGTTCAGTTATACAGGGAGTTTATAAATGAATGGGATTATGTAATCACTTTTAATGTGCCGCTTTTGTTAAATTGTTCACTAAACTATTTGTTTTGACAGATCAACTTTGACAGCTGTCAATGAAAACATATGTAATATAGTGGACGATTTTAAAAAGGCGGCATATTTAAAGTGATTACATAATCCCATTCATTTATAAACTCCCTGTATATAATACTCAACATTTTCAATTGTTTATTAAATTAAAATCACACAAGTTTTAATTACTACTTGGTTAATTTGTTCTATAGGATTTACACAAAGATGATGACCGGGTGTAGTATCAATTTTTTTGTAGTTTGAGTATATTTGCAAACATTTTTCTCAAATTGAATAGCGTAGTCAACAACAATCATTTGCAAGACATTAAAAGCAGCAGTTGCCTTAGTGGATACAATTGGGTAAATTGTTTCGTCAAGCAGGTACTACTAACAAGAATATATTGCCCTTGTAGAATGGGATAATGAATCATATTTGCCATCCAAGCTAAAAATTAGATTTTTTTTTGCAATTTAAAGTATTGTGAATTTTTTGTTAGTTACTTTAAACTGTTTAGCATATACCAAAATGTTTATATCATTTTCAAAAGTCCTTTCAAATAATTTATATAAATCAGAATACAAAGCATGACATAGCAATGTGATGCAATAACATTTAAACAATAACCTAGAGACATTTTTTTAAATTTAAGTGCCAATAATATACTTTATTAAACTTTTTAATTTTAATTAAAGTTATAAAATAGTACAACTATATTGTGATAATTTATAGCGTATCTTTATTTTTTGAATTTTTTTGTTTTTTTTGTCCGCCCTTAGTAAAATTAGATGTAGGTAATATGAGAGTACAATTGTCGGAAATAAACCGTTTATACCAAAAACATATGCTCATAATACGTTTATTTTTGGTAGTTGTTTGTGTTTTAGGATAGTTTATTTGTTTACGTTTTTTTATTATAAAGATAAATATTTTAAGAAACGCAAATCTAATTTATAGTTTTCTAAATTGATCTTGTAGAAGCTCGAAAATTTCAAAAAGACTAGATATATTAATCATATAGATGGTTTTATTTTAATATTATTATTTATTTCATATAACTATAGCTTTGTTTTATTAAAATATAAAAAATATAAAGATTCTTAAAAACTGAAACCAATTGCAACATCATATGTGAATTTTTTTTGTTCATAGAACTTTTTTGTACTTTAGTCAATTTTGATAAACCAAAAAACAAATTTCAAAGAAAAATTATCTACGTTTTAGAACAACAAAACAGTTTTATAGAAAGATGCGTTTACGCTTTGCAAAACGCGTCATGCAGTACAAATCTTTCCCCGTTTTCAAGTACTACAGTAGACTCGGAACGTAACACGTTTCTTTTTTTGTCAAAAATTTCTTTCTAACGTTCTTGCACTGCAAGCATAATTGTTATATTGTACATGTTTGATGTCTTATTCTTTGGCAGTTTGGTTTCTTTAATAAAATTCAACAGCTAAAGGGGAAACGTTATGCTCTAACATAATAACCACAGTTTAAGTTTTTAAATTTAATGTTTTATTTAATCACAAACACTTAGTCAATTGTTAAGGAGATAACAATTTAATCACAACGTTTAATTACCGCGCGTTAAAGTAAAATTGTGGTTTACTTCCTAAAAAATTAAAACAGATCTATAAAAAACTTAGATATTATAATGAATATTTTAAAAAGTGCAACAAAATTTGATCTAAAACTGCTATTCCAAATAAAATCTTTTGGCTTATTTTTGGCATTTGTAAAAAAACCTTTTTTGCTATGGTTTTATTATTAAATAACTGTAAAATGCGCAGTACACAAAAAGTATATTCCGCAAAAGTCTTAACTTTATAAATGACTTATATCACCGTTGTCCACCTTCATTAAAGCCAACCATAACGTAAATATCAATATTTATTCAAGTTTAATCGTTTTTTTGAACAAAAATTGAACGGTTTAGCTCCAAAAAATTAAACAATTTGAAAGAAATAGACACCTTTCTATACCATGCTTTAGATAAAATATATTTATTGAATTAAGTTAATATAATTTAGAGATAATCAAAATTTGTTAAAACAGGTAACTTTGGAACAGCTGAGATATTCCAGAATCCAAAACCTAAAATTTGCATTACTGATTGTTTGGCAAAATCAAGAAAAATTAAATGTTTAGTTTAGTTAATAACCAAAAATTGCCTAGTTCTTAAAAAAAACCATTCCGTATAAAAAAAAAAAAAATTACAAAAAGAATTCAAAATTAATCTTTAAATCGAAAAATGTAAAAATATATAAGGTGTTATATTTAAAAAAAAATTACAAATTTCAATAATTAAATAAATATATTTAAACAATAACAAACAAAAGTATATATAATTTCAATTAGATCTTAATTTTGTAGAAAAGTCCATCAAGAAAGAAATGTTCACAAAATTTTCAGGCAAAAAATGCGTTATAAATTAATTATTTTTCTATATTCACAAAATATATTATAAACACACTAGGGTTTGGTATAAACTTTTTTTTTCAAAATTTGGTATGCGCCGGGTGAATTTTTGTTTGAATGCCAAAAATAATATTCTCAAATTTTGACGCCGATAGATCAAGTTTAAATTTGTGTCGCAAGCGCAAAAACTATCAAACAAAAAGTAAAATGGCCCAAAATTGATTCAAGCAACAAAAGTTGTCTTAGTTAAACTTTTGAAATAAGCTTAAAAAAATATAAGCTAAATAATCTTATAAAAAATAAAAAAATAAAAAAAAAATTAATGTAAGAAATGGTTTTTATTTTAGATGGACACTGACTATTTTTCATATAGAGTTAATTGCAAACCTCAAATTTTTAATAATATTTGGTGTATAATTCCTCTAAAAACTGCTAAATGTGTATTTGAAAAAGTTTATGTTGAAAAATAGGCTTAATTTTGCAATTTTTTCAAATTTTAGACCTCCAAAACCCAAATACACATAACAAATTTATATTTTTCAATTAATAAACATTAAAGTACGTCAACTTTGACGGTTAAATTTTTTTTTAAAATGCTCCTGTTTGCTTAGCCACTGAAAATAAAATCATGGTTTTATGGCGTTTGCGGCTTACAGACAGGGTATAGACTTGAAATGGCTCCAGATTTAGATTCTACGGAAAATTTCTAATTGATTTCACTAGTAAATTAATTTTTATTTATTTAAATTTGCAATTTTTAAACATAAAATGCGATTAAGTTAAAAACAACAAAAAAACTAAAAAAATCAAAATTTTTTTTTAAAGAGTTTTATACTTTCATGAACCGATTAAAAGACTACTAATAAGTTATAGAAACTGAAAAAAAATATATTAAAGCAAATTTCTCAATGCACCCCCCTCCTCTTGCTCTGGTCCGTGAAATGGAATTGCCCATATGTAAATATTAGTTTACTTTTAGACTTATAGAATTCTAATTTGAATTTTGTTATATTTTTTAATAATTTAACTAATTGTAAAACCATTGCATACTATCACAGCTTAGACAAGTTTTGTTAATATTGAGTTTACATATTTTATACATGATATTTTGTTTTATTCAAATGTCTTTAATAAACAATTAATTAAAAAAATTAATGATGTAAACCAATTGCCAACAACATAATATTATTAGAAGCTTTATTCAAGTGCATAACATCTCAACCATAACATCTAGCAAAGACTTATTTGTAGCTGTTATTTTATTACACACACCATTCACATTTTATTAAGCTTAATAAACATAATCTGATGATTTACAAAACAAACACAAAGCAAAAATAAAAAATTTACGAGTTTGTTGCCCGGCACATATTTCGTTTATTTGCCAGACTTTTCTCATTTGCTTTTATTATTATTCATTAAACATTATGATCAACAAGTTCGTTTGCTAATAATGTTATAATTTATGTTATACATGAATCTGCTATTAGCAATGATTAGTAATTTCTTACGAAAGCAGATAAATTATTTTTTATATCAAATAAATTAACTTTAATGATAATAAAACAAGAACTTTGTTTTTACCACAAATACTTTATTGATATAAATTTATATTACTAAAAAACATTTGTTTATATTGATACACATTTTTAAGTATAAAGTGTTTGTGGTAAAATCTTAGTTATTATTTTATTTCATCATTATTATGGATTACTAAATAGTAAACTAATTCTATAATTAATCTATAATATTTTTTTTACATTAAATAACTTCCAACCAACATGTTTTTGAAAACTTGATAGCAATATTATTATTTTATTTATTACATTTTTGTTTTATTAAAATTTAAAATATTTTTTTAAATATTATTAATGTAGGTCATACTGAAATAATTGCAAATATATTAAAAAAAAAATTATTCTATCCTTTATTTACAATAACAATTGTTTAAAATTTATAATAAATATAAAAAATAAAATGTAAATAAATTAAACTACCTAAAGTTTTAATCTAATTAGTAAAATTTATTATGTACTTAAATAAATGTTGTTAAGTAACAAAATACTTGTAATCTTAGCGTCTTTAGTTTATATAAATAGGAAGTTTCTCACGATGATAACCAAAAGTACTTTAAGTTATCATGCTTAAATTCTGGCGTAAAGGTGGCAATTGCTAATTTGAAAAGCATGTAGTAATGCAGTAATATACAAATGCAGAATGGACCTATTCATCTGGGAAATTGTGTGAAACTTAGTTATAGCTTAAGCAAATGTTGTAAGTTAACTCAGACATATCTAGAGTAGTAACATTTCTACTTGATAGTAGTAACAGCAGTGTAGGTACCAATTTGCCATATGGCCCGCCGAACTTGATGGCATGAAGTATACATGCATAGGGCAGTTCACTAACTGCACTTACCCAAAATTAGTCGTCGACGACAGTTTAGAAACTGCACAACTCAGTAGTAGGAAACGGGATGCTTAGTAGGTAGTGAACGTTTCTCCGGCAGAGTTGTAAATCGTTCGGCTGTACGTAACGCACGTGAGATTCCTGGGAATACGAAGTAGAAATGGGAGAATAGGAACTTTCGAGGTCTTGTCACAGCGCTTACGCACTGCACCACTTTATTTTCGGGGTCGAGATAATTTAATGATGGCACGTTTACGGGGTTCTCTGCGCCAACAAAAAGTTTTATATAAGCGAGACCTAGCCAAAGAATGCCTGTCTAATTTTCATGAGGTGCGATAAAAAAGAAATTTAATGCGATAACAGCACTTTTAACAAGAATATTTGCCTAGATAATGAATTCACACTTGATAATTTATTTGCAATGCCTACACATAAGTAATTTATATAAAGACAAATATAAAGGGGCTTCTATATAGAGTGACTTGGTGTACACAATCGCGCTCCTTAAATTTACTCTAATTTACTATGGCAAACTCAAATACATATTCTGCTCATGTATAATTTCCTAACTTTTTGTGTCAGTTTACCCTTCCGTTTTAATAATATTAAATGTAACAATGTTCACTTTCACAGTACTTAAATGAGTTATATCATTTAATAATGAAAATTTGGTCGCATTATATCAAACAAGCACCAAGTGTTTTATCAAAACGTCAAACATCACCCAAATTTATATAGTATAAATTAATTTAATTTAAAATATAGTCAGTTTGATACTGATTTTTAAAGCATACTATAATATGACAGGTGAATGATGAGAATTGTAATAAATAAATATCTACGACTTGATACCTATATGTCGAAGTGGTTTTTTTTGTATGGGAATGTAATGTTCGTAGCGAAAAAGGCAGAATTCCCTCTTGGCCGGAGGACATGGATGAGTAGGCGCAAATACGTATCTGATATCCGTGTTTCACGTGATTGAATATGCCGGCAAATCTTATGTTTTATTTATTTAAACTTGTGGTTTTATTACGCTAAAAGTATTAATTTAAAAAGATTACATTAGTAATTCACATTAAATAACTCCATTAGGGTACAAAAAAATAATTACAAAATGCCACACAAATACATTTATAACAACTATTAAAAAAATGTTGCAATGTTAGCCACAACACTTGCAGTAAATCTTAGCAACTACTACGGGAATCCGTGACTGTTTGCAGTCCCAATTGCATTCCAATGAAAGCCTTAAGATCTTTCTTACAGAAGAGTCTAATGTTCTTCACAATTACTACAATAATACTAAACAAAATGCTAATACAACAGAGAACAACAGAGAGAAAAATACTAGAAACATCACTAAGAAACCACAAATCAAATTTATGAATAAGTCAAAAAACAAACGTACATAGTAAACAGGAAGCAAGTTTAAAGTGGGAATAAGCTGGTCATGTTTCCAGAAAATATGATAATTAGAGTAGCAAAATAATACGATGAAAGTCAAGGGGCAAAAAAAACTGGGACAACTAATTTGACTCAAAATCGCACAAAACAAAAAAAATTAGAGAAACTTTTATCCAATAAATAGAAATCGGACCAAAATGAAAACAACATTTTTATGAAATTTTATAAAAAGTATATAATTAAAACTGATATTTAGTAATTTTTTCGATATTTGATCATGTAATGAAACATGTTTGGATGCGTTATCATAAGGTTGGTAATTATTATAAAAAAAAAGTATTGGGTAATTCCACTGAAATTCGGACAATCGTCCCCACATCGATATCTCCGATTTTACTCAAATTTTGTACACATGTACACATGAGTACCAAAATATGTCGATTCCTAATTTTAAATCTCTAGGTGCAATAGCGGCCATTTTAATTTAAAAAAAAAAATTTGTTTTTTTTTTCATTTTTTGCGCTGTAAATAAGTTAAAAATAGTCAAAATTCATATTGGAAAAAATGTATCTTATAGGAAATTTTGCGTAGAACACAATCCCGCCCTTGGTTTTTTAAAAAATGTTGCGGAAAAATACCATTTTATAAAAAATTTGATATCTTTAGTTCCGCTTTACCTGGAGATTTGAAATTTGAATATGATTCTCTTGAAGCATTGTAGTTTTGATTGCAAAAATTAAAAAAAAAGGATTTGCTTGCCTTAGAGTAAAATATAAGACATAATTGCTAAAAATGGGACACTTTAAGTGATTTTCCTCAGATTTTCCGTAATTTTACTAATTTTTAGCTATTTTCAGAAGAATTTAAAAAAACGGACATAAACATCGCATTCTACAAGAAATTTTCTTTTGATTACACTAATTCAATTTTTTTTTGTTGTAAAACCATAAAAGAAAAAAAAAATTTTTAATCATAATTTTTTTTTATATCATACTTTTTCAAAAATTATGATCAGCTAGACACTTTTCCCCCACTAAATGTACAGCTGGATGTTTTTTTCGTTTAAGTTATTAATTTAACTATTAGTTTACCAAGTTTCAGCTTTTGCGGTATCAGTTTACCCAGCGCATATTTTTTACTTCTTTACGTGAAAAGCTGGAGCATAATCCCCCACTCTAAATTTGGCTGGATACGTTTTTTCTTTTATTTATGTGAACATGTGAACATGTGAACATGTGAACATGTGAACAAAGTTTCAGCTTTTGCGATATTATTTTTTTTTTAATTTATATTTTACGTATGTGGGCGGTTGCCGCAGCTACACCCCTCGGAGCTCCGCCAGCTAGAGGTCCATTTACTTACCAGTGATACCAAATAAAACTTAAGAAAAATTTTCAGCTATCCTGAAATGACTAACTTTAAACGGTCGCTGGCTCCCAGACTATAAAGTTAGTAGTCGAATAAATAATTTTTGTCAAAACATTTTATAAACTGTCTAAGTTTTTTAATTTAAACCTTATCACACTATAAGACTACGACATATCGACTACATTGCATTCACCAAAGTATAATATCCTTTTTACGTATATAATTTTTCCAAGTAGGTAAATATATTTAAATAATAAAAAAATGTACGTTATATTTACCGTGTTATTAACATCTAGTTATATCCAAAGCACTAACCTGAAACAAAATAATAAAATTAAAAAATATAATTGATTAATTAAGTATAATAATAAAAAAAGTGTAAAAAAATTAAAAAAATTAAAAAAATTAAAAAAATACAAAAATGGTTGTATCATGGCAATCGATCATATTTGATTTTATTTGCACTCTGGGCCTAGATGTTTTTAGGTATTTATCTAATTTTGTAATAATTATAATTATTAATTACTTTATGTCTTATTATTTTTATACTTTATTTAATATTATGTTTGTTTTTTATTAAATTTGTGTAGTAATTTGTGTAATGTGTTTGTAATAACTAATTATGTTTTTAGTTTATTCATTTTTTTAATAAATTTTAAATTCATCAAATTTGTTTGAGAATGACCTTAATAAATTATAGCATAATTAAAAAATAGTAGACAATTTAATCCTGGTTGCTATCTATAGACAAGTTCAATATTTTTAAGTTCCAAATTACGCATATTGAAGCTATTTTAAACCTTTCAATACAGTTTACAAATAGAGCATTAATAACTTTATTTTGTGCAGACTAACTAGAGTAGGCATGGCAAAAGATTCAGTTTTTAGACCACATTGTGATTAAAAATAAAATTGTTTGGCAAAATATTAAAAAATTTTATTTCGTGGATTTATTTTATTTTTAAAATTAAAGTATTTTGCCAAAAATAATGATTTTAAAAACTACAAGAAGCAACAAGTCTTAAATAAAAATTTGGTTTAAAAATCTAAGGAAAATTCAAAGAAACTAATGTTTTCAGATTTATAAAATTATAATGTTAATTTAAGAAAACTAAGAAAACATTACAAAAACCATAGAAAATACCTTAGTGATTATTTGACTAAAATAATTTATAAATAATAAAGATCATAAAAAATCTGAAAACTTTAACGGCCTAACACAATTTGATATGTTGAAAAAGATTTAAAAAAAAATGAGGGCGTGTTCTACTATAGACAAAAATATTAACAAAACTTTAATAGTTCATAGACAGTTTTGCAAAAATTATTGAATACATTTAGATAAAAACTCTAGTAAAACAAAAAGAATAGTTGTAGATTAAAACAAGGTTATAAAGCAACAATATACATAAATGTCTATTAAAGATAAGAAATTTAAAGCTAAATTATTAAAATTGTTTATTTTTGGAGGACACTTACGTATATTTATTTTCAAATGAAGCGGCATTTTTAAACATAAATAACGTCTTTAAGAAAGTTTATGATTGAAAAAATTTACAAATCTTAAAAGATTTTGATTATAAATCAATAATTAAAAAAAAATGTAACCATTTTGAGAAGTTAAGCTCACTAATAAAGTTAATCAACTTAATTTTTATTGCTAATAATGGGAAGAAAAAAAAACAATCATAGTTTAACAGAAAATTAATAAATCTTTTAGCTTTAGTTTTTTGTTATTTATTAATTACCCCTCATACTCAAAAAGCTATAAATCTGTAAGCCATACTATAAAATAGTTAAATGTGATATTTGTATATATTAGGTTGATGCTTAGTTATTTGTTTTTGGGTTTTGGTAATTTCTTTAAAGCCAAATTGGTAAAAAAATTAAACTTGGATGGCTTTATGGTTGTCTGAAAACTCATGAGGAATACATGTAGACATTTTCAACACCTTGACGATTTTTTTTAAGATTACAAACATTCGTAGATTGATCGGTGTTGTAAGTTCTTAGCTACTGTCCTGGTGGTGTAACTTTTATCCACACTTGTCAGAAGGGCTTAATCATCAAAATCCAAAAATGAACTTCTGTTTGGTTTGTCTTTTATGCTGGTATGCCATTTTTAAAGCAAACAAACCGTTTTTGATATAATCGTTTCTTTGCCAAAAAGATTGTTGACATCGCGCAATGACTCAGCGGCTCTTTACTCTTTCTCAAAGTGGTACAGCATAATGTGTCGTATGTGTGTATGGTTTTCAATGAACATTTTAATTAAACAATGGGTCGGCGCACAAAAAAACAGCATTAACCTAATAGTCTCCAAACTTTTTTAGAAAACTAGTTTGCTAACGTTACAAACAATTTTTATAGTTATAGGATGTTTTAAAACAATAGCAAACTGTTTTAAGCCCATTAAATATGTTTGAAATGGTCTCAATAAGTTACAGAATAATTATATTCGAATGAGTTTAGACATGCATAGATTTAGTGGCGCCAATATAAACTGGCGGGCCAGTAAAATTAAATTGCATGTGTAAACTCAACTGGCATGCAAGTTAAAATTATTTTGGAGCAGGTACGGATGAATTATACATATCAAAAGTGCCATGGTTTGAGGTAGCGGACAGAATTTTGAAGCATGTTGTACAAATAAGAGAAACACAAGCATCAAACAATAGAAGTTTATTTACATTCTATGGATTATTTATCATTTTCATTTGCCAAAAGACAACTCCGTCACCTATAAACCAATCAGCTAACTTATTTTTAAGCTCTGCAGCTTTTTAGAATAATTACGGCTCTCGGCGACTGATCTTAAATCTGTAAGTCCTTGACTTTAAATTTCGTGTCTCCACAGACCTTCTACTAGTCCACCATTTTCAAAATCCTTAACGTCAACACTGTTTTGAGTTATATATCCATCAGATGTTTCACGCAACCAGTTATTTATCGCACAAGTGGTTGTCATAAGAATGTCAGCTTTTTTAAGAGATAACGCAATATGTTTTTCAAATATACAAAACTGAGAAACAAGCAATCCAAATGCGTTTTCTACGATACGCCGAACACGAGAAAGCCACTAATTAAATTTGTGTAAGTGTGTGTGTGTGTGTGTTAGGGGACCATAGTGTGAATACGGTTTTAGTAAATTTTCTTTAAGGGGAAAAGCACCGTCACCTACAATTACAGTATTTGGGAGAAGCTTCAGTAAATTATTTATTATTGCACTCTTTAAACTGCTTTTTGAAAATACCACTTCATCAAACGCTCTGCTGTTTGCACCCACATCTAGATATTCAAAACAGTATTGAACATCAACTAATGCAAGCAGTATAATGCTGAACGTTCCCTTGTAGCAAGGTTAGTAGAAAATTTGTATTTTAAAGGTTGCCTGGTTTTAGTAAAGGGGCGGAGTAGTTTGCACGGGTTTCCTATTTTCACAACCGAACAATAAGTTGGTTACAGTAAACAAACATTGATATTAAATATTAGATGTGTTCTTTAAATATAAAAATGAAATTTAATTAATTAATTATTTTTTACACATAAGTCATATAATAAGTAAACGGATATTAGCGGGCAGTGGTGCACTTCTATAACTACAAAAAAAAAATAAAGATTTTGCTTGCTTTATTAAGCTTAACATAATTTAGAACAACCATTTATATAAAAAGAACATATCTAAAGCAAGACATTGGTCTCCCCCTACGTCATCAAACAATTTTACTCCACACCACTACTCGCACCTATATCATTTAGAGTCAAAACCAGGCAACCTTCTATATACATTTTTCTACCAACCTTGCCCTTGTAGATGTAAAATTTTGAGCTTGAATGAAAAGGACTTTATAATATAGCATACTTTCCATCTCCAGCACAATTTGTAAAATTCCATTGTGTGGAAAATCTTTGAATAATATTCTTCTATTTTTGTTCAGAGTTTGCACCAGAAAATAATAACTTAATTTATTTTAGTAAATATTTTTATTATTTATTTACTTTTAAGAAATTGTATCACAATCTCAACTAGATGATTTTCTAGAAAATACGCAGTCAGCAACTATTGAAATACTGCTGTCTTTCCCGTATGTCATCCATGGCCAGAAAACCAATCGCACAAAAACTTACTTTGAACTTTGCAGTTCCAAAAACAGTTCGAAAAAGGACAAGTAGCACCGATAGCGTTACACAAAGACTATAGGAAATTGCACAAAAATTATATGAAAAGCCTAAGAAAAAAGAGGACAATGAGTTTGATTGATTTGGCAATTTGGTGGCTTTTTTGTTGAAGAAGCTACCAGAATCAGTCGCTTTGAAATCAATGGAGTACATACAATTTTATCTTGTACGACAAGCATTCCCAGCAAATATCACGATCTTCTTCATCTACTTCATCAAGTAGCTATGAATATGCTGCAAACTCATGTTCAAACCGTTCTTACGATGTCGCTTTTAGTCAACAAGTCCAATCAGATTTGTTTTTAGAGGAAAATAATGGTTCAGTCCAACCCCATTTTTACTACAGCTCTAATACTGATTTAAATTTACGTTTCAATCATCAGCAAGAGCAGTCAGATCTGCTTTTACAAGCAATAAATGCTTCATTGTATGCCGACAATAATTATGAAATGTTTGTATTGGTTTATTTGTCACTTCTAATTTTAATTGTGGTGTTAACGCATTTTTCATGTGAGAATTCATTTTTATAATACGTTGCGTCACACAATCCAATAGAATATCAAAATTTTGCTTTTTCATTTGTAAATGGTTTTTATAGCTTGCGAAATATTCTGCTGCAAGTTCTCCTAGAAGTTTTGCAGACGCACTTAAAGTAGGTCAACATTTAATCCATGGTTTAACCCAGACACGACCTTTTTGTCGTTTCTTTTTCTGTATTTTATTAATCTTTTTTTCCACTAAAAGTTTAGCGACTATTTTTGTTTTTGCACATGTAGTGTGAACCTATACTGTCGTGCAAATAGAACTGGCGCCACTAAATCCATGCATGTCTTAACTCACCATTAAAAATTTAGGCAAGGTTGCTGGATACTGTAATCGTAGCCGGAAAAATTATTAGAAAGAGGCTCAATGCTAATACATTTGTGAGTACTTGTGTATGCCATTTATAATTGCATCTGTTTTTGTCACACGCTAGCTATTAACTATCCGCTATCTTTAAGTCTAAAAAAACATAAAAAGATGGCAGATAGTCGATAGCTAGTGTATGAAGAAGACAGATACTTCCATAGCAGTGGCATATACAAATACGCACAAATATTTTAACATTGCGCCTCATTTAAAAACAAGCAACAAGTTTAAAACCTATCTTAAAAGATTTCAGTGGAATTAAGGCTATAAAGATCTTATATAATTTAAAGGTTTGGCTAAAAAGAACTTCATAAAGTCCAAAGAAAACGTTACAAAAACAAGCTATTAAACTTGGTTTAGATAGCCTATAAAGAGAATTTTAGAGAGTATGACATAACTGAAAACTTTTAACGGCACATTTTAATGTCTAAAATTTTTGTAAGAGATAAAATTGTTAACCTTGTGCTACAATAGAGTTTTAAATTTTTTTATAGTTTTTAAAAATTTTTGTCTAATAGCTGATAAATTTTTTTGCAATTATTCTAAAATACATTTAAATACTTTAAGCGCTTCTAGTAGCTTAAACAAAATAAGATTAAAAAATATAACAAACTTTTAAAACAGCATTATGCAGAAAAAACTGTATTATATTTTTTTAAGAAACTCTTCTTTGAGCAACATCTTTTAATATAAGTGATAAATCCTATAAGGTTTAAGCTTAAAAAGTCTTAAAAAATTATGAATGTAAATAAACCTTAAAAAAAACTTTTAAAAAAAGTTAAATTTTACAGAGTTCCTAAGTAATTTATAAAACAAAATAATGTTACTTAAAAAAACCAGTGCGTAAAGCATAAAATATTTAGTTGTTTCATAAATTTTAAAGACATAGAGAAAGATTAGAGACTTTTATCAAATCTTACTTAAAAAAATTCTACAAAAAAAAAATAAAAGGCTATGCAAGCAGGTATAGAAGATTCAATAATTTTATAAACGCACTTTTGGTAACAGGTGTTTAGTTAGATGAATGACTAACACATTTATAAAACAAACTTTAAACTATAACTTTAAAACTACAAAAAATCAAATTAATAAATTTAAAATTTATATAATTTCTTATTTGAACAGATTGATGATGGTAAGTGACTCCTAACTTCATTTTGAGTTTTAATTAAATTGTGTGGTTCTAAAACCTAGTGATATAATCCCGTGCTAAGTTTACCCCAATGTTAATATAAATAACTATTTTGAAATATTTTTTGATATATTTAAAGAGTGCTTTGGTTTGCCAGGCCAGTATAAATTACCTAAATTACCAATTAAAATAATAAGTGTGTAACTCTTAAAATCATCAAACATTGCGATGAACTTATGCAATTAAATTAGATAAAAAAACTACTAACGGTAATACTCAGCTAACGGCAAAATATATTCATTTAAAATAAATATAGCAACTTGATCATCACTTTGAAAAAAAACATGTATTTTTAATAAATGAATAAAAAAATATAAATAAAACAGAATGGAAAGTTGTAAAAAATTATCTGATAAAAGCTAGTCGCAAATGTATTTACTGGTAATTTTATACTTTTCAAAGTATGTCTGAAACATCATTTTTCTTTGAACAAATAGTAAAGAAGTAGAATATATCTATGTTCACTACATTATACAGACACAGCAGCAACAGAGATTTCAGTCTGTATTTCAAATTTTGCGGAATTGTATAATGTACATCTTACATTTATATTAAATAAATCTGTACAATTAAAGAAATTTTCAAATATTTAAAAAAATGCTAATGAACTTTTAATTCATAACAAAGGAAACCACATCAATTTAAATAATTCTAAGCTTATATCATTGCTTAGCATCTTTTTTTAAATAATTGTAAACAAAAAAATTGCTACTTTTCCAAATAAGTATAATATATTAGTAGATAAACAACACGGTTTAAGTGCATTGAGATTCACTGAACTGGCCACAACTGAATTGGTTTAGCATATTTATAATAAAATGAACAATAAAGAACTCATAGTTGGTATCTATTTTGATTTAAGTCTTTTGATTTTTTCAAATATGAATTTATTTGGTTAAAGTTGTATAATCAAGGCTTACGCGGAGAAATTAATAATTAAGTAAAGGTTGATATTGGTGTTCGTTAGGAAAGTGTAGCTGCACAATTGTTGTTTTTAGTTTTTATCAACTTGTAGTTACGTTAAGTTAGGCACAACTGTCTTTATGTTTGCTGACGACTTAAGTATTATTATAAGTAGTAAAAATATTATTGATTTAAATAACAACATAAGCAATTTAACACCAAGTTTAAAAAAAAAATCTGTTTACTCAACTAGCTATAAACTAAATAGCAAAATAATCAATTGTAGTGTGTCAATCAAGTTTTTTAAAACTATAGTAGATACAAGTTTTATTTGAGAAAAACAAATTAATGTGGTTTCTTAAATATCACTTATAAATGTATACTATTCCTTAGCCTATTCGGCATTGAGTTACAGTATTTTGGCCTGGGGATAATCTACCGACATAAACAGATTTTAATATAAAAAAGACTTATGAGGATTATTTTTAATCTAAATTACATAGAAACATACCGTTCTACAAATAAACCTAAGATAATATAAACTATCACATTTACTTATTTGTATAAACACAAGAAGGGTTCGATCCCCGAATATGACTAAAATAATAACTTTGCTCTTTATCCACCGGGGATTTGGAAGTCACTTAATAAGTCGTTGGTCCCATCAACCCCCTTCAAACAAGTCGTAAGACTTCTGGGACGATGTAAAATAGCTGTAAAACGCGAAATAAAGAAGAAACCAAAATAAAATACTAAAGTACCACAATTTAAGCCTATGTCTTATAAAAAATTACCTAAACTTAGTCGTTTAATTTTTTTAATTAAATTATTTCAGAAAACTTTAGAACAATTTTGCCAACTTTCGTAAAAATTGGTAAAAATTGTAAAAAGCTTTGAAAACTATAAGAACTGCAAAATCACCTTTAAAAATTTATTTTTAAATTAAATAAAATTAAAAAAAAAAACAGGATAAAAAATTAAGACTATGCAAATTGTTAGAAAACTAAACATTTTGTTCTATACCACAAAACTATAGATTCCAGCATTATAAATCTAACAAACATTTACGATTATCTAGGTGTTAAGTTTGACAACAAACTAAACTTTATTCTAAATCTCTTAAAGCTAAAATTATCTCTCAAGCAAAATATTTTTGAACATTAAGTAAACCATCTATTTTATGATTTAAAATTGTATAGCCAAAAAACAATAGTCGATAGCTATTTTGACATATACAACTGCAAAATCAATAATATCTTTAATTACTTATTGAATTGATTATTGCTAAACTTAGTATTTATATTATTTTTTGAAATTTTAAGGTTAAAAATTGCTATGTTATAACTTATGAATTGACCCCAAAAGTCGAATAAATGTAAAATATATTAAAAAAAATGCGATCTGGAAAAAAATTTTACCTTAAGGCAATTCAAAATACGAGTAGGAAGGATTTTATAACAAATATTTGATAATAAGTTTTGAAAAAACCTAGTACAATATTAAACATGTATTTTTTATATAATTAATATAAATTTATTTTATTGTAAAAATATTTTGTACAAAACAAATAATAATCCATCAAATAAAAAAAAGTAATTTGATTTGTAACTTGAAATTTTAATATGATAATAAATTCATTGCATAAATTAACAGAACAACAAACATATTTTGTCTTGTGTTTTTATATATCCATTAAATTAGGCTTCAAATTGAAGCAACAAATACTATTTTCTTGGGACTAGGAAGTTGTAATTACAAAGCTTATCTAAAATGGTAAACTCTGCAGTTGCGCAAGAAGCTATATTATACCATTGGATTCTGCATTTTGTGATCAAATTAAGCATGACTAAATTCAAATTTGCTAGTTATGGTTAAACAAAAAATTATAATCCTGGAAAAAAAATACAGCGTTCTGTGCTACTCTATCAACAGCCTAATCCCATTAGTGTTGAATATGTACGTTGTTTATATGTCAAATTAGTAGCATTCTGACCAATTTTACTCATATTTATTATATACTTCAAAAACATTATAAGTACTAATGGTTTTTCTAGCAAATTTGAAACTGTTGCTTTATTATGGAATATTTAATTTGTCACAAATTCGAAATTATTTATAAATTTACATAAGGAACGTAATTTTGTAGATGAAAAGTATAATTTCTAACACCCGTATTTATACTTTTTTTTTATAGCACACAGTACATTTTTTATAAAACGTGGGACCTAAATAAACCAAATAAAACAGAATTTTGATTTTCAGTTCTATAAATCAAACTACTCCTATTGATTCTTAAACAAAACGTATATTAGCAGCTTTTCCTCTATTACATAATAAATGTCTTAATAATTAAAAATGAAGGCAGAACACAGATCAGTTTGACAATGAAGTTGTAGATGTTTAAGAAGATGCTCAATCTACTACAGATTTTGACAAAAAGACGGCTATTTTAATTTTGTATTTGAAAACGACATGTTCCAAATAATAATTAACGAAACAAAAACTTACACACTTCAAAACACGACAAAAAAAAGTAATAAAAATTTGGAAACTGGTCCTTCAAATAATTAGGAGAATATCAGTATAGATAAATTACATGCATTATTTAGCAAGCTAATTATTATAGAAATTCATGTTTCACTACAATTATCATGTTATTGGTCTACTGATCCATATATATCTCACATGTTTTTCAAATCATGCCTTCCAAACGGTACAAAAAAAATAAGTGCAAATTAGCACTTTAATAATAACAACAATGCAGTTAAAAAAAACAAGGATTCGATAAACTTCACAAAGTTTAAATTTAAATTAAAGACTTTTAATTGAGAATTTTTTAGTTTCACTACAGTCATTCATCATCTTTCTGTTGACAAATCAATGATTCCTTTTACAGGAAGGTCTTCTATAAAACTGTAGCCCATAAAAAGAAAAAGTATGGTGTTTGGCAGATTCTATATATATATTTATATGGCTATGTCTGAGTCAAGTGTACGGAACAAAAATTTTTGCTCAAACCACTGAAAATGCCTTTCTTTACATGAGTACTGATCTTGTGATTTTTTTAGTTTTTTTTAATAAGCCATTTTCGAGTAATAAGCAATCAAAATTTGAACAAAATCGATTTTTTGCATTTTTTTACATTTTTTTGATCGTTTGTAACTTCTTAGGGTTGCATTTTTAGGAAGAAACTGTAATCAACTTTTTTTTTCACAATTGTTCAAAGAATTATTTTTTATAGCCAAATTCATTAAATTTTGAATTTTTTTTATTTTTTTTTAAATATGGACAAAAGCGTGCTTTTTTAAGTGCAAAAGAAAAAAGTTTGTTTAAATTTTTTCCTAAAAATGCAATCTTGAGAAGTTACAAACAATCAAAAAATGTAAATTTAAAATTTAAACTTTTTTTCGCTAATTTAAAGTATTTCTGTAGATACATTAAATGATTTCTCGGAGCGTAGTGCACGGTACTTCCTGAAATTTTCAAGGTATTTTTTGCACATATAAAAGCACGTTTTTATCCATATTAGAAAAAAATAATCGACATCTTTTTTAAGAAAAAATGTTTTTTAAAGCTCTGCAAAATTTACAAAATTTAAGAAAAAAAAAATTTAATAAATTTACAAAATCAGGACTCATGTAGAGAAAAGCATTTTCAATGGTTTAAGCATAACCAAATTTTTGTTCCGTACATATATACTATATATGGGAAATTGCATTAGGATTACATTATCAGACGGTTAAATGGATTTCTAGCTATATAACAGGCCGCACACAAAGTGTAAAAATTAAAAATTTTATGTCTAATCAAATTAATGTTACGTCCGGGGTTCCTCAAGGTTCTCATTGTGGACCAGTTTTATTTCTTTTATTTGTTAATGATTTGTGTAATGTTATCCAAAACTGTCAATACTTGTTATATGCAGACGATTTAAAATTGTTTTCTAAAGTTGGTTCAATATATGACTGCAGTAATATTCAACAAGATTTGAATAACTTAAATGAATGGTGTAATAATAATAAACTTTTGTTGAATATGTCCAAATGTAATGTAATTTCGTTTGTTAGATCGAATACATGTATAGTTAACAATTATAACCTTGACGGATGTCAATTAACTCGTTTAGATGAAATTAAAGATTTGGGTGTTATATTTGATCAAAAGTTAACTTTTTCTAAACACATCTCCAATATTTGCACAAGAGCACGACAAATGTTGGGTTTTATTAATAGATCGGCATATGAATTAAATGTCAATGCAATTATTTCCTTGTACATATCACTGGTAAGATCAATATTAGAGTACGGATCAGTTGTTTGGTCACCATACCAAATAGGCCACCAACGTCAAATAGAAACCGTCCAACACAAATTTTTTAAATTATTATCTTTTAAAACTAGATTGCCTATTGATGTGTTTGGTTATGATTTTTTTTCCCAAAATTTTAATTTACAACATCTTGGTGAACGAAGAATTATTATAGATCTTTGTTTTATTAATAAATTAATTAATAGTCAAATAAATTGTATTGATCTTTTATCATCCCTAAACTTTAATTTTTGTCAAGATCGATATACAAGAAATTCATATCTATTCCGGTGCAAACTCTATAGAACCAATTATTTGCATAATTCTCCTATATCTCGGTTAATGAATGAAGTTAACCATTTCTCATCTATTCAAAGATTAAATGTATTTGATCACAATCATAAAAGATTCAAAAAAGTTTGTTATAGATTGAATAATATAATGTTATTTTATAGTACAATGTAAATTTATAGCGTTATACACATATGTATTTTCAATTGTTTGTATTTTTTTTATTGTAATGGCGATTGCCGTAAATAAAGATATTATATTATATTATTATATTACTTTTTAACCATACTTAAAAAGTGAGTATCTCCAAACTGTCTGGAAATTAAATATGTGATAATAAGTATAAAAAAAAACATGTTTTTTTAGCTTTTTCAGTTACGATCTCAATTTTTGGGAGCTTTTTAAAGTTTAGAAAAACCAACAAAAATCATATCTTTTATGTAATTTTTTGTATTTTAACTTGAATTTTTTTTTATTTATGTAGATTTTTTCAATCAAACATTTAATTCGTAAGGTACCACTTCTCAAAAATTTGGTATTTTGGTCAAAAATGCTCATTTTTGTATACATTAAAACCGCTGTAATATTTTTCTATATAAATATGTTTTGCTAAAATTTTTATCAAAATACCAATCTTTGAAAAGTGCTATCCACAATTGAGATGTTTTATCGAAAAAACTATGCAAAACTTACTTTAAAAAGCAATTCAAACCAAAAAATGGCTAAGTTTAAAAAAAAATTATTATGAAGTTAAAAAAAAATGAGTTTTTGTAACTTTTTTTCAATGTTTAAAAATTACCAAACAAAAAGTGATTTTTGGTGGTTTTTCTGAACTTTAAAAAAGCTCTCAAAATATATCCGTAGTAAATTGAATAGATAGCAAACCAATACATATTTTATCAAAACACATTTTTCCAAAAAAAAAACTACTACAATAAATTGAAAAAAAAAGGATGGATAAAAAAAGTTTCTTGTCCTACGGTTGTTGAAATGTACAATAAAATAATGAGCAGAGTTGACAAGTTTGATCGACTTCATGAGCGTTATTCCATTGACCGAAAGTCTATCAAGTGTTATGATAGAATTTTTTACTATTTACTTAACATGGCTATTGTAAATATTTATTTGTTGTTGAAAATAAACAAATGTAGCAAAATACTCTTTAAGAAAACACAGATTACAATCTGTTAATTTTTTAGCAAATAAACAAGTTTCAAAAAAGTGAGATCGGCAAACCTGAACGAGCATTTACCAAATCAACAGTCTAATTACTGAAGATAAAGATTATGCAGTACAAAAATAGCAGAAAAAAGAACAAAATATGTCTGCACATAGTGTAATGTTCCGTTATGTTATACACATTGCTTTGCTAAATTGCATAGCCAATAAATAGTACAAAAAGTGTTGTAATTATTTATTATATATATGCCCAGAGTATGGCGTAAACATAAAAATACGTTTAAAATAATATCAAATACACGTTAAAAAAAAGCACTTTTTTAAAATTTAAGTCGTGCATATGAAAGGGTTGTACAGCCAATGTATGGGCTTTTTAGAAAACTGAGATTTTTTTGTATAATTTTATGATATAATGATAATACATTAAATAAGTTTTATGCTGATTTTTTAATTAATTTTCTGCCAAAAGTACATAGTATGAGTATTATTGTACGTATTACAATGTACTTTTGATCTTTAAAAAATGTATCAAATAGGATTTTTGGCGTTGTTTACTTTTTGTAAGCCACTGTTAAGTGTATTTTCTCACTATAATATACAGGGTGTCCGGAAAATACGTGTACAACGTTTGACGACAGACTCCTGACGTCAAAATAGGTCGATCTAAGCCGACTTAGTTATATCCAAAATTGTCTCGTTTAGCCGGTAGAGGGCGTCAAAAATTTGTAAATATTAAAAAGAAATTACCTGTAACAATAATTTTTTAAGTGACCTTGTTGCTATGGCGTTTAATAATTTGACAATTATTGACAAATTGTCACCAGTCTATGAAATTTACTCAAGTATACGATCAACATTCTTGAATTACAAGTTCATTGTACCATTAAAAATGGAAAATTATACAAACTCTCAGAAAATTGACATGCTCCTGGTATACGGGTTTTGTCAAGGAAATGGGCGTCAGAGTGTTAGGGTTTACATGGAGAGGTTTCCTAACGGTCGAATACCAAACCACCAAACATTTGCCAATATTGAGCGTCATCTTCGGGAAACGGGCAGTTTTGAGAAAAAGTTTGAAGGCAGGGGTCGTATGCGAACAACTCGAACTGTGGAAACAGAAGAGATGATTTTGGAAAGAGTTGAAGAAGAACCAAGTACCAGTACCCGTCTCTTAGAACGTGAGTTAAATGTTCCTAAAACGATTGTCAATGAGGTTTTAAGAGAACTGTTGTTACATCCTTACCACATACAAAAAGTCCAGGAACTTTTACCGACTGATCCCCCCATGCGGCTTACATTTTGTCAATTTATTAGAAACAAAAGAATCCTTGTTTCAAATTTTTGTAGAAAAATTATGTTTACTGAAGAGGCATGCTTTACAAGATCTGGGGTAACCAATCTGCACAACGAACATATTTATTCCGACGAAAATCCACATGCCATTAAAGTTGCACATCATCAGCATCAATTTAAAATTAATATTTGGGCAGGTATTATTGATCACTACCTTATTGGTCCCATTGTTATTCCAGACAGGTTAGATGGAAATATTTATTTAAATTTTTTGCAAGACACATTACCAATTCTTCTGGAGAATTTGCCCCTTTTACTTCGGAGGGAAATGTGGTATATGCATGATGTAGCCCCGCCCCATTTTTCCGTTGCCGTTCGGCAATACTTACATCATCAATATCCCAACCGATGGATTGGAAGAGGCAATGATGCACCAGTAAAATGGCCACCACGTTCTCCTGAGTTAAATATGTGTGACTTCTTTTTGTAGGGCGCTATTAAAACAGAAGTTTACAAGACTCCGGTAAACACACGCGATGATTTATTGCAGCGGATTTTAAATGCAGGCAACCATTTTAATAATCCCGAGACATTAGATAGGGTCCAATATCATTTTTTAAAGAGTGTTAATAAGTGTATTCAGCAAGATGGCGGTCATTTTACACATTTGCTTAAGTAATGTTTTTGTTTTACTTAGTTTCTTACAATAGATACTTTCAACTTTGTTATACTTTTGTTTTTTTTGACGCCCTCTACCGGCTAAACGAGACAATTTTGGATATAACTAAGTCGGCTTAGATCGACCTATTTTGACGTCAGGAGTCTGTCGTCAAACGTTGTACACGTATTTTCCGGACACCCTGTATATAGAATATAATTATCAGTTCAAGTTAGTCATTTCTGAATCAGGATTGTATGAATTAATCTTACGTCAGTAAGATTAAATATGTTAATATTACAAATAAACATCCAAGACAATATTATTTTGTTTCATTCACAAAGGTGCATTTGCATGGTGTCTCAAATAATTACGACATATGTGAGCTTGCGTCTGTTTCCAAAGATCTCAAACCAGAGATACTCAAAATAAAAAACCTAAAGAAGAAGTCGACGACAACAGATTTCTTTGCAACATTTTATGGTCCTTCAAACCGGATAATTTTGTGACGCTCGTTTTCAAAATAAATTTTCAAGATGACAATAAAAAAGTTAAAACTCAAACGAGGAGTTTTTAAACAAACATTCACTCAACTTCAACAATTCGATACTTCAATAGACAAAACAACCTGTTCGAACCAAACTCAGTTGAAAGTTGACAAACTGAAAAACACAGCAATCAAATTTAAAGCAATATAAGCCGAGATCGATATTATCAAAACAAAAGAGTTAGTCAATCTCGATGAATACCAATGCCAGGAGATGGCAAACTTTGAAAAGTCATTTTCAAACGCATTAGCACGCAAATTAGCAAATATAGCCACAAGCCATTCATCGGTCAAAACATTTGTAAAATTGCCAACATTTTTACTGCCCAAATTCAATAGCGCAGTTGAAGAATAGATTTCAATTATCGATGTGTTCAATTTATTGGTGGACACAAACGTGGCATTGAGTGACATCCAAAAATTCATGTATCTCAGATCATGTCTGATAGGAGAAGCTCAACAAATAATAACTTCTATATTGACCACATCTGCAAATTATCCAGTAAAAAAACGTTTGAAAACAAAAAATATATTCTCAAAAATCATCTTTGGTGGCTGTTTGAATTAAAAAAGGTTAACAAAGATTCAGCAATATCAATAAGGAATCATGTCAATGAGTTTACTAAAAACATTTCTGCATTAAATACAATAAACGAACCAAGCAAAGATACATTACTGCTCTATCTGTCAACATCCAAATTAGATCGTTTGACCAAGAATAAATAGAAAGAACATAACATTAAAATACAAAATCCAACATTAAACTACGTAATTAAATTTCTGCATCAGCGATGTCAGGTCTTAGAAGCACGACCTACATCTTCAAGACCTCCAAAACCTGGATACACTCATCCGTTGGCGGCTCGAACCAGTTTTAAATGCTATGTATGCAGTCAAAACTATGGCATCTACAACTACACCACGTTGCTGATTTTATCTTTTAAGGATAAATTGGCAAAAGCAAACAGCTTAAGGCTATGCATAAACTGTCTAGGAAAGGGTCACTTGTTGTATCAATGCAAATCAAAACGTTGCAAAACATGCAATGAGAAGTACAATAGCCTTTTTTACAATCACTTAGCAAGCGTAACAACAGTTACATCATGCGCTGCAATTTAAGAAGACAGACATCATACGTCATTCTTGCAACAGCCAGTGTATCAATGACAAAAACGGCAAACAACATATCTGTCGTACACTTCTAGACAATGGATCACAATCCAACTTCACCACCAAACAATTGTGTCAAAGGATACGTCTTAACCAAGTGCTTATCAATATTCCAGTCAATGGAATTGGCAACTTGCACATAACAACAACAACAATGAACTTCAGAGACCAAAAATTTTCTAAAAAAATGGAATTTCTTGTAATATCTACTATTACGTCTGATCAACCATCAATACCATTGAAATCATAAAAATACACAACTCCTAAGAATACACCATTAGCCGATCCAAACTTTGACAAGTCGGGAAAAATTGACATGTTATTAGAAGCAAATTTATTCTAGGAAGTACTTTCTATTGGCCAGCTGTCATTAACAAAGAACATGCAAAGGCCAATACTACAAATTAATAATAATAATATTATATATAGAATATAATTATCAGTTAAAGTTAGTCTTTTCTGGATCAGGATTTTACGTCAGTGAGATTTGATATGTTGAACGCAACTGGTTTAAATGAACTACTTTAAACGATTTCTAAAACAACGCGTTATTTGCAGCAAAATTAATCAATCTTGTTATATCACCTTATTCAAGTTAAAATATTGCAAAAATATCAATCAAGTCGAAAACAATTTAAGTAAAATATTTCATTTTTATTTAATCTATTTATTATTATCTGCAAAAATCAATTGCTCAACATTAAGCATTTTGCCGTGAGATACCGTTGACGTTGTGGTATGAAATGGTTTTAAACCGTTGCGTTGTCGCGAGTTACCGGTTATTTACTTTTGACTCCGAATGTACCAACCAGCGAGGTGAATTTAAAACCCTTGTTGGAAGCTGTTTAATAAGTCCGGTATGTCAAATTTAAATATGATAACCTATAAATGAGATGAATTGTCAAGAATGATTATGAAAATAATTAGTAAAAATTGCTATTAAGTATAAATAAAATGAATATTCTTTGTAAGTAAATGTATATATAGCAAATATTTTACTAAATTAATAATAATCATAAGAAAATTAATGACAGGTGTAACCGTTTATAACCAGTACGTTTTCGTGAGATTTCCGCGATCACCCAAAAATAGAGAGAGATGGAAATAAAACCGCTGTTTAATCGCTGGTATGTACGGTTTCTCACGGCAAAACGCTTATAGTTTTCAATACAATCTAAATATTTTCTTTATTTTGTTTAGCAAATCAATATAACATTTTTAATTAATGTAGCATACAATATAGTATTTGAACAACGTATAAAATGCCTTCAGGTCATTTTCTCATGAAACTCTGAAGCATCTAACAATACGTCTTTGTTCACCACCTAAGTATTGGAAAAATATTTATAAATATAGAATGACAATTTTATAATACACAAACGTTGGTATAAGCAATACGATGTTGAATAACCAATTTCCAATAATGTTTTTAACAAGTATCTCTAGCATTGGTAGATATTGATTAGCTTTATATAGAACCCACATAATACTATTATATATTATTAACAATACGTCTTAATAGTGCATTGATAATTAGCACAATTTATAGTCGGCGTTTCCAATTCCGATCCATTAGATATAAACCACTTATGCATATAGAAACGATACACAAATAGAATGATAATTAATAGACTTGGGGCGGTTGCCTTCAGGAACTATATGTCATAGAAAATTGGAACCGTCTTCTGTGCATATAGACATATTTATTACAATAAATTATGAATTGGTGCTGCGGTATTATGCAGCTGACGTGATTTTTATTAGGGCACAGTGCAACGCTTTACGACCGCAAATTATTAATAGGCATCGTAAATTTTATTACGGAGTTTGGAAAACTTCACATAAATTGTTTTCCGTTGTATTCTATTCTATCATTATAAAATTATACAAAATTGTTCTTTACATTTTCAAGTATATTATGTCGCAGTGTGAGTTTTTATTTATTTTGCTTGCTTTAAACGTCTGATAATCATAATAAATTTTATTTAAAATATACTGGCTCTAAAATTATATATAATAATGTAAATTAATTGATAAAGTTTTATTGTAGTTAACTTATAAAGTGCTAGTTGGGCATTGTTCGTAATGTTTCATCAAAACGCCGAGAGTATTTCAATGGTAGACCATGTATAAATAAATACTCTCGGCGGAAAGGGATTGAAATTTATTATGTCTACTTATTTAATTATTAATTTATAGAAACACATAATAATTGCTAGTATAAACAAACAGAATTTTTTATTGATTTTCCTGATATAATAAAAACTATAAAATTTTGGTTTTATTTATTTTAAATCAATGTCATTGAACACAATTTTATGTTTAAATATCTTTTGTGGGTACACACATTTCTGCAAACATCACTTACCAATAAAAAAATAGTGTTTGAAATTTTAACATTATTAAGTCGCTTTGTAACTAATTTCTATTTAGCTGATTTGGAGTTTTAAAAATTCCGCGGTGTGATTGGAAAATTCCGATTTGAATAATTCATATGTAGCCGAGTGAGCACATTAAAAAATTTATTCCAGTGGAACTAACATTATCGCTTGATAAACTTTTATTAATTGTAAAAATTAAATAAATTTTTATATTTTTATGTGTGCATTGTTTGTATCTAATATTTAAATTAAATCACCGCTTCACTTCACATTTGTCACTTTATTCTTTTTTGTGGACGTAGAGTGAGGTGTTGGCTTTAACAATTGGCCCTTAAGAATAACTTACTAAGCATGGCAATACCTTCCGGTTTTCTTCTCTGCGTAAATCCTGTTGTTATAATGTCCTTGACATACTATTCTAGATTTGGAAGTAGTTCGAGATAGCCTGGTTATTGCTTCGCGGATTTTCACACAGAGTCTGCGGCACGCATGCTGTCCCCGGCATCTCTCTGTCTCGATAGCCCCTACCTTTGTCTGTCTCTTTTGCTTTTTTGTATCCTTTTTATCTACACTGACATCTAGTTTTATTTATTTTAGTTATTTGGTTTATTCTTAGATATGTTCTTAGTTTTCTTCTTCTTCATTGTATCCTATCTCTTTCATGAATAGTTTATGCAGTTCTATTAGTTGTATTTCGTTTGGCAGTACTAAATTTGTTAGCTTTACCTCCAATGTAACCAGGCCTTTAGTTTCAATTTTGTAAGTATGGAGCATATTATCTTAATCATTTTCCTGTTCAGCTCTTTTCTTTGTCATTTCTATAATTATTTTTTATAGCACTATTAACCGCGTTCTGTATGTCCAACATAAATCAGTTAAATACATTTAGTATGATCAATGCATATTTTTACATACAGATCTCAAAGAAAAACTTAGAAGATATTGGGTCAAAAAAACAAAATTTGAAAAATATTTCACCGATAATAAATATTGCAATAAGATAGGAAGATTTGTTGTAAAATTGCTATCAATGAACAATTATACTAAATTGTTTTGTTAATAATTATTCAAATTATGTATAAATTTATATTAAGAATTTTTTTTTAATATAAAATTTATCATTAATTTATCCTCAATCATACACTAAAATAGGCAGTTAATAAAACATTTGAAATACATTATTCTATAGAGCGTATACCATTTGCAAAAATGAATATATTTCTTATTTGTCATAAAATCCTACTATGTGCCTCCAAAGAACTAAAAAAAAATCTCTGTGTGCTCTTTATTACTACATATTTTCAATCTTGAATTTAATACAATTATTGAATCTGGCAAATGGTAAATATTGATAACTTGTAGTCAAAGCGTTACTTTAATTTGTTTCAATAAAGTTGACAATAATATTGCAATTTACTGTCAACAAAATATTGAAATACTTTCACATTTTGTAAATCTTTTAATTTTTGGAAACTGTATCCATTTATTGGCAGAGTTTCTTTATAAATTTGTTATTTTGCTAAGTGATTTTTAGTGTGGCATCAATGCTTAAAAGTTAGTTGAGAGTGTTTTTAAATTTAGGGTCTTTTATAAAAAAGTTTGTTTAAACCAAACTTTAGATTAAGTTGTTAAATTGAAATAATTAGGACATTATTGGGTCTATTGTGTGAATATTTTAATTTAATATTCTTAAAATTGCTGATACAATTAATTAACATTGTTTTTAAAAACATACAAAATACGGCCATAAAGATGTTAAAAGTACGGCAAAAGAAGAGCACAATAGCGTTAATCATGTTGTTAATAATTGGGAAAAAAATAAGGGTTGAGCTACGGGGGCACTGGATAGTGTGTATGTTTATTTGATAATGTCAATTGTTGAGACCACATTTTATTGCTTAACATAACAAAAAGAATGCGTATAAAACATTTTTACGTATTATAGTGATGTTTATTTTTATTTAAATTTTTTTAATCTATTTTAATAGTGTAAATTGATTGAAATTTTGGGTAAAAATAACCTACTTGAATAGAGTGATAATTGCCAGTGAACTATATTTTAATTTTATATGAATGCACTTTTTTGACTGTCGTCATTATTTTATTAATTACATTATTCGAAAAAGGGCGTTTAACACTACCGACAATAGTTTGCACTGTGACAATTTTTATTCGATTATCTTTCTTTATTTGTGATGCAAACCTTCTTCCAATTTAAGGGTGTCGTGTTAACTTTCTTAACTATTACCAAATCATTGACCTTCTAATTGGGTTTTTCCTTGTACCATTATGACGTTGTTGCAAGTTATGCAAATAATCATTGTAAGGTAAGTCAGTTAAATCATAATCAGGTATTTGAGTTAATAATCTACCAACTAAGAAATGAGCAGGTGTCAAGGTTAAAATGCACTTTTAACTCCGTCTACCCATAATCCGCCCATGTCAGGTAAATTCGAAGGTGTAAAATGCCATTACATTCCATCGTTAGCAGCGGAATCAATAATTTGAGTTTTGTTAGCTTCATTGCTAAGAAAGGATTGAATTGCGTGCAACTCATTATTAGCGCCATAAAAATTCGTGCCGTTATAACTATATATGTTTGCAAACTTGCCGCGTCAGTTTATAAATCGTCGGAGAGCAGAAACCAATTCCAAGTGAATCCATTTGTTGCCATACATACAAATAAAAAAATGTAGGTTTTGTTTTTGGTAATTTTTTATAGTACTTTGCCTGATTAAGTAAAGTCTACACCGGTATTTAAAAATTGGTCTTGCCTGTGTTACTCTGCATACAAGCAAACTTCCAATTAGTTGATTTTGAACAATGTCCTTATATCTAAGGCAGATGTGACATGCATTAACTATTTTTCTAACAACTCTTCTTGCGTTTATGGGCCAGTATTTTTGTCTCAGACTACATATTATGGCTTAAGTATTAGCGTGTAACAACGTTACATGTTCTCTTTGTATAATTAGCTTTGTAACTTTATGACTACTTGGCAATATTATCTGATGCCTTTGGGAGTAAGGTATTGATGCATTTATTAATCTACCTCCTACTCGTAGTAAACCGTTTTCATTAAGGAAGGGATAAAACTTTTTTAATTGACTTATTTATTCACTTTCCTTGACTAAATTCTAATATTTCTTGACTAAACGTCTTCTGTTGAGAAGAGATTTTGAATTTCAATTTTAATTCAATTTTAGATAAAAAGCTCTGCAAATTCCTTCATTTTTAGACAATTTAAATTTGAAATGAATCAAAGACAATATGTCATTGTTCTTTGAAGTCGGGTGATTAAAAAGAACCGTATATTCGTATCTTCTAAATTTATCAAATTATGATAGCTTAGGCAAGTTTGTAGTTTCAATTCCATTTCTTCCACAGATACATTTTCAATATTAAACTTTCCAAGTGGCCAAGTAGATTGATTTTATCCAAGTTGGTCCTCCGCATATATCATCGGCTAGATTGTTTTCAGAACTGATATGTTTCTAATCTGCAGTATTGGTTGCGGATTGAATTTTGGAAACTCTGTTAGCAATGAACGTTTTGAGCAAATTACATGATGTATTGATCCAGTTTAAAGTAATGTTTAAATTTGACCAAAAATAAATTTTATCAAACTGAATGTCTAATGACTAAAAGAACTGCTGCACAAAACTCAAGTCTCGGTAAACTAACCCTTTTGAAAAGAACAATCCTTGACTTTGAATTTATCAATACCTTTTGTTGTTTATTGTGCTTATCAGTTGACCTTAAGTAAATACAAGCACCATAAGCGTGTTCTGAGGCGTCGCTAAAACAATGAAGTTGCAATTCTATTGGTTCATCAATTATCAATTTTCTGGGGATACTTTCAATTAAATGAAGTTCTTGTGCAATTTGATTCAATTTTTCCGCAAGCTGTTGAGAAACTGGATCGTCCCAACCATTTTACAACTGCCATAAACCTTGCATAATTATTTTGGCATTGACAATAATTAGATCTAACAATCTTAATGGATCAAACAATTTTGCTACTAGAGCTAGTATTTGTCGTTTTGTTGTAGCAACTTTACCTAATGTTTTAGTAGAGTACAATATTGAATCTTGATGAGGGTTCCGTTGAATACGTAATGTCTTTGTTGTTTGCGTAGATTCTAGTAATAACAGTGGATCTTTTGTTGGATTGTCAATAAATTTTTATGTAATTCTGTAGAGTTACTAAACCATTTTTTTAAATTAAATTCTCCAGTACCGAGTAATTGATTTATTTCATCTCTTAAGGTTGTGTGTTCAGTAATTGTGTTAGAGCCGGTTAATAAATCATCCATATAAAAATCTTTTTGGATAATTTCTGCGGCTTATTTAAATTTAAGACAACGAGTGGCCAAATAACTTGCCAAAGATATACCGTAAGTTTCTGTTTTTAATTTGTATATTTTTACAAGTTGTGCATTTGTATTTGACGATACATTTTTTCTATATTGGCAGTAATAACAAATCTGTGCTTCCTGAATCTAAACAAAATTGAAATTAAAATATTTTAAATATTTGGTCCTACTATTAAAACATCATTGATAAGTCTGTGCTAGTTTTGGCTTCATCAAATACTACCCTGACTTTGGTAGTTAATCTTGAATTTTTAACTACTGGCTGGTGTGGCAAAAAATATCCTTGATTAATTGAGATTTCTTGCGGTTTCTTATCCAATATCATATGTCCTAATTGTTTGTATCCGTCAAAAAATCTATAAATTGTAGTTTCAAGTCATTGTCTTTTTGTAACCTTTTCTCGGTATTTTCGAAACGTTTTAATGCGGAATTATATGAATCTCTTAAGTTTTGTAAATTGTCTTTGAACGGAAATTGTACTATAATATGGCTTGATTCGTCTCTGGTCGTTGTGTTGTTGTAATGAGGTTCACATGCCTTTTCTTCCGCTGAATGATGAATTTTTGGTAGATAATCTTCTGATAAGTGACAAGTTGTCTGTTTTGTAAATGGGTTTTGCAATTTTCTTGATACAACCCATCCTAAATGAGTATTTTGTAGTACGGGTAGTCCGTATTCTAGCTTAATTTGTTTTGGACATAAGATTTACCATAAACTGCTAGAACCTATGAGCATATCTAGTTTTCCATTTTAGTTGAATGTTAGATCTACTAATGGCTTATTCCTTGGAGTCCTTAACAACTTGTGATCAAATAAAATATTAGACATTCTTTCGGTAATTTTAGCTAAGACTAAACATGACATTAATGTTTAATATTTGTTGTAACGTGATTGAATGGTTGAGACAGCTAGTTTGTTGATATTTGTTGTGGCTTTACTAAGTTCTGTTAGTGATATATCAATGCTTTTGATATGTAAACCTATTTTTTACATAGTTTGTTAAAAATAAAAATTGTAATTCAGAATCAAGTAACGCTCTGCATTTGAATTTGTTTCCATGTATGTCTATTATGTATATTATTGCCGTTGGTAGTAACACACTTAAATGTTCTTGCTGAATTGATTGATATGTGCTACATAACTTACTTCTTTCATTACAAAATGGTATATCATTCTGATAAACTGTGTAAACATCCTCTAAATAATTTTTCAGCTTTTCTTCTTTGAAGTACTTTTTGTTCTAAAAACTTTTTGCATTGATATATTTTATGATCAGCATTTTGACACATTTTACAATTTGAAAATATTTGTGGGCTTGATGATTTGGTAATTTTTGATACATGATGCGTATAACTGTTAAATTTGTGCTTTGGCTTGTCTTTTATGACATGTGTATCATCCCAATCCTCCCAAACAAAACATCTTTGTTCCAAAAATTTTAATATTTGTTCTAATGTTGGTAACTGACTTCTGGGCCTTTGCTAGATCCCATTGTTGCTTTGTTCTGCTGTTGAGCTTCTTACGCACAATATATCTGACTACTGCGTCCCAATGTTTAACTGGTAATCCAAGTGATTCTAAATTTCTTATGCGCTGTTTTGTGTTTGTAATTAACTTTCAAAGTTCAGTAACATTTTTGCCAACTAGTACTGCTTCAAATAATGCTTTTATGTGTAAATTAATCATGTGATTTTTGTTGTCAAATCTATCTGTTAATATTTGAACTGCTATTGGATAATTTTTAGCTGTTACTGTGATTGCATCTACTTCTTGCAGTTCTTTGTTTTTTAGTAGCGACTTTAAATAATAAAACTTTTGTATAGCTGATAATAATTGATTTTCATGTATTAATTTTGTAAATAAGTCTATGAAGCTTTTCCAATTTTCATAATTGCCACTGAATTGTGGTATATTTTAAAATTCTCATAGTTTATCTGCTCTATTATTCAATGCATAGATATCTACAGTTTCTGCTAACTCATTGGTTATGAGTTTGTTTATGAATGTTTGAATTCTTGTTATGCTACCTTTTATTACTGCTTGTGGTTGTAACAATTTTACATTTTTTTCTGCCATTTTATGTTATTATGTGTTGACGATGCCGCTCGGAAATCTTGAACCCAAATGTTTGAATCCGACTATGCTGCGTAGCTTGCTCTGCCTTGCTTGCTATGTACATACTGATTGAATGCTGATTTTATCCATTAGAATGACTATGAATAAAAAAATAATTGCCAGTGGACTGTATTTTGATTTTATATGAATGCAATTTTTTTACTTAATACCGATTCTTAACATTACTTGTTTTACATAATTTAAAAAATGCCAACTCAAAAATTAAAATTAATTTTTTTTTAACTATAACGTTTTAAATGAAGATTTCATCATGTTTACTCTAAAATAAAAGTAAAAATAAAGAATAAAATTTAACTCTATAATATAACACATTGCACTTTTCAGAAAATAATGAAGTTTGCCCAGTGTCACTACACTAACATTTGACAAGTTGAATTTGTACTAAAACAAAAAGTCTCCAAATCGTAAAGAAATAATTTTATGATGATCACATTTATGAATTTTAGTACCAGAAACACAAATCTGGACAGTTAAAAGTCAAATTGACAATATAGTCACAAAGTTTCTAAAAAACTTTTAGTTGCTGAAACGACAACTTAAATTTGCCGCATTATTTGTCTTCTACAATAATAACCAATGTTGATGAGAAAAAAATCAACTGGTAACAAATTCAAACACAATAACTAAGATATATAAAAACTCAAAATTGAAATGAGTTTAAATTTCACTTACAGAATGGGGACATCCTATTAAGACAAAATCATTACTTCCTTTTATTTATTTGCAAGAATATTGGTTATCTTTTAAAAATAATTGTTTATCTAAAACCAATCCTAAAGCTTAAAGGCTGGAAATTTAAATTGCAAGATAATGCTAATAAACTAAAAACAAATTGAAAAATCATTACTGATAAAAACAGAAAAGATGGTTTGGAGTTAAGAGTTAAATGTAGTAGAGTCATTAAATAATTTCTTAACTTATTAACGCAATATTGAATTAGGATCAAATTTGGTTATAATATGATGATACTGAGGTATCATTGCTACCAAATGTTTATATTAAATTAAATTACAACAAGTTAGATGTAAAGAAGTCAATAAATTATTTCTTAACTTTCTAACGAAACATTGTAATGGGTGATTCATTTAGAGGTAATTTTTTTAGTAGGAGTTTTATGTTAGATAAAGCGTGCGTTGAGTCAAACTGTTATGTTATTTTTGTTCAGTAATGTTTGACATTTTATATTAGCGTGGCACAGCGTCTACAAATTATTCAGTTGTATTATTGTATTAAACTTTATTTCTTAGACATATTTATTACATATCAGAAAAAGGCGATGTTCAGCAAATTGCTGCTCTTCCACATAACCATTTAAATTTTACAATAATTTTATTAATTTATAAATGTAAACCTTCTGCAGTATAGCCATATTGAAGATGCATCTTGTATTAGATTGTTCCCATATACTCCATATTAATCTTCTAATGTAAATACCGCAATTACACCATAAATTTGTATTAAAGAAAATATTAATCAAAAATCAACGCTTTATGAGAAAAGAGTTTTGTATGCTTAGAGCAACTTATGGTTTACATAATCGGCCTACAGAACGCACAATTTGCTGTACAATTAAAAAATTTGCAACTCAATATTTATTATTACATAATACGCGACCAAATAGACCACAACCAGCACGTAGAGAAGAATATATAAAGGCGGAAGCTAAGAATGTATGCGATGACCGTGGTGAATCGATTTGGCGCCATTCTCAACACTTTGGCTTGTCGTTTGGAACAACTTGGCGTATTTTACGTAAGAATCTTGATTTAAAAGTATACAAAATGTAACTTATATATAATTGAAATCGGCCGACCTTCCAAATTGTTACCGTTTCCGGCATTGCGCTGTTGAAAAGCTTCAAAAAGATCTACTGTTGTCGATCAAATTTTTGTTTAGCGATGAGGCTTAATAGCTCCGCCTATAGGCAAAATTTCCGTAAAAAAATATTCAAGTGCTGTCATTACATTTAAACAAAACAACGGTTTGGTGTGGTTTATGGGCTGGTGCAACATTTCTTTAAAAATAAAGCAGGCCGGAACGTAACTATAAATGGCGCCCGTTATTGCACAATGATAACAGATTATTTGCTGTCTAAAATTAAAACCGGTAATCTCAACATTTGATTCTAACAAAACGGGAGCTACTTGCCACATAGTCCGTGAAACCAAAACTTCATTGCAAGAACGATTTAGTGAGCAGTTAATTTCACTCCTTGGACCTGTGAATTGGCCGCCTAGATCATGTAATATTTAGACTTTTTCTTTTAAGACTTATAGTCCAAAGTCTACATGGATAAGCCGACTACGATTGAAGAATTGTTGACCAACATTACTTCCTTCATTTGCTAAATATCACCAAAAATCCTTGATGACGTCATCGAAAATTAAAACTTCTAAATAGGCCACGTTACCTGTAGTTACAGCTGACATTTGAATAAAATAATTAAAAAAAAATGACTAAAATGGTTTTTTGAATGATCGTAAAGATTACTCAATAAAAAGGGTTTTTGTTTGTTTGTTTTTTTAATTAAAAAAAAGTACCTCTAAATGGATCACCCTCTATCCAAAGTTGAAGACCGACCTAGGATATATAACTGGCATACAAGGAGAACTCTTTATTTGAATGCAATTTGAGTGTAATACACTTTAATATCAATGCAACCAACTATATAAATTGTCTCAAATTCAATAGAAAAAAATTCAGATTAAAAACAGTTGCTACAAATTTGGACTATATTTTTCTACTGTTAAAGATGCAAAAATGAACATCTTGGCAAAAATGTATCAAAAGCTTGAATTACGTTTACTAATTGAGCACAAAAAAATTTTATGGCACTACTTATTTTGCAAAAAATAAATAAAGTAATGCACATTAAAAAATAAGTGCCGGAAAAAACAAAAGTCCTAAAATCAGTGTCATTGAAAATAATAGAGCCACTGTGCTAATAACTAATAAATTTTGCAATAAGTACTGGTTTGTTTATGATGACTTTAAAAATTAACAAAATTGTTTTAACATTTAAGAAGGGGAGACTTGTCAAACTTGGACTATTGCCCAGTTGCAAAATTTCAACAGTAAAAAAGTGCAAGACTACTTAATTTTTTTTATACTCTGTGATTGTAGAATTTATGAGCAAAAAACTAAAAGTCGTAAGAATTTGTGATAATTTACTTAATTGTGTTATTAGTATTAAACCGTCAATTGTATGTTGGAATAGATTGGAATACTTTTGATACTTACAAAATTAAAAAAGGAGTTGAACAATCTTCTACATTAAGATCATTTTTATTTCCTTTATTTATCAATGACTTCTAGAAATTTATAAATGGCGGCCACATAATTAATTTGAAAGACAACACTATTATCATTGTAAATGCAAAAACACTAAAATAAATTTTTCCTAAAACCTCCATAGATGAAATATTATAAAAATAATTTTATTTTAAATGCCGACAAAATAATCAAATTACAATTTCATTTAAGAAAATACCTAGAAAACCTAATCGTTAATATTTTTGCATGTACAAAATTTTTGGGTAGCATGATGATCATAAATTTTCATGGCAAATTTTATGCAATTTTTAAATTAAAAAACAAATTTTTTAGAGATGCATTATTTATATTATTAAGCGTATTAGTTTGAGGACAGATCAGATAGAATAACAAATTTTCAGACACCTTACCAATAAACCAGGGTGTTCCTCAAGGATCTGTACTTGGCCCATTATTATTTTTGATATACATTAATACATTCCGTCACATATATTGAACTACTGCAACGTACCTTCTAAAATAAGCTTATTTGCTGACGACATAGCAATATTCTTAAATTCTCAGGATTTAAACAAATTACACAACGATGACAACATCGTAATAGATCTGGTTAAACAATGGACTAAAATGAATCACCTAGTACTGAACGAAGAAAAAACTGAGCACATTATTTTAACCTTGAAAACAAATAATTTTGATCATAAGGAGCCTATAAAATGTTTAGGGGTTTACATTGACCCTTTACTAAAATGGGACAAACATACGTCTTTTATAGCCAACAAACTAAACATTAACATATTTTTACTACGTAGTCTATCAAAGTGGGTATCAATGGAAACACTAAAAATAGCTTATTACGCATTAATTCAATCACATCTGCAGTATGCTATATTATGTTGGGGACATAGTCCATCAGCTGTCAGATTGTTTAAACTACAAAGAAGAGCAATCAGATTAATCAGTGGATTAAAGTATAGTAAAGACTGTTTAAATGCATTTGTAAACTTAAAGATATTAACTCTACCATGTATCTATATATTAAACTCTTTAACATATATAAAAACACACAGAACAGAATTTAACACCATGCAAGATTTACACCAACACAACACCAGAAGTAAAAAAATCATCTGTACTCCATACTGTAGGATAAATAAAAGTAGAAACGTTACTTATTTTGGAATCAAATTATTTAATAAACTACCTACGCATATTAAAGATTTACCACTAAATATATTTAAATTAAAAGTGAAGGAATATTTGTTAAATAAAGCATTTTATACAATAGAATCATTTGTAAATGCTTCTGATAATGTTCTTTAAATGTTAATTCAACTTGTGTGATTAAACAATCTTTTAAACTGTATTTGGTAATTTTAAACTGTATTTTGTAATTTTAAACTGTATTTTGTAATTTTAAACTGTATTTTGTAATTTTAAATTGTTCTTATGTTATGTATATTGACATGTGTTAAGATGTATTTTATCTATCTATTTACACAAATAAACATTATTATAGATATATCTAGATTTTTTATTGCTCAAAATAGTATTATTAGACTGATTTTTAATCTTAAGCAAATAAACACATGAAAAGTAGTTTAAAAAAAAAAGTTAACGTACTATTTTTTAATAATTGACTCATAAAAGGGATATGAAACTAATCATTATTTTAAATTAAACTTTTGGAGTATTTTTTTAAAATACGTCACGTTTTTTAAGAACAAGGCTCGACTCATGTATACATATATACAATAAATTGTCCGTAACATTTTGTGTAAGGATCCAACATTTACTATTTTTTCCTCAAGCTAAATAAAAATGCCATTTTACTTACGCAAAAAAAAATACTTTGCTTTAAAATGTAAAAAAAGTATTATAAATGTATTTTTTTGAAACTATGATAAACTATCGACTATTTAAAAAAAAATTTGTTGTCCACTTATTTTCTACACTAGTTCTGTTCTTTGGCGTATAATACTTTTAGCAGAAAATTTACTTTTTTTAGACCTTCGACAAACCGTTACTGGTTCATTACAAACATCTAAAAGTTTTAATAATTTTAAGAACAAAGTTGGATCTTTTAAAGGAAACTAAGCATTGTATTATGGCTACTCAGGATAAGCAGTAGCGCACTCTAAAAAAAGAATTTATATGTTATTTTTAAGACGCCACCGTTTGAAAATATGAGCAATTACAAACAGTAAGTTTTCCTAACGTACTCTATGCTTATTTTTTTTTTTTTTTATTCTTATAGAATATTTCTGTCAAGTAATGACCAAATGATATTTTCACTTTTGAATAAGCACAGTTTTTTTATTTTGAAAGAAAAAATAATTGTGAACATAAATGTAGGAAAGTTATATAAATAAATAAATGTAACAAAAAAACATTTTATTTTATCTTTTACCTGTCTGCAATCAGAACTACAAAGTTATTGCAAACCAACGTTTTTTTTTTGTAGATAAAAATCCGTGTTTAATACCAAATTGTAGTTAAATAACAGTAAAATCCAAAAATCTAAATTCTACGTCTAAATCGTTAATAAAAACAGTTCAAATTGGTTTTAAAATAGATGACTTTAGAGATACCTACGTAAAAATGTTGTATCAAAAATCAACAAACGTTTCTCAATAAACATAAATAAATTTGCAAGAAATTAGTTGTTCTGCTTTGTGCAAATTTTACATTAATACAATCGATAATTTTGAAAATATTTACGTTTGTTTACATAATGTGGATTGTCTAATACTAATCAAGCCTTAAAGATGCGGGTCAGTAGTCCAAAATGTGAGCGAGTTAGAACATAACCTACAAAAATAAGTTTTTACAAAATAGTCGACGGTTAGCCGGAGGAGCGTAACAAAAAAGATCAACCAATGTCAGTAACAGACAGCAGAAAATATTCTGTAATTTGTCAGCAAAACTTACACAATTTTTAACTAAAATATTTTTTGGGTATTCTGCCTATTATTATCATTAAATTATAGGTATTGAATTTGTTGTGATTTAAATAAACCAAAATTTAATAAAATTAATCCTAAATAAACCAAAATTTTACATAACTACTTTTAGTAGTAAAATGTATTTTTCACTACTGATAATAAATAGCAATTCTCGTTTTTTTTAAGGTTTTTAAAACTAAATATACGAGCTTGTTTTATAATTTTATTCCATTAATTATTTATAATAAAATGATATTACTTTATTCGAAAGATAGGACCAATAAGTCAATTTTTATAAAATGTCCTTTGTTCGACCAAGCTACAGATGCATAGTACATTGCCGTTGAATAAAATTTTAGTTCAACAATATCGCATTTGTACCAAGAACAATGAGTTTTATATTTTCTGTGGATTACTAAATTCAGTGATCTGAATAATAATTCATTTTGGTTGGTTAGATTTTATTATCATCAATAACCAAATGCACTAAGAATTCATCATGTCAATAATTCACTAAATAATCTGTTTTATTTATTAATCATATTTTAATTGAATCATTTTAACTATATACTAGTATTTGCGTATAGCAAAATCCGTGATTGTGTTCATGCATGATTTTCTTGTTATGATTGTTTTTTTAATAATAACACATTTATCTCTGAATAAATAAAACAAACGGAAATCTACTGCAATTTAACATAATATCCGTTTTAGCATCCACCATAAAAACGGAATCGGTAACGGAGCACGATCATTCTGTTGATCAAATTGAAGATTATTTCAATACAAATATGAAGCTTGCAATCCTTTGTTTGCTTTTATCGGTTCAGTGGACAATCGGACATGATTTGTTCGTAAGTATTAAATTATTTCCAATAAAAATTTGATTACGATTTATTGAGTAAGATTAATCATCAAATCTTGTAAACGTGTTAGTATGTGTATGTAATGTTATAATACATATGCAAGCACACTGTAATTTGATGTCGATAGTGCTAACAATTCTGAAGTTCATTAGCTCCTGAGGTATAAATAGGTTAACGCTATTCTCCCTCAATTATATACTTCAATTAACTTTGTTTGAATATGTGCATGTATATCTAGTGAAAAATATACTATAAACGTTTGTTATAAAAATAGCTATTTTTGTTTGTTATTAAAAAGTTAAAAAGTATTAGCACTCTAATATTTACATACAACTTTTTTTATTCAATATAAATTTTCCATTGAATGTATTTGATAAAAAGATATAAACAATTAGTTCAATTTAAACAAACTATTCTTTTTTGCATTGAATGAGTATGGGTGTGATATTTCAGTAATTGAATATGATGTTTTAATACAAAATCACATAATAATTCCACATGCAATTTGATAGTTTAGTCGATAACATGAATTTTGCCAGTGGGTACACAACATACTATATTACTAATATGGTTTATTAGAATAAAATCGAATGTTATGTATATTCTTGCATTATAGTATCATGTACATATATATAGAACAAATAATATAATTTACATATAAAATACAAGATAAAATAAACAAACATGTAAGTCAATAAAATAAATACACCATATAAAATACTTGACATAAAACTTGAATTAATTAAAATGTTTTAATAACTTATGTGCAAAAGAATATTGTATTTATGACTATTATTTAGAAGTTAATTTTGACAAATTCGTTTCTACTATACATAGTAGTATTTCGAGAATATGTAGTTTAGCTCTAACATTAATCAAACTGACCCCAGAATGTTATATCGTAACGGATATGTGATTCAAGATTAAATCTTTCTTGCACGTGTGGCATATAATTTGTCGTAACCTTCTTAACACAAAGCATATACTAGCAACTTTGAATATTAGGTATTCGACATATTGCAAATCTTATAACTTAAATGGAGTTGTTTGTTGGATAATTTCGCTCTGCGAGCAGGTTATGTTTAATACTAATTTCTCTTGCTTGAAACTGAATATTTAATAGTTATATACATCTATTTCTTTAATATGTAATGATTATGACATATTAGTTTTTTTTTTGTATTATAGAAAATAGATACATTTATTTCTATTTATAAGAGTTTAAATATTTAGATTATGTGTTAATTATAATTTTGTTGATTAATTTTTTTAAATTTTAAATTAAAGTTATTTGTATCTACTGTGATGTGAGCAAACACACAATACAAGTTATTGGTGTGGTTTCCAACATTTATGTAGAATAAGAATAAAAAAGACCCAAGAGCACTCTCATGGGGCAGGATATAACTACTAATATGTAATTTGCTTTAGAAATATAACTCAATTAGTTTAAGGAAATTTGTACCAATCTCAATGATATCTTGTTTTGCTATTAGCAACGTTTACTGAGGACATATTAGAAAGAAACACAAGGCGTTTTGTGTATACAAAGTATATATGTGTCTGTCCTGCTCCCACAGATAGAGATGTTATTATGATAATTTCTGTAGCATTAAGAAATTTTGAGACAGGTTTTACTAGTAATAGAAATAATAGAAAAAAAACTAATTATATAAAATAATAAAAACAGGTAGTTTTGGATTTTAAATATTTGTTTGCGAAATTTTTTACCACAATAAATAGAACTAGTAAAATATGTCGCAGTTTATCAAATAAATTTTTGAAAACCAAAACCTTGTATGCATTATTAATTTAATATAAAGTTTTAACATGTATCCTTTGCATCAATTTAATATTATTCTGTAAGAATGTCTGAACAAAGAAGAAAACACAGAAAATGCACAGAAATTTGAAAAATACCATTTTTTGTAAGCATTTACATCTTTTGTACTACCTTATTTGTACCTAGATAAAGTTCAATAATAAGTTTTAGCAACCAATTAATTGGTGGTTAATTGTTACCATAAAAAACATAATTAAGTTTAACTTTATTTTGACTTTTCTTGCAACTTAAAAACGTATTCTTTATCTAGAAGATTGGTTAATTAATTTTACAACAAAAAATTAAAAATGTCTAAAAAAATTAGGTCATTATATAGATTTGTTTGACAAAGGAGTTTACTACTAATATTAAGTGATGTTTATATAGTAAAGTAATTGTGGTGAAATAGATTGCCAGTTTAGATTTACAATTTTTGAAGGTAAATCAATAAAAAATATTTTCAACTCTGCCATGAGTTACCATGTATTAACGTAAATATATTGATAATTGTATTAATAATCAAATCTGTTACCAATTCAAGGTAAATAGCCTTTGTGGTATAACATAAATATTGCTATACACCATTTAACATTCTTCAATTATTATATTTTATAGAAAATAAATCTGTATAGTGTACACCTGTTACGAAAAATTACTTGTGTGTTGGGTTATGTCGCTGTAAGATCTTGGTACAAGACACACGCTTGTACAGAGCTCCAGCAGTTAGTGCTCTTGACGGGTGAATACTTTCCACTCTTTGCGCGTTCTGACGAAATGTTTTCGTGTTGTACAGTACAATTGTGTGTAGTAGGGGAAGCATTTCTTTGTGCGCAAAACTTTTGAACGTTTGAAGTTTTCTTGCAGTTAATCTGTTCGATAATAAGAATCAGACAGTGGCAAACATTTGAACAAAATTAGCATGTTTTCACAATTTTGAATTATTTTTAAATAATTGACTAGGCAAAACTGATGTAGGTATACCCGATAACAAATATTTTCAAAAAGAAAAAAAATGTTGGGAGATCACCACCATCACCACCCCTGACAACAAAGGAAAGGAAATTACAGAAATGATGTAAAGGAGGTAAACAAAATACCAAATTATTTCTCAAAGCATGAAACATTATAAACAAGATTTTACAGAAACTGAGCAATAACACGCGAGTCGAGCTAAAGGATCTAATTGCAAAGCTGAGCAGATGAACAAAAGTGAGTGAAAGTCTTGCCTCCAAAGCATGGAGACAGAAAAAAACCATGAATGAAGAAAGCCCAGATGGAGTGGCAGATGTGTATAGAGTATGCAGGTATGCATAATGCAGCTACGGCAGGCAAGAGTTTGTTGTAAGAGTACAAACAAATTAAATTTAAAAAAAATTGCAAAAAGAAGCAAAAAAAACTAATTTAGTAGCTGCCGTACAGGGAGCATAAAGAAGCAGGAAAGAAAACCATAAATGTTTGCACGGTAGGTGGCAAAAAAGAGTGGCGGTGGGTCCACCCAAAACCAAAAAATGGGCTCGACGTCAAGCATGCAGAAAACGTCATCATCAATCTGTAGCGGAAGAAAGAGGGGCCAATAAAAACATTCTTGCCAAAAAGGCAGCTAAATATGTATAGCGTAGCTTGCATATCTTAAGAAACAAGTGTTAAGCTAGAAGGCGAGCAGTTTTTCAACGACAAGAACTTCACTTTCTTGCTAGGTGCCAACAAAAGTTCTTTGCAATGATGGTAAAAGCGCTCGTGTGGTGCAAAAGAAAGACATGGAAAAACTGTCTCCCAAAACCACAATTTTTCATGCGTTTGCCAGGTGTAAATACTCTTCAGGTAGTCCAAATACACCAAGTATATAGTTTGCTAAGCTGTGGGTAAAATTTCTCTAAAACGTCAATTTTTTGTCTAATTTGAAGGACTAGTAAGCGTAAAAGCAACTGGAGTAAGAGCTGTAGATACCAGAAAATCTAAATTGAAGAGCATTAAGATCAGATTACAGGGTAGGAGGAAAAACTTCACAATACTAGAAAAGTCGTTAACAAAGGAAGAGTTAATAAAGTAATAAAAAGAGAATGGTCCTAAAGGATTTTATTAAATTAATTAGGACTCTAAGAGAAACTGTAAGTTTTTTTGAATAATAAGGCAAACTTGCTGAAAATAAAGTATTTAGGGACTTGGTTAGAGATAAAAAAATGGCGCCACACAATAAAAAATAATAAACTTATGCAGATAAACCTGAACAGGTCGGCCAAAGCTAGTGCAGATATAGTGCAGACATTACCTTGATCTTTTAACCAACTAGGCAAGTCACTGCGGCGGTAATTAAATGGAAGGAGAATTTTTTGTCTAGGTGCAGTTAGGCTGAAAATTTTATGTGTTATGTTATGTTACGCTTTGTTACACTGTAGGACCTTGCGGCTGTACTAGAGAGCTTAAAGTAAAAAGTGTGGAAAGAAAATGCTTCATTAATTACTAATCTATCAAATGTTGAACTGAGAAAACAACAAGTGCGGTAGCGGCAACAGCAGACAGAAAAAGCGTGTGATTTTAAAGAAAAATGTTGGAAAAAATATGTACAAACTTTAAGGCTATAGAAATAGGGTTAAGAGATAGCGTGGCAGCACTGTGTAAAAACATAAATTATTTCTGCATTATACATGTTACCAGGAATAGTAGTCTACAAGGAAGTTGCTCAAAAAACAGAAAATGATGCTGGGAGATTGCTCACCAGTTCAAAGTTAGAATATGTCGTGGGCCGGACTCCGTTATTCTGTTGTGCTCACACACTTTGTTTGTATCAAATTTGCAAAGCAATATATGTTTATATAAAACACACAAATTTGCGGGGGGTGTTTTTTTGTGTAGTCAAATGAAGCAAACTTTATTCGTTAGAATCGTCAATTTAATATTTAGGTGCTTATCCTTATTTATTTCTAACTAATTTCTCAACTAATTTATTATTACAGTTCATTTTACATATATCTTGGTGGAAGAAAAGTTTAATAACAATTTTATAAAGTTACTAAATAATTTAAATATAATTTAATACGCATGAAATTTAATATGGTTAAACCTTTCTTCTATAACAATTTACTGTTTTTATCCTACTTGCATTTTTTATCGGAATATATAACATTGCATTGACACGATCATTAAAGTGCTGGATGAGCACCTACGTGACTGATAGAGAATGCAATGTTATTATCTGTTAACGTGTGTATAACATCCCAATTCCTTGTATAAGTGCGTTTGCACACTTTGCATACACAACAAATATAAGAACTTCTTAATGTAAGGAGTAGACAGGGATATTGAAAAAACGTTGCCCGGGGTACTGGTAGAAGTGCAAAAAGCATAAAGGAACTGGTAGTGATTGTTACTAATTCATAGGAAAACCGAAAAAAACGGAAATCCTCTTTTTTTCTCATGAAGCATAACATAATCGAGCTAGGCTTAAAATTAACACCAAAAAAAACCAAACTTGTAGTGCTCTATTTCTCAAGAAAAGTGATACAAATGAAGATGACCGCCCAGAGACCACCATTAAGGTTGAGGTACTTAGGTGTTACGCTATGTAGTTAACCGTGTTGGATGCGTGTGAGAGAGGTGTGTGAAAAGGCAAAGATGGCCAAGTTTTTAACAGGCATAATACACTGGCAAGCAAAAAATAGAAGTAACTTTAAAATTATGACTTAGTTTTGTAATTTTTTGTTTTAACCTTGTTAGCAAATTGTAAACAATTGTACTGTATTTTGCACACTAAATTAAAAATTCAATGTTGAATCGTAAAGTATATTTATTGTTTTTATTGCATATTTTAGAAATATCACAAACTAAGTATAAATATTTGTTTCTGGTACTAATATGGAACAAAAAATATTTAAAAAATAATAACTAATAACAAGTATTACCCCCTATTTCATTAATGACTGCTTAAAGTCAACAAAAAACACTTTGAATTAAATAAAAGATCACATATTCGATATTATTCCATTCCTGCAATAGCAACTGTCTTAGCTCCTGAGCAGTTCTTGGAGCAGGTGTGTGCTTTTGGATACGACGTCCCAACGCATCCCAGGCATGTTTTATGAGTTTCATGTCCGGGCTGAGAACTGACCAATCGAACCGCGAAATACCCACTTCATCCAGATAATCTCTGGCAACTCTGATTACGTGAGGTCTAGCTTTATCTTGCATAAAAATGCAGCGCTTGCCTACAGTTGTCATGAAGGGCATAACATGATATTCGAGAACCTCCATTATGTATCTGTGAGCTGTCAGGGAGCAATTCTCTATAAAGACCAACTCTGTGCGTGCTTTGATAGAAATTCCTGCCCAAACCATAACCGACCCACCGCCAAATGGAAGTCGCTCATCAATACAAACTGAAGCGTATTTTTCACTGCGTCTTCTCCACATTTTCCGATGTCCGTCTGATGCATTGAAGCAAAAGCGCGACTCATCTGAAAACAATACTCAGCTCCAGTCTACATTATTTCATGCCCGGTAATTTTGGGCAAAAGCAAAAAGAGGACCTGTAGCCATATTTCTACAACATAATTCAACAGTCCGAAGCCTACTCCTAACTGTCCATTCACTAACATTTACATCTCTTAACTTCATGAAGTTGATTTTGTAGACAAAGTAACGCTGATACACCTTTTGTACAGCACAAAGGCTTTTACCAACAATCCTTGCAGTTTCACGTTTTCCTTGCTCATCTTCAATCGACGCTATAATTCTTGCCATAACAACAGAACCTAAAAACATTATGACTTGTTAAGTACAGTACACCGTGTAAATGACAAGTTTTGCAGAGAAAAATCAACACTAAATAAAAAAAAAACACAACAAAATGTATGTTTTCAAATAGAGCGAAATGGATGCTAGTTCATAAAAATCTGTAACACGTTGATAATAACTGACAGATAGCTAACATTTGTCAGGAAATAAATTATTAAATGCCTACTTTGATTTACAATTTGCAATCATGGAGTGAAACAGCAAACATAAAGTTGAAACAAAAAATTCCAAAAATAATATTATTTAATTTTAAAGTGACCTCTATTTTTTGTTCGCCAGTGTACTAAAGCGGAGGAGACCAGTGCTTTATAAAGCATAAATATGGAGGAATACCGTGTGCAGCAAGAAAAGACACTAGAAATAAGTTTTGCGAGCTCAGAGGAAGTGCTGCCAGAGAACCTGCAGCGCATACAGAACCCCGACGTTGGACATTTTAATCTTGTGATGCAAGTAACGACGTTGGTCTGGGAGGGTCGCCTTACTAAGTGTAAAGTAAAGGAATGACTGTGGAAAAAAGGCAGAAGAGTTAAAAAGAAACGTATCAAGTGGCGGTGGCAGCAAACCCGCAAACTACAGACGTAAGCCTTTGGGTGAGTTTGGTTTATGGCAAAGTTAACTTAAAAAATTAAAAATAATGAATGTTACTCCATTAAGTATAGTTGGAATTGCGTGAAAAGGCAAGAATATAACTGTTGGAAGAAATTTTGGACCCAGAAAACATTGCGCTAATAATGCTGTCTTCAATGTCTAATTGGTACATTATTTCCACCTTAATAGAGTCTATTCTGAACATTACATAAAAAAAAAGAATAAGATGTAGCATCATGATGTGCATAGGGTAGACAAGGGTGGTATTAAAAAAACTGTGTAAACTTAAAAGACTTTCTACGAAAACATGGTTCTGAACATAAAAATTATGCACAAGCTGTAAATTTGTACTAATTATGCACTAAAGACTGGTGCTCGGGACTCTCTACCTTAAAGTACCGAACTAGAAAAAAATCTAATTCTCCTTAAAAATAGAGAAAGAGATTTTAATCCCTTAAAGTCTGACACTACCCCCTGCAATCTCTTATAAAAGATTTCCACTTCTTCCAAAAAAAAAAAAGGTTAGGCGTGTAGAGGGTAAAGCATTTATGATGTTAGCGTTAAGTTTGCAATACTTAATACAACTTGAGCTTTACATATTATGTTGTATCCATGCATAAAGCAGAAGTTTATAATCGCGTCTGAAATGTATTTTGTAACATAGTTAACCTAAAACTATTATTGCTTTTTGTTTTTTTAATAATTCAAGTTATTCAGACCTCTATTTTTAATATATCTTTATTGTCTAAAAATGAATTTAAAATACAAAATGCTGGTTTAATTATTAATAGGCTTTTTGCTTTCTAAGTAATAAATTTTGTTAAAATAAGATTCATTCTGTTCTATATTTATTGATAATTTTTGTGATATTTAACTACAAAATAAAATTTCATATTTTCTATTTTTTTAATGCTTTTTATTAGATAATATCAAAGTTAAAAAATATGCATATACAACAACAACAAAATATAAAACAAATTATGATAAAATAAAACATGCTTTTAAAAATGAAATAAATCATACTGAAATTTTTGAAAAATTTACACAGACACTAACAAAACTAATAGAATCCAATACAAAAGTAACGACGTTAAAATATAAAGAAGGAAATAACTGGATAAATACAGTATTAATAGAGGACATAAAAAGACGAAATGATTTATATAAGCAATATCAACAAAACAAAGTAAATAATTTAGTAAAACAGAACTATTATGAAATAGAAAAGAAGATTGAAGATAGAAAAAAACTTTACTACCAACGCAAATTTGAACGAGCACAAGAAAATTCCAAAAAAACTTGGCACGAAATAAATCAAATAATTAAAAAAAGAAGCAAAAGAGAAGATATCACCGAATTAATAAAAGATGATGGAACACTATTAACAAATCCGGAAGATATAGCCAATGAAATAAACAACTATTTTTCAAACATAGGAAAAGCACAAAAAAAAATACACAACAACGCAAGACCAACAATAAATACACTCAAAACCAGAATCGAAACAAATGCATTATTCAAAGAAACAACAAACTCTGAAATTACACAAATCATAAACAAACTCAAAGATAGAAAAGCACCCGGAAAAGACAAAATAACAACAGAAGTAATTAAAATAATTAAAGAAGAAATTACACCAATTTTAACTAAGCTCATAAATAAAGCTATTAGAGTCGGTGAATATCCGAAATGTATGAAAACTACTATATTTAAACCAATATTTAAAAATGGAAATAAACAGTTACCCGAAAATTACCGGCCGATCGCATTAATATCAACAATTGCTAAAATAATAGACAACATCATATACGACAGATTACTTACACACATTGAAAATCATAAAATAATAAATGAAAGGCAATATGCGTTTAAAAAACATACTGGAACTAGATCGGCAAATATGAATTTAATTTACAACATACAAAACAATCTTGAACTGCAGAAAGAATGCCTGGTAGTTTTTATAGATATAAAAAAAGCATTTGATACAATATCAAAAACAAAATGAACAGAAAAACTAGAAAACATGGGAATAAGAGGAAAAGAATTACAATTGATTTTTGAAAATGCGATATCAACAAACAAGAATTGACAACACATTAAGTACCAAAACATATAGTGAATTTGGTATACCACAAGGAGACGTGCTTGCACCGCTCCTATACATATTATATATTAATGACATATTTAAAATTAAACTACATGGAAAACTATATATATACGCTGACGACACAAGCCTAATCCACACCGAGAAAAATAAAATAAAACTGCAACAAGAGATTCAAGAAGATCTAGATAAAATTAACGAATGGTATTGCAACAACTTACTCACGATAAACGAACAAAAAACCAACTACATGCTTATAACACGTAAGAAAAGAAATATAAATTTTACATTAAAGATTAATAACATAAACATAGGAGAGGTAGCTAACACAAAATATCTAGGACTAACAATAAATAATAATTTAAAATGGGACAATCACATTCAAACTCTAATTAAGAAAAATACAAAGGCTATAGGCGCATTATATAAACTAAAAAATATAATCAATCTAACTACAAGAAATATGATTTATAATGCACTATTCAGCTCACAAACAAATTACTTAATGAACATATGGGCAAATACCAAACAAGGAAACATAATCAAATTGCAAAGACAACAAAACAAAGCTATAAAAACAATTTATCAACTGGAAAATCTAACACCTACTAAAGAGATACATGAACTATCTAAACAACTAACTATTAAAAACAAGATAAAACAACAAAATATAGTATTAATTCACAATATCAAACTCGGACAAATAAAAACGGAATTTAAATTAAAAAGCAGAAAAGAATTTCACACCTACAACACTAGAAAAAAAAAATGACTTCATTATTGAACTTAATAGAACAACCACAAAAAATCAAAGCTTGGCTGTTAAAGGAATCCAAGAATACAATAAAATGCCTAATGAAATAAAAAACCTTACCAGCATTCAACAATTTAAAACAAAATTATAACAACACCTAATGACAGAACAAACACAAAACTAAGACACAACAAAAACCAAAAGAAGACAGCAGAAATTTATTTCCAATACCAGGCCCCTCAAGTCTCTAACAGATGGATGGCGGCACTGCTGGAATATTATATATTTAAATACAAATTGTAAATATGTAAATAATTATAATAAATAAATTTAAAAAAAAAAAAAAAAGATATTTAAATTACAAATACCTAAAAAAAGGGGTGTTTTTTGGCAATAATTAACTGATTTTTATATAGATTCTGAATTTTTGCTACATAAATGGTATACAAAATTAATAAACTTTTCTAAACCGGTAAAATACCTATTTTGATTTTTTATGTGTTTTTATCGTATAATATATTTTGAGCTAATCTAATCTAATCTCGTAATCATGAAATTTTGAAGGCATTCATTTTTCTTAAAATTTTCTGTCTGTATTTGACTGTAGTATAATTCGTAGTCCTAATATGCAACTTTCTTTTTGTTTGGTAGTTGTTTTTTTGTATGACTTAGTGTTATATTGTTTTTTATAATTTTGTTACGTTATGCAGCATCAGTGTGTTCTTAACGCTATCATCTTATTTATAATTACTTCTTTCTTGTATAGTTCAATTGTAGGTACTTTTCTTTTCAGTGCGTATAGAATTCAAATGAATTTATTTTGTAGTTCTTGTTGTTTTTTGTACTGTGTTTTTGCTAGTGTTTTTTCAGATATGGTTTAAGTATTAGTTATATAATGCACACATATTATTAAACAGATTTTTTAGTATTTTGGTAGGAGCGCATTTTTCCTATTTTCTTATAAAAATAAAATAAACATTTTATGGAAGACTTGAAATGTTTTGGTCAATAAACTTATTATTTTTTTTTTAATCCTTTGTGGTATATATCTTATAAAAATACGTTGTGTCTAGATTAGTACTGCTTGTATTTGATGAAACTGTTAAAAACAAAAAACAACACTGATGGTTTGAACTGTTTCCAAAAACTATACAGTTTCGGCTGGTATGCACCAATTATAACAAAATTTTGTTTTTGTGTGATGTTGCATCAAACAACCATGAATAAAAATGTTTAGAATTGAAACACTTTTTTACTTTTTGCTGCAAGTTAACAACAAAAAAGATTTGTTTTCATTGCGTTTAATTTTTTTCAAATAAATTGTAAGACATATTCTTATCATATTACCATACAACCTAAAAAATATTTATACTTACTGATAAATACTTTACAGAAAACCAGTAAACTAGTGTGATTCGTACTATGTTATTATTTAATTCAGCACTTAATACAGTTTTTATTTACAGTAGTTTTATTCTCAAGGGATGTTTTTGATGTAATATGTACTCTGTGTTATTAAACTTACAAATATAGTGATTCTAAATTCTAAAAGTGGACGACGTACAAGTTAAATATTTCTTCAAAATCAACTGTTACCAACTAGTAGTGCTACTATATTTTGCAAAAGTTTAAAATTTTATTCTGTTAGTCTATCTACCTTAAAACTTAGATAATTTCTAGGAGAATGTAAATCTATATATACCAAGAAAATACAGTGTCTCCACCAAACAAGTTGTGCAACAAATCTATATACTACTCAGTGAGATAGAAATTGAAAATTAGTTATTGGAAATAGTAACAAATATAAGGTTTAAAGGTAGTCGGTTTAAAAGTAATTCAGACAAATTTTTGGAGATCTAGAAACAATTAAAAAACTATAACAATTTACAGACAGAGTGCAACCTATAAGTTAAAACTTTAAAATAGCAAATTGTCAGTATTCCAGTAAACTGTTAACATATTAGGCTACACTTCATCGGCAGCTTTTTAATTAATGTAATTAATTTTCTTAGCGTACAAGTGATACAAATGCAGAGGGCTAATTAAAACGCGCATAAATTTAAAAAAATCAAAAACTATTATATATGAGTATCAGAAATGTGATTAATTGAACTTGATAGAAACGTTTTCAATAAAAAGTCTTTTATAAAACAAATTTATTTTTCCGTAAAGATAATAAAATTAAAATTTGTTTAGCTGCTTATCTCAAAATGCACTTTTTTTTAATAATAAAAATATAAAGATAAATTATTAGGTCTACTTTTTAACTACAAAAATTTTAAAATGGTGACCTGGTATGTTTGCAAAAATTAAATGCTTGTGTTCTAAGTAAGAAACACAAGAGTTTGTTTATTTTCAAAAATAAATAATAATGTAATCTTAAATAATTGTAAGATTAAAAAATTATTATTATTATCAAATTTCTTCAAAGTTTTGTATATGAACCAAGCCGTATAGATTTTTGTTAAATAATCATTGTTTTTTCAAATAAAATTAAAAAAGTCTAAACAATCAATTCAACAAGATAGACAGAAGGATTTTTGTTCAAGAAGGAGGAGGAGATATGCAATATTTTGACGATCGACACTTAGGCGGGAATGGGTCTCTCCAGATCATGATTACTAGCTAGTAGTTTAAACTAAAATGCCTATGTATCTGCTACTTATCAAACAAATAAACATTTCTCCCTTCTGCAAGTGTTAGAATTCCTTTAGTCAAAAGTGAATTTTTTGATGACCAAAACTTGAGCGGACGGTGGCTCACTCCAAATCATGATTACTATCAAGTAGTTTAAATTGCAGTGCGCACTTACCTTCCCAAAGTTTAGTTACATTTTTTTTTGCAAGTTTTTTTGTCTAAAAAAAATGATATTCAATCTTTTGATAACCAACAGTTGGGCTAGCGGGTGAAGTACTTCAGATCATGATTACCAAAAAAGTAGTATGAACTGAAATGCTCACCCATTAGTTCAAGTGTTTATTATAAAAAATTGCAAATTTCTCTTTTCTTTAAGTATTATCCAATCTTGATGCACAACACTTGGACTTGTGGGAGGGTCACTTCAGATCATAATTACCATCAAGTAATGTAAACTATTTTGTCCACCCAATATATTTTGTTATCAAAATATTAAAAGTGTCTTCTCTTTGCAAGCGTTAAAAGTATTTTCGTCAAAAAAGAAGGCGGTAATATCCAATCTGTTATCTAAACCATAATTTCTATCGAGTAGTTTTAACTGAAGTGCCTACCCACCCGCTTAAGAGTTTTGTTTGTAAGAAATTGAAAGTTTTTATCCATCAACAATATTTTTTTTACATTATTATTTTCCGGTTGTATATCCGAAGCTAGAATTACCAGTCAAATTTTTATTATTAATTTTCTTTAATACACTTTAAACTTGCAAAACTTCTTCACTAAAATTACTACTATTGATAATATTTCAACAAAAGCTGCTTTTGCTTTGCACAAAACTCAAACCCAAATCGTTAAGTGTGAATTGCAATTAGTTATCAGGATAAACTCCGGTCTTTTTGTTTAGATGTGATGATATACAGGAATTTTCACATAATTATCAGTTAGAGTATCTAATCGCACAGACAAACGAGCGTTGCTGCAATGACGCGCAGTAATTTTGTTTCTAAAACTGGCAAATATACAAAATATAGATATATTTTCCTTCTGTACAATGACAGCAGGTTGATTATCTAACTTTTGCACTCTTCTGCGAACCGCCCTAAATTGAAAGAGATTTTTATCTATGAGTCACATTTGAGATTTTTTTGTAATAGTTTTTATGTGTAAGATTTCAGAAGTTTCGACAAATTTATGAGAGTCTATATAATTTCTTCTGACTATTTCATGATGCCACAGAATTACAACTGCAGGCTGGGAAATTGAAACCGTACACGAAACAAGTCATAAATCTGAAAAAATTTAATGAAAAAATTTACAAACAAGCCAAACGAGCGCGGCAGTTTTCGACCAAAAAACCGACAAGAAGCGGGTCGCAGGTACGTTCGAGGTACGTTGTATTGATGCCGCAGCGTGTGTTTCAAAACCCTGCCAAACCATCAAACACAACTCAAATTCTGTTGCAGCACTGCCGCGTTGCAGCTCCCGGGCGCTCGTTTGTCTGCGTCATAATATGATTGCTTTATTACGGTAAAATTGTTCAATTTTCAAGCAACTACTTTCATTCAGCATGTTGCCATTTGGTTGTGCTACTTATTGTAAATAAAATTTCAAATAAATTTTTATTTGAAATTTTATTTACAGAAATAGAATTTTTTTTGTCATCAAACGCCCTTAACAATTTTTTGTTTTAGATGCGGTTCTGGATTTAGTTGCTTTATTATCTACAATTTTTACTTTTAAGTCTAATTAATAGAACTAGTAACAATAGCAACACAACTAGTAAACGTAGGTTTTTACATAATTTATATATAATCTATAGGAAAGCCGTATACGAGAGAAGTTTTGTGATTTAAACCTCACACAAAATAGTTAAAACTTTGCTATTTTCTACTACATAGAGAATTTTAAAATAAATTTATGTGTACTTTGCTAGATGTTAAAGATTTATTTTTTTACATTATATTTTTGTTGTATTTTCTCCGATATTAAAGAGATCTTTCTTTTCCTTCTGTGGGTGTGAAACAAAAAATAATTTCTTAGCAAAGGCTTTGAAAAACTATACGAGTTGGTTGCTTAGCCCTTTAGCAAGTCTAAGAGCGTTCAAATATTGATAATTAACGCTAAATTGTCAAGACGGGGGTGACCGCTAAAAAAGGCCGGAAAAAAATACAAAACTTAGTTTATCTACCTAAGATTAAAATTTGACTACAATACAAAAAAAAAATATAATGCAATGCGTTTATGCAATAGACATTGTATATATGTAATTGAATGATACTTTATTTAAAGTTATTTAAAAATAAATAATCATAAACTAAATAACTAATTATTTGCATAAAACAACCATTATTTCCTATAAAAATAAATCGCTAATTACATTGTATAATTATAGGTCTATGGTCCCTATGCTGCCAACATCGATAATGTATCGGATTGTCCAAATAATCACAACAACATCAACGAGATAACCATGGATTTAAATTTCACCAAGTACAATGAGACAGCGCAAACTGTAACCGGATTCATAAACCTCAAAGCTGACGTGAACGACGATGTGAAAATGACCATGAAAGCCCTAAACAGTGATTCCACCCCCAACAAAGTATTCATAAACGAGAAGCCCTTCTGCATCATGATGAACGAGTATTTATGGCCTCTCAGCCACTTTAATGTCACAAACTACAGGCAATCGTGCTGTCCCATACCGAGAGGCTCTTATCAACCCCGTGATTTTTTCTATGATTTAAGAAGTCCTATCGATCTCCCGTGGGAGATGGTGATCTATTCTAAACTACAGGTGGAATTAAAAAGAGGCGATATTAGTTTAATATGCAAAGTTATTGAATTGACCACTGAAGAAAGAAATGTAATTATTACTAAATAATTGTGATTGAATTAATTTAGCAAACAAATTTGTATAATTTTTAATTATAAATATTTTCTGCTTCAATAATAAATTGATAAATTGAACTATAAATTGTGTCAGTTAAAACATTTTAACTTATCCGGAATTCAGATCACAAGTGCATTATAAATTCATAAATCTTACAAAAAAAGGAGACTACATGACATAACGTTAACATGACATATGCCCTGCATGATTTCCGAGACTATAAAAAGTTGAGTGAAGTTTCCGAGCTCTTATCCAGCCGTTATTCGATGGAGAAGCTGAAATCCAGTGAATTCTGACGAATCGTTTTAAGGGGTCGACGAGTTGACCCCTCGACTTGAAAGGGTTCGGACTACCACCCAACTCAAACGTTTTAAGCTTCTTACGCGAAATGTTCTAGGACATTCCTAAAGTTCCTGTGAATATATCAGGTGTTAACACAAAGTGCATTCGTGTTTGCATTCAAGAACAATTCTAATCGGATTCAAACTCCTTTCTGGCATCTCGAAATTTCAACTCATCGGTCAAGGCAGGTAACTTGTATCAGTGATGGATGGTATCGGTGTAATTGATTAACTTATTAGTTTAAGTAGTTTCTAATTGGATTGGATCTGGATGAATTCCGAAACTATTTCAACTTAATAGAATAGTGTAATTAAAAAAGTGTTTTATACGGCACATTTTTATCTAATACGTTCACTTTTAAAAATTGACCAGTTTATTTCTACTTTATATTTACAATATAAATAAAACCTAAAACAATAATAGCTTAATTGATATAAATGCTGGTTTATTCCTTTTCTAAGTAAACATGAAAAATAAAATACGAAAACTTATTGAAAGCCAATTTCCTAATGTATCCCAACGTCAACCTTTCAGCTTGTATTTTACTTTAGATATTTAACAATAAATTAACAAAATCTTATTTATATTAAAAGCTAGTTTCATCGTTAAATTAAAAACAGTTGATTTTCATGTGTAAAAATAGTATATTACAGACCGATGTCTAAAGTGTTTTTTTGTTGTTGCTGCGGACAAAGGACAAAGGCGATTTTTTTTTAAGGTTTTTATAGTATTTTTATCGGAAATAAATAACATTCCTTTAAATCCAATTAAAAATTAATTTATTGCAACTAGCTAGTTTCAACGTAGTAATAAATTAATTTTTAATTGGAATTAGAGGAATTTTATCTATTTCTGATATAATTAAACAATTCCAAAGTCCCAGTTTCTAGATAGATTATTATGTATAGTATTTAATTTACAATTAATTAATTAACTTAAATATAATTAATTATTATATTAAACATGTGAAATTTTCCTTTCCGGGAATTTTTGTATATAATCCAGGTTTTTTGACAAATTTTAACATTAATAAAAAGAACGGTTGGCAGTGAAAACTAATATTATTGGTTGCCATTTCTAAATTCTTACATTGAGAAACACTAAACAAATATCCTAAATATTGTTATTGTTATTAATGATGGTTTATTAAAGGAATACATTTTTTGGTTTACAATAATTGATTAAAAAATAAAAGTATATATGTATAATAGACTAGTTCTTAAATATTTTTTTTTTATTTTCTTTGTGTGCACCATTAGAAAGTAATCTTTATGCAAAAAAAGTAAGCCATGCCAAATTTTGGCCCTTACAATTCAAAAGAACACGTGTCGCACTACCTTTGAATTTTCAAAAATAATATACTTAAAAAGTATCATAGCTTCTAGATTTGAGTCAGGTGCATACCCTGAGTCTTCAAGAAAGCAATTAAATACTTGCTAACTAGATTCTACCTGAAATTTTACATCAAAACTGGGTATGTTTAATTTTTTTTTTTAATTAACATATTTTTCTTTTTATTTTAAATTTTGAACATATAATTAGACAACAAATATTATTAAAATTTGAAGATTAGGTCTATATATTTTTTTTAAATTTAGAAAACCTTTGTAAAAATTTGTAGCATTCTAATAATGTTTTTTTAATTAAGATAAAAGGTTTATTTTAAAACTTCAAAGGCAGTGCAACACGTGTTCTTTTTATTCTTAAAGATTGAAATTTGGCATGGGTTACTTTATTTGCGTAAAGATTACTTTCTGATGGTGCAAACAAAGAAAATCCAAAAAAAATAATTTAAAAACCAGTCTAATGTATAAACAATAATACAAAACTATACTATAATTAAATTATACATTAAAATACAAATTAAAATTAATTTATCTACATTTGTTTTTAAATGAATTTGCAGATAGTGTAAAAATCAAAAAGACTATTATTATTTAATAAATTACATTCTCTCATTAGTCTTTGTTGTTATATATTGCAGCAGTAAGTTTATGAAGAAATAAGATATTGGAAGATTAAAGTTATTGTGTACAACTTTATTTAATAAACTGACAATTGGGGCGTGTAAAAGCAAAAGTCGTCTTACCCACTTTAGACGATTCCGAGATAAATGAGAAAAACGTGTGCACGGTATATTACTTAGTAATTATTATGAATAATAGAATATTCTTGTGTAAGACATTGATAAAAATTGTCAACAAAATTTATTAAAACAATATTAATAAGGTTTTTGATAAAAATTATAATTAAATATTAATAAGACAAGTTTTGCAACAATAAAATTAAAATATGGAAATATATTTTTTTATTTTTTTACTAAAAGAAATACAAATAAAAAAATATTATAATTTTATTAAATCATAAATCTATTAGCGTTAGAAAACTTAAAATGCCATAACAAGAAAAAAATTAAAAAATTCTCTAATTCGGGTTTTCCAATCTCTCACAGTGCAATCCTTACCTAATTCTGTTAAGTTACAGTGCCATGCTTTTTAAAAATTTTGACTGTCAATGTTGCACACAACTCAATAGCGCTCAGAATCCGCGTCCTCTGATTATCTGCGTTAATAAGAAAAGATTTGATTCGCAACCTCAGGTGGGTAAGACAAGTTTTGCAACTACATCGTTATTTCATCATTTATTTTAAATAGGATAAATCAAGTTTTGCAGTACAATAATGTATTTAGCACGTACAGAATTAAAATATCTACACAATGACGTATGTAACTCATTTAGTACCAAAAGTGGATAAGACGAGTTTTGCTTTTACAAACCTCAATTATTATATTTTATATATCACCATAACAACCTTAATTGATACTAACTAGATTATACAAACAATACATATTTCAACACTCTCACTTAATGTTTACATTTCATAAAAAAATATTAAACACTGCATTTCGTAATACCTAACATATGCCTTAATTTCTGAAAGGTATCTTTAGTTAATGATTTTGTAAAAATATCTGCTGTCTGATTTTTTGTATTAACGTAATCCAAATTAAATAAACCATCTTCAAATCTTTCACGAATAAAATGATATTTAATATCAATGTGCTTTGTTCTTTTGTAAAACTCTAGATTTTTAATTAATCTTATTGCACTTTGATTGTCTAAATATAATACTGGTGTTTTTTTTTTATCAATTAACTCTTCTTCTAATTTTTTAAGCCAAATTAATTCATTTACTGCTTGACTAGCCGCCACATACTCAGATTCCGTAGTTGATATAGCATCGCATCGTTGCTTTTCTGTAAACTCAATGACACAGGTCCACTTCCTCGAAGAAAAACCATACCACTTTCGATCTTTTTTGTATTGCTACAAAATGACAATCTATAATTATTTTTTTTTTTAAGTTTCTTGGTATAAGCACCTTGGTGAACAAATATTGATCCATCAATTTCTTTATGAATTTAAAGACCTATGTATACTTCCAAATTAATCGTTTGTATTTCAAATTCAATTTTCAAATATGTTAAAAAAAAATCAGCCTGACTTGAAGCTGCAATTAATCCATCGTCTACATAATTTGCTAATACAAGAATATTTTCTACATCCTTTAAATAATATACAAAATTATCTGATGTGCTTTCTTTAAAGTTATATTTCATCACATTTTAAGTCTTATATTTCAGTTCCTTGGAGCTTGTTTGAGACCATAAAGACTTCTCTGAAGTTTACACATTTTTGTTTTGTCATGTTCAAATCGTTTGGGCTGTTCCATAAATATCTCCTCATCTAAATATCCATACAAAAATGCTGTTTTAACATTAAATTGAAATAAACTTAATTGCTTTTCAGCAGCAATTGATTAAATCATTCTTATTGAATCAAATTTTACCACTGAGCTAAACGTTTCTTGATCATCTGTAGGATATTCCTGAGCATATCCCTTGATTACTACTTTTGCCTTATAATGTTCTATTTCACCTTTTGCATTAGTCTTTATTCTAAAGACCCATTTATTAGGTAAAAACTTTCTATCTTTTGGAATATCTACTAAGATCCAACTTTTATTTTGCTTTAATAAATTAATTTCTTTTTTCATAGCTTTATGTTAATTTGTAGCTCCTTTCGATTCAATAGCTTCTTCATAGCTTATTGGCTCTTGTCTGATATTAGTGCATAAATACCTAATTCTGATTGTGCTAACTCTACAAAATTGTCAGGTTTCCTTAATATACTTCTATTTCTTAATACAATAGAATTCAAAACAATCCCGGTTTGGTATTCAGTTTTCTAATTATTCAATTTATCTTTGACACTAACATCTGGCATATTTGTCACATCTGGCATATTTGTTAGAATATTAGCTGCTTCATTTATGACATGACTATCTGATGTATTTGTCTGAGTAGCTGTTTTATTCCGATCATAAGTGTCTAACACATGGATTGTCACACTATCAGTTGATTTATTCCTTTGACAAACATTTATCACCTTATCGACATTCCTGTCACAAACATCTGCTTCTAAATGAAAATTTACATCTCTTTCTACTTTGATCTTATTTTCACATTCATACCAGATTCTGTACCCTTTCTGACACACTCCATATCCTACAAATATTCCTGGTTTACTCTATTTAACCTATTTTGTTCGTAATTGCTTTGGAATATGTACATACACATGCACCAAACACCTTCAAATGATTTATCGGAGGAATCCCTTTGAACTATAATTTAAAGGGAGATTGATCTTTAACAGACGAAGTCCTGTTCTGTTGGAAACATAAATTGTTGCAGCAACAGCTTCAACCCACAATTTCACGTTGAGTTCTCTCGTATGAATTAAAGTCCTGGCGGCTTTAACAATTGTTCTCATATTTTGTTATGCACTTCCATTCTCCTCCGGATTATATGGAATACTTGTTTCATGCCAAATATTGTTGTCTGCCAAAATCTTCTTTACACTTTCATGAATGTACTCAGTATCATTGTCTGATCTTAGCACATTTATCTTAACATCGGTTTCTTTTGCAACAAAATCTAAATACTCTTGTAACTTCTTATGTGCTTCATTCTTGTTTTTCAAAAAATAGACAGTTTTGAAGTGTAAATATCCATTCTTAAATAGCAGAAAATACTTAGAACCACCAATAGAAATATTATGCATTGGGCCACATACATCAATATGAATAATTTCATCAAGATTCAATGTTCTACTATTATTTGGTTTAAAATGTATTCGGTGTTGCTTGCCAAGCATGCAACTATCGCAAAAAAATTACCTTGACTTTTGTTCACTAAGATGTCTCTCTTTTTCAAAACTTTCAACACATGATTTACATATTGATGTCGAAAGCGTTCATGCCACAGCCTCAAGCTGTCTATGGTATTTTGCATTTTCTTGGCAATTACGTATAAATCCATTTTGTAAAGTTTTTTGGAACGTTGACCTGTTGCAACTATTTTTCCTTTATTATCATTAGTTAATTATTAAAACTTAACTTGTATCCTTTATCTAAAACTGATCCAGCAGAGAAAAGATTTAAATTCAATTGTAGCACATATAAAATATCTTTCAAAATTTTTGGTTTCCATTGTTCTTTGTCGTATGCCAAAATAGACACATCACCTATTACAAAAGCTGAAATTAAGGCATATTCCTTATATATTTCAAACCAATCTTTTGTTTTACACAAGTGATCACTAGCTCCTGAATCCAAGTACCAATTATCATCTGATATTTCAGTTATATAAGCTTTACTAACAAATGTTTCTTTTCTTTGTTTATTTGCAACATTTGCTTTCTTGTCCTCAAGTGATTTTTTAAATAATCTACAATTATTTTTTCAATGACCTTGTTTCTTGCAGAAATGACATTTACCAAATCTTGCTGCCAATGCACCACGTGTATCTGATTGTTCTGGCTTGTTTGAAATTTGTACTTGTAATCTTGATTGACACTATGAAAATGATTATACATACCTGGTAAAGTCATTAGAATTTTTGTTATAATTATTGATTTCGAAACTGGTTCTCCAAGCTGCTGCAACCGCTGATTAATTTCTTCTAACTTAGATATGGGCAATTCCATTTCAAACGGACCAGAGCTAGGGGGGGGGGGGGGTGCGTTAAGAAACTTGCTTATGTATTTTTTTTTAGTTTCTATAACTTATTAGTAGTCCTTTGATTGGTATTTGAGGGTATAAAACCCATAAAAAAAATTCTACGATTTTTTTAAGTATTTTTGACGTTTTTTGACTTAATCGCATTTTTTGTTTAAAAACCGCAATTTTAACTCAAAAATATTAATTTACTAATGAAATCAATCAAAATTTTTCCGTAGAATCCAAATCTGGCGCCATTTTAAGTTTATACCCTGTCTATAAGCCGCAAAAGCCATAAAACCATGTTTCTGTTCTCAGTGGGCTGTGCAAAAAGGAGCATTTTTTAAAAAAAAATTTAACCGCTAAAGTTGACGTGTTTTGATGTAAATTATTTAGAAAATATAAATTTGTTCTGTGTATTTGGGTTTTAAGCGTTTAAAACTCAAAAAAACTGCAAAAATAATCCTATTTTTCAACATAAACTTTTACAAATGCACATTTAACAGTTTTCAGAGAAACTATACACCAAATATTATTAAAAAATTTAGTTTTGCAAACAATTCTACATAGAAAATAGTCAGTGTCGTGCTTATCTGGCAAAAAAATCCATCTAGAAAAAAAAATTTGTTCAAAATTTACTTAATTTTTTTTTTTTTTTTTTTTAAAGATAATTTTGATTATATTTTTTTAAGTTGATTTCTGAAGTTTAACAAAGACATTTTTTGTCGTTTGAACCAATTTTTGGCCATTTTACTCTTTGTTTGATAGTTATTGCGCCTGCGGCACAAATTTAGACTCGATCTATTGGCGCAAAAATTTAAAATTATTATTATTTTTGGCATTCAAACATAAATCTGCCTGTCGCTTGTTAAAATTTGTTAAAAAAAAGTTTTAAACCACACCCTGGTGTGTTTATAATATTTTTTGTAAATAAAAAAAAAAAAAAATAATTTTTAACGCATTTTTTGCATAAAAATTTTGTAAACATTTTCTTCTAGATAGACTTTTCTATAGACGATGAGTACAACACTGACAATTTTCTATGTAAAATTGTCCCCAGAATTTAAATTTTTAATAATATTTGGTGTATTGTTCATCTGAGCGCGGCTAAACGTGCATTTATAAGAGTTTATGTTGAAGAATAGGCCTACTTTGCAGATTTTTTGAGTTTTAGACGTTTAAAACCCAAATACACAGAACAAATTTATATTTTTCAATTAATTTACATCAAAATACGTCAACTATGGCGTTAAAAAAAATTAAAAAAATACCCCTTTTTGCACAGCCTACTAAGAACAAAAACATGGTTTTATGGCTTTTGCGGCTTATGGACAGGGTATAAACTTGAAATGGCGCCAGATTTGGATTTTACGGAAAATTTCTGATTGATTTCATTAGTAAATTTATTTTTTTGAGTTAAAATTGCGGTTTTTAAACAAAAAATGTGATTAAGTTAAAAAACGTCAAAAAAATTAAAAAAATCGTAGAATTTTTTTTATAGGTTTCATACTCTCATATATCGATCAAAAGACTACTTATAAGTTATAGAAACTAAAAAAAAAATACATACGCAAGTTTCTCCCCCCCCCCCCCCACCCCTAGCTCTGGTCCGTTTGAAATGGAATTGCCCATATATGATATGCAATATTATGGTTAGGATCCATTGTGAACTTGTAGAAACTCTGTTGTATTAAATGTAAACTTGCTTCTGATTTTTGTTAAAAAATCGTGTGCAGATTGTCTCATTTCTTTAGCTTTTAACCAATTTGAGTTGTCAACTTCAATGTCAGAATTATGCAGCTCTCGAGTGACAACACCATATAATTCACTGGCACAAAGAAGTACCTTTATCAAAAACTTCCACTGTTCCCATCCAGTTGTATCATGCAATTTATCAATTTAAAGTTTACGTTCCATGGTAAATGTAAATTTATATTTGCAGATACTCTTTCCTTCTGTAATCGTTACTTTGGGCCCATAACTTATTGTTATATATTGCAGCATTACTTACAACTCTTCTATAGAAAAACTGGTTTCTTCATTAAAGGTTTTATATGAATTTAATGTTTTAATCTCCCAGCCATTGCAACAACAGTTTAAGCAAGATGTGAATTTTCTCGGATGAATCCAACCATTACAATATGTACAAAACAAAAAATAAAACAATAATAAATATGATTAAAAAATAGATCAAGGATAGGGAATAATATTTACACCAAATGGGTCTTTAATTGGTGACTGACAAAGAAAAAATGTAATGGAAGACCACGGCTAATGATTTGTTAATAATCAATTAATGTTATTAGAAAATACAAAAGTATTTTTACACGTAAATAAAATTTATTCAATTTATTTACAATAAAACGGCAATATAAAAAAAAAATTGATAAAAATTATATGTAATAAATATTGTATGATATATAAATTAAAATATCAAATTTACCATAACACAGCCAATTATTTTAAACACAAATTTTACTCAGTATTAGATACACACTTTAAAATAATTATTACCAAAATTTAAAATATTTGGAATAACATAAACCACTTATTTTTACAAAAGAACACCGTACTAAAAAGTCTGCACTGACTCAACTATTGTTATCAAACATCTTTATTTGTTTACTCTTTAGACCCGTTTCTTTGTATTGATTCATTTTAAAGTTTGTGTAATTTGTTTTTTGTAAATTTTTGCGTAATTTTTTTTTCTTTTTTCAAGTGTTGCAATGTTTCTACTTGGATTTTATCAGGTGTCTCATAGTTAAAATTTTAACAAAAAAAGTTCCAATTAAATTTTTGTTGGATGCTACCCAAAAACTAGTACGTAAAAAATATCCACTATAATCATTTCTGTCTTTGCACTGCGAGCTTGATCTTATTGTGCATATCTACTATGATAATACTTCCCCAGTTAGCAAAATTTTGCAAATGCTTTTTTCTACAAGTTCTCAATGCCAGTAATAATTTTTATTAATAATTAAAAAATATTATTTACAAAAAATTCTATGAAGAATTACAACTTTACATTAAATCAAACCATTATTGATGGTTTTTTAAGGTGGTGATAGTAGGGAAGGGAACCAGAAAGTGATAATTCTTAGATCTGGATACCTTCCCTACGATCAGCAAAGACCACCACCACCTGCAGAAATACTGCAGCTAACAAGCAGCGGGGATGACGTAACGTTGATCTTAGAATGCGATGCCAACGTCCACCACGTAGCCTAGTGAAGCAAGGACAAAAACAGAAAAAGTGAGAAACTCCTAGAATTTATAGTAGAATCTAAGCTCATTATGATGAACAAAGGTTACGCGCCAACGTTTTGCAATGGGTCGCGTAGCGAAGTTATTGACCTAACATTAGCTAATTATAAAACGGGTGAAGTGATTAACAAGTAGTACGTGCCGGACGAGCTTTCATTGTCGGATTATGCATACATCCGATTCAACATCGAATCTGAAAAACGCTTTTTCTGAAATACAGAAACCCAAGAAAAACTAACTGGGATCTCTACAACGAAATACTAGTTGGCCTATACGGGGAATGTCCAAAAACTGCAAAAACCTCACAACAATTAGAGGTAATGACAGACATATTTTTTAACTCCATCAAAACCGCCTTTGAATGGAGCTACCCTAGCACAGTCAAGCACACCTCTAACAAGATTACTTGGTGGAACAAGGGGCTGGACAAAGCAAGGGCGGATACTAGAAAGCTATTTAACAAAGCCAAAAAGAACGGTGACTGGGCCACATATAGAACTAGTCTTACGGCTTATAATAAAACCATAAAAAAAGCCAAGAGAGGATCATGGAAAAGATACTGTGAGGACGTTTAAAACGGCCCCACATGCTTGCGTCTTCAAAAAGCCTCAAGCAAAGACCGCACTGGGAGCATTGGATCCCTGCGGAACAAAAACGGAAAATACACAGAGTCAGTCGAGAGCACTCTGCAAGAGCTGATGCAGACACACTTCCCGAGCTCTAAGCTAATGGAAGTACGTAATTAAGAGGACCTGCAATTGCCAAATATAACGGCAAACGAAAGGGACTGGGAAAAAGCAAAGACCATAATTAATCAGGTCAACCTGAAATGACAAACCAACACATTCGAACCATTTAAATCGCTAGGAGCCAATGGAATATATCCCATCGTTACAGAAAGAGTTTGCAGTTCTGAAAAAGCCTCTATGCAAGATCTTCAGAGCGAGCTTAGCACTTTTGCAAATACCAATCAGCTGGAGAGTGGTCAAGGTGGTATTTATACCAAAGCCAGGGAGACCCACGTATGCCCTAGCTAAATCCTACAGACTAATCAGCTAAACATCATTTAAGTAAAAACTATTAGAAAAAATAGTCGATAAACACATACGGAACGGAGTGCTAAAGACCCGACCACTGCACAAGGAGGCGTACTCTCATCCCTACTGTGGTATTTAGTCATGGACGAATTACTACAGATTCTCAACAACATGGACATCTTTGCCCTAGATTACGCAGATGATCTCACAATCTCTGCATGCGGGAAGTTTGGAGCAACCGTGTCAGACATGACACAGTAGAAAGGTAGTGCAAAAAGGAAGGATTATCAGTGAACCCAAGAAAAACAACGATTGTACCGTTCACAAGACGGCGAAACACCACAAACCTAAAAAACCTGAGAATGTATGGAACCAAGCTCTCGATGTCAAAGGAGGTAAAATATCTTTGACTAACGCTTGACACTAACTTAAACTTTAATTCACATCTGACAAGTATAACAACAAAAGCCATTTGGGTGCAAAAAAGCACCGGGGCTAGAATTTACGAGAACAAACACCAATGAAAGCAAACTCGTTACCTCTGGGTAAATATGCCTCGATGTTTCAGGCAGAGGTGGCTGCTATCGAGTGGTGCGCCAGAGACATGATCGAGAAGGGACTAGAACCTGACAGACCAGTAACCATCATGTCAAACAGTCAAGCGGCATTGCAGTCTGGAAACAGTAGCTACAACTTGCAAAGTTTACGTGGTATAGATACACAAAAACCAGGAGATAAAACAAAATCTCAGAGCAAATCAACTTGCCAAACAAGGAGCACAAGGGACATTTACTGGACCAGCAAACTTGAGGCGGAGCCTAACAACCTGTAGAAAAACTGTAAGAGAATGACACATTTAAAAATATTCCTTGCAGGACTATCGTATGATACCAAAACAATGGTAATACAAATGAGTCGTATTAAACTCCGAAGGCTCACAGGACTGATAACCGGACAATGTAGACTCAACAAACACTTGTATAGAATGGGAATAGGAACAGGCCCTCTATGCCGCAGATGTATAGAAAAAGATAAGATTCCGATACATTTGCTGAATAAATGCAAAGCTTACAAGCAGCAACGTATAATCAGTTTTGGCAAACACAATCTAAACAAAGACTTGCTAAAAGCAACCAACTGCGTAAAGGTACTGGACTTTATCGAAGAGACGGAGCTGCTCGAGGAGTAAAACACCAGAGGTGTACAAAAGGTTCAATAGGACCGCAGTGCAAGGGGCGCCAAACGAACCACCTTAAGGTAAGGAAGGTAAAAGATGAGTTTTTTACTCAGTAAAAACCTGACACTGACACTGTCTTTTGAAAAATTTTTCCTTCCTCCGCAAAAAAAAGATGATTTTGTGCGTGTGCATGTAAATGTACAAAAGCCCACACACGTAAATAAAATAAAATGTAAAAATACAAATTAATATAAATTACTGGGAAAATCAAGTTGTACATTTTTTTAAATTTTATTTAATTCTTGTGTTTCGTTTCTTAACAGTTAGACAAAGCTGTACATTTTTCTAAACCATGTTTCACTGTTAAAAGATGGAACTAACTTCTTAGTATATCTTAGCATATATGCTTTTTACGCTTTTTACGGCTATTTTACATCGCCACAGTAAGTCTACGACTTGTTTAAAGTGGTTTGATGGGACCAACAGCTTAATACGTGACTTCCGAACCACGCTGGTGGATAAAGAGCAAGTTATCATTTCAGTCATATTTCGGGGATCGAACCCCGGACTGCTCGCATGATATGCAAGTGCTCTACCATTGAGCTATCACAAAATTAAACATTAGAAGATCGGTTGAGTATCTTACGTTGGTACTTATAACGGCATATGATTTGTAAATTTAAATGAAGAGGAAACAAACTGTAGTTTATTATTTAACAGTTGTGTGAAACTTGATATGTTGCATACCATTTTGTAAGACGCTTTAACTACAATAGCGCAATTTACTCAACAGTTTATACTTGAACCTTACGTACACAACCGAGGAAAACTTGGGTATTCCGCAAAAAACTTAAAGACGCCAGGATAAATATCGTTTTTTTCGGCAAGTTTAATGATTTTTTTAACTTGTAAACAACTCTTCTATATGTGTTCAAAAGAAAACAATTCTATCAAACTCAACTTTAGAAAACAGCAAATTATAGCATACCAAAGATGTTAAATGTACTGACATTATCAAAAAGTAAGTATACATGTTTTTGATAGACCTACAACAATTGTTGTTATTATTCAAACTCGTACAGTAATAATAATAATTCTTTTTATTACGTTTTTGATCAAATATTTTCTTTTTTTTTTCTTTTTTTATATCACCACATTTTTTAGCATATATAATACTCTATAATCTCTTTAACGCACTTTTTTTTTTAATATGTTTTTATCCAAAGTTTACATGCACACACTTTATTAATTTTTAGATCTAAGTCGTGATATTTCCTTCTAGTAGCTGTAATTAACTAAATACTGTCTGTACTATGGATTGTCTGAAAGTATTTGATTTAACTAAAACCTTTCGACGTTCTTACATTATCCCGAAAAAAATTTCAAAAAAAAACAACAAATTAATGTTTCAACGCAAGTAAATGTAAATAAAATTAATAATAGTGATGTCTTAGTTCAAACAGATTTTAAAAATAATTAAACTAACGACACAGTTAATAAAAGTCAAGAAATAGAATTCGATATTGAAGATAAAACTGGGAAAAGAGTAGCAGATAACCATGGTAAAAACGGGCAACATTTATTAAATTCTTACTTGATATATAGGTACTTCTAATATAACTAATGACAATTAATAATCTGTCAGAAACTTGAAAATAACGACAAAGGAGCACAAAATCTTATAATAACTTCCGCAGCAACAGGTTATCGAAGTATTGACCAAACTGAAACAAATACTCAAGATACCCAATCAAAGATAAGAAGAACGTAAAAATTGAGAAAAAAATATTAGGAACAAAGTTAGTGTCTTACACAATTATTCACTTAAATGTTCAAGGTCTTTCAAACAAATATAGTGTCATAGAATGTTTTTAAATGACAAAATTCCAGATTTATTTTGTGAAACTGAACATTGGATGACAAAAGACCAATGTGACATTATTAAATTAAATTTATTACAGCATATTGTCAAACTAAAGTCACACGTGGGGGCTCAGCTATATATATTAAGAATACGTTGAAAACAACAAGTAAACCTGTTAACTTCATTGAAGCTAATAGCATAGATAAACATTTTCAATGTAGCGCTATTGAACTAAGCAACTTAACATGTGTGTTATGTATTTACAGAACACCTAATGGCGTTTACAAAATATTTATAACAAAGTTATCTCATGTTCTAATGTTAGTTTTAGAAAAATATTTAAAAATAATTTTATGTGGTGATTTTAATGTAAACAATTTAATATTGAACTATCAATCTTTAACTTTAAACAATACGTTAAAAATTTTAATCTAATGTCCTGCAATAAATGTTGTAAACCTACACGCATATCAAAAAAAAAAAATTAAATTTGAAATAGATTATATTATCTCAAATATTTATGACTTTCAAAGTTTTAAAATAATAGAGACACATATTTCAGACCACACTGCCCAAATGTCAGAATTGACAATCAAGTCAATACCCAAACGTCCTTCAGATGTTTGTCAAAACTATGAACTCGTCTTTTCAAAGACTAATATAAATAACTTTAAATTTCTATTTGCCAACAGTGGTTTAAATAGCATCAACATAAAATTAACAAAATAACATAAATGCCGGATACAATCTTTTTTGGAACTGGTCTGAATATGCATTTAATCAATCTTTTCCGCTCAGGCAAATTAAACCTTATAAAAACCAAAGTAATTCGCTACCCTGGTTTAATAATGAACTGCAAACAATTTCAAAGAAACTCAAAAATCTAAATTGGCTAAAAAATAATTTAAATGATAGCAATGTTTATGAACAATACAAACAACTAAAAGCCCACTATAAAACAATGGCAGATTTTGCAAAACAGTTGTATTACCAAAATAAAATCAAAATCAATCTAAAATTAAACAAAAATATATATGGAAAATGGTCAACAAAAAAAAACAAAACCCAAAAAAATTACATTAAAAGTTGAAAATTGCACAATTAAAAATCAATTCCTTGTAGCCAATCATTTTGCTACACATTTCACAACTACCACAGAAAGTGAATTATCTAATCATTTTATTAACTTCAAAGCAGTATCTAAATGAATCATTGTTTTTTATGCCCGTCACCTCATTTGAAATTAATAACATCATTTTTAAGCTAAAAACTAATGTTTCAGTTAGATTTGACAATGTGCCTGCTTTGTTAGTGAAAGAATGTGGTGAGGAGATTTCTCCAATTTTTGCAGAAATAGTCAATCTGTCTATCGAAACTGCACAATTTCCTAATATGCTAAAAGTTTTTAAAGTTGTGCTTGTATTTAAAAAAGGAGATGTTTACAAAATAAAAAACTATAGACCAATTGCGCGCAGGTTTTCCGCAAATTCTTGATTTTATTAACAAACATAACTGATTAAGTACCGTACAAGATGGTTTTAGAGTTAGACACTCGACTGAAACTGCTATAGTAGATTTTGTACAATATACAGGGTGTAGATTAATTGGCGGACAAACGCCAGGTAACTTTGAAAACTGTTCAAAAAAAAAAAAAAAATTAATTCCAAAATACTGAATTCCAATAGACTGAAATGGGACAAAAAAACAATAAAGCAAATTTTGGTAGGTTACAATGAAATAAAAGGTTATAGATTGTACAACTCAATAACAAAGAGAATAATCACTAACCGTAACATAACTGTAATGGAAAAAAGTGAATCAAAAAGCATTCAGAAACCTGAAATATCAAATTCAGTGGGGGAACAATGCATAGCATCTTCCACCGAAGATAAAGAAGAAATAGAATATCAAAGTTCGGAATATTCACAAATAATTAACAGATAGACGATGATGACTACATTCCTGAAAATAATGAAGTAGTAATTCATGAAAGAATAAGAAGATCTCAAATACCACCAAAACCAAAACTTAATGAGGATTTTGTCTCATACTTATTTAAAGGGGGTAAAAACTGGGAAGATTATCCAGGCAGTGTATGAGAAGCTTTTTCAGGAAATGAAAAAGTTTTTTGGAGAAGGGCTATTGAGGAAGAATTGGAGTCATTCAAGGAAAACAACGCCTGGAAATTAGAAGAAAACTTTTGGGTTCTAAGTTAATTATAAGAAAGCCTTCAATAGAAATAGAAGTTGTATTAAAATGGATAACGCAAGAATCGATTTCAGTACTACACTTTACACAAAAACATCTATAAAAATTCTACACTGTCAGTAAAAATTAATAAAAACATGAAAACAAAAACACATTTAAAAAAAAAAATAATATAATAAAAAGTAAAATCTCAACTTGGACCAGATAGGAGTAAATGTAAACGGAAAAATGCTAAATCACTTGCGTTTCACAGACAAAATAATTTTGATTAATACAAGTATAACGGAGATCAAACAGAGGCTAACCAAACTGAAAATAAAATCAAAAAAGTTTAGACTCAATAATCGATTTTATTAGTAAAATTTTAAGTCAAAGTTAAAAAAACGACAAAGAAACAAAAAAAAACGTAGAATTTTTTTAAGGATTTTTACAGTCCCGGGTTCGATCCCCGAAATATGGCTGAAATGATAACTTGCTCTTTATCCACCAGCGTGGTTCGGAAGTCACGTATTAAGCTGTTGGTCCCATCAAACCACTTTAAACAAGTCGTAGACTTACTGTGGCGATGTAAAATAGCCGTAAAAAGCATAAAATAAAAAAAAAAAAAGCATAAACCGATCAAAAGACTACAAGTAAGTTATAGAATCAGAAAAAAAATACTATAGCTAGTTTTGAGACGCACGACGCACTCCCTCCCCCTGCTCTGGTTTGTTTGAAATAGAATTGCCTGTCACTAATATTAAATATTTCATGTTTTTAATTTTGTGAGAATCTCCGTTGTATCTGCATGGTTACGCCGCAACGTCGGATACATTTTACTTTTACAAGATTTAGTAATAATAACTCAATGGCAGAGCTTTTGCATATCATGCGAGCATTCCGAGGTTCCTTACATAACTAATGAAGATTTAGTAATAATAACTCAATGGCAGAGCTCTTGCATATCATGCGAGCATTCCGAGGTTCCTTACATAACTAATGAAGAACTTGCTTTTTTTAACCCGCAAGGTTTAGAAATCACCTAATTAGGTGTTTAAACCTCTTTAAACAACTGTGGCAATGTAAAATAGACGTAAAAAGTACATTAAATGAAAATAAATGAAAACACTTAAGTAAAAGTTATAACATAGTTGTATTAACTAGAATGACTTTTCTCCCTTTACATTATAATTAGTTTATTATTTTATGATGTATGTATTAAACAAAGATATTATTAGAGATGATTATTAAATAATAGTATTAGTTTTTTTTTCATAGTTGACAAACTTGATTTTTTTTTTTTTGGTTTAGAAAAATTGTTACTGGAAGTTTCCCAATCACGTGGCGCAAATACAAATCAAATTGATTTTTTCCACTGAGACTACCCAGGATCCAGCAAAAAGAAAACTATTTTTGGTAAAGCAGCTTAAGAACAGCTTATACTTTAATTAAATCTCTTTGTACATCGTATTTAGTTTGTAATACTCGCTTCATCAAGAAACGGAGGAACCAGCTAGCTGACGGCCGGACTTTGGGACTAATACATTTGCTACTTGAATACAATAATCCTTTAAAAGGGGTCACTTTAAAGTTCAATGATCAATATAATTTTTCACATATTTTTTAAATAAAATCAAATTGTCGGAGGTTGTGCAGTTAGTACTCGAATTTATAAAATATTTTGGTATCAATTTACATTATTACAAATTTTAATAAATGGTTTATATTATTCTGTTTTTTACGGCTATCTTACATCGTAAGTAAATCTACAACTTGTTTGAAAAAAGTTGATTAGAACTTCAAGTCACTTGTTCTTCTTTTATATTTATCTATTTCTTAACGCTAGAGAATTGCCAGCTTTAGTATTGTTATGGAAAAATATTATTAGCAAATTACAAACTAAAATCCTACCACATTTACAAAAATATTGGTAAACCTTATTTTCTAGAAAAACGTAAATATGTACAGTGCTTTTTTTAAATTAAAATTGGTTTTTTTAAGACAAAACGCCAACTAACTTAATATCCAAACTATAAGATTGCAGTCATCACTTATTTTATATGTTAAACTACATACATTATTCTATGCCTTTATTCTTTGGGTTAGAGATTTGCAGTTATATTTAACGAGTCACAAATTAATAGGCACTAAATAAAAACTCCACATTTTAAAAATTAGTTACAAAGAAACATCTTATTGCATTTTTTTTTTTAAATTTTATAATGTGTTAAAATTTTATTCAATTATGTTCAGGTGTTTTTTTGCTGAGTTTGATTCTGTAAACCCTTTTAATAGCGCAACTATTCTACCTCCTTAAGTATTTTTATAATGACTTTCTAATCATTTTTTTCTTGAAAAATAAATAATGTACTTTATGTAAATTGTTTCTATAGCCTATCTGAGCCACATACACTAATGTTTTAGGATAAGCATCTATCACAGTGCGTCCTTATCATCTTTAAGTTGAATAAAATAAAATTGTTGATAATAAATCATTTATTTCACAAACATATAAATCAATTCTTGATAATTGACTAATACGTAAAAATAAATATATCAACATTTGTTTGTCGAAACAAAGCTCATGTAATGGATTAATTGTTAAATTGCAATCATTAAAAACAAATATAAATAATATCATTGTACTACTGAAAGAAGTACTTTTGAATAGTGGAATATCAAATAAAAGTACTTAGAAGTATTAATGAATGCAAATTAGATATATTTAAAATATTCATTTAATTTCATACAATCCAATAAATTTTATAATAAAAAAATGCAAGATTGCATATTAAAATTGATTCTATAATATATTTCCATAATGTAACAGAACCATCCATTAAAAACAAATATTTACAATTCAGCAACCGAAAGTTCTTCAATTTTGTGGCGAATCCACCCCAATATTGCGGGTAGCATCCGCAACCACAGATTAATATTTCACATTATTGTCGCAGTTTAGAATGCAAATATTAAAATCTGCTTCTAATGAAGCCTCCCCAAAATGGTCGAATTAACGGCTCCCGCATGTGTATTATCGTTGGAAAGTTTGGCCATTACTCATTCATTAAATGTGTCCGACTGTTCGGCCGCGTTAAGTTATTTATGTGTGAGCGTTCTGAAACTTTTCACCGACAATATTTTTCGCGCAAAACATCAACCAATAGATTTACATAATTCTACGTGTAAAGCGCAAATAGAAAACATGTCTAGACTATTGAAAAAGTATCTATGAGCTAGAATACAATTACGCTTAAAAGCATCGCAGCATCATGATCACTTACTATCACACAGCAGGACCACTTTGTAGACAATGTGTTATGCATTATACATGTACGTTTCACATTTCTTTTCTTAGATAGCATAAGTTAAAAGTATGCGAGTGTGTTTAATTGGATCGATTTGTAACTCGGATTCAATTTTCAAAACTTTTCAAACTCGTTAAAAACTAAAATTTTTACATGAATCCCTTTTTAAAAGTTTGTTTTATTCATTGCCCTAACAAAAGGAGGCCAAATCGAGCCTGAAGTGGAATTAAATGAAATCATAGGAAACCTCTTTCAGAACTAATCCGTCCAGTGAAAGAAAGAAAAAAAAAGTTACACAATTAGACAATGGAATGAATCAGCTCAAAGAATAGGATTGGAACCGGTCCATTTCGGCAAATTGTTTTTGGTTTGTAAATAATTTCCACACTTCCAATTCAGCGAAAATGTATATTTTGTTTATGCTGAGTGTTTACTTCGATTCTTTAATTTCATTACTCTGATGTGGATGTATATTTATTCAGTTTAATATTAGCAATTCTGAAATTCTGTGTACATTAAAAATTGAGAATTAACTATATTAAAGTAGTAATAGTTATAGGTGATCACAATACACATAGTATCTTAATGTATTAATTTGTTATATGTACTTTTCGTTACAGATATTTTGTGTATTAACAATAATAATGACAATTTTATTTGTATTATCAACATGTCAATACACATTATAATGCACCAACATAAACCTTAAACTATCTAATATTAAAATTGGATACAACCTAATTGTTAATTAAATATAAAATACACATATTATACAACTATTCAAGATACAATAATAAAGAAAAAAATACTATAATAATATACATGTTAAAATTTAGCATAGCTAAAACGGCTTAAAAACTTAAATCATAATAATTGTATAATTTTATATACTTAAAATTGTTTTACAACAAAAAAACTTTCTGTAACAAAGGAAATACAATATAATAGTAATCTGTAATACATATTAAACATAATAATTAATAATTGATTCATTTCTTAAATAGACATTGACAATCTTTCAGCATATGAGTAATAAAGTGATAGCTTTATTAACATAAAAAAGATGAAGTAATGATAAAAGTCAACCCTATGTTTTGTGTTATTAGTAGGGGTAAGGATATTTTTATATATCGCGTTTTGGGATTTTCTATTTTGGGGTAGTATCCTCTCTTATTATTAAATCATTTAAAATATCGGTGTTTTCATCAGTTTTAAAAAGTTTGTATGTTGAATTTTTAAACTTTATTCTATATTAGTATCAATTTTATTTTGACATCTAAATTTGTGGCTTTTCAGCAACATGTTAATTTTAAAGGGTTGGTTGATAAAATTAAGAAATAATATGGAAGCATAATTAAGGAAATAACAACAAATAAAAATATAGATATACACAATACCAAGGCCCGCATTTTTATATGTCAACGAGCAAAATATTTTGCTATTGTAATTAATTTGGATTTAACTTATCGGGTGTAGGAATTAAATTTGAGTTTTATGTCAAAAGATATTTCTAAATAATTGCATACATGTACAGAGAGGATTAATTTTTGATTAATTTCAATATAGGGGATTAGTTATTTATGATAGGAAATATAGAGATATGTTTTAAAAATTAAAAAAAAATCTATTTATTAAACTATAAAATTGTGTTGTTCAATAACATTTGCATCTACAATATGGATGATTTAAACAACTAAGAAAGCAAAATCGGTGTGGTATCATCGTCGTATTATGAAATGTAGGCATTTAAGTTATCATAGTTTAGATGGGGACTATAAAACAAATATACAGCTGAGAAGAAACAGAATACTTTGATATTTAAGGTTAGGTTGTTTTAATAAATTTGTTTATACTTTATTGTGCTGAATTTTATTTATTACCGGTTCTGGCTGTTCGGCCATTGTCTGTTCTAAAAATGTTACATATAATATAAACATACATAAGTTACATAAATTATCTTAGTATTAAAACTTATTTTAGTGTAGTGTGGATATGGTTTTTTTAAAAATGTATAAATATGTTGGTATGGATTATTGATTTGTTCGTTCAGGCATCTGTAGTTTTTATTGCTTTTTAATTTGTCTATTTCATGTTAAAGACTGCAAACAATGTAATTAGACTATATCTGACTACTGTCTCTTTTAGGTATTCAGATAATAGTACCTATTTTATACTTATAAATAAAAAAAATATAAAAAAGATTGTTGATGCTATTAATGCAAATGTGAATACTTTTAGTTAATTTTCTTAAAATTTGTCTTGTTACTAAGTTGTTACCGTTGATTAAAAAGAGCAAACTAAATAGTTTTTTTCAATTGTTTCATCGTTGAAAAATATTTACTTGGTCTCTGTCAAAACTGCCATAGTTTGCAAAACTAAAAACATTATTAGTGAGTTGGTTATAAATGATATACTCTAGTATGCTGTTTGTGGTGTTAAAATTTTATTTATGTAGCGACATGTTTCGACAATGAATATGATATTTTCTGGCTATTACTACATTTATTTATGGGCGTTTGTGCGTCGCAACATAACGTATAAACAAAACAAAAAAGAATAAATACATTATTGTTTTTAAAAAGCATTAGCAGTGTATCAATTAATATTCAATTTCCTGATGACTATGACTTAAGCCCATGAGTTTTTACTTTAGTTCAAACTACCTTCCAAGTGTTTGTTAATAAGAGATTGAATATTTTTGAACCCTACAAATGCACTAATTACTATGTAACATGCTCACCCGTCCAAGTGTTTGTTATCAAGGAATTTAATATTTTAGCTTTTTTGAGATTTGTTTAACTTATTTGTTGGTAGTCTTTTACTACGCCTTGTGTTATAATTATAAACATCTTTGTCTTATGGGTTCTAGTTTTTTATTTGTAATACACATAAAGCAATAAAGAAAATTTGATGAAACCGTCAGTATCTTTAAATCTTTAAAATGGGTATTGCAACTGGTTATTTGGAATATATTAGATATCATTTTTATTATTCACAAATTTTAATTGTATACTTTTGCCTTTATTCACGACAAGACCTTTCACTGAACACTAAATTTTAGATTCAACCAAACCATCTATAACACTAAAATTAACTAACTGTTTATTTTTTATAAGATTAGCATCACCTCGTTGTCAAAATCATTAATAAAAATAAGTAATACTAAAAATCCACAAATACCATAATGTTTTAATTTATACAAGAAAATGGTATGTAAAACACAGTCAAACGCCTTACTGAGGTCAGTAAATACTGCATCCATTGTTCCATCATTTGCAAATGCTTCATATATTTGATGAACTAAGTTGTTGATTGAGCCTATGATTGATTTTCTTTATATGTAACCGTAATGTGCAGAAAAAAGTTTTTTATTGGTATAGCCTTTTGTGTAGTGCTGCCCATGTTTTGGACTAAACCGGTGTAATTGAAATTGGTCTGTAGTTTTCTGCATTATTAATATCACTTTTTCATGTATTGGAATTTAGCTGTTGTGGGTGTACGTCTTGCTTAAAAGAAAGGTTAACTAAATGTTCTTATAAAATTTCAAGTTTACTTGTGATTAATTTTAGAATACTAGAAGTTAAACTGCAAATAACTGGACAGTTACTGTTACTTAAAGAAACAATTATATATGTAATTTTGTGTGTTGTTACCGGCTAAAAAAATCTTTAAATTTAGGTTTCACAGTGTTTAGTAATTTTATTAATTCATAGTTATCTACAGGTGTTGTTTGTGACAATAAGTATAATAATGTAGCTATGTTTATAAAATATGTTTGACAGTCATTTGGTGTTTGTATACGAGGGGCACTGCTAAAGTTTGCGGAATCAAGTACTGCCTTTATTGCCAGCGTTCTGCGATTGTCATATTCGTAAAATTTAAGTTTAACAAGAATAATAATTGTGTGAAAATTGGAATTTTTGAATCGTGACATCTCAGTGATGATTTTTTATGATTTTCGATACGCTTTAACATCGCAGCAATGTGTCGAAAAACTTAGTTCGTTATTTGGGGATGAAGCACCATCCAAAACTATGGTTTACAAATGGTTCGCAGAATTCAAGCGTGGAAGACCAACGTTTGATGACAATCTTTGCAAAGGTCGTCCATGCACCTCTGTTGTCGCGAAAAATATTGATGATGTGCTTGAAATGATTTTGTCAGATCGGCATGTGACCTATAGTAAGATAGAGGCATCTTTAGGCATTGCAGCAAAACAAATACATACGATTTTGCACGATCATTTGCATGTCAGGAAGCTTTGCAGTCTTTAGATCCCACACAATTTAAAAGATGAACAAAAAATCAAAAAGAACAACAATAAACGGCGAATCATTGTTCATCATGACAATACAAGCGCTCACACAGCACGACAAACTGTAGAGTGTTTGACCAGTAACAACATCCAATTATTGACTCATTGTCCATATTCGCCTAATTTATCGCCCAATAAATTTTTCCTATTTTGACATATTAAAAACAAAATGCGTGGCAAGCGTTTTTCATTGCCTGAAGGGGCCGTTGAAGCATTTAAATCACTTGTTTTGGAGGTACATCGCTCAGAATGGTAAAACTGTTTTGAAGATTGGTTTCATCGGATACAAAAGTGTATGGATTAAAAAAAAATATATATATTTAGAGAAGCAATAAAGCAATTTACATAACGTACTTTTCCCGAATTTTGGCAATGTCCCTCGTATTATCTTTGGGTGTTAAATTCTATTTTTTATTGTTTATGTTATTAATAATCTTTGTCGGGATGTTCTCAATAAGTAAAATTTGTGGTAGAAAAGTCTCTAGACTTGTCTGGTAAACAAAGCAAGTCCAAAAACAAAAAACTTCAAAATGTTTTTTGTTTCTAATAACACTGAAATTACTACATTGAAGATTAGATTTAAGCAGTCTGTGATCATTGACTTTAAATATTTGAAGCTTATAATGTTCAAAAGATATTGTATTTAGAAGTTTATTCTATTTGTCGATATATTACATTCTATTGTTCATCCATTATTATAAGTTGTATAATACCTAAATTTATATAAACACGTATTTATTTGTTGTTAAAAAAGTCAAAATAAATAGTTTTTAGAAGGTTAGGAGCAGTAAAAGATCAAGTCAATAATAATAAAAACCTTTAATTACTCATTACAAATAACAGACGTTTTGTAGATCTCCTTTTTTAGTGTTAGGTTAATTAATTTAATCAAATGTATTTTGTATCTCTTTAGTAAGTCCACTGTTTTAAGTTCAAAGTCATTTTGTTTATGTAAGTGGAAATTTTCTCTTTAGTTTGGTGAAAATCTTTTTAGTTCAAATATAATCTTATTGTTTTCTGTATTAAACTTATATTAATACTGGCAAATGAATTGATAATATAATAAATAGATAATTTTAAATTATATTGCAATTTTTTTGGCAAAAGAAAAAACATAGTAGCACTGCTATATATACTGGCCGCCAAAAGTAAAATAACACTAAGAACCTGTATCTCAATTTTTATGAAAATTTCTGATAATATATAAAAAACTCACACTATCCCACACTTTTTCAATAAGTGATAAAATTGAAAAACAATAAAGTCATGTAATAAATGAACATTAGCTAGTTTTAGAAATTTCACCATAATAGTAGCTGTATGCGGCTTTGCATTAATTTGTTAAAAAGTGGATTTAAAACCTATTCAGGAAAGCATTAATTTTAGTTCTATAACTGATTTATTGTAACATTTATGCGTTTAATGTTCCTGAAATAAACACTAAAGAAGAGATTCTTACATAAGCAATTACTCCTAATACCATTATTACGCGTGTAAGACTTGTACGTCAACTGTAAATTTCTTCGTTTCCTCGGTAACATCTGACTATCTTACAAGCATTTTGAGCATACAAACAAAATTTTGATTTGCGACAAAAACATTTTTTGTATAACTAAGCCTCTCCAGATATCTCCAGTTGAGCTTGCTGTTGAAAATTAGTCCCAGAGAGTGATAATAATTCTAGGGTGCCTAGCTCGTAATCTTTACAGTACCTGTCCTTCAATCTATCAACGTCAACATCAAGCTATTATACTGACACTTCTGCCAATTTGTTGAGCAAATACCATCAAATTGACAAAAATTCCATTGAGCTCAATTACTCTACAATTCAAAATCGCTTACAAACTTTGATTTAAGAAAGGAACTAATCAACTAGTTTGCACGGTAAAATTGGTATTGTAGAAATTAATCTAGAAAAATAACATTAAAATTTCTTTTATTTTTTTTTTCAGTAAGTTAATCAAAAACTTTCATATATATACCAGGCCCCTTGAATCGTTCTACAGATAAATGGCGGCACTGCTGGAATAACCACTTTATAATAAAATAAAATAAAATGTAAATATGTATATAATAAATAATTTAAAAAAAAAAAAAAAAATTAAAAATAAAAATTAAGCTATTGAATTTTTAGTGTTTTTTTACTTTTGGGGAGTAGTTATTTATATATGAAAATGTTAAGTTGAGATTTTGACCATATTTACTTGTTTCATATTTTTTCATTTAAATTGGTTAAGGGCATCCCTGTTTTACATTTTTTATAGTCTTTATCTCATTTCATTTTACCATTTTTGCTAACTGTTTGCACGTTTCCATTCATTTTACTAAGTGAAAAAAGAAAAAGAAAAATAAACGAGAAAAAGTCAAATATATTTCACAATTTCTCTCTATTCAATTGTCTTTTAGGTCCAAACATAATTTTTTTTCCTCTATTTGCTAATTCCTTATCTATTTTATAGTGTCTGACAATATTTTTTATTATTCATTACATAATTAAAATAAAGGTTATTTATAAACTGAGTAAAAATTAAATATTTTTTGATTATTTTTTTAATATGGTTTAGTTTTTGAGAGGTTTTAGTTTACCAAGAACAAGAAGTAGTGTAGTAAAACTTAGCGAACAAAAAGAAAATGATAGAGTTGTTTTTAGAAATACTGTATATTAAAGACAATAACTAAAAAAGTTTATAATATTTAATTATCATTTGTCAAGAATCAATTTGATTGTCTTCTAGTGTTGTGTGCGTTTTTTTTACCTTGTAAGAAAAAAATGTTTGTTAACAGAAAAGATAATTGCAAAAAATCGATAAAAAATATCCAAATTTTCAAATACTAAGAAATGCTGGCTACATCCGCAAAAAACCATTTTTGATTTTTACTGTCCCCACACTGATTTGCCTCAAAAACAACAAAAATATTAGAAACCCACTGAGTGGAAAAGCATTCTACATAAACACCTGTCCCAAACAAGAGCTTATATTAAAAAGCCCTTTTTTTGTTTTTACCTCTCACAAATACATTACTTGCTGAAAATGCTTACTTAAGTAAATAATAATTTGTACAAACGCTGCTTCGTCTACAAAATGCACCAGCAAATAAACTGATTGATTTAGAAATATACAAATTTTCCTAAAATAATATTTTAGCAATGTTTAAAAAAAAAACAGCCTAATTTTTTTACTAATAAGTCGATTATTAGAAGGCAATCATTTGTAGCAAATACCGCAATTTTTCAATTTGATTTTTTCCAAGATACGAAGACAGTTTCATTGGGCAAGTTGGGTAGTTATTTTCCCAAAAATAATCGATAAATAAAAAAGTATGCTTTCTATTTGAAGAGTTTATTTTATTAAACCTTTAATTTTAATAACAGTTTACTTTCTCTTACAGCTAAAGTAAAAATATAAGTTTTTTTTTTAATTGCAATTTGTTGGGTATAAAATTATTTGATAATTTTTAATTAAATTTTGAAACTTTATTGCTCTTTATTTGACAAACTCTTTACTCCAATCAACATTTTTTTAATGTAAATTAGGTATTTTTGACTGGAGGAGAGCGCGCAAAGAACCAAATTGTATAGAATTCAAAAGGGGATATTTTCATATTAAATTATTGTATTTCTAACTAAAAATTGCTATTAAAAAATGTTTTTTGGGCCAGAAGAAGAAATTTTTGGTTAATTAAAAAAATAAAAATTTGCTTTTGAAATTACACAATTATACTTAGACAAGTAAGCACGGATTGTTGATGAGGTATCCGAGATAAGGATCATTTTTACATTCAGAGAGCAGAATAAATATTAATTTGAACTAATTCTTTGTTCAGTGTAGAATAAACCAGAGCTGAAGATAAAATTGACGAAATTAATAAAATACAACAAAAAAAATACCAATACAAAAAATATATAAAATACTTATAAATAAAACATTTTCATTTTAACAAATAAATTTCATATAAACATTAATGAGTATATTGCAGTTGATATAAAACAGTCTTAGTAAGAAATGTAATTTTTATCAAAAAGCTGGTAAGAAAAACGCTACTCATCAAACTTTTTCAGTTTTTTTTTTTAACTTTTGACTAAACACATTGTTTATAAAAATTAAACTTTTTTCTATTTCCTTAAGCAGGCCGGTATATGATACCGCTTATCATTATTTTTAAATCAAAATTGATGAAACTTAGACAAAACAAAAAAAAACTTTTTTTGCATCTTTTGATAAATCAGCAGGATTCTAAGCATAGAACATAGGTATTTTGGATTGCAATAAAAAAATATATATATTTTTTGGGAAATTTGTTTGTGCTAATATAGTAAATAATATAATATAATAAACTAATTTTATTGTAAACATTTTGGAGTTCAGTAACGTGAAAAGGGCATTATCAAGGTTAAGAACACTAAACATAAAAACAAACGTAAGATTACCAAAAAATGATATTGTATGTTTAGATTTAGATTTCTTTTTTACTTTTTTGATTTCTTATTCTTTAGAGTAACTGTATGTAAGTGAATGTGTAATATATGAACATAGATGCATAAATAAATTTCTGTAGTTTTTCCATATTTTTCTTTTATTTTTGTGGGACAAATTTTACATTTTATTGGCCATTTTGCAGTTAGTTGAATCGTGAAGTTTCTCCACACTTGCTGCATTTTGGAACAATTAAAAACTAAAGGGTCCTCCCGGTTAACATAGATAAAATGCCGCTATCACGTATATCCAAATTATCTCAAAAATTACTTTTTTAGCATCAAAAAAACATGTTTGGTAAGATTTAAAAACTTCGATTTTCCATAGAGGGCTAAAAATAGCATTTTTTCGATTTTTTTGCTCCGCACCTATTGAATAAAAAATTAAAAAAAAAAATTATAAAAGTAGGTTTTTAGGTGGTCTTCAAACTCAATTTTTTTTACCGCTCAAACCCTGTAAATACCCCTTCAAAAAATTTTAGAAGGGTTAATATTTATTCTAGGTTATCTAAACCTTTGATTGCATTGAATTTTATTTTTTAACTTCATAAGTAATTGAAAAATCTACACATCCATGATTTTTTTTGGAATTTTTGACGAATGACAAAAAAGTAGAAAAATCGATTTTAAAGGGGGGCAGAAAGACTTTGGTCGATAGCCTTTTTCATATTCATACCCATACTCATTTCTATCTTGCTTTTTATATGTTTATTTTCTTAAAAAAAAAAAAAATTGTATGTGTGTATATGAAATAAATTTGTTTACTACTACTCGATTTTTAATACTCGCAAAAATCTCAAAAAATTCAAAAATGTAGATTTATCAATTGCTCATTAAATAAAAAAATAAAATTTTATGCAATCGGAAGTTTGTTTGTGAATTGTGTTAAAAGACCACTCAAAACTCTAATTCCAAGATTCTTTTTAGAGTTTTTTATTCAAATTTCTGTTCGCTTTGTCAAAAACAAATACATTTTTATTAAAGTTAAATATTGATAAATATTATGTTTAAAAACGTACAAAAATTGTAAATGTTGAAATTTTTTTTTGTCAAAAAACTACAAATCATAAGATAAAATAAAAAAATACAAATTGCAAATGTGCAATTTATATTTTTAAACAATAAGCTGATCAAATATAAGTGGAAATGACGTAAGTGCTTACAAAAAATATACTTTTTTTTTAAATTGATGCACTGGATTAATAATCAAACATTACAAGAGTTGCTTCAAACACAGAAAAAAAAGTTATAATATTAATAAAAAAAATCTGTCTGTTTTACTTATTACCAGAAACGCATTTATTCGCTTCAAATATAAAACCCCCCTGTCTCTACAACATTAATCATTAAAAAACTGAATAACTACTGTCGATGGTCATTTTAAAAGATGGAAGAAGTATGTATATGTAAACAATTGTACAATGTTTCTTTCTTTAAATAAAGATATATAATAATAATAAAACAGTGCAATAGGAAAGCTCAAAAGAATTCTTATTTTTTTTGATAGATCAGTTTTTAGATTATACTTTAACGCATAGTTTTAAAATATTGAATTAAAATGACATCTCAAGCTATCTTAATTTATGTATTATTATTGTATCTTTATTATAAATATCAATTTATTATTTAAATAAATACGTGAAGTATTTTTATTTATTTTCATACGCTGCAACTTGCTTCGTTGTTGGTGGTTTTGTTTTATACTCATATAAACATGTATTATGTTGTAGCATAATCTATGTGCAATTTATTTTAATATATTTGATATTACAATTTATGAATGCGCACAAAGTTTATAATACTCTTCTTTGGCCTTTAATCTAAAAAAAAAAATGAAGAATATAAATGCTTTAAAATAAAGTAAATTAATAACCAAATCAAATATTAATTTCTATAAATCAGCAAAATAGCCATAAAGATAAAAAAATTATTTATCTTAAAGAATTTTCTCGGATTTTTTTAAGATAACTTAATATCAAACGTTAACTAAAAATCCAAAGTTTGACTTCAAAATAAAAACTTTCACCCATTGTTTCATTCAAGCAAGTGTTAGACTTGTGAAACGCATAAAATAAAAATAATTTTGCTTTAATTTTTTTAATTCAGTATTTACATAATACTAATAGAGAAATTGCTTAGTTGAAATTTGTAATAAATTACTATTACGGACGGACGTTCACTTCTAAATAGTTAAAAAATAACATTACCGATATGAGTTATGCCTATTTTATGAGTTATAACTACTACGAATTCGAATCACCGTACTATTTATAACGACCGATATATCAAATTGGTGCAATAATTCAAAATGATCATAATTCAAAAATTTCAATTCATTGTGTGCATGTGGGTGCTGCACTATCTATAGATATTTTCAACGATAGTAATCCAGCCTGCAATGAAAAAATACACAAAAGCATACACCCAAAAAATACCCGCAATAAAGAGGAGCTGCATTCAAATTGTAATGCGGAAAATGGAAACTTAACAAATGTATGAATATTTTATTTCTTGAAATATAATTTGCTTTAATTTATACAGATTATTAAATTATTATAATTTCAATTAAAATTTGTAATTTGTAATTAATTTTATTACAAATATAATTTCATCATTTCAGCCTATGTGTGGTAAGCACACTAATGAGGGTTAGAGACCCAAAACATTGTTGAGTTGGGATGGAAGTAGTAGGGTACGGTTGTTTGAATAAATTATTTATATGTAATGACTTAATTATACTATTTATAAAGGAAATACTTTCATCTTCTTTTTACATTACATACAACATTTTCTTTTATATGTAGAACTTGTTAAGTATAAGGATTGCGTATTTTGAAAGTTATTGAAGTGTACAGTAAAATGTCTAAATTATATATTATTTTATATTCAATGCTTTTTTTATTAATTCTATGAAATTCATTTATATTTGTTATTATATTCATTTTATTTCATATAATTTTATTATTTTATTATTAATGTATTATTTACAACATGTTTCGTTATTTTTTAATAACATTTTCAAGTATTAATATAATAAAATAAAATTTTTTGATTGATTTATAAATAAATTAAATTTAAAAAAAAAAAAAAAAAAAAAAAAAAAAAAAAAAAAAAAAAAAAAAAAAAAAAAAAAAAATTTAATTTATTTATAAATCAATCAAAAAATTTTATTTTATTATATTAATACTTGAAAATGTTATTAAAAAATAACGAAACATGTTGTAAATAATACATTAATAATAAAATAATAAAATTATATGAAATAAAATGAATATAATAACAAATATATATTATTTTATTTATTATGGCTGTCGTTTATTCAGTAAGTTAAATAAACAGGATTATTTCAAGTATAAATTAAGATGATTACACAAAAACGTGTTGTTGCATTGTAATATCGTGTTTTAATAAATAATAAGTAATTTTTATTGTTATTTATACATACTAATTGGCAATAAGGTAAATAATCAACATAACATACATAATATAATAATAATCTAAAATAATAAATATATATTTTATATATTTTATACTTCCTTAACATTTAAACATATGTTGTGCCTCAACGTTGTTGTTTACCGTATTGCTATAATCAAACATAATAATAAAAACCATTCAGCAATTATCTTTTATTAGGATATTTTAATTTAAACATAACTTACAACTTGATATTGTAAAAATCGGATGTTGAATACAACTGAAATGTTGACATCAAAAAATCAATTGACCTGTATACCCATAAAAAATAAACTACTATACAGGTTGTGCAGAAATAACACCGACAAACTTTAGGCGGTCGTCCATTTTATTAAAAAAGTTTTTACAGACGTGTAATTTAAAAATTCATCAATTGAATGAAACGCATTGAGTAACAAAAGATAGTTGATAGCATGTTTGTATTTTTTAAGGAGTAAGGGTCTAATATTCAGGTATTTTATTTAAAACACAAATTATATTCATAAGATGTAAATGTAATTGTATATTAAAATAGTAATTTGTGTAGTGTAGTTGGGGTGGCAAAATAAGTGCAAACACCGCTTCTAAATTATGACTTATTCCATTGTATTTTAAGTTATATTGTCAGTCAAATAAGAAAGGGTATAATATTACGTCAATGCAATTTTTGTTCTGAAAAATTAAATATTTAATAAATAATTTAATCTTTTCCCTTTTTTGCGAAATATTCTTTGTCTTAATTGCCTTCAAGCAAAAACCACCATTCATTAATGTGTTTTTTCCATTTTGTATTAGTGTATTGTAATTCATAATCCTTTCTAATTATAATAATTTCAACGTAATTTTCCATCTCTGTACATTTTATGTTTTAGTGTCGTATATATGCTTTATAATTTTCTATCATATTCATATTTGTTTGTATATCTTAAAATGACCTATCACATAGTAACCGCCACCACCATTCAATTTTTAAAGTAATACAAATTTGCAATTATTTACCGTACACCTGGTAATTTTATTAATGTTGGTGTACATAGAAGGTGATTTTAATATTAATCTTAATATACAATGAAAAAAAGATTTTTGTGATAATCATATCATCTCATCAGAGAATGATGATGGTTTTAATTTTAAGCATACAGCAAATAAAAATACTACAGTAACTGCAACATCTCGGCCACATACATGTCTTGATAATATTTTTACTTATACTTCAGTTTCGTGTTAATTAATAGTCAAACCTTACATGTTGTTACGGACTAATAGGTAATTTACGAATCATATTGAAAAGAAACCATGTATGCAATAAAAACTAAGAAATTATTATAATTCAAAGACACTATTATAAACACAGATTTACAAAATTTAATAACAATTTAATAGATACATTGTTCAATCATTTGAATGTTGTGCTATTGAAACAATTCAGAACTTGTTTGCCAATTTGTTGGTTAAATGTTAATTTTAAAAGTGAAAAGCAAGTGTGGTATATTGTAAAATTATAACATCAACAAAATAAATAAATCTTTTAATTCAAAAAATGAGTTTAAAAAGTTACAAACAAGAGATCTTATAAAAATAACATCAAACAAATAAAAAGCAGCACATTACTCTCTCAGCTTACAAAGATAAGACTACTACTACCAAATGTCATTAAGTTATCGGTTAAACCACATTTTTGATAACCAACACTTGGATGGGCGTAGTAAGGTAGCTATCTGTAAACAAGAGTCTGAAATGTAAAAAAGTTTGCTCCCTGGCGTCGATTTCAAAACCTAAGCCAGATTTTAATTTTTTTGACATTTTATAAATATTATTTTGTACTTTCTAACAATATTTTCTCTTAGTTAGATTTTGCCGTATTTCATTAAATAGCCAATTTTGGCATGTTATAGAGACATAATTTTACATTTATTCAACAGTTTTTAGCCGGATTTTAGTTCAATTTAAAAATATTTTATTATTTTATAACAGAATTTTGCTATTTTTGACTTTTCATAATCAGAATGTTGTAGTTTTTAACAGTTTATTGTGAATTTTGGTTTTTTCTGCCAATATTTTTTTTGCATTATGATCGGATTTTGCTATTTCTGACATTCTATAAATAAACTTTTCACTTTTCGACAGTTTACAACCGGATTATATTTAATAAAATTTTGTAGTTTTTACCGTTTTTGGCAGGATTTTGATTCTATTTGAGAATTTTTTTAATTTTAGTTTTATGACCGGGTTTTGCTACTTTGAGATTACATGACAAATATTTTTGCACTTTTTATCAGTTTGTGCCAGATTTTAATTCCTTCTGAACGTATTTTTGATAATACCTTAATTTTTCATAAAATTTTAAAAATAGAAAATCTTTACACACCTGCTTGAAACTTCCAGGCCGGAGTTTGCTATGTTTTACTAGTTATAAATAAAATTTTGTAATCGTCTTTTGGATTTTGTTTATTTTTTTAATCGTTTTACTATTTTATGACCGTAGTTTGTTATTTTTGACTTTTTATATATAGTGTTGAGTGTATATTCCCACTCACAATATACTGTATAAAATATAATTATTAGTTTAAGTTATTTATTTTAGGATCAAGGTTGTGAGAATCAATCTCACGTCAGTCATATTAAAATTTATGTCATTATTAAAAATTCATCACATTCAAGAGTATTATTAGTTTCAATTACAAGGGTGCATTTGCATGATATCGCAGATAATTACAACATCTGTGAGCTTGTGTCTGTTCCCAAAGATCTCAAAACAGAGAAATTCCAAATAAGAAATTGAACCAAAAAAAGAAGTCGACGACAACAGATTTCTCTTCATCATTTTATGGTCCTTTGAACCGTCCGTCTTTCAAAATAAAGCTTCAAGATGACATTGAAAGAGTTAAAACTCAAACGTGGAGTTTTCAAACGACTTCAATGGACAAAACAACCTGTCTGAACGAAATTCAGTTAAAAGTTGACAGGCTAAAAGACACAGCAATCAAATTTGAAGCAATTCAAGCCGAGATCGAAATGATCGAAACAGAAGAGTTACTCAATCTCGATGAATACCAATGCCAAGAGATGGCAAACTTTAAAAAATCATATTGTTCAATGGCTACCGCATTTTCAAACGCATTAGCACGCAAATCAGCGAATGGAGCTACAAGTCTTTCATCAGTCAAAAAATTCACATTCATCTGTCGAAAAATTCGTCAAATTGCCAATAATCTCACTGCTCAAATTTAATGGCGCAGTTGAAGAATGGATTTCATTTATCGATGTATTAAATTTATTGGTGGACACAAACGAGGCATTGAGTGACATCCAAAAATTCATGTATCTCCGATCATGTCTGACAGAAGAAGCTCAAGTAATAACTTCTATAATGACCACATTCGCAAATTATCTAGTAGCACAATCACAATTAAAAGATCTTTTTAAAACAAAAAACTTATTGTCGAAAATCATCTTCGGCGGCTGTTTGAATTGAAAAGGGTTGACAAAGATTCAGCGATATCACTAAGGAATCATGTCAATGAATTCATCAAAAACATTCGTGCATTAAGTGCAATAGACGAACCAAGCAAAGACACATTATTGCTCTATCTGTCAACGTCCAAATTAGATCGTTTGACCAAAGATAAATAGGAAAAATATAGCATTAAAATACAAAAGCCAACATTAAACGACGCGATTGAATTTCTGCATCAGCGATGTTAAGTGTTACCTACATCTTTGAGACCACCAAAACCTTGATACGTTGGCAACGCAAGCCAGTTTTAAATGCTATGTATGCAGTCAAAACCATGGCATCTACAACTGCACCACGTTCCTCAATTTATCTAGTAAAGATAAATTGGCAGAAGCAAACAGCTTAAAGCTATGCATAAACTGTCTAGGAATGGGTCACTCGTTGGATCAATGCAAATCAAGACACTGCAAAACTTGCAATGAAAAGCACAATAGCCTTTTTCACAATCACTCAGCAAGCGTAGCACCAGTTACATCATGCGCTGCAATTAAAGAAGACAGGCACCAATACGTCATTCTTGCAACAGCCAGTGTTTATCTGTTAATCTGTCGTATACTTCTAGACAATGGATCACAATCCAACTTCATTACCAAACAATTGTGTCAAAGGTTACGTCTTAACCAAGTGCCTATCAATATTCGAGTCAACGGAATTGGCAACTCGACTACTTACATATAGCACAAACCAACAACAACAACAATGAACTCTAGAAACCAATCACTTTCTAAAAAACTGGAATTTCTTGTAATATCCACTATTACGTCTGATCAACCATCAATACTATTAGACACATCAAAATACAAAATTTCCAAAAATACTTTATTAGCCGATCTAAACTGTGACAAGTCGGGTTTGGGATTGACATGTTATTAGGAGCAAATATATTTTGGAAACTACTTTCCATTGGCCAGGTGTCATTAACAAAGAACAATCAAGGACCAATACTACAAAAAACAAGATTAGGATGGATTGTGTCTGGCCGCACATATGGTACCGATTATAATACAACCTGTCACGTCAGCACACTACAAATTAACAAACGGTTACAACAATTTTGGAAGTTAGAACAAGTGACTCAAAAACGTTATCTTGCACCAGAACACAGAATTTGTGAAAAACATTTCACAAATACAATAAACCGTGACAAGGATGAACGTTTTATTTTAAGATTGCCATTTAACAGCAACATACAAAAATTGAAATCTTCGAAGCAGGCCTCTACCAACCGACTGTTGTCAGTTAAGAGAAATTTAAGAAACAATTTGTTGTTACAACAAGATTATCATAATTTGATGGCGGAGTATGAAAACATGGGTCACATGGAAAAAATGGATTGCAATAATACAAACGGATACTATCTACCACACCATTGCATTCTCAAGACCGACAGTAGCACAACGAAGATTAGAGTCGTTTTTGACGGTTCCGCAAGAACATCCACCGGTGTGTCTTTAAACAACACACTTTACATAGAACCTACCATCCAGTATGACCTGTTTACAATAATTGTGAGATTTTGAAAGCATCAATTTGTACTTACGGAAGACATCGAAAAAATGTACCGTCAAATCAAGGTGCATCCAGACGATCAAAATTATCAAAAAGTCTTATGGCAATACAATGAAACTGATGCAATAAGCACGTATAAAATAACAACCATTACATATGAAACATTATCAGCTCCGTTCCATGCCTTCAGATGCTTTCATCAATTATTAAATTCTGAAAAAGACAAATGTTCATATGCAAGGGAAATTTTGAAAAAAAGATATCTACGTTGATGATTGCATTACTGGAGCAAATTCTGAAGACATGTTAGGTCTAATACATGAGGAGTTGCAACAACTTCTCAAAAAGAGTGCATTTCATTTAAGAAAATGGCGCTCAAATTTAAGTAGAATATTGGATGACACTTCAAAGAATGCCACAAAAAACGAAAAATTGTTGTTCAATAATAAGTCAACATTAAAAACATTGCGATTATTATAAAACAGTAATGAAGACACACTTCAGTTTTCTCACCCATTAATGATCAAAAACCATGGAAAGATTACAAAACGTGTAATTCTATCAAAATCGTCGCAAATATTTGACCCATTAGGATAACTTGGACCTGTCATCATCACTGCTAAGATAATCATACAAAATTTATGGGAGTTAAAACTTGATTGGGACAAATCAGTTCCGATGAGTCTCTATTCAAAATGAATAACATATGATAAAAAATTAAAAATGCTAGATCAAATCAAGATACCAAGAAATACAGTAGAAGAAAACCAGATAGAATTGCACGGCTTTTGTGACGCTTCGGAGAGAGCATATGAAGCATGTATATACATCAGAACAAAGTCAGAAAATGGAAACTACAAAATACATTTACTCTGTTCGAAATCAAATGTAGCTCCAATAAAGGTGCAGTCAATTTCTCGTCTTGAGCTGTGCGGTGCCTTGTTACTAGTTCAACTAATCGCAGCTACAAAATATGCACTACATGAAAATATCACAAAGGAATATTATTGGACAGATTCTACAATAATTTTAGATTGGATGAAATCTCAATCAAAACTTTATAAAACATTTGTTGCAAATAGAATTAGCAAAATAATAATTAACTTTAGCAAATCAATGGCTTTATGTGGCATCTCTGAACAATCCAGCAGATGCAATCTCAAAAGAAACAAATCCAATTCATCTAACTTCTCTCTCTCTCTCTCTCTCTCTCTTTGTGGTGGCATGGACCAGAATTTTTGACAAAAAATGAAGAACAATGGCCTTTATCACTATATCAGAAACCAAAGCTACTAGATCTTAAATTTACAACAGTCAGTTTGTTGATTTTGGACGATGATTCACAATATATTTTTAACCAAACAGCGTCATTGATTTGTCTAAAACGCACTATTGCCTATTGTCTACAATTTGTCTCAAACTACAAATTTAAGTCCAAGGAGGAACGTAATTATGGATCACTATCGGTTGAAGAATTAGAAAGGGCGCTATTTCAACTGATTTGACTGGCACAAACATCCGAATGCCAAGGAATTGATTGTAGATGTTGGTAAAACAAGTTATGGTCCATATTTCTGAAATCTCTTTACGTTTTAATATTGTTTTAAGGTGTTGGTAGTTAATATTACCAAATATAGCACAGTGAACTGCAACCGCATGACTGATTGGACAGCCACTATCAGTTACAATTGCCGATGAATTTAAAATAATAAGGTCGAATAATGTTTGCGAGGTTTCAGTAATTTGTGTAGGTTCGTTGATGACCTGTTTTAAGTTTAGACTATCTATTACATCGTTAAGATTTAAGCTTTGTTTTCCTGCAACCAGCATGTTACAATTAAAATCGCCAACGCAAAAAGTTAGTTCGGAAGATGTAGTTTTGGTAGATTATATCTTCAAACGCAGTAAGAAAATCTGTAATGTTGGTATTAGTTGGACGATAGATGGCACCTATAGATGCTCTGTAATTGCCATAGCATACATTAATCCATAGCTGTTCAATATATTGCAAACTAATTTTGAATTTTAAAGTAAATTTGATACATCATTTTATGTATATAGCTACACCTTCACCTCTAGTAGGACGATATCAACAAAAAAGTGAATATCCTGGAATTAGATCGGAATGTATATTATTTGTTAGCCAAGTTTCTGTAATTGCATAGACATCTGCATCTGAATTAATAATGTTGTTCTTAACTATGGCAAAGTTAGAAATAAGCGACCACACATTTACGTGGTAAATTTTAAAACTGTTCTTCATCTTTTAAGATTAATTACAACACAATTTACTTATAACTTAAATTACAATGATTTCATAGCTAAAAGTACCTAATTACGTTTTTGGCTTTGAATTAACAATTTTTGTTGTTGTTTTAATTGTTTGTGCGCCTGATGTTAAATTACTCCTCAGCTTACGGTTTACGTCACTGTTAATAATAGGAGTGGATAATATGTCAGATTTTTTAAAGTTTGTTGCAGGTGCTGAGTTGAGAGTTAACATGATTTCTGTTGTCTCTTGCAATATTTACTCTGAATTCTCTTCAATATAACTCGTAATGTTTGGAGTTCCTGTGGCACTGTTTGTTGATCTTTTTGTATAATTTTGAAATTCTTCTTCACATAAAACATCATTTAATACATGACTTGCTTGAAGTTGATCTATTGTATATATATTGTTTTGAATTAATAATTTATTCCGTTGCACTATTTTTGCATGTAACGATTTTTCTTTTGCAGATTTTAGATGTTTGAGTAGAATTTATTGCTCTTTTCTATCATACAACAAAAGATTTTCCTATTGGATATATATATTATTGACATCAAGAAGCAATATATCTACATGTATTTGATTTTTAATTAAATCAATGTATAATGAAATTATTTTTTCTATTTTTATAATCTAAGATATTTATTTGATTTTGTAACTCGGTGTTTACAATCTGTAGTTCCTTAATTTTAATGTCGTATGATTCCTGTGAATCTTTTTGCAGATTATTTAATTTGTAATCCAGAAGTTTTTCAAATTTTGTGTAAAGTTCATCATTAGTGATGTTCATATTATTTATTTAAATAAAATAGGTACATACACTTTTAAAATAATAATGAAGATTAAAAAAAATTGAAAAGAAAAAAAACAAAAAAAAAACAGATATAAGCAAGTAATAAGTTTTAAATTTGTTAGGCAGACACACACGACTTCACACTAGGTGGCTAACAATAGACAGACGCAGAAGACCTCGAAAAATGATTTTATATGTTTAAAACAAAGGAGATGATTATATTTAATATTATTAAATTAATTAATTATATTTTATAAACTAAATAAATATCTTCCCAGGTAAATAATACAATGAATTAATAAATAATTTACTAATGCCCGTATTACACTGTCAATAATTCTTCTTCTTCTTTCCATGCCTTATCCGTTGCGAATATTGGCGATCATCATGGCTATCTTCACTTTATCCACGGCTCTTCGGAACAGTTGTATTGAGGTCACTCCATACCACTGGCGCAGATTTTTAAGCCAGGATATTCTTCTCCTCCCCGGACCTCTCTTTCCCAGCACCTTTCCTTCCAGAATAAGTTGGAGTATTCTGTACTTTTCCTTGTGCCTCATAACATGCCCAAGGTATTCTAAGTTTCTAACTTTTACTGTAGTCATTATTTCTCGATCCTTCCCCACTCGCCGAAGAATCTCCTCGTTTGTAACATGATCTATCCACGTTACCTTTAGTATACGTCTGTAGGTCCACAACTCAAACGCTTCTAGCCTGCTTTCAAAATCCTTGGTAAGAGTCCAGGATTCTGCGCCATACAGAAGAGTGGAAAATACGTAGCATCGTAGGATTCTGATTTTAAGTTGTAGAGTCAGATCTGGACTGGTGAATATTTTTTTCATTTGTATGAATGCAGCTCTTGCTCTCTCAATTCTGCATTTTATTTCCACAGAATGGTCCCATTGTTGGTTTATGCAGGTACCTAGGTATGGATATTTATCTACCTGTTCGATAGGCGTATTGTCAAGAAACAAGTTCACCGGTGGCGGGTTATTTTTGCTCACTACCATATGTTTGGTCTTTTTTATATTTAAACAGATCCCGTATTTCTCACTAGTGGATTTGATCTTTTCCATCCTAATTTGGATTCCTTCAGCACTGTTGCTCATTATGACGGAGTCGTCTGCATATCTGATGTTATTGAGTAGTTCACCGTTGACTATGATTCCCTCCTCTACACTATCCAGTGCTTCTTTGAAGATTTGCTCTGAGTATATATTAAATAGCATAGGCGAGAGCACACACCCCTGCCGCACCCCTCTACATATTTTTATTTTCTTAGTTTTGTGGTCTCCTACTCGAACTTCTGCTGTTTGTTGCCAATATAGATTTGCTATGATACGGATATTTTTGTCGTCGGCTCCCGTCTTCCTATATTGTCAATAATTATATCTTGAATTATATATATAAAAATATTTAAATTTTAAAAAGTCTGTAAAATGCACAAAATATTATCAATCTTATTGTAGATTGAAATTTTAAGAATATTTTTAAGTTTTCTTTATAATTAACACATAAAATGTGAGAAATAGCATATATAATATAACCTAACTATTTTTTTAAAACTGTTAATTCGTAAATTTTTTGCGTCAATTATAAAGAAAAACTAAAAATATTTTTAAAATGATTATATATATATATAAATCTATAAAGAATTATAGATAGTGTCAAACGGGCATAATACATATATCAATAAAAAAAAATAAAGTAAACTCTGCCTGATAAAATTTCTTTTGCATTTATTGTTATTTCAAAATCAAATCGTTTTTTGATAGGGTCGTTAAACCAAAATATTCCATACACATTATTAAATTAAAATGATTTTTAAATTGTAATAACTCACGATGCAACATATTTTTTTAAATTGGTAACTTTAGAAAACAGATTTACATACACTTTAAAACACACTTGTACACATTTAATTAATTAATTGCAGCTTATTTAATATAAAATTTACTATTGTTCTGGAGTCGATAATTCGACCGTACGTAGCGAGTACGTATTCAATCAAGAGAGGAATTAACGTTTTATGAATTAAAATTTTACATTTTTCAAATGTTTATAATTGGATTGTGGTGTTTTTATCTATATTTTGATAAATCAAGGCCGTATTTTGATATTTTGGACATTTTATAAATAGAATTTGAAACAGTTTATGGTTTATGTTTTAATATTATATTGTCGGATTTTGTTATTTTTGAAATATTATGAAAATGTTTACATTTTTTAACAGTTTTTAGCTGTCCGGACTTTAGAGCATTTTAACAATATTTTGATGTTTTAAAGCCGAATTTTTATTTTTAACATATTATAAGTAAAATATTACACTTTTCGACAGTTTTTGGTCAGAGTTTTTACTTAATAAAAAAAAAAATTATAAACGGATTTTATTATTTTTGACTTTCTACTTTATTTTGCACTTTTTGACAATTAGGGGGAAGAGAGGCTTAATGATGCAAGGGGCACATAGATACACAAGCATTATCTAATAATCGATTGAATGTATTCGTGTGGTGACATCTCTAAAACGCTCATAGAAATGAACGCGTCCTATGCGTTTGCGCCAACAGCAAGTCAGCCGTTGGCGCTCTACAAGTCGTAACGTGTTTGTAAAAAAAAACGTGAAATGTAAATGTGTTTCCCTGGTTTTTCATACCATCTTGTGAGGATCTATATATACCAAAGGTAAGTTAATATTATGGATTTAGTTTTTTTTTTTTAATAAATCAGTTAGTTTTCTTAGCATAATTTGCATTTTGAAAAAAAAATTTTGGGGCACTTAGATACAGCAAAGTACGGGGCACATTGATGTGTATCAAAGTGCCCCTATAAAATTTGTAAAATATTTTGAATTATATATTTTATGTTGTCATCAGAAAATGGTACGCACATACAAGCCCAAGACTGAAAAACGTAGTTTAGATAAAGAGAGGATCAACACCGCCGTATCTGAAATTACTTTGAAGGTATTACCTATTAGAAACGCAGCCGAAAAATATGGTATCAAACGTGCAACTCTGCAACATCGTGTTGAAAAGTTTAGAAAAGCTTCTGAGGAAAACCAATCGTCATCTTCTAATTTGTATGGGTCAAAGTATACTGTTGCTCAAGTATTTACTGCCCAGCAAGAGCAAATGTTTTCAGAATATATGTTGACTTGCAGCAAGATGCATTATGGGTTATCCTTGCAGCAACTTTTAACATTAGCTTATGAGTATGTGCAGAATATTTGAGATGCAAATATCCAGAATCTTGGAAAAAAAAATTAACGCGCCGGAAAGATTGGGCAGCAGGATTTAGAAGCAGGAATCAGGAGCTCAGCCTAAGAAAGCCTGAAAATACAAGCGTTGCAAGAAGTTTTGCATTTAATAAGACTGCAGTGGCTGAATTTTTTGATAATTTTGAGCGTGTAATGTTACGCTATAAATTTACTCCTGATTGTATAGTAAATTTGGATAAAACAGGCATTACTACAGTCTTACCAACGCCTAAAGTTTTGGCTGAAAAAACAGAGGCAAGTAGAACAAATTGTGTCAGCTGAACGTGGAAAACTAATAACGTTTTGTGGAACAGCAACAGGTGCTGATCTTCTTTCTGTTTATATTTTTCCTAGAGTTTCAAAAACCCGTTTTTAGCTGGGGCTTTCCATGGCAGTCTTGGTTTAGCAAACAGGAGCGGCTGGATGACAGATGAATTGTATATACAAATTCTTTAACTCATTCAACGACAAACTTCATGCACTAAAGATAACCCAACCCGATAACCCGATGATGATTTTGCACTTATAAAAATGTTCAGTGAGAGTTCCCAAGAGGAATACAAAAAAAATAATCAGGAAAAAGAGAGACAGAAAGTAGATTTTGTGGAGCCAGAAAGAAGTCAAAATGATGAAATTAATGATGAAAGCTGCAACAGAGACAAAACACAAACAAACCTTTTAGATAACCGATCGGATTTTGATACATCTGCGAATATTGTTCCACTTCTCAACGTTTCATCGCTTCTAAAAGCTGGACCAAGCTTTCAGACTAATAATAACACAATGTCTCCAGCAGCTGTATGACGATATCCAATAAAGGCTTTGATTAAAAAGACATCTAAGAAAGGAAGAAAAAAAGAAAAATCCAGGGTTTTTACTGACTCGCCAGAAAAAAATCGGTTACAAACATTACACGAAGATAAACAAAGAAAACAAGAAATTGATAAAGCAAAAAGCAAAGAAACTGAAAATAGCAAAAAAATTATTGGGACTTACAGAAACTAAAAAACCTAAAAATAAAAAAGTCTGTCTTTGTTTGAAGCCAATGTCAGATTCAAATTCCAGTGAGAATAAATTATTGAAATTAAGTGATGATGACGATGGTGAAGAGACGGACAAAGGAAATGGAGAAGAGTTTGACATTCCTAATCCTGAAAATATAAATATTGGGAATTTTCTTCTTATTAAATTTAAAATGAAGAAATCTGTAGTTCATTAGTAGCCAAAGTCACTTCTAAATACTGTTTGATTGAATACCAAGTGTTATATCTTACAAAAAATTCAAGGTTTTATATTTTTGTTTTTCCTGATGTAGAAGACCAAGCAAGCGTTGATTTTAAAGATGTTGTTTTACACTTGCCTAAACCAAATTTTACAAAATGCACAGCTTGAACATTTTCTATGTATACTTTTTCAGTTGGTTTAAGTGCATACAATGTGCAATAAAAGTAGCAATAGAAGCGTTCTTAATAATATTTACTTAAGTTTACTATTTTGTTAACATATTAGAGTTTTTCTTGCAATTGTTTTTGTTTTGCTTTCTGAGTTTTATTTGTTTTATAAAAGAATAGTTTTGGCAATTCTGTTCTGAAGAATTAAGATATTCTTAATTGTTAATTTGGTTAAGTTACAAGTATTTTGTAAGACTAATTGCAATATTTTCACAGTAATAAAGTATTATTTTCATAAAAGTGTTATAATTTTACCAATTTCATACCATCTCCGTTTTGTATTAAAGTGCCCCAAGTAATGTATCTAAGTGCTCCGTTGGTGGGGCACGTACTAATCCTTTTTTTCTCATCTTAAACCATTTTTATCCTTCACATTACAATATTTATACATTTAGCTAAATGTTGATTTGAAAATTAATAAAAATATGACATTTATTCACATATTATTTGATTTTCAATTTTTGTGCATCAATCTACCCCACTTCTCCCTAATAACAAAATTTAAGAAAAAAAGATTAGATGTTACTCTTTGCTGTCGAGTTCCTGCATCTCACAAACATAAAAAAATTACTGACAGATATAATTAAGTGAATAAAAAAACGGACTACACTTTCTTGATTCCTTGATAATCAACACTGAGGTAGGCGAGTGGCTTAAAAAAGTGTTTCAGTCGCCATCAAGAAATTGGATGTTACTCTTTCCTGCTGCGTTTTTAAATCAAACATATAATTATGTTTTTAAATGTTTACTTTATTTATTTATTACAATTTATATTTGTTTTACATTTGACTTGTTATAATGAAGTGACGCTTAGTGCGCCATTGCAACTTAATATACCTTGCTGCTTTTACTGATTATAGAAGATCATATATCATTGAAAAACTAAATAACATTTCTTGGTAGAGGTGTGATGGTATGTGCATACACATAATTATATGAAGATAACTGACAAACAGAGTATTGAAAATAATCCGGAAACAGCTAGTGGCAGACGTTTGTCTTAGTTAGAGATAACATGAGCATCTCTGCAAAAATGGTTGATAAAATTGCATATAAAAATTGCAAAAGCTAAAACTAAATTACCAAGAAACTCGATTTAGTTATGCGATATATTTTTTACAATTTTTTTATTTATAATCTGGATTTGTTAATAAACAAAACAACAGAATATGAGCAGCCAATAACTCACAACACAGTCTCCACTCACAGTGAATGGAGTTCTATATCGGGCCATGTTGGTAATTTATTTAAAATCTTTCATTAAAACCCATAAAAAATATGGTTTCAACAAGATACAGTTACAGCATATACGGCCCTGACACTGTTATAGTTTTAAGAACAATTGTTAACAAACGTATTGTTTTCAAAAACCCGGACATTGCTAAAAAAAATTATTTCAATATAAATACCAGGATCGCTCAGTCCAAACAATTTCTAGTGTTCTAGGGTTGGAGCGCTAATTGATGTGCAAGGATACGATGCTATAACCGGAGCAAAGATTGCACATCCTAAGGCTAAACAACCAAAATCTCACACTGACCAGTCAGGCTGACTCAAAAATAATAAATTACCAAACCCAAAAATAAATTAAAAAAAAAGACAAGACTCACAAATTAAGTATTGCAAGAACTATTTCCTCTCAAGACAAAACTATTAAGATAAATTAATTCGATAGCACAAAATATAATATCAATAAAAAGCTTCTCGTCTAGAGTTGTTTAATACTAAAACTAAACCCAAGCTACAATATCAAAGTCGTTCAAGCCTATGCACCAATAATGCAGTCACTAGTACGAAGAAGTAGTATGAAAACATAACGCGTGCTATGACTAAAACACTTACACTATCCTAACCGGCTTTGACACAAAAGTTGGTAGGAAGCAAGACAAATCCAAGATGCTACTGGGAAACCATGGCACCGGAGACAAAAATTATAAGAAAAAATGCTCCTAAATTTTTAAAAACTGAACAGTTTTTACTTAATAAATAGCTTCTATTACAAAAATAAACATTAAAAGTAGACGTAAGTTAGTTCAAATAATAAAGCAAAAATGATATTGATTTCAAAATAATGGACAAAAAACAGATAATCCAAGACGTAGACTAGTTAAAGCAAAAATACAGATAAATCTACAGAAATAGAAATATAAAATTTAAAAAAAAGAGAATAAATTCTAGCTGGTCGCCAACAAAGGACGTGGACAAACACAAGAAAAATATAACGGCTAACCTAAAAAAACAATCCCAAAAATAATTTGTATTTATTTTTAAATAAATAAATATCGAGTTTTTGTACGGTAGACTTTTTGCGCAAAATACTTTTTACAAACGCGAGAGTCCGCGACCCGGGGTCTCTGATTCTAGCTGGCGCGCAATAAGCAGCTTTTATGGTCACGCGATATTATACGTATACAAATTATATAAACTATCTAATTAATTTGTGGATCTAGTGGTTAAGGTAAGAGTTATTTTATTTAATATTTTATAATTTAAATTATGTCAATGGTTTAATTCTATATTTGTGTTATTGGGGTTTTATAAATTTAATTTTAGTTTTTAGCGCTGGCTCAGAATACCACAAATTTTGGAGGTGTGAAATTATAATTAAATAAACAATACACAATTTTTATTATCCACCCTGGGAAATACAGTACAATTTGGCGCTCATCGTAAAGCCACCCAATAATGCGAGACAGGCAATTGTTTAATTATTAAAAAAGATGAAACGCACTCCTCACCGACCCGATCAAGACAAGAACATCAATGGGAGAATAAGAATATTATACAGATGGACGATCAAATAGATATGCAAGATGAAGCAGCAGCGATGATAATGTATCCAAGCATAATTGAAGCAAGAACACGTGGCAACAACCCATAAATCTATTAAGGAAAACTCTACATCCGCCAAGATCAATTATGACACCATCAACAATAAACCCTACAACAGTAACACCTACTGGCATAGCAAAAAGTAGTGTGCATACCGGTTAAAACTGATACATTCCAAATTATATTACCTTACAACAACCAACGCCTTTAGCTACAAGAAACGCTAGTTATACAAATGTTAATTATAATAAAAATACTTATGATAAATATTGTAACCAACATATATGTATTCACAGCCTTAACCATCAATAACCTTCATAAAAATAATGCCTTTTAAGTATTGTTAATGCAAAAAAGATTCTTCCAATCTTTGATATTTCTGGAAATACACATTCAGTTGATTTTTTAAACAAACTTGAAATTTATATGAAAACAAATAACATACATTTTGACGATTTTCATTTTATTTGTGATTACCTGTTTGACAAAAAAGTCAAATTGTGGGCAACTGCTTTACAAGATACAATTATAAATTATTTTCATTTTAAAAGTTCATTATTAGAAATGTTTTAGAGAAATGAAATGCAAATTCAAACTAAACTTAAACTTGAAGCAGCCAGGTAGCACAATTCCGAAGGATCATTTGTAGACCCTTTTTTTTAAATTTGCGACAATGGAGAAATATCTTACAACACCATATCCTAAGCAGGTATTAATTTGAACTATTACTAGACATTATCCCCCCCCCCCCCCCCAGTCTTGGTATGTCTAGTGGGGGCGCGTTCAATCGATGATGTACTACAGCGTCTCCAGCAAGCTGATCATTTTCAAAATTCTGAAAGTTTGTTTTTGCATCCAAACAGATACAATCATTTTAAACGGAATCAACCTCCGATTGCAAATAATTACAATAAAAATAATTCCAATATTAAAAACGCTTCACGGTTTTACCAAAGCGTGATTGAAATGTGTCTGCAATGGACATTCCGAGTAATACGATTGTAGATCAAGAGAGATATCAAACGGATTTATCGGAAAGAATAACGGAAATAAATCAAATTCAAATGTTGAATAATAATCCTAAAGACGACTTATTGGACAAATGCTCTATCAACATGAGGTTGACACTAATCGTAATGTTACTGTATCGTTAAAAGTTGGCAAATTTAATTTTCCAGCCCTCTTAGATACGGGAAGTCAAATATGCTGTTTGTCATAAACGGTTTTTAATCAAATAATAATAGTAGATAAAGATTTCCTAGTTTTTTTGTTCAAGAGTTGAGTGACAGAGGCATTCAAATCAAGACAAAAAATGGACAGTCACCAATTACTATTAAATTTTAAATTGGTGAAAATCAATTTGAACTCAAATTTTTGATTATAAATAGTTTAAACTATCCAGTTATAATTGGTGCAGACTTTTTTAGTGCATGACGTGCACGTATAGATTTTAAATGGTTTTCTTTTCAAATATATATTGATGATAAATGGAAAAATTAGAAATAGCTCCACCTAATAATATTATTTAATTTATGTCAATGGTTTAATTCTATATTTGTGTTATTGGGGTTTTATAAATTTAGTTTTAGTTTTTAGCGCTGGCTCAGAAAATCACAGAGTTTGGAGGTGTGAAATTATACTTAAATAAACAATAATTTGTCTAGAACCATACAATTTTTATTATCCACCCTAGGAAATACAGTACAATATTAAACTGGACAGGATCAACCAAACAACGAAAATTAGCAAATAGGCCTAACCTAACAGTTCATAACTATACCCAAAAAATATACAACGCGTGAATTCTCCCTGTCGCAACTTACTGCAACGGCAAATCGGCTAAGAATTTGTCAGAAAGCAATAGAAAGGAAAATACTAGAAATCAGTCAGAAAACCAGGATTTGTAATAATAAATTTGAAAAAGCACGTGACAAAACTTAAAATAAAAATTCTAGATTAAGGAGGCGATGGGAGGCACATGTTGCCCAAGACGATGTAAAATATACCAGTAGAATAATGCAATGGAAGCCCAGAGAAATAAAAAGAAATGTGAGTAGACCGCAGGCAAGATAGCGGGACGACCTGCAGCTGCTAGCCGGAAAGAACTAGATGCACACATACAGCTCAAAGAAACCAACGTGGAAAAAGATGGAAGAAGCATATATTCAGCAGTAGACTTTTAATGGTTAAAAAAGAAAGCTTGATGCACAAGAAAAATAACAGTAGAAAAAGATTGAAATAGTAGATTATTAAATAAACAAGCATCAATCAATACTTTTTGATGAAAGCACAAACAAGACACGAAAATTTTATAATATTATAAACAACAAATATATAAAGAAACCAGAAAAAATCATAATATTTAACTAAACATGTACGAATCTAAAACACCACTATAAAGTACATTCAAGATATATTAAGGAAATTAGTCATAATTGAAAAAGAATTGATATACAACGGTCTTTGTTTGGTAGGAATACAACTATAAAACTGATTGTGAAATGTGATTTAATTAAAGTAAATTATTACAATAGTAAAAATAACTTTTTAACAAAAACATTTTTTTTTATCCATATTTTTTAATTAAAACATAAAACAGATGACGGGGAACTTAATTTAAGATAGTGAAATTAATTTCAAATTATGTAAAAAAAAATGTTGAAATTGTTTTAAGTTTATTGAATTTATTAATTTTGTAGTTAGTCATATCTGTTACTAATGAAATTTAAAATAAATTCTTAAAATATTGAGTCAATAGTTTTTAAATTTTAATATTAAATTAGTATTTAAGTTTTTAATTCAGATATCAAAAAGATTATTATATTTTAAGATTTTACATTGTGCTGCAATACTTACAAATTAATTAAATTCAATTAATATAACTTTTATAATTTTATTCAGTTAAGATTTGTTACTATAATTTTTTTTTAAGCTTTATTTGTAGACGTTGGCTACAACATACTATTACCCAGAAAACCGATTTTATCTATTGATTTACCACTTCTTTGAATAAAGTTGTAGTTGTATTTGGTACATTGCATTTATTTATAGCATATAAACCTTATTGACTGACTATAAAATATATATTCAAACATATCTAACGAAATATATTCCTAAGCAAACAAACATTTAACTTAAACTACATAACAATAAATCAATCCATCTATATTATATTTTTATGTTCAACATACTAATTAAATTTCAATTATGAACTACTTTTGAAATAACTGAAATGATGTAAACATCAAATTTAATATTTGCATATTTCTATATTTATTCAACTATGAATGATAAATTTTATGAAATCCTCTGTCCAATATTATATAAACATTTTAACGAGAAAAATTCTGAAATCCAAGTAATTAGAACTTCAAAGAGAATCTCCAGTAGATGAAATGAGAATATTTTCATGATTATATTTGCTTAACTTACTGCAAATATATTAAAATCCATCATATTAAACGACACATTAGATTTTAATATTTATATTAAAATATTAAATAGATGAAAATAGCATTTCCTTAATCGTTCGCTTAGGACCTAATTAATGTATAGTAATATATAATAATCGTTCTATAATTTAGTGTTAACTATTATTAAGACTTACCTGTAAGCAGTTGGTGTATCCAGGACCGTAGATGACGTGATCACATGCACACGGGCATTCCCTTAGCTGATCGCTGACCTCGAAAATTAATTCGGGGTCATCCATTTCCGAATCCATGCCATCCCCTGCAGGGCGCCTCTTAGTCTGTCCACCGTTCGACCTGAATCAGAAATTAAATTACATGATCATCTCGATATAGAATGAACAAAAATGATGACATAGGATTTTCTCGGGATTTAACGAAAATTGGGTAAATTGAATTCTTATTTAATACTTGTTTTATTTTACTGTAAGAAGACAGAAAGGGAAGATTAGATAACATCCATCCCCATCAATAAAAACAGTCTTCAATTATCTAAAGTAATTGTAAATCTATGCGCATTACATTAACGTCTAGCAAAGCCCTGGTTGTAAATTCAGCAGTTTGTTGTGTTTTACAAGTGGCAGCATTGAATATAAGTAGCCCAACTCTCTAAGCTCGATTGTGTACTGGTTGTGCAAATTACATGGCAACACACCCCGACCCGTTATCATAATGGCAACAATATGCATCGCAGCATCCAAATGAGTTACCCCCCTGCACCGGTTGGAAACTTCCTCATTCAATTTCGCGGTGATGACTTTTTGTTCGGTAGTAAACTTCGGAATTATCCGCTAATTTCTTGCCATTTCGTAAATGCAAACACATCAAAGGTATACTGAATGCCTTTCTGGTGGAAGGAGAATCGAGTGGCTATCGCTTCAACGATTTTGTTCCTCGAATTTAACCGCTTTAAATTACAAGGCAAACTTTTAACTGTTACCTAACTACTAGTGGGGGATGAAAGCAGCCACAAAAAAGCAACAAGTGAATTTAAAAATCCATGCTAACCAGCGGCAACATAAACAAACCACGTAATTGATTCAGCTATCTACCTGTATTTAATTATTTTGAATTTTAATTATTTATATAAAATAAAGTAAAAAAATATATTTTTCTCAAATAATCCTTTTAAGTTCATTTGTAATAAAAAAAGTTTAGCCAACAAAACTGAGTATTTATTCTCAGTTTCTAGTAAGACTTGCACCTGTATACTATAGTGTTTTATGATTTCTGTTTAGAAGTTTTGTACATCAAGTTAAGCTAAAGAACATATGTTCACTATTAGATGCATTGTAGTAAAATACCTTTCTACATACACCTTCATTTCAATTTAATCAACATCAAAACTATTTTATATACAAAAACAGTATTTATGCAATATTGTGCATTTAAAAGGCTTTTATAAATTTTGTAAAATATCAGTGATTTTGTATGATAACTATATTTTTTAGTGCAATTTATACACAAATGAACCGGATTTATGTTTTTGTTTGAAAAATGCTCCAACGGCGTATATTAATTTAAAAGGTTATAAATATATTGTATAAAAAAATAGTTAAAAAATAAATTTATATTTATATTTATATTGTTAGTAAATACTTCATGCAATATTTGGAATAAAACAAGTCAGCACAATAGATGGGCAAATATTTAAATAAAATTCATACTGTAAAATATAATATATAAAATATTGTTTACACAATTTAAAAATATTTTCAATATCAATTGATTAGCACATAGGCAATATAATTTACAACAATATAAAATATATGACTCTGTGCCACCGCTTATTTGTTGTTGACACAAATTTCTTCTTACGGCTTGTTTGAAGGAGGTTTGATGGGACCAACGGATATATTAGATAACTTCCAAATCACCCCGGTGAATAAAGAGTTATTATTTTAGTCATATTTGGAGATCAAACCCCGGACTGTTAGCGTGCTACGCTAACGCTATATAACTGAGCTATCTCACCGCAATTTAAACGGCATATTGAAGTGTTTTTATATAAACATGAGAATAAGACGCATTCACTTTCAAAATACAAAAACAGTCACATATAAAAATATAAAAAAGTGGAAAAACGGGAAGTTAAACCTAACCTAGTTTTAATCAATCGGCTCGTTATGATTAACTAATATGAAACTTAACGATTAAACTAGGTAACATTTTGTAATGTAACCTCGGGAGATTGAACAACAAAGTTGACGGAGTTTATTCTGGCAGTTTCTTAACCTTTTTTCCGGTATCTGATTGTTAAATGTTTAGAAAATGACTAAAGTCTGTGAAAGGGTTCTTCTTTTTTTACTCACAGGTTCATTTCCAGCATTATTAACAGAAAAATAATGTTTTGCATAAAGTTAAGAGATGGTACCTTATTGATTGAATGCAGAAATGCACGTTTTTTGAAAATATTGCAGTGATAGTTGTGCCACATACAATTTTAAATATTTTTAAGGAAATCATTTCATATTATCAGTTTATTTTAAATTCAATGCAAATATTTTGCAGTTAGATGTTGAACCATTGCAGCGTATGCAAAATGTAGGAAAAAGTATATCCTAATGCATGCAACTTTGAGCAAAACTTGCGCAATTTGCAAAGTGTAAAGAATGAAATTTTCAGGATCATGAAATGTATAAACGTACAAAAATTTTAATTGTTTATTATATGAAACTAATTTTTTATTAAAATAATAAAAATTGCACCGCAAATTTATTATACTTTTTATCGTGTTAAGTACATTCTGCATAAACCTTAAGCTTTTAAAAAGGTCACCCACGCTCACTAAACATAAATAAAAAAACAAATGTACTTAATGCCATTGGCTAATTATAAGATATATTTGTCTTGTCATTTCTATTTTTGACTCAGAACGGACTTTTTTTTTTTAATCTGACGGAAAGTACAACTTCTTTTAATGTTGTTTGTTTGATAAGTTAAATTTAATAGATGCTTTTTTAATATTGGATCTACAAGTTTAGAAGTTGGATGGATCACTGCAATTTAACCAAATGACAACTGAACGAAAATTTAGTTTACAAATAAGCAAAAAGAATCTGTTTTTAATCGTATTTTTGCAGGAAAAAAACTTTAAAAAAAATAACAAGATAACTAAAAAATATAAGAAAAACTTAAGCCAAGACTTTCTAAAACATTAATCAAAAAAGTTACTACAAACATGCAAACTTAACAGCAATGTTTCATTGTACAAATCACTGAACACAAAGTAAACAATTGTTTAATGTTAAAACTTTTTAAATTTAATTGTCAACAATATCTTAGATGATTAAAAAAAACAATTGTGACAAATGTACGCTGTTTATCTACCAAACTTGACGGAAAACTAATAAAATTATCGTTTTAATATTTCACATTCAATTTGCAAAAAATCCTTTCTTCAATTTAATGATTGAACATGCGACAATTATTAAAAAAACAGGTAAAATGCAGAGAAGCTATTTGCTGTTTAAATTAGATAAGTCAACATTCTAAATCCAGAAATTATCTACAAACTACACAAGATTATCTTTATTATTTAATTTGTATACATCAATATTTATTAAGAAACACACAAACCACCAAGAATATTCTGCTTTGCAAAAATAAGTTTGCATAATAATTAAAAAGAAATATAGAAAAAAAATTATAAATTTAAAAAAACTATTTTTAGCAGTACCTAAATTTGAATCGCTGAAAGTATTTGGATGGGTCGCGGGATTCACTTATAAATAAATAATTTAAAAAAATTAAGGCTTAATTTTCCAACGCATTTTTAATATATTTGACAAAATAATTTTAATTTTTCTACAACTAATTTATAGTTTAACACAGAAATGCAAAATCAAAACCGTACTGTAGTAAATATAAGCAAAATCAAACTGCAAGACATCAATAAAAATAAAATAGAAAAATGTATTTCTTAAGATGCCCAAATTAAGAAACATATATAATAAGTGTTAAAAATGCAAAGCAATGGAGAATTACAAAAAAAAAAATTGACATAAAGAGTCTTGCGAACAGTGGCGTAGCAATCTTTAAGCAAGAATTTGCATTGCAAAAAGATTTTCAAGCCAACAGGACCTTCTCGACGTCAATTTCAAAACCTAAAAAGTTTTTTTGTTATAATTATGAATAAAATTTAGCATTTTTTCACAATTTATTACCGGGTTTTAGTTTTTTTTACAATACTGTTCTTATAGCTAGAATGAAAGCATGAAATCTCAAAAATCTGTTAATTTTGAGATATCATAAAGATTTTTACACTTTTTAAGAGTTTATGCTATTTTTTGATAAATGTTTAAAATGTCATTGTTGTATTTTGCATTTTTCAACAGTTTATGCCGGATTTTTGTTCTTTCTAATCACATTTTTAATACTTCTAAACAAGGTTTTAGTATTTTTAGGATTTAATTTACATTTTATGTATTTAAAAGTTTATACCCAAATTTTAGTGCTTTTTTGCATTTGTTTAAAATTTCAAAACCGGTTTGTTCTTTGACATTTTATGAACAGATTTTTGCAGATTTTATAGCTATATTTTTGTTTTTTTGATAATATTTTATTATTTTTGATAAAAACAATTTTGCATTTTTAATAGTTTGACCAATATTTTTATACTCTATGGCATGTCCGAATTTTGCCATTTTTTGACATTTTATAAATATAATTTTACACTTTTTGACAAATTACAGTTGGAATTTGCTATTTTTAACAATTTTTCACTACTTTATAGATCTTTAGAACTTTTTTTTCAAATTTTTTATTGGTTTTTGATCGGATTTTAGTGTTTCTGACATTTTATTAATATTTTAAGACTGGATTTTGCTATTTTTGACTTTTTATAAACTGAATTTTGCACTTTTTAATTTTTTTAGCGAATTTTGTTTTTTCTGATATAATTTTAATGTTTTATAACCGGATTTTGTTATTTTTGACTTTTCATAAATAGAACTTTGCACACAGTTTTTTTGCTTTTTCTAACAGTTTTTTGATATCTTATGGTAGGATTTTGCTAGTTTTTAAATTTTATAAATATAATGTTTGGTGCTTTATAACAGTATTTTATGAACAGCATTTTACATTTTAAATTGTTTTTGTTTTTATCTGAAAATATTTTAATGTTATTTGACCGGATTTAATAATTTTTAAATATTTAAAAATAAAAATTTACATATGTAACAGGCTCATTTTAAAACTTTTTGACATATTGCAATGTTCCGGATTAGATTTCACAACTTCTGAAGTTTTCTAAGTAGAATTTTAACTTCTAAAAATTTCATGACGTTTGATGTTTTTGTAGTTCATATTTATATGAAATTTAACAAATTTAATATTAAATAATGATATATCAAACTGCGTTTAATTAAATTGTAAATATTGTATAGGTATTGCAGTGCAATAGTGTAAAGTGGCACCGAAAGATGCACATAAGCCGTTGCAATCACATTAAATGTGTGTTTAATCAAGTAGTATTTAAATAATTACCTGTAATTAAAAACAGTTATTTTAATATGTTAATATACGTGTAGAGTGTGTGTGTTTTTAAATAATTGTGATTACAAAGATCCAAATACACAACAACAAAAAACAAACCTTACGCTAACTTTAAGTAATGCAACTTAAGTGCAATAAACAACTGTTCTACAAGTTTAATCTCAATTTGTATTTCAATCTGCATTAACAGAAATAATACAAATTACAATGGCAAATGTAAAATACGGAAAATGCTCGGTAAATATCAAATTAAGTAAAACATTCTGCAACAAATGCAAGAAACCGTACCATAAGCAATGTTTTAAAAGCAAACGGCATATAAATAAATGCGGTAACAGTAATGGTTTGTGAAAATAATAGTTCTGATATAGAAATACCGTGCGATAATTACTGCTTTCCTTTCAAGAGCAACACGCTCCCGGAGCTTGACGCACTGAACCGTTTTGATGCACCTTCGCGGTAGGTGGTGCATGAGGGGAGAGGGGAGGGAAACTTTGAACAAGCTGTGGCGTCGTGCTCTCTGTGAAAGGTACATGGGGCGTCAAGCACAGAATTGTTTGGAACCGTCCAGAATAATGAAAGGAAAGCATCTATTAATTCATCCAATGAAAAAAATCTTAGTGATACAGACAAGGAAATGGAGCATAGTAACTCTCAACAACTAATCATGGAACTGGCGACAGAAAGTTAAATATCTAGACGATTTATTGTTGGGTAAAAATTAAGTAGTGAACAGCGAGAAGTAATTTAAATTCTTAAACAACGAACTATTTACGTAAATGGAAAGTAAGATAAATAGCGACCAATCCGCCGATGTCATAGTTCATCCCTTCGTTCAAAACGCTCAAAATCTAAATTTAGAACATACCACGGCCGATCGATCAAATAATTTTAAAAATGAATTACATATTAAAATTAATTAAAACCAAAATGTAATGCCAATGAACCCAATAAATCGCAACAAATTCAATCCAATAAACAGTACGCGCAAAATAGAGGTCAAACAAAAATAGTTGGCATAGCTGAAGATACATACAAACATATCAGTAAAAAATAGTATCATATTGGAAAATTTTATAAATCATATACAGAAAATAATTTAAGAGAATTGCTAAAAAGTAAGTTTGGACAATCTGATTATATTATCAACAAAAAGCAAAATAAAAACGAGTACGTAACATTTAAAGTAGGATTGAATAATAATGAAGAAATTGATCTCTTCCAAGCTGATAAATGGCCGGTAGGCATTATCGTAAATGATTTCAATTGCAACTTTAATTTAAAAAATACAATTTTTTTCGTTCTAAAAGAAACCAATTCTCTGAAAACTCACGACAATATCAGACTTAAAACTAAACATTAATGTACATTTAATTAGAAACAAAATAGAAGAATTCCATCGTTTTATTAACAGTGTAAAGAATGTATCAATAGTATGTATAACAGAACACTGCCTAAACGATATGGAATTGAAATTAGTTAATTTCAAAGGGTACCACATACATGATCATTTTAATAGAAATGACTCAAGGCACGGTAATCGTTAATTATCGGTAGAAAAGAGCTAACAATTAAACCTGTTGCAATTAATGACAACGCTGAAAAATCTGTATTTGAAATGTGTGGTACCGAGTTGACACAATTTAAAATCATTCTTTGCATATACCGAACGCCCAATTCAAATGTTAAATTGTTTTTAGAGAAATTAGACACTACACTTAATTCCATTTGTAGAAGATACCCGAATCATCAAACAATAATATGCGGCGATTTTAATATAAACGTTTTTATTGATAATAAGATAAAACATGATTTTTTTTAAATATACTGTCCACATTTGGAATTGCAGAATGTTTAAACAGGCCTAGTCGTGTAACATAGCGCAACTTGTATAAATAATATAATACAAAATAAAAGCGTAAACGTTTTAGGAAAAAAACTCTATTAAATGGAATTTTTGATCATAAAGCACAAATGATAATTATTGCTGCTGATAATAAAAAAATATGCAAATAAAACATAACATTAGTAAAATAAAATTCAAATAAATTTATATAAACGCTAACAAGTATAGATTGGCATAATAATTCAGATTTAAGTGCACTACAAAATTATAGTATTTTCCACAATAAAATGCAAGAAAGCTTCGACAAGCCTTTTCCAAAAATATTAATCAATTCAAATAAAATCAAACTCAATAATACTCTGAGGTTTAACAAAAACCTCAAGAAACAGCGAGACATTATCCAATCTTAATCTATTAAAAAAGAAATATAACAAACAACAACAAAACTCAGAACAGCAAACACAAAATTAAATGAAAATGAAATAAATTTCTACAAGTAGCAAATAACATCTTAGTTGATATTGAACATGATGGAAGCACCACAGCTTTAAATATGCTTTCTGGAACTGGCGGTGCAATAAACAACTGCATTTACATGAATCCAATAACGTCCGCTAAAATAATAAAAATAACAAACAATATAAAATTGAAAAAGTCTAGAGATATCTATAACTGGAATACTGCATTACTAAAAACAATAATACATACAGTTGCCGAAGCCCTTGCTGTTATATTCAATAAATGTCTAATAAATGGAGTTTTTCCAGAAGTTGGAAAAAGTGATACCGATGCATAAGAAAGGCGATTTAAGTAATAAGAATAACTACAGGCCAATATCAATACTACCAGCTTATTCAAAAATCTTGGAAACCATTATTAATAGTAGAATACAAAATGTTCTTGATAAGTACAACGTGCTATCAAGAAAGATCAACAAACACAGCCATAGCAAAGGAAATGGAAGCAGGAATAGATGCAATTAATAATAAAGAAGAAATTCATGCAAGTTTATTACAATTGAGTAAGGCGTTTGATTGCATTCAACACTCAACGCTACTTGATAAATCAAATTGTAATAGCATACGTGGCATAGGACTTCAACTGCTAAGACCTTATCGTCATAAAAAAAAAAACAGCACGTATTTTGGAATGATCAATACTCCAACGTCGGTACCGTAGAACATGGTGTTCCTCAAGGTTCCATTCTTGGCCTTCTTCTTTTTATTGTGTATATCAATGATACATAAACCAAATGATAATGTAATTGAAACTGCAGCGGCTTGGTTTACAGCTAACCTGCTTAAACTAAACAGCAAAAAACTCAAAAACTTCACTTTAGCACTTCTGGAGAAGATCTGAAATGAAACACACATATTGAGAAATTTAAGAATAAAATATGCGCAGCCGTGTACGCTGTTATAAAAATCCGTAACGCAATATCACCTTACGCTGCAAAATTAGCATGTTTTGCAAACTTCCTTGCTGTAACACAGTATGCAATTCTGTTCGGGGGAAGGTCTTATTTAATGAAGGTTATCTTCATTTTACAAAAAAAATCAATTCAAGCAATACTGGGAATGAGAAGCCAAGATTCCTGTAGAGATATCTTTCGAAAACAGCATATACTTACGCTTCCATCGTTCTACATATATGAATGTCTTAAATATGCTCATGTAACTACATTCCAACAAAACGGAAGCACCCATTCTTATAGCACCAGATATCGTGAGAAGTACAAAATTCCGCGCCATCGTCTCACAAGGTTAGTGAATTCTTAAAATCATGTACTAACAAAGTACAAAAGTATGACATGTACCAAATTTAAAAGTAGTATTAAAAACATGTTAATAGAATTATTTCTATATGATTTTAAAGACTTTTTTTCTGTTAAATATTAAATGTATAATTTGTATTGTATTTTAAACTGTATATTTGAGTAAAACACGTGTAATGTAGATTTATTGTACAAAAACACTTAAATAAATTATTATTATTATTATTACAGTGAACGTGTATGAGAATATAATCTCAATTAAATCAGCCATACTAGAACGTATAAATTGCAAATCATTTATTAATAAGCTAGCGAATAATGTATTAATGCTTATAAACTAAAAAAAATGTAAGTTTTCTAGTGATTATTAAAAAAAGTTTATCAAACGCGGTCACAAATTTGAAAAACAAATTAAATTACATGGAATAGCATTCAAATAGAAAAAAACTGTGTATGTTTGGTCTGTAAGAAGATAAGAATAAAGATATATCAAGAAAAATATTAGACATAATAAACACTAAATTAAAAATTATTATCAGTTCCTAACAAATAAACAATGTATATAGAACAGGCAAAAACAAATCATATTTGGAATGTCATCTAGTATTTTCAAATAAAAAAAAATTAATAATACTACTTTTGTCATCAAAGAAAACTTAATAACAATAATGTTGCATGTCGATTTCATGCTACATGCTCAATTAAAATTATTAATTAATTTATAAATTTTGATAATTGTTAATTATTTAAATTATTGCAAAAATGATAAGTATGAATTCTTTTACGCCGCAGCCAGCACACGGGTAACACACAGATGGCCCGCGTGAGTAATTCTTATTAGGTGCGGGCTATAATTTGTTCTAAACAAATGAATCAAATAAGCCGCATTACACCTTAAGATGATTAAAAAATATAAACTTTATTTTTACTAATAAATTAATGGACGTTCTAGGCCTTTTTAACATAATCTTACGGATGCTTCCAATTGTTAATTGTCGTGTTTATAATCGATGAAGGATCAATTGAGGTGCTTGTGAAATACCGGAATTAAATTCAATCGATTGGATGTCGATATTGGCGGATGAGAACGCACAATAATTTGGACAATTCGCCCGCATTGGAACCACGTGGAACAGGATTATACAGATAAGCAAAATATGTATTTAATTAATAAGTCGGTATCAATTGAACCGTATTGAACAATTGTTAGTTTTTTTTTATATGAACAGTTAGTATTTATCATTAATTTCACTATTATCATATTATATGAACTCCAGTCGCTGGTTCATTAAAATTTATTTTATTGATAATGATGTTTTTGCTGTATCTCAGTTAATTGAGAACTAGCAAAAGAATTCCCAGAGGCTGAAGGTTAATTACAAATTCTCTTAGGGCGCGAATTTGTAATTATTTTTTATATATATATTCAAAATACATTTAATTTGATTGTTAGGAATATTTTGTGTTTTTTAAAAACGTGTGCAGTGTACCCCACACCCACTCCATCGGGCTAGAACGGGTGGCCGTTATAGGCATTTAAAGGCACAATTATAACAAAAAGCCTACTTATTTAAAGCGGTTGTTACTATGTGTGGTAAACAGTCCAATGTCTGAAGTATAGACGGCAGTATATGTATAAATATAAATAGAATAATCTATAAAATATACAACACTGATGAGTTATCAAAAACTGAAGATGCACTGAATATCGTTTTGAAGAAGAGTGATAAAATCATTACCAGGTTTAAAATTATTATTACATCTGCTTTGATTGAACTATACTGGATAGAAGCTACTATTGGCAGCAAAAACGTTGCATTGGAGTTGTATATAAACCACACGGCACTGTCACAAACATTTTATAGATTGTTTATAGAACTTGTTATCGCTAATCAAGAACACGTCATTTTATGCTCTAAAAAATTAGTGATTTTATAATGTTGGCAGCAATTTTTTACGTTTAGAGTAAATAACATTGAAGACGTTGCAGATTATAAGTTGATTTTTTGTACGTTGTCTTTAGAACCTACAATATCAACTACTACGTTTCAAAAATGCAGAAGTTTTAAAAGGTTTGATTCAATTTGATTTGAAAACGACTTGCACCGCTTTGTTATATATTTGGGCAATTCTATTTAAAAGCGGACTGGAGTTTTAAATTTTGTTTGTTTTTTTTTTAAATATATTTTTGAAAAATTGCATTTTTTGTTTAAAAATTGCAATTTTAATGCAAAAAAAATTCTCTGTATGCTGTGCAAAAAGGAGCATTTTTGATTGAAATTGACGTATTTTGATGTAATCTAATTGAAAAATATAAATTTGTTTTATGTATTTAGAACCTCAAAAGGTCTATAAGTTAAAAAAAAACTGCAAAAATATGGTAAAAATTCACAATAGAGGTTGCTAATGTTGCCTTTTTTAGATATACTTGTTATCATTGACAATCAGGATTTAATAACTAAGAAAAACTAAGAAAAATCTTAAAAAAAGACAAGTGAGTGAGATGCTCTATATTAATGTGTATCCTTGTTGCAATTTTAATTCGGACACCGATAACTTAAGTATCTTATACAATAACTTAATTAAAAATTACAATAATTATTAGTAGTATTTGTTTCTGATAATTGCACAGTTTAAAATAATTGAGGTTAGAGTATTTAAAAAAAAATATTTATATACTTTATTGTGTTGATTTTACTTTTTTTATATTAAGACCGGTTTTGGCTGTTAGGCCATCATCAGTTTTTTCACACCACCCGCAACACACAACACCTGTGAAAAGAAAAAAAACTGATGATGGCTTAACAGCCGAAACCGGTCTTAATATAAAACAGTAAAATCAGCACAATAAAGTATATAATTTTTTTTATTAAAATACCCTAACCTTAACAAAAATTATTATTGTATTTTTGGGACAATTTTTTTTAGCAGAATTTTTTATAGTTATTTGTGTTTAAAAATATAGGAAAATTTTCATTATTTTTTATTCTATTATATGTTAATAAAAATATTATGTTTTTTATTATTTTTTTAGTGTTTAAAATCATTAGTCGCGTTATTTGATCATTTTATTTATTGCTTAGATGTAGTTCTCTTATGTTGTCCATCTATATAACTTGATCATTGACCATATGTGGTGGTCAAATTAAAGAAAGTTTAAGAAAGTATTGTAATGTTTAAAGAAAAAAATAATTTTATATAAGTTAAATTAGTAAGTTTTTTAATATGTTATATTGTTATGTAGTCTTCTTTTTCCTCTGTTTTAATGTTTAACTTATTGTAAACTTAAGTGTTCTTTTTACTATTTTACCATGTTTTTTTAGTGCTGATGAAGGATTATGATTAAAAAAAATTGAAACGTCCAATGTTAATTTAGTTAATTAAAATAAATTTATTAGTTATATAAAAAACATTAATTATTTGATGTCCTATCCAAGGTTTTTTAAATGAATAATTAATTTGAAGAACGGTAAATAACCACATCAAAAATAATTAACTGTAAGAGTAATAATAATAATAATAATAATAGTGTTTATTCATTTTGCCAAAAATACAATTTGGATATGAAAAGTCAGTTTAAAATTAAAATTAAAATGTAGTTATAAGATAGACACTTTAAAATTTACACATAATATAAAATATTACAAAATAATTGATTACAACACTATATAATTATAATTTACAAATTAAAACTTGTGAAAAGTTCATCTAAGTATTCCTTCACTGAATAGTACGCCTTAGAAATTAACAAATCTTTTAAAATAAATTTAAATCTATTTAATGGCAGTTCTTTTATGTTTACCGGTAAAACATTGTAGCATTTTATAGACATATATCTTGTACCCTTCTCATACATTGCTAATCGATGGTTTGGAATTTCAAGTGTGGTAGTACCATGTCTAGTTTTGTGATATAAAATTCCTGTTGTATTGTAATTACTTTTATTTTTCTTAACATTAATAAGTAATTTATAAATATAAAGACTATACACAGTTAATATTTTTTTATCAATAAATAATTGACGACATGGTGTATTTAGTATTTTACTCAACATATTTCGTAAAATTCTTTTCTGCATTTTAAATACTCGTTCAGTTTGTGTCAAACTACCCCACACTGTAAAACCATATGCTATGATGGATTGACATTGGCCGTAATAAATAAGCTTTAATGTTTCAAGGTTTAAATACTGTCGAAGCAGTGACATAACATAACAAAGAGGAGCAATTTTTTTGCAAACGTGAGCTGTATGAGATTGCCAATTACAAATTATTATCAACATATATTCCTTAAAATAAAGTTTTTGTAGTTTGCGGTATTGAGATATGGTTATGTCTCAAAAGAAGAGAGTAGTCAGCAGGTATGTTTGTTGCTTGAAAACGTACACATGTAGTTTTATTGACATTTAAAAATAAATTATTACTACTAAAATACTCTTGAAAGATCGACATTCTTTCATTTGCATTTTTAATTAAAATAGTTAAACTTTCTGATTCAACTAATAGAGTATCATCCGCAAACATTACAGAATTTGCTACATTTAGGTCGCTTACATAAACTATGAAAAGAAGAAGTCCCAACACAGATCCTTGGGGTACCCCCTTTTGAATTGGCAATAGTGAAGATTTTGAGTTATGCAAATTAACAAAGTGCTGCTTTCCTTTCAAATAGGTTTCAAAACACTTGTACGCTATTCCTCGTATACCATATCTATGCAACTTATTCAAAAGGATTTGATAGTCAACAAGATCAAATGCTTTGCTTAAATCAAGAAATATTCCAAAGCATTCTTTGTTTTTATCAAGATGTTTTAAAATATATTCCTTGTATTCTTCTACAGCATCACAGGTAGAGCGCCCCTTTCTAAAACTATATTGTAAATTATTAAAAAGGTTATGTTTGCAGAAAAATGATCTTAACCTATCTGCAACAGCACCTTTAATAATTTTAGAAAAAGGTGCTCAAAATTGATTTAGGTCTATAATTTTCTACTTCAGTTTCATTACCACTTTTAAATATTGGAACAATTTTTGCTACTTTAAATGCATTTGGAAATACTCCTTGATTTAAGGATTCATTGATTATATGAGTAAGAGGTGCTACGAATAGATGCATAGATCTTTTTAATAAGTTTGCAGTAATTCCATCTTCAGATGACGAATTTGTGGTTTTCAATGCTACTATGTAGCCTAAAACTTCGCGTTCTGTAACTGGCCAAAGAAAAAGACTAGATGAGTTGTATTGGATATGATTTTGATCAAATTTAACATTATTATTAATTAGACAACCTGCTACGCTGTTAAAATAAGAATTAAAATAGTTTGAAATGTTAAAAGGTGTGGTGCTTAAAGTGTCAATAATTCTAATAGTAGAAATAGTTTTTGTGCTGTTGTTCTATCTTGTCCTACTTTTTATTATTTGCCACGCCGTTTGGTTTTTATTATTAGAGTTAATAATTTGTTGGTTATAATATAGTTTTTTTGGCTTGATTGATAACTTTTTTATAAATTGTTTTGTAATTTTTATAATAGTCATTGAACTGATTATTTTTAAGTGATGTTAAAGGATGCATGTTTTTTTAATTTTTGAGCTGATACCCTTATCTCGTTTGTTATCCATTTATTTTTACAATCGTTTGACTTTAAAATTTTTATTGGAAAAGCCGATTCAAATCCATACTTTACAAAGTCTAAGAATGTGTTAACTTTAATACTAACATCATCTGTTTCAACTATCTCCTCCCAGTTATTTGTTCCAATTATATTTAAAAAGTTTAGAATGCATTTTTTGTTGTTCATTTGCCTATATTTAGTCTTAGTAGGACTATAATGCTTATTTTTAATTTCTATTTCAATACGTTGCAAATTATGATCAGACATACAGTTTTCAACAACCTCAGACTTATAATTTTCAAATGAGTTAGTTACGCAGATATTGTCAATACAATTTAATTTACGCGTCGGTGCACTAATTGTGGGTGTTATACAATACGAACCAGCGCCGTAGCTAAGGCCCCGCAGGCCCCGCAGTGCGTGGGGGCCCAACATGTTTTGGGGCCCTTAAGCCTCAACAATTAAATAACCAAATTAATTAGATACATTGATCAGTGATCACTATCGTTATTTAATAAAAATAATAATACAAAATTTTTATCCAGCCGTCGCCGTTCTTGTTGATTATTAGGCTTTAGTGCTTCTGTTTTTACACGTAAGTTGCGTTGATTTGTTTGTATGCTTCAGACAATGAAGAAGTCGGTTGTTCCAGGCACAAGCGCTCAATTCTTTAAGACCATACCGACCGCTACCTTGATTAAGTATTTTAACAAAAACGGCAACTTTAGCTTCATCGCTGCTTCTACAAATAATTTGATAATCGATTTCTTTTTTTATCAATACATTCAAAAAGGGTTAAACTATGATACTCGTATGTCGTAGTATTTTTTATCAAATTATATTTGCAAATAGCAACAAAATGCATTCAAAAATACATAAAAACGCATTTATTTTTATATTTGAAGAGTTTTTTCGGCTATTTGACTAAAACACTTCGACATATCACAGTTTGATCCTTTCTGAATGTATTGGTAAAAAAAAATAATTGATTATCAAATTGTATGTTGAGCCAAAGGTGCTGATGTTATATCGTGTTTTGTGTTTTTTTTAAGCATAATGTTGTTTAGTATATTTAAAGTAAACTTTAATTGTGCCAACTGATGATCAATCCAATTATCAGAGTACCTACATTTTTAACAATAAACACGATCCTGGTAAAAAAACTTCAATAGATATTCTAGCCTTCTCATCAAAAAGATTAAAACATCATTGAGGATTTGGTTTTTGATTCCCTGTCGACGAAGAAAAATAATCCCTCAATTTATCAATTTCAAATGCAACAACAACTCTAACTTTACTCAAAGTTTGGTTTTTATTGCAAAAACCTGAAGTTGACCACATGGTCAAAACTGGTCGTTAATATGTTTAATTAATAAAATACAAATGTAGATTATAAGATTTAGGGCTGTAATATCCAACTCCTAATAAACCACCTAATAAACTATTAGCTGAATAACCTAACTTTTAATTTTATTTATTTTATTAAAACCTATGAACAGACAATTAAATATACGCTTAATATATATATATATATATATTTATAACAAATAAAAACATTAGGCATATAATTTATTAGCCGCTCAAAGGTGTAACAAAAATAAATCAAATTACAGTTTGAAAAAAGTTAGGTTATTCAGCTAATAGTTTATTAGGTGCTTTATTAGAAGTTAGATATTACGGCCCTTAATTTAATATTATTAACCCAATATTTAGATTAAAGATTAAATACTAAAAATTTATCAACATATCAATCCAATCACCTACATTTTCAGTAGTTTTTTATTTTATAAAAAAAGTTTCACACTCACACACACGGTTCATATTGGGTTTTGTGTTTTTTTCCGTACACAAGCTCAATAGTAATCATCATAAATTTTTATATAGAAGAATAAAAAACAAAGGAGGAATACTAGATTTTTTTGGGAGCACCCTTTCATCACTTTACGGGGGAGTATTTGGTGCTATACTGTTTCTATTTCTATTAGATACTAATAGAAACCAAAAAAGAACCGAAAACAAACCAAAAACAAACCGAATTGAATGGAACCTAAAGCGTTAAAAATTATTTTTAAGTATAATACAAACACGATAGAGGCCCCAAAAAATTCTTGCGGGGGGGGCCCAGAATCTAAAGCTACGCCACTGATACGAACTTAATAAATCTAATAGTTCTCTCTGTGAGCTATTATCTACATTAAAATTAATATTAAAATCACCACAAATAACTATTTTATTGTATCAAAGTGAATGTAACAATATAAGAGTTTCATCTAATTTATTTATAAAGACGGTTGGATCGCTGCTTGGAGTTCCGTAAACACAAACTACAACAATTTTGCAATTGTCATAATTAATTGCTATAGCTGAGCATTCAAAGTATTTTTCCTCACATAATTTATACACATCGCTTAATTCTTTATATTTAATATTATTTTTAAGTAAAATTAGTGTACCTCCGTGAATATATTTTTTCACGCTTAAACGCAGCACTCATGCAGTATCCGCTAAGATTCAAATGAGTAAGAGAATACACGTTTAGCAGCGCTCAGAAGAACTATAGACCAAACATTATTAAAAATTGAATTCTGCAGACAATTTTACCTAGAAAATAGTTAGTATTGTGATTCTCGGCTTTAGAAAAGTCTATAAAAAAAAAATGACGAAAAATGCGTTAAAAATTAAAAATTGCGTTGTAAATATTAGTTATATGGTAGGTTAAACTTTACTTTTGAAATTGGGTTTTATGTAATGGTAGTGTAAGCGTACTATTGATTCTTCTGTATAAATAACTGAAGTTATAATTTTGTGAAACAGGCAAGCAGAATCCTAGCTCAACAAGTTTATGAGAAAATTCCGAATTCCAAATATTAATCGCACACATGAGTTTTGCACTTTCTGAGTACGCTTCATGTTACAATTATCAAGAAATGTGCTATATAAAATGTCACAATAGTTGAAACCTGACAAAATAAGCAAATTACACAGTATAGGTTTAATATTTATGTTTAACTGATCTACAACATTTTAAAGTTAAGTTTGTGTGCACTTGTTAACATAATTTGTAAATATTAAGTTGCAGTCAATAAGTACTTCTAAGCTTTTTTCTACGTCTTTTGGATGTAAATGTTGATCACTTATTTTAATACTCAGACAATTAGATTGTAGTAAAGTTTTTCTCAATTGTTTTGGTTCAAACAGAATCAACTTTGATTTGGGCTGATGTATTTATGTCTTACAGAAAGTAATGGCTGTATTTAGAGAGCTTGCATATATTAAATAAAATAGAAATCCCAAATTAGAAGTTTTAAAATAGAGCTATGCAACACATCCAACTAAACTTTTAAACAATCAAATTATGTTATTGAGTTTGACTTTTTGTGTTCTGTTTAAAAAAAACGACTTAAAAAATTTGATTGGGAAGTCATGTATTATGGTATCAAAGATTTTAGAATAATAGAATAAACTTTTTGTCTGTTTGATTATTTTTTTCTATCGGGCCGACAAATCTAAACCTTTAGAAGATGAAATACAGATTCTACTAATTATGGGCTTCACAATTAATCAAAAGTTTTGAATTAGTCTATACTTAACATGCCTTTTTTCACTTTTTATAGCTGTCTTAGTAAGATTAAACAATTCTTTGTAATATTGCTTGCTTGCAACTAGGATTTTTTGAATATATGGCCTTATCTGCATTAATTATATTGTATCTGTACGCCAAGGAGCATGTGGTTTAGTATATTTATCATCAGGCATGTGTCGATCAAATAATAATGAATGAATGAATGAATACTTTTAAAACTACTTTATCATTAATATCATTTATATTAAATGAGCAATTCGATTCATTCAACGGACAAGAGCAGGGGGGGGGGGGGGTGCGTTAAGAAATTTGCTTTGTTTTTATAACTCATTAGTAGTCTTTTGATTGGTTTATGAAGGTATAAATCATTTACAAAAACAGTCTACAATTTTTTAAAGTTTTTTGTCGATTTTTAATTTTGTAAATAAAAATTTACTATAAAATTGATCAGAAATTTATTTTAAGTCTATACCTTGTCTATAAGCCGCAAAAGCCATAAAACCAATTTATGTTCTTGATAGGCTGTGCATAAAAGAGCATTTATTGGGTTTTCATTAAACACTATTATATTTAAATAAAACACAGAATAATTGACTAATTTTATTTCAAGTGTAATACACATGTTATATTTAAGTGTAAAAATTTGATTTTGCTTATATGACTACCGCAAGCATGATGGTAGCGATAAATTCTTTAGAGCAAATTTTTCACTAATCTTTGACACATATTGGCTGGAACTTTGGCAATTTTAGGTTTAATACTGTTCCTGAGTTTCTCTAACATTGTTGGTTTGTTAGCATAAACCAACGACTTAACGTGACCCCATAAAAATCCAACTGCATTCGACCAGACCATTTCTTAAAATTACTCTCGAATTATCAAACTTTCCTTTTATTAGATCAATTATTTGACTAGCTGAGTAACATGTGGCGCCATATTGTTAAAACCACATATTACTAATGTCACATGCATGATATTGAACTTCATTGACTAACATGGCAATCATTTTTATTCACTAAAAAGTACGGTACACCTCCGGCATGTAATCCACACCACACCGTCACTTTTTGTGTATGCATTGAAGTTTGTTGAAGCATCTGTTGGTTTGTTGCCGTCCAATAATGCATATTTTAATTATTGCAAAAGCCATTAAGCCAAAAAACTTCATCGCTAAAGATAATTTTTCGATAAAATTCCAAACTTTCTTCAAACTTTTGCCCAACCGGTGCTTCAAATAATTAAGAAACTTCAGTTCTTGAGTTAATTCATTCTTGTAAAGTTGTAAGCAAAAGTTTTTAAGCAAAACTTGCCACAATGTAAACTAAGAGATTCCCAATTTCTGTTAACGGCGTTGAATCGACTGATTTGGTTTATTTTAAACTGAATCACGGCTGCGATATCTATAATACTTTGACCAATGTAACTATAATAAAAATAATTTTTTTCTAAAAAATAATAAAACAAAAAAAAATTTTTTTTAATAATTTTAAATAATAAAATCAATTCAAATTAAACTGTTTTTCACAATTAACTCTTTAATGTAAATAAAACACTTTTTAAACAAGCTCTAATTCGTTACCAGACACACTTTCCAGTACAACTGGCACAGGAATATTTAATAGTAAATATGTTGACTTAAATTGATCTACTATAGCACGCACAGCCTGTCTGGTGGGGAATAAACGTTCTTAAAGTTGCGACCACAGACTTTTGGTAGTAGTTTTTAATAATTTACAAACGTTGCTCGTTTGTAAACTTTACTATAATAAAAATGTAAACCTTGCCTGACGTTTTGACATTAAAAAATCAAAAGAAAGTTTAAGAGTGACGAAATTAAATACAAAATTGTTATGTCCCTATTGATAAACCTTTTAATTCGTCTCATCGTTATGCGCACTCAACTTTAATATTGTTTGCTTAACTAAGTGCATAACCAATTCAAAACGTTGCAGCAGCTCTATGATAAACGCAATGATTGAATTCTTCGTAGAATTTTTTCTACAAAAATTAAATAGACTGTTGGATAGATATTAGTGAGTTGCTTTATAAAAAATTAATAAGCTGATTTAAAAGAAGCTTTAATAAATCAGGAAAGATGTTGTGTATTATGAAAACAGCTTTTTATTAAATTTATAAAGTAAATAAAATGTTTACAATATTTTTTAACAAACTCGCAGTTGATACATACCTCTCTACTTGTAGAAATTTTTTTAAACTTTTTTTTAGTTGTGCGTTCTTGCACATACATTAAACTTGTATGCGTTTTTTTTTATTGTTTCTTCGTACATTTCAAATTTTATTTAAAATTAGAACTATTGCTAATAAGATAAGGTAATATTTTAAAACATTTTATATAAAAAATAGCTATTGATCACAACAAAATACAAGATTTCTAAATTTATTACTTCTTTATTCTTATACCACTTAAGGTCTTTAGGTTTTGTTCCTAGAAATTTGAGGGTATTTTTTCTTGTTATGATTTATCAAGTAATTCCCAAATATCCTTTAAAATATACTTAAATTTTTTTTTTAAAGTAGAATTACATTACTAAAAATATAATTTTAATACCATAAATTTTAATAACTTTATTTGCTTTTATCCAATAACATTATTTAACACTAATCACCATTAAATAGTTTAAAATGCTAATAAATGTTATTTATGAATGAAATTATCTGTTCCTAAAAATTACCAATTTATTCAACTTTCCCTCTTCCTAAGTGGGTGTTAAGTGTTGTGAATTATCTTTGAATTTAATTGGAATTTATTCGCACCCCACAAACCGGATTACGGTCCTAATCCCACAAGAAAAAATATATATGAAACAAGATAGAGGGGAAATATTTTTTTTTATTAAATCGCTCGTTGAACTCAATTACTTTTCATTCATTCTAAACTAAACAAAATTTTAATTAAATTTCAAAAGTGAATCGAAATGTTATAATTATTTTATATTTTTTGTTGTGTCTTACAATGTATTTTAATCAGATGGCTTATATTAAACAATGCTTTCGATCGAAGATTGAATATTATTATGCATTTCGTTGATTTGATCCAGATGAAACGGATAAAGAATTTATGAGATAACATAAATGTTTATTAAAATCAAAAATTTCCATTTATATTTATGAGTGCGCCGGAGCGAAATATCGAAAATGTTATATGGTAATATATAAAAAAATGAAATATATATACAATTGCCTTTTGTGCTTTCAAATTAATTATAAATTTTTCGTTGAATTTTAAAACATCGATTTTCTGAATTTCATCAATATATTGGCCTCAAACACATGTGCGAAAGTGGATTTCTTATATAGTTCTTCCTCACAATAATGTTGAGTGGAGAATTCATTACAGATTCTCTCAATCTTTCTACACAACAAACCGGATTATTCTTCAAGGAAATGTAATGTACCGACATATAGAACAATATAAATGTTAATAATGTTGAATTATGGTGAAGTATTTTTTGATATATCACTGTATTGTCTAAACTTGTAATTGTATTTTAATTTTATAATTGGTAATTACTATTGCTAACGCATGTTTAAGTTTAGCACTATACATTTGAAAAAAAATTAAATTATTTGCTTATATTTTCTATGTAATATTTTAACTTAAAACTTAAATATCACATGAGCTACGACTACTACTTTTATTTATTATCATAAAAGTATTGTTTTTTATTTAGTGAGCAATACAGGTTTATTACAAAAATTATCTTTAGAAAATTCTTTGTAAAACTTGTTGTCATATCTTTGCAAGTTTTAATGTTTACAAAAGAGGTACATAATTGTATAAATTTACATATAAAGTTTTAAAAGTCCACTAAATCGACTGGAAATTGATGGAACTACTACTGCATCATACATTTAGTATCAGATTTTTTCTATTTGTTTATTAAGTAAATATAAATGCAAAGTGTATTAACTAGACTTGTCTGCACTGTGATAATACACAATAGTTTTGCTATTAAATAAATTATTAAAAAATGTAACAAAATTTAAATTAACACTCCAAAGGTAAATTAAAACTTCTATTAAAACCATAAAATTTTAATTAAAATTGTATATAGTTTTAATATTAAAAAAAAAATAATCTCACCTGTACCTTAACTTAACTCTATTTGTTTTCTCGGTATATTAAGTGGCTGCTTTTTTATTAACTTGGTCATAATTTTTTAACAATTCTACATTATTCTCTTTATTGTTGCTCAAAAAGTTTGTAATTTTCTTTGCATAAAACACTAAAATGTTTCAATATCTATTAAATCCATTGTTGATTTTAATTATAAACTATATTAGTTATAACATTTAAAAACTATTTATATAGGTTACGTTTGAATGTTTTTGTAAATAACATTCTTTGACGAGATTTTATTAACAATGTTGCTCTTTCTACTTTCTAATGTGGGTATTTTAGTGGCAATTCTTTGATTAAAGACCATGCATCTTTAACAAAAAAATTAAGTAAATTATTACAGGAATTATCTTGTTTATGTGATACTTTAAATGCAAATTGCTGTAATCTAACGAATTGCCCATCAATTTTTCAATTAACACTTGTATAATAATATAATGTTACAACAGTAGTTTTGCTGTCTTTTTAAATATAATTTTAATTTCTTCATAATAGATTATCACTATTATTTGGTTTATTTTTTGTTTTAGTGTTTTTCATCTGTTTTAGACGTAAAATGGCAAATTAAATTCAAACATTTTAATATATCTAAATTAACTAAAGCATTTTTATTGTTTCTAATGCCTCTTAATATTCTTCTCCTTTAAGTGCCTTCTCCCTTCTCTATTACTAAAAGTTGGCAACAATCATTGCAAATTCTCCTTAATCGTTTGTTGCTCTAAACAAGGTGCGAGAGTCTGATCCTGTCTAGTCTGTTATGTTTTTCAGCCAAAAGTTTTTTGATGTGATTGATATTCGTATAAGTTTTTTGTGAAGAGCCATTCATGACATTTGTTAGTTGTCTTAATTTTCACTTTTTTGTGAAGTGTTTAAAAAAATTTGTTCAAATGTCTGTATCACGAGTTTATACTTACTAATGACCATACATCTCTAAAAATTTAAATTGGTAGAATATTTTAAAATATTCACAACTTTGGCTTGTTCTACGGTTAGTCTTTTACAAGCATTTGCATACTCCTAAATTTTTCAAACAAATATTTATACCATCTAGAAACTTTTGTTAAACATTTTACAATGTATTTTGCATATGTTGATTGTAATATTAGTCAATTGTAATATCAAAATAGACAAAAAAATAAAATCTATTCAGTTTCTATTTCAGATAACTTTGCGAAAAATATTTTTATTTTATTTTTGTTTAAACATTTTTATTATATAAATTTTATTTAGAATTAAATTTAATAAAATAGATTTGAAATTGTAACAAGAATTGTATTGTCAAGCATTACAATACAATTACTTTAAAAAATACAAAAGTCCAATCACTTCTTTTATGTAGAATAGTACTTCAAATTACTACCTAAAGGTATTTGCATTAATATCATTTAACGTTAGATGTACAAGTCCGTTTTACAAAATATCGAAGCTTTAGCCTACTTTATTGGAGATGGTTATGTTGAGGTACTCAATACAAAAACAATATAGGTCCACCTAATCTTTCTGCTGCCAATCCTCGATGGTCATTAAATATGCGTAGCTTTTGAGATTATAGAGTCTGACGGGAATATTGTTGGTTTGATTCGCGTCTGCTACCCTTTATCGGCCAGTTATACTTACTATAAGTTTACCTCTTTTTTACATGCTATTAGACAGCGTATTAACACCAATCTCATTTGCAACAATTTAGATGTGGTTAATTGACAATATTGTAGTAAATTTCTTATAGATAAAAATTTCTTTTCTACCAAAAATATTGCATAAATTTTGTTGTTTTTATTATTGGTGATTTTGATAGGTTTATTAATATTTTAAATAATGTATTAGACATTTTGTATAGATCATTATATTAAAAAAAAATTGTAGTGACTTTAATGCTCATTTTAATACTAATAATCCAAAACCTCATGCACTATGTGATATGTTGAATGTATATGGTTTTTCAAAGTTTGTTAATTTTCCAACAAGATTTGACAACTGTATTGATAATGTGTTTAGTAATTTTAATATAACAGTTGATACGGTAGATTCTGTAGTCGCAGATCATGTTGGATTATCACTTAATGTACCATTATCTACTACAAACCTAAATAAATACTCAGTCAAAATACTTAGACTAATCAGATATGCTTGTAAATAGAGCATTTTAATTAAATGGATAATGTTAATTGGGATTTTCTTAATAACACTATTATGAGTTGCGACAACATAATGGATGCTTTTATTAATATTTTACTTAAAAATTTTGAAACTTCATTTCCTTCAAAAGTTAGTTAAAACAAAAAAAGCCCAATCTTCAGGAAATTGATACAACCATGAATTGAAACATGAAGGAAACATTAGATTTTATAAATTAATTTAATTTTTTACTAAGCTAAGAAAATAATAAAGAATCTTCCACCACAAAATACAGATTCAATATTACACATGTCAACTTTAACAGTAAACAGTAATTTTGCATTTCCTCAAAGTTGCTAAATGCATTCCAATTCACAAAAAAGGCGATGAAATAAACTTAAACAACTACAGGCCTAATTCTTTATTACCTATCATTTCATAGATAGTAGAATCTTTATTAAATAGTCAGATAACAAAATATTTTGAAGAAAATGAACTTTTTACTAATGCTCAGTTTGGATTTAGAAAGGGAAAATCAACAACTGCTGCAATTAATGAATTTGATGAAAGTAAAAAGTATGCTTTATCAGTTTTCCTGGATTATACAAAAGCGTTCAATTGTGTGTCGCATACAATACTTCTCTAAAAATTGTATTGCTACAATTTTTTTACCAAACTCATGTAGATTAATATTATCATATCTTAGTAATAAAAAGCAAGTAGTATCTTTTAATGATTAAATTTAGGGTAAACTTCCAGTGGAGTATGGTGTTTCGCAGGGTTCTATTCTTGGGCCACTGTTATTTTTAATATTAATTAATGATTTTCTAATTGCAATAGACAACACAAAGGTAGTATTATTTGTTGATGATACCCACACTATCAAATGAAAACAACGTACTGGCGGATTTGTTGGAATGGGAAGAATCTACACAACTTAAAGCGTTTGGTTGGTATAATAACAACAAATTATGCTTGAACCAGGAAAAAACGGTAAAGCTGCTTTTTACTTTAAGAGAACATTCAAATGTAAGCACTGCACCATTTGCTAAATTTTTAAAAATTGATCCAGTGCTACAATGGCAAACACATAGTGATAAGTTCACACTTATCTTCTAGACTGGTTGTTTGGGGTCATTCAACAATTAGAAATAGGATATTTGCACTGCAGAGAAGAGCAATTTAAGTTATAGCTGGAGTTAGTTATACCAAAAATTGTAATCAATGTTTTTAGCAGCTTAAAATTCTAACTTTGCCATCTATGTATGTACTTGATTGTCTTATGTTGGTAAATAAAAACAGGGACCTATATCTAATATATGATTCTTTTTACAATTATGATACAAGATTAAAACTTGATATACGCCCATCTTAAATTAGATTAAAATCTCAAAACAGTACTAGATTTTTTTAAATTAAATTTGTCAACGCATAACCTTAACGTGTCAAAACTCTTGACACAAAATATTTTAAAGAAAAAATAAAATAAAAATTTAATTGATAAAGCCTTTTATTGTTTTGAAATTTGTTTAATTAATGATTTTGTACATATTTTTTAAAATGTATTGTATAGCTTTTGTTTCTATATTTTTACGTTTGGGTGAACCTAGATTATTATTTATATTATTATATTTAATTATTTGCTCTATTGCTGTTCTATCTTTTTCTATCAGTGCCTTGTCTTTACAGATGTTGGCTATCATTAAGTCTGTAATTTGATAATATCTTTCACGATCATTGGCCGTTCGAAACAATTCTTTTACCATTAGACCGGTTCATTGTCTGATGTTACGCAACCATGATAATTGTTTGCGTCAAATTATATTTTCTTTCACTTTCTTTTGTATAATGAGTCCCAACAAATGATCATTGGGTTCTTTGATGATATGCCTAAAACACTCAATTTTTTTTTATAGAACTGTCTTTATTAAATTAAGTACTTTTTCGTTCTTTGAGGTACGGGTAGTTTATAATATTTTAGCATACATAGCTCAAAGCTTCCAGCCTGTTCATAATGGCTATGTCTAGAAACAAAGTATCACAGCCATACAACAAGATCGACCACACATAGCACTTTAGAATCCTGTTACAAAGATTAACATACTTTGGTTACTTAGGATGACTTTCAAGACATAAATACCAGGCTCGACATCTCAATACGCGTTAGGATTTTTTTATCAAAGTTACTTCTCGCACCCAAGCATTTGAAATTTTTCTGCACATTCAATAGGTGTCCCATCAATTAAAAGATGATTGGAATCTACATTTAGTTTTCCAACTGCCATCCATTTAGTTTTAATGATGTTAACCAAGATTTAAAAGATTTTTCAAATTTTTGGCAAACTCTCCCAATTACTACACCATATATTAATAAAAGAAAAATAAGATACGGGCAGACTTTGAAGCTTATAAAACCCAACAAAACATCAAAATTATGGAAGCAAACAAAAATATGAAAGTACTCAAATCAAAGCTCTGCAACAGAAAAATATATAAATATTGTTAAAATAATATCATCAAAGCAATATCTTTACTAACACGACTGACATTGTTGCAAAAGTTTAACAATTTTATGAAAACCTACATCATCTATACCAAATCTAACAACACCCTCAAAGAATATTACAAATATAAAAACTGTCGGAAATATCATCCAAAAATTACTCAATGTTTAAAACAAATAAAAAAACATCAACAATGTTAAAAATGGGATGCGGCACATCACTAGAAAATTTTCAAATATTAACAAATAAATGTAAGTTTAAAGGAAAAAATCCAACAAACTAAAACAACGCGGATGTTTATTCTGCATAAAAAAGAAGACACTATAAATATGGAAAACTACCGCACAATAAGCTTATGATCCAAATTATTATAAACCGACACACAACAAAAGTAGATTCCTAACTACCAGTGGGACATTCAGGCTTCTGAATTCTGAAAAGGTTTTGGCATATTAGATCTCCTGCAAACAGTTTAAACACTCTCAGAAAAGACAATAGAATACAACATTTTAATACATCCAATAACTCAAAAGTATGGTAGAAAAACTAAACAAATAGAATTAATAATAAACCTAAATAAAACAAAAAATATAACCAGCAGTCCCAGGTGATAGCTATAGTAATAGAAAAAATTAAGCATATATGTATAACTAGAGCATACGATATAATTGTCAAAGAAAATTTAACGCAGAACTCAATTGACATGAGCCAAGCAGCCTTTAGAAAGCTCAACAAAATTCTAAAAAACAAAAACAAATCAATAAACTTAAAAGTCTACAAAAGCTGCATTCTGCCAATTGCCACTTATAGTCTAGAAACAATGGCAATTACTAAAAAGAAGAAAAATACGTAGATTGGCTCAAATAACCATGGAACGCTAAAAATAATTTTAAGAGACAAAATGCGTACTAGTATCCGGGCAAGAACAAAAATAACAGACGTTGTAAGAAAGAACAAAGAAGCTTAAATAAAAATGGGCAGGACAAATCAATAAAGCCATAAAAATATTTTCTGAAGACTTCGGATACCAAAAGAAGTAATGAAAAATTCCAAACAAGATGGATTGAGAACATTAGAACCATAGCCTTAAAACAGTGGATGAGTACAGCAAATGAACAGACCTATATTGAGCTACTGTAGCCGGCATGTATAATAATAATATCTCTTTATTTTTTATATACATGCTATATTTTATTTTCACATTTACCTAGTTGCACATAGTAGGAAAGGTGTCAGAATACAAAGGAGTTCTCTATTACAAATTAGCTTTCAAAAAATTGAGAAAAGTTCCATTTTAAGTAATAATTTCTTTATTTCTTTCCTAAATATGTTTGATGAAGTTTGTTGTTTTATTCTTTCTGGCAATTTGTTAAAAAAATTCAAGCAAGCATAGTGTGGTGCATTTTTGAGTACTTGTAATTTGTGTATGCTTACAATGTTGCTACATTACGTATTCTAATATTGTGTAAAGATAAGTAAAGATGAAATAAGTTTTTGTCTTTAAATATAAATAAAAGTGATTCTAATATATGTTTAGCAAAAACGGTTAAAAGTTTGCTTAAATAAAATACAAAATATTTTTTCTGTGTTTTAAATTTTTTTGTAGCCCCTGTGGAGTTACCCTAGAATATTTTCCATATCTTACTAATGAGTAAAACTCTGCATAATACAAAGTTAGTAGTGTTTTGTAACTCACATGGTTTCGTATAGCTCTCACTTTAAATAAAACTTTGTTTTAAATTAAGTTAATCAGTTTGTCGTACCCAATCAAGTGTGTTAATCAATTCCAATCCTAAAAATTTGCAAGTATCAGTTAGTGTTAACCCGTTGCTGTTCATAATGGTTTCAATGTCTGCATTTTCTGATTGATTCAACTTGGTTTTAAATATTATACACACAAATGAATTTTCCTTTGTTTAAAATTAATTTGTTTTCATTTAACCAACTGTTAACTTGTTGAAAAGTGGTTAAGCTTGTTGTTTTATTATTATTATTTTATTTTATTAGCAATATAGCTTTTTAAAATATCGTAACAAGGACCTTTAATTTTGTATATATAAAGTTTGTCCAACAATATTTTATGATTTAAGGTATCAAATACCTTGGATAAATCCAAGAAAATTGCTGATGATATTTTTTTAGTATCCAAAGCATTTGATAACTCTTTTACAAAATCAAACGTAGCTATATTAGTAGATTTATTTTTTAAGAAACCATGTTGAGATTTATTAGAAATATTGTGTTTTATTAAGAAAGTTTATAACTCTTGACTAAACAGTTGTTTTAAATATCTTTAGAAAGCTTGTTAGTTAAGATATTGGTCGATAATTTGACATATCAGTTAAATCGCCTTTTTTAAAATTGGTTCTACAACAGAGAATTTTAGCTATTCAGGAAACAGTAACAGTGACATCATTTGAGATATGAAATGACATAAAGGTGTAAATATTACGTGAACACATTGTTTTTACACATTTACCGATATTTCATCAATACCTACCAAATGCTTATTTTTCATACATTGAACTGTATTAAACAATTCAGATTCCGTTATTGGTTTAAGAAATTAGTTTAAGAGTAGTTATTATATTTAATATTGCTAATATTGCATGGTCCATTAAGATTATTCTTCAACAGTGGAAATTAAAAAAAATTAAATTTATTTGCAATATGAGAAGCAATTTCGATTTTGTTGTGCCATTTTTTTAATTTTACAGATGTTATGTTATTTATAATCCCCCATATCGCTTTGCGAAAGTCGAGAAAAAAATTATTGCGTAAAAAAGAAACACTTTGACCTATTTTTAGAGCAAAAATGTTACTAATTTTAATATAGTTTGGTTTTCAAAGTTTGATTCTTCACAAGAGACAATAGAAATTTTATTTCAATTGTCTCTTGACTCTAATTAGACAATTATAAACTAAATTAAAGCAGATGAGCAGATTTAGAGAAAAATAAAACAATACATTCCAAGTAAGCCGGTAAAATATGGCTTACAAATTAGGAAATTGTGTGACAGTCGTTTATATTGTTAAAAATTTTCTCTTAAAATGTTTTCTTCTAATAATTTAATTTATTCCAGAAGTATTTTGTCAAAACTATTTTTTTCCGTGCTCAATTGCTTTCTCTACTTCCAAAAATGCGAGTGTATATGTTATTCCTTTAATTTATAAAGAGTATTTTCTCAATGTATTCTTGCTACGTTATTTTATTTAAGATTTTCAACAATAATTTTTTTATTTTGATCAATTAGCTATTAGTCTAAAAATTCCTGCTGTCTCTTCGCTGTCTAACAATACTATTTTTTTCACGGTTTGTGGTAAACCATTCTTTCTTTGTTTTTTAAACCTTTTTCTTAACTATTATATCTAGTTACGAATATTTTGTTATTACGTTTTTTGCTCGTTTTCTGTTTTTTTAACAAGCTCAAGATTTTGTCATTCATAAATTCCTTCTTTTTTGCTACAGGCAGGTGTTTTCTATTATCTTTGTGAGCGTTTATATGTTGTCTATCGTTTCTTTAATATTTGGTTATTGAAACCTTGTTAGGCTTCAGATCGTACCTGTTCATTTTTTAGCTTTCGAATGTCCGCTATCTTTTCTTTTTCATAATAATAAAATAAAACACTGTCTACGTTTTTTACCACAAATACTTTATTGATATAATCTATATTCTAAAGAATATATATTAATATTAACAAAAGTTCACGACTCGAGTTTCGACTTTTGAAGGCCATTATCAAGTGATAATGGCCTTCAAAAGTCGAAACTCGAGTCGTGAACTTTTGTTAATATTAATATATATTCTTTAGAATATAGATTATATCAATAAAGTATTTGTGGTAAAAAACGTAGACAGTGTTTTATTTTATTATTATTATGGATTACCACGTAGTAAAGGTCTCAACCATCCTTTATATTTTCTTTTTCAGATTTAATAGTTTTTGTAAGTCTCACTTTTATAACCGCTATCAAAAGGTTATGATCTTATATCCGCTCTAGAAACAGTTTTTTAACAATTGCATGCTGTTCTGATATTTTTTGTTCAAGAAAACATAATTAATTAGTTTATTTGTGACTTTATCAGTCTCTTAAAAACAAGTATATAATCTGCAAAGCGGCAACTTTAAGAAGAATTTCAGCATTTGATTCCTTTGTTCATTTTTTATACTTATTAATTGTTCAATAACACATCAAGCAAGCTCATCTTTCCAAATACTATTGTTGCAATGAACGATTAGCGGCAAACCCACGCAAAATATTTAACTACGATCAACGAGTTCATGTTTGCATATCTCAAACTAAGCTATCAATTTTCCCTAAACCATTATGTTTAGTATTTGGCAAGCAACCTTGGTTTCAAAGACGTAATTAAATATTGTCAATAGACAGAATAAAGTTGTTTTGTGGCAAAACGCCACATATATAGCGTTTCCCATTAATCATCAAATTTAGTGATTAAAAGTAAAAGTTGATAATTGGTTGCGCTCCACTATAGAAAAAGCATTTATTACCTTATTACCCCTTACAACATGGGCACTTCTACAGAAAACATTTTAAAATATTCAACCATTTGAACAGTAATTGTGTTCAACACGCAGTTAACAATAGAATTAACAATGACAACGGCAACCATTAATTTTAACGCGTATTTAACACAAATTTTTGCAAACAATTAATGTAACGCACACATCAGCTTTTACGGTGTCATTGCACACCTCAATTATTTTTTCTGTTTTTATCAAACCACTTTCAGGTCCGAAAGACGGTAACAAAGAAAATAGTTTTGAACCGTAAAGAAACCAATCTTTTATAGCCTTAGCACCTTAAAAAAACTTTTTAACTGCAAGTAAGAGTCAAACCTATTAAAAAAAATACGGTTTAGAATAATAGAAATTTGTAGATTTTGTTATTTAAGAAGCTTTTTACCAATTTGTTATTAATAAAGCGCTACCTTCACCAACTTCACAAAATCTTTTGATTCCCCTAGATACATTCAAATTAAAAAATACTAAACTAAGATTATCAAATCATCAACATTGTTTGACCTTGGTAATCAATGTACTATACCTTTTAATATCGAAGTAAGTGTTCTTGCGCCTAACCGTTGACAATAACCCGGACAGGACAAAACAGAATTTTATGACTTAAATGCTAGTTCAGCAAAACTTTAAATTGTTAGACCAAGCGCACGTCATTGATCATACCGTAGTCTTTAAACATTGCTTCATTATGGAAGTCTTGAAAAACAACACAAGATTCACATTAACAATAAATCTCTTACCAAAAAAACGGGACTGGCTTGTCAATAAGAATAATAAACATTAAACAGTAGCTTCTGCTTTTGTTCAACTTTATATTAATGTTGTTTCTTGTATTTATAGTTAGAAAACATACTAATCCATAAAGCAATAAGCAACGGCGGTTCTTTCTCAAGTTGACAGCCCATCTTATCTTATAAAGAATATTACTGAATTAAAAAACAAACTTTTTAACAGACGGACACTTCCAGTTTTTGATCAAACCAAGAACGTTAAATTAAAAATAAAACTACATTCTATCCTGACTTTTGAACTGTCAAAAACCTTTGACATAATCTTGCAAACATAATAATTTTAAACGCTGTGGTATGCCCGATATAACCGCTTAGTAGAAACACGCTACTTAAACTCTACAACTTTTTTTTTTTTTTATTTTGTCCAAACACACCTTTTTTGTCCTCATTTCTGAATTCATTGATAAAATGTTAAAAAGTTTGGATGACTTGTTAGCAGATATTGGCAATATTAAGGTTTGTGTCTGGCATATGCAGATAATTTTCTAGTACTAGGCCTATCCAAATTTAAAACGCATTTTGTATACCAATAAACGTCATCAAATGCCTTAAATAGTAATATACCAATTTAAATAGATTTAGAATTTTTAACCAAGAATTTCAAACAAATAATTATATCATATGCAAGCATATTCAATTCTCAAAGAAACCAAAGCTTACATATTCACGTCCACGCATTCCAGTTGATACTAGCCAATTGCTTGGTTGCATTTGATGTATTCTTACAACGCATAAACAATTTTATATATATTAAAAAAAAAAGTTGCGGTGAGGTCGTTTAAAGCAGCAAAATTACAAGATTTTACTCTATAAGAAAGACCTGTTTTTATATCAAATTTTTATCTTGGGTATGTTGGTTTGCATTTAATATATTATAACAAAGTATGTTTTTTTCTGCTATGTAAACTATTTAGCAGTTGACATATGACATATATGTCGACATATAAATAATGTTTGTTGTAATTCTTGTTGGCCTCTATTGCAAAAAGTGTGATGCTAAATGTAAGCCTTTTGTTTACTAAACAAGTCTTTAACAGAGTATTCTTCATGTTTAATCTGAATTTGCTGTATTACAAGAATCAGAAGTAGACAAATCTTCACGCATATCTCCACGTCATATCAAAAAAATAGAAAGGTATTTTCTGAGCTTTGTCTAGTATTTTGCTAGTATGCCGAAAGTGAATAGAATCTACACCAAATGGTTGTTGACTAATTTTTTTAATACTTTTCTAAAGTAGAACACTAGTATTATTTAACAGCTGGTGACATCGTTTAGTTTAGTTAATTGAGTGCAGCTCCTAACTTCCCTAAAGAAAAAGAAAAACTATATAAAAAATATTTTGTAGAGAAATATCTATAAGAATCTATAAGTTGCTTACAGATTCAAACTGTTTTGTTAAAATATTTGCTATTTTAGATTACCAATAATTCTTAAAACGTTTACTTCTCTTTGTCAAATGCATTATATATAGAATAGACGCTAAAATACATCATAAACCCGTTTTTTTTCCACAGTTTACAGGTCTCTCAATTTCTTCATTAAACGAGAATGTGAAGGTAACTTCTGTCGTTTAATAAAAAAAATAAGAGACCAGCCAGTTGATTCACAGACTAAAAAATAATGACATTTGCTGCTTGGACAACAAACACTCACCATCTGTAAAAAGGTAGAATCAACTTAAAAACTTAGCCTGACTGGTTTAGAGTTCTCTAATTTAGGCGCACTGCACTATCTTACCTGTACAACAATTTTATTTTTAATATAAATTTTTATTTATAATAAATAAATCCATTTGTTAGTTAATGTAAATCGTTGAATGCTATATACAAATTACAACAATAAAAAATATTTACAACAAATAAAGTGACTGAAAGGTCAAATATATAGGCTTAGCTGTGTTTAATAATTATAGTTGAACTTTGTAATAATCTTCGTTATACTGACTATGTAATCTTTAATCTAATACAATATAGATTGCACACTGTGGCTTGCTTGAGTAATGTATTTATGTTTTATGAGGTGTGTGTATGTGTATTAAACCCATATAAATATTTGATGCTGTAACTTATCTGAATATTAAATTTCTGTATTTATAATATAGATACCAATGTTTTATTACATAGTACTATACGCAGTTTTGTAATTAGAAACAACAAAAATAAAGAATTAGTATCAATTTGGCATAAGTATTTATAGATTTATATTTTTCTACTCAGCATTTATCTAATGTAGATGTTTGGCATTATTACTTTAAATTTATTAGAATTTAATGTTTTATTATTTCAGGTAAATATATTATCACGGTTAATCAATGGATTTATGTAAATAAAATTTATTTATATTGATTTTGCAACATTCAATAGAATTTGTGCATTTTCCAATTTTATTTATTTTTTCGGGTATTGTTACTTTATTCTACAGTTCCCTTTTAATTCTAGGAAACTAGTTGTAAATAAATAAACTAATTTTGAAAAACAATAATATAAATTAAATAATCTTTTCTACGTATTTTATTTTTATGCATTTTCGTACAATTTTATGACCGCAATTATTGACAATCTGCAAATAGTGTAAATATTAAATATTAGGTCTCTGCTTTCGGGAGACAATTCAAATTATTTATTAATTTTAAAGTTTGTTTGAAAAAAGATTAATAGATGCGTAGAAACTTTGTATATAACTAAAGAATATCAACGCAAACTAATTTATTGATTTTTGTATTACAAGTACCAAATTTAAATCGACATTGAAAGTAGTTAATTAAAGCGCATTGACGTAATTATTTTATTAAACGTTATCATAGAATAATAATTTATATATTGGCTTTACACAGAATAATCTCTTATTTAATAAAATATTCTATTTCTTCCGAGAATTAATCTTACGCGGTGTTTACATAATAAATTACACACTATCTAGACTGCAGAGAAGATCTTGTTAAAAATGTAAATCGCTGCGAAAGGAAATAAAAATAAGATGAATCAGTGCTCACCTTTCGCTCGCCCTCTTGTGCCTAAAACCGTAATCGTCGCACTTAAAATCCTTCTCGTAAACGTAGGTGTTTTCATAGCCATCGTATAGGGCGCTTGGTCCCCGATGGACATTTATGACCTCTGGGGACTGCATCCTTTTAACCGAAGCATTACGTTCGAGGCGCTGTAGAATTCTCTGATTCTGTTCACAGGTGTACGTGTGTTTTTTAGACTTTTGTCCTTTTCGGTCCAAACTAAATTGGCTCGCATTGTCGAGTTTAGTAAGGGAACTAAAATTCTGGTTAGCAAGGGGAATGTTCTGTTCGCTGTTGTATTTGGTTCGGTGCCTTTGGGGATATGCGACGTCTTTAACACACTTGCACTGAAGTTCAAATTCTTGAGGCGGTGGTTGTTGAGGAGGGTAGTTGGCGTTACGCTCAGTATTGCAGCTCTGAACGAACGTTTCGGGACGATACTCGTAGTGTTTGATGAGAAGCTCCTCACTATTGTTTTCGTAATTGTTCCGGCGCGTCTGATTTAAGTTCGGTTCAGGAGGTATAATCGTGCCGATATTTTGATAGTCCCTGTAATCATTATCGTTTGGACTGGTGGCCTGGGTATACTTTGAAGACTTCATCTTATTTACGGACCGTCGATTCGCGCTTTCCTTTCATTAGGCAATTCCTGGCAGCTGCCGGCCTTTATTCTACCTGCAATAAAAACAAACGTTCAGTTTTCTAGTCTCTTATCAAATAATAAATTATATAAATAAAGATTCAATCTTATTAACTTAATAACGAAAAATAAGTAAAATCAACTAATTGATTACAGCTAAAAGTGTGATGATAATTGAGTATTCATTCCAAATATTACATTTATTATTTAATTTATGTTATCGATTATAAAAACAGTAGTAAGAATTCAAATATAGTTTGCTTCCTTTTTTGCAATAATGTGAACAACATTTAATATTGCATTTATGTAACTACATATCATGGTAATATGGAAATAGCAAACGGTTTGTATCTACTATATTACTTTGCATATATATAATATATATAGTTTCATTGATACACAAAGGCTTGTATGTGAGTGGAATATTTCAGTTCATATTTGTGATTGTAACAATTTTAATATATAGTTTATAATTATTTGTTCTTGAACTAAATTCAAAATACTGCATACATATTATGTTTCTTTGTTTGCCATTAAAGATACATTAGAATCAAATTGAGGTCAAATTTCAAATACAATTTGTATTATATTTTTTAAATAAATTCAGTTTGTTTACAACTGGTTTCCAATAATTATAAACATTTACATCTACTTGGAATAGATATATTAAAACTAGTTGTGAAAAAACTAGATTTATTAAAAAAAATGTAAAACAAAAATAATATAAAATAAATAATATAATAAAGTTTTAAAAAATAAACAAAAAAATATAGAAATCATAAATCATTTTGTAGATTTTATAAATGAAGACTAAATAATTGTGTGTACTGCATTAAGTTTATTTGTAAATAGTTAATGTCATTAGTTTTGTTAAACCTAAACCTTTTTTTTTCAATTATGTTTTCTAACAATGCTCTAGTTTATCATTAATAGAATCTTAAGTTGTTTACTTGATTTCAGACATGTTAGAGCTGTAATAAAAATCAAAATAAAATATTGTAAGCAATTTTATTTGTTACAAAGGCGGATTTTTTAAAGCTTATGCTTTATGTTAGCATCCCATCTAAGATTAAATATGTACCAGCAAACAAATTTATACTATCAAACCCAGTAATTGAGAGAATGGAGGCGCTGTACAAAACCTAGTGTCTGGCCCACCCACACTTACAACAATGTTTTTTATTGTAATGATTTTTATCAAACACAACTACCAAAGTAGTAATGTGATTTATAACAAAATAATTATGTAAAGTACAAAGCTTCTTTTGATTATTGGTTTAATTAATAATATTAACAATAAAATACAAACATTGCAAATGAACTAAGTACAGCGATGATTGAATTGATACACATTAACAGTGAAGAACATCATTGCAAAAAACTTGGAAAAACAGGCAAAATAGGCACACCCTGTCTTTGAGGTAAAGCTAAGCTTCAGGAATAAGTTATATCAAAATGTTTTCAATAATGTCAAAACTTTTGTTAAAATTGTGCTTTAACTTTGGCTCTGTTTGAATTGCTGCCGTGTAAGTAAACATAACTTTTAAGGTGGTTTCATTAATTATTGTCAAGAATTTTTTTATCAGACTAATACATGCTAAAGCTCCAAAATTTTTAAACCAGATTTGACGTATAAAATCTACATCTTCTAAAAATAAAAGTTATTTTGTTTTTAGAAAATGTTTATACGTTTGCCCATTTAGAATCGTTAACATCATTTAAATTTGCTAAACTATTGCAAAACAACCAATGTAGATGTTGTACTTAAATAATTGCTGAAAGATTTTTGTCTACTAAATGACTTTTTTGTAAACAATGCGTTACTGGTAAAAAGCAACAGTGCATTCTTATGAAAACAACTAAAGTGGTTTGAAGTCAGTTTTTAAAATAATAAAATCAGACCATTTATTATTGTTACCAATATTATAAAGATATAATAAGTTTTCTCAAAGAATTCTTTATCTAATTTTATATTTTTTTGCAATTTTTACTGGTTTCAATGTCTTTTTCATTTCTTATTTCATAGACAAATCTTCTATAACTTTAAAATCTGAATTGTTTAAAAAAATAGTTTATCTTACAAGCAGAAAACGGTGCATTATTAACCATAGGAAAATAACACAATTTTTACATGTTTTAATAGTTTTCCGAGTCAACCATTTCCAATAAACTGTTTTGAACACTTTGGTTTTAAAAATTATCAACATTAATGCAAGTTATTTTTGTTGTTGTGTAGCGGATTTCATCTTAAACGTTACATTAAAAATACAGTTGCAGAAGCAGCATCGTTAGTTCCAGCAAGTGATTCTTTAGTAGCGCCCTTTGAACAACAAACAGTCACAAAGCAACAAGAGATAACTTTAATAAAAAAGTACCAAAACTACAATATAGTAGCTCACGGTTAGTTTTGTATAACTGCGATTGCTCTAATAATGTTGATACCATATAACATTCAAACGCAACGCGACGATACAAACTTAGTTAAGTGACACCTGCCGAGCAACATCTTGTCGGTCAACTTAGATGTTTTGTACAACTGCATTGACTACAGAAATGTTTTGACTTCAAATATTAAAAACTGCTATTCGATTAAATCATACCCAGCGCAGTTTTATTAATTATTTTCTCAACATCCAAAAATTCTTTGACATGGTATCGCAACATTCTCTAAATGATTAAATTTATTCAATGATACACACGTTGCGTCTGACAAGTTCCCCAACATAGCGTTTGCAAACAACATTGTTTTTTTAGAAAACCAGAAAAAGTATTTTCTACCTAATTGAAATGTATCTAAAAAATTGTTTAACCTTGTCGCTCTGTCCATCAACCACAAATCCGTAGTACTAAAAAACCAATTATTTAGCCTAAAAGTTATTGGATTGTTAACAATCTATGATTTATATTGCCCAATCTCGGTTCATAGTTTAGCCAAATTTCCAAGACCAACATTTTATCATATTTAGGAACATACTTCTCATATCTAATCAAATTAAATTGGTGCAAAAACACTTAAGAACGTCAACTGGTAGTTAAAAGGGTCCAGAAAACGTGTACTTCAGTTACACGTATACACCGTAAACACGCCAACTAGCATATTATTGTAATAAATGGTGATTTTAAAACTCTTAAATTATGGAAGAGTTTATTTGCGTCCTTATCAATTTGAAAAACTTTTTGGACTGTTTAATCAAGAATGTACTTCAGAGGAGTTTGCATAAATGCTTTTCCTTTCAATCAAATCTGGACAAAAAATCAGCAGAAGTCTTAATGGCAACCAAGATACTCTTTACACTACCTGATTAAAGCAAACTTTAATATCTACTTTTGCACTGCTAATCTTTCTACCGCGGAAATCACATTTAAACTGCAAATCAACACCAAAGTCAAGCCAAATGCCAAGTCATTGGAATATAACGTATAACAAAATAATTAAAAAGAAAAAACAATCACAACATTACAAAAATTTTAATAAATGGGTTATTGAACCACACGCGACACCAACAAAACGTATTTCAATTATGACTTAGAGATCCACACACACACACACCACTCTTTATCGTGGTCATGTGCAACGTTCAGATAAGCTTAAACAAAAGTTTTGAGAGCTTTCCACCACTCAAAAATCTAAGCAAGCAAAATACGACTGCTAAGTTTTAAAAACTTTTTCTGCGTTTGGTGTATTTTGCAAATGTGTGTGCCAGCGTGATTTGGCTTACTGTTATTCAACTTCCAACAGACTTATTAAAACTAACCTCCCAATTAAAAAACGGTTTAGTTTATAGTTGTTTTAAATAAATAAGCTTCTATCAATCAAGCATTCATAAAAAAATCTAGAAGAACGCCCATCCGGATGAGCCACTCCAGTCACTAACCCAATCATTGTCCGCTACTCCGCTAACCTAAAAATGCTCGACTTATACCCGCCAACGTCACAATTAAAATCATTTCAAAGACAATGTAAATGTGGAATATGTGGATAGAATTCTATAAAAACCAAAAAGATTCTGAAAATTTTAAAATGCTACGGATGCATGAGCTTAGGTCACTTTCTCAAAAAGTGCAATTTGCAGAAAGTGTAGCATAAAGTGACATTTTGTAAAAAAATGCGTTAAGAAAATGGCATTATGTCCGGTCTGCAAAGCCAAGGAACTGTAGTAAATACCCTGAAAAACAAGTGAAAGATGCCCAACGTACCAGGCGGAACTAGCTAGATTTAAACCCAAAAACGGTTAAATATTAAGATAGATCAGCTCAACAGCCAGCGGGATCAGGCTGTATGCTAAACCTTACCAAATTAAGATTAATGTGTTATATTGCTGCTTGTTTAAATAATGGCCTTACGCAACCTTGTGGAATCTCCGTGAAGACTGGTTGCTAAGTGACTATAATGCAATTAGGATAACACTCAAGCCAAACGACAAAGCTTTACTATTTAATAATCATAAAGTTTGGAAAGATTGAGATGTTTTCTAACAATTATACTAAGGTAGATAACGTCCTTAGAGTATAATTGGGAAACCTATCATTTAAACATACATTTGATAAACATTGTTGTTGTCTTACTCTCCAACACCGAGACTCCAATACTGCTTTTTTTCCATTCCGATACCACGCTGATATAATGAAACCTAACCTAACCTAACCTATCATTTAAACATACATTTGAAAAACATTGTTGTTGTTTTACTCTCCAACACCGAGACTCCAATACTGCTTTTTTTCCATTCCAATACCACGCTGATATAATGAAATGCAAATTTCAATGTATGGATTGCATTGTGACAAAAATAAGGTGTTGCGCGAGGCCTGCAATTTATTATTATTATATTAACCCAAACTTATATCTATTATATTTTGCATGAATGATTTTGTTGCATAGGAAAAAAATATCTGTCACGGATAAATGTGTGTACGTCCAACAAGATCTCTAGTTTTTGAAACAATTACCAGCTTTAACGTGGGCCTTAAATGTGCGGAACTGCTGGTGATAGAAAACACCTACAAAATAAAGCAGTTGCAAGGGTTAACTCACCAGTATAAACATAAAAGTAATTTGAACAAAAAAATTGTCACGCAAGTAGTTTAACAATTTCTATGTAACAATATGTATAAAAGAGGCTTACCAGGGTTTTTCAGTAATCCAAGAATTACAGCTGGTAGTTAACCAGTATTTATAAATGAAACCTGGCTTGACCACTTTAGGTTGGACTTAAATATTAACAAAGAGTTCGAGAAGTTAAAATACTTATTCACATGACGTTTTAACCATCATTGCTCTTACGGAAAGAACATCAAAAGAATTTGTTATTTCAATATATATATATATATATATATATATCAATTTACAATATATGCATTTGGCCAACCAGTCCTAATTTTTCTTAGCTATTTTGATTCCGCCAATACAAACCAACAATTGTCAACTTAGTTTAGGATTTATTATTTTATTCCTAAATGGACACATTATAAAAACTTTTTAAAAATAATAAATTATTTAAAAAAAATGTTTTAAAAAATGGCACTTGTATAGGAAAACGGCAAACAGTAAAATAGACGGAACTTTAACATTACAAAAAATATATTGCACAACCAGCATTATTTGATTATTTAAAACATAATGTGTTGATTTTTTGCTACGTTATGTGCATATTTTTAGCAACTCTTGAAAACACCTGCGTTTTTTTTAAGAAATAAATATTACAGAACGCAAATGTGCAATTTATGATAGGCAGTTGTTTGCCATTCATAAAGCCGCAAAAATTGTCTTCTAATAATCAAAGCCTCTGTTATTATTTTTACCAATAATAAGTTGATAAACTATGCATTCCGCAAATGATACAACGAGTATAATTTACAACAATTTGAATATTTTGATTTTTTATCGTAATTTTCCACAAACATAAGTAAAATTAATGCTGATGCTCGCTTTCTTTCTTTTTTGCATTGAAGATGTAAACTAGTAAAACTTTAAAAACATTTGCAGTTGCACAGAATGCCGTCAATAAACAAAGAAATACGTAAGTTTAAAAACTATTTAAAATAACAAAGATAGATGTATTCTACTTTTGTTACGCAAAAACATCTATTTTTCAACTATAATGTCACATGACAGTTTTGATAAGTGATATTTTATCTACACTGTCAAACTTTACGTAAAAAAACTTTTTTGTAGGCAGATTAATGTAATTATGAAATGAATTAATAATTTATTCAAAATCAGTCAATCGAATCACAGCGTTTGATTATTTATAATATTAATGTAATTGTTGATTTAATTAATTGTTAGTAATTCATCAGTTTAGTTAATGAACGATTTGTGCTTAATTACTTTTTACACTTTTAATTAATAATAAAAAAATAGCTTAGTTGTCATCATTATAATTATCAATTCTTCTATTCACAAAGTTTTTATAAAAAATGAGACTGTGGAAGAATTGTCTATGTAAAGCATTTTGTTAGAACCAATTCAATTTAGACTTAGAACTGGTTCTAACATTAATTTAATGTCTCATGATGGCTCCAAAATGAAAGACAATTAAAAGATGGATTAAAAAATATTGCCGCACAGGTTCACTTGAAAATATTCAATCAGAAAAAAATAGGAAGATTAGAAGAAACTATTTTGCATGTTAGCAACAAGATTGAAGCAAATTCGTATCGATTCGTTCAACGTTTGTCTTAAAAAAATAAGTTTACGTAAGTCAGTAATAATAATTTTGAAAAAAAAATTACATTTTTATCCATACAAATAGCAAAAAGCACAAAAACTTTTTCCAAATTATCAAAACACGCGTTTAGAATTTTGGCTAAAAAAGATTTTTTTATTTTGTTAACCACATAATATGAGCAATAAAACACATTTACAACTGCTTGACAAACAGAATTTGCGTTACCGGTTTGCCAAAAATTATTATTTTTGAAAAAAGCTGCATTCTCAAAAGCGTATGGTGCAAAATATGACTAGCTGGAATAATGAGCTCATTTTTTCTTTAAAGATCAAGTAGGAAATGCAATAGTTGCTAATAGTAAACGTTATGTAGAAGTGTTACAACTTTAACTTTAGTTACACATAGACAATATATTGTATATTCTAACCATTAATCATAATTTTGCTAATATTAAAACAGAATGCATCATCAAAACGCATCGACTTATACTATAGTTTCAGATAAACCAAGAATCTTAAAATTAACAATGTACGCGATTAGGTAATTCTCACCATAGACAAATAGCGATTATCATAAAAATTATTTGTAAATTTGTGAATATTGTTTGTAAATCCTAATCCAAACGTAATAAAACTGGCAACGTGCAGTACTGCAAGAAACCGTGTGTCCCTTTGAATTTAATTTTATGTTTTTAATAATGTTTTATAAAAATACTCTGATAATCATATACATAAAGTTGTGCAGTTTCTAAGAAGGTGTCGTACTTCTTGGAGCTGAGCAAGCATACGCTAGCTTTCGGACTGCATCTGGTACATATTAGCTAAACAACTTTTGATAAAAAATTTCACAAGTTTCCATAGAGATGGGACTAAACATTATGTCAACGCAGTTTTGTTTGTATAATTTGATTATTAAAACTTTTTATTAAAAACTGTTATTAGAAACATAAATTTCATTAAAATATCTAGGCGTTAAAGCAGTTTTTCATTAATTGAAGCCAATCATAAATTGAAATTTGACTACTTTTGATAGTCAATATTTACCAAACTATGTAATAAATCAACACCTATATTTCGCATTGACTGCACTAATCAATTATTAATCTATCTAGCATTTAAATAACTAAATTAATCAAATAGTTGTTAAGTTGTACTTAATATAAAAAAAGGCTTATTTTTAGTTGGTTATGTCATCTATGAATATTAACCGCTGCGGTACCCCTCTTAATAAATATCAACTGTGCAATCGTTCTTATTTATTTTTATTTTTTCCGGGTACAAAGGCCAATATTATAGGGTTTACGCTTTTGTTACTACCTCACAGCTGCCTTTGAATATGTACTTGTAAATTAATTACATAATAATATATACTACCAAACCCGTTAATAATATTATTTTATTTCTATTGTATACAAGTAAAAGAAGACAAAGTTCAGATTGAGCTTTTTTAATTACAATAGTTTTAATTTAAATTAGTTTTAAATTTCTTCTTCATCTATCCTTTATTCTATACTCCATTCAATATATGTGAATAAAATAATCAAATACAACTAATACGCTTAATCATTATCAGATAATTAAATAATGTTAAATAAATTAGTCTTTAAAGGAATCATGTTAAATATTTCTGTAAAATTAATCCTAATTGTTTCAATAAAAATAATAATTAATGTAATTTTATTTATTTATAATAAAATATTCTACTTATTATATTTTTTATTTAAGACAAACTAGTTTCGCAAACTATTTTGTATTTTCAATGCCATTATAATAAAATTGATTGATTAATCAATAAAATGAATATAAAGTTTTTCTACAAAGTTAATAAAAAAAATATTAATTAATAATTAAGTTAATAAATTGTTTCATATAAAGTTCTCAAAGGCAATTTATTATGAATTATAAAATTACACAATTAGTAAATTATATTAGCTTCAAAGATATAATATTAAATTATGCTATCTGTCGAAATTAGCAAAATTGTAGTCCTATATCGTTCCCTTAACATACTGATGCGCATACCAACCCGGCTACAAATTAGTAGTCTAATCTTTCGTGACGTGCCAGTTTGATTTAATTTTCTGTAAATTTAATTGATTAATTTACATATATTATGCTAACTAATTAGTTTCCATTAATGTATGTGTAAATATTCTGTTTAAATATAAGCAAGCCAAATAAGTATTGATTGCAGCATGAATTATTAGTGCAACTATCTACTTTAATTTACCACTAATAGCTGTTTATTGATTTAGCTTGTTTGAGAATGGTTGAATACATTAACATGCCAATTAGTGCATATCATACATATAAAAGTTTCAATAACATGAATATTAATTTTTTTTACAAAATAAACAAAACAAATATATGGTAAACAGTACAATTGTTGGCATTGTTATAATTATTGGCACGGTCAGCTTAAAATAAGAATTACAACAGCCATTAATGTTTTCAATTAACTATTATATCATCTTATGTTATTTTACAATATCTTGGAGCTCTTTTATGTTACACAGTTTACTGTGTTTATTTTTAGCGGGAATAGTTAAGTGTCATCCGAAGAATTGCAACTGTTGCGGCCATTTTTTCTAAATCTGGTAAGACATGTCCAAGTTTATGTTACATTATTATAAATAATAACGCTTATTTGACAAAACAAAAATAACAATATTTTCTTATTGATCTTATATAATAGTGTAGTCAATTCTAATCTAAAAAATATTAGTTGATTTATTAATTTTGTGACTGTAATGCAAGAAACCGATAAAACATTGTTATTGGCCGCAAGGCCAATAACTGTACATTATCAAATATCACATTTTATAAAAATCTATTCTAAAAATTGCTTGACTAATGCTTTTAAGCACTTGTGTTTGATTTAACATCTAAATTACAGTCCTATTACAGTTGTTGGCCTCTGCCAATAACTATAAATATCATAGGGCTAATTACTATACGTCTTAAGAATAAGTAATTATTTTTTATTTCAGAAATCTTGCCGAATAGTACCGAAGATTAGGCCTACCACAAAAAATATTCTGAGAAAGATCTACGTGAAGCTATAGAAGCCGTAAATAGCGGAATACCAAAAAGGATTGCTTCAAAAAAATTTAACATTCCTCGAAAAACAATACAGTTTAGAATGTCGAATAAATTTTAAAAGCTGAACATGGACCATCAACCTATTTAAATACTCAAGAAGAAAAAGTATTGGTGAATTGGCTAAAAGAATGTCACAGAAAAGGATTTCCCCGACAAAAAGAATATGTCCAGAGATTCGAATTTCCAGCTTTATCCACAAAACAAGAAAGTTTTGGCACCTAAAGCTGCATAAAATAATTATGAAATTGATTCGGCTCAGGCAAAATCTGCTTCAACTGTAATGTTCACATTCAGTGCAAATGGCGTAACTACTCCCCCACTTATTATATATCCACACAAGAGGCTTCCCAAAAAATTGCGCATTCCAAAAGAGTATAGTGTCGCATGTAGCAATTCAGTATGGATGAAAACCGAGTTTTTTAATGAATACATAAGCAATACGTTTTACCCTTACGTAAAACAATTAAATATTATTTTTTTTATAAATGTATTTGATGATGAGCACAAGACACACCTAGACCGTAAATTAAGCAATCTTTGCACAAAATTGGACATAATATTAGTGTCGTTATGTCCAAATGCAACCAGAATCCTTCAGCCAGCGGTTGTATCAACATTTAAACCGCTTAAAGATGGTTGGAGAAAGAGTGAAACTGAGTGGCGGAGGTTCCATCCGATAGAAGAAACGGTAAAAAGTTTTACAATTTGACCAGAAATAATCATTAACGAATTTAGGAGCTTGAGGATTGTATCCTTGGCAGCCAAATTCCATCGACTACAGTAAATGTTTGTGAAAAAATATGTCTAAAATCATTGACAAATCGAACACGGAACTTATATGTTCTAATCACACTATACATTATAAAACATTTTCAAAAATAGTTGGTAAAGAATTGATTCAAAAATTTTCAGCTTGACAATTTAATATATAACGAAAACAAAAAATTTATGTTACTTTATAAATTATATAAAGTTTAAAAATAATAATATAATAAATATAGATAACGTACATACTCAGCCTAGATATAAAGAAATATGGGAATGTACAACAAAGAAAAATATGGAACTAGATTAGACTATACAAAATGAAGTATTGCAAAATAATATAATAGATAATGAAGTTTGGAAAAGCAATACTTACTCTGAACAAGACATTCTCAATATGCCTATCTTAACAGATAATGGTGGAATTTTAACGGAACCACATATAGACAGAAAAAGTACCAATTGAAAAAGAAAAACTTAAGACAGAAGCTTTTTGAAAATCTTGAATTGCCAGCTGGAATTAAAATTTTTGAACTGCCAATTGACAATATTTGATTCAATTGAAAATCACTTACATTAACCAGTTACTCCTGAAAAAAAGGGTAAAAAAGACAGCACCAGAATGCCTTATGTAATAACATCTAGCAATTGGAAAAAACTTAAAGATGAGAAACTGGAGCAACAAGTGAATAAAGTTAAGGAAAAAGAAAATAGAAAACAAAAAAGAGAAAAACAAAAATTACAAAAACAAATAGAAACTGAGAAAAAAAAAGATAATAAAGCTGCAAAATAAAACAATGAAACAAGGGCAAAAATCAAAAATTGAAATTATTTCTGATGTAAACATAAATATAGTGAAAAAAAAACAATGCTAAAAAATAACGTAGTTAGAAACATATTTTCTAAAAAAGTCGAAAATGTCAAAGAAAAGGAATCAATAAAAAAAAATAATAATATAGAGCTAATAAATTTATGGCCAAGAAACCAATGTTTAATAAACAATCTATGCTTCCTTTGTACATATATAATTACTAAAAGTTTAATAGGTATCAAATATTCAAATTGTACAAAAACTTATCACAATAAAACGTTTAATTAATCAAAAATATGAATATAAAGATGAACTTTTTAAATGTTCTTAAAGCAACATTTAATGTATTAAAATTCCGTATGTCTGTAAGTACCGACCTAATCGTTCCTAATAAAATTTAAAAATATTTTGTTTTTTTTTTATCTTTTTGTGAGGTCAACAAATATAAAATTTCACAAGGCGACGGACCAATTACTGAAAAAATGACAGATTTTCAAATAATATTTACATTCATATAATCAATACTCAAAAAAAGTTTAATACAACTCCAACACTCTTAAAGAAAATAAGGCCAGGTTGAAGTTAAAGATATCCTTACGAGGCCAATAACTGTACTGTTTACCCTATGAAAAATGCAAAAAGATAGATCAAAAACATGTTGCGGCATGGTTGAGGCCCACTTTTGAAATAGTATTTTAGATCTATTTATTTCAGGTGACTTGTGGATGAAAATGAATGAAAAAATTATCGAGTATCGAGAACTGCGAAAATTACAAATCCAGATTTAGATAAGTAATATTTTAAATTCATTACTTAAAAAAATACAAGTGCATTTGTCTACGGCCTGATAGAAACGTTTAAACTTGTGATTTAAGTCTGTATTTCTTGGCGCTTATTTTGTACGCGTCTCCCCATATATTCTTTTAAAAATCTTTGTTCAACTTGCTCTACTTTTTTCTTTAGATTAAAAAAAATGTTAGCCTAATCTAACCTAACATTAAGATGACTTTAAAATCGTATGATAATTAGTTAACCAGCACGCAGATTTGATTTGTAAAAGTTTGTGATGTTGTTGCAAAAAGTATCCAAATAGTCCTTATAGCGATAGTAGATGAGTTAAACATTAGTAATATAAGAATTAGACAAACTATACAATACAATTTGGGTAAAGATAATTGGGTTTTACTGCATCACATTAACTCGTTCTCCATCAAATGAAAACTGGCCTTATTGAAACCAATATATTCCTTTCTATTCACCATACGTGAGATCAGCACAAACTTTCATGTTTCTTTAAGTAGAAGTGTTTTCAAAGAGACAAGTTTAGAAAAAAACATTAAAAATATATAATCGCTGAATAAAACATATTTTCTTTAAGTGTTTTAACTGTTGAAGGGTTTAAAAATGCACGTATTATTTATTTTAAAAGTGACCTTAATATATATATAATCTTAAAAATATTAATTTGTAGAACAATTTAGGCTAACAAAAAACACTTTTTTAAATTAAAAAAAACTTGATGAAGATGTTACTTTAATCATAAATTTACTACATGTTGTATTAATTTATTTATGTATTTATTACATTGCAAATAAAAATATAATCAATTCTGTCATGAACCGGAAGAAATAAATATAATTGGAACGAAAAAATGCGGGACCCGTATTCAGGTAAAATGCGAATTTCAAAGACCACATTCAATCAATATGTGGTTTGAGTAAAGCAGATCAACGACGTGGGATATATGGAATTAATACACATACGGCGCTGCGATCTAATCAAAGTTGGTATTTTTGCCAATTTTGTAATCAAACGTTGATTTCAGCGATTAATAAATATTTATTTTGATTTGCTGCTACATAAATAAGGATATATTTCAGTTATTAAATACATATCTGGATTAAATTTATATTTAGTTTTACAGCGTAAATATTTTTTCTAAAAGTTGTTCAAAGTTTATTATATTTTTATTTTATTATGCTAAATGTATTAAATCTATGGTCTTTTCAATTCCATAGTTTTGAAATCGAGACAGGTTAATTACTTATTTTATTTGGTATTTGTAAATAAATGTAAATAAAAAAATAATTTGCAACAATTCTCTTTTCTGAAAACCAATTAAGTTAATTTTGCAATTCACAAGAATGCTGATTTTTATTTAAATGATTTGGAGAACATTTCTTCAAATTTCCGGATAGACAGTTCGAAACCACCAAATCACAGAATGTATAATAAACTAAAGTTTATTTATTTATACGTCGCTAGTAAATGGAAAAGAAAGTTCTATAGATATGTGTGATAAAAATCATTGAAATAGTGTGAATAATTGAGTGGCCAGCAGCTTTTAGCGTCAGCAAAAATATGAATTAGAGACAATAAAACACATCTTACAAAATAATAAATATATAAATAATAAAAATGATCAGTTGATAATTCCATATGTTAGAAAACATAGATCAAAAGAAATATTTTAAAAAGTAATGATTTCTCCAAGAGCTTAGCCTGTACAGATCAATATATTAGTAATAATATTAGTCTACAATTTGTAGCTTCAATAACTAAATGTCTAATTGACAAAACATAAATTAATATATTCATATATGTCCATTTTATTTATTGAATTTTTAAATATTTTATTCCATTTAATTTTTTTTATTTGCATACCACTGAAGAAGAAGCTATTAATAACTTCGAATTATATAATATAATTTTTATTTAATGGTTTTTATTTTATAAAAGACTGCACTCCCGCAAATTAATTAATCAATATTATATAACAGTCGATAAAGAAACAAATAATTTCAAAATTACGTTTCTCATTTAAAACGTAGGATTCGTATATGAGATCACTATACCGATATTCATAGATATACCCCATCTGAAAGTATTTTTTAAGCTAGAAGCAAGTTGTAGATGATAAGTAAATTACTAATAACTTTGAACTTTAGTGATTAATTGTGCAACGAGCCCCAGGTATCCATTTTGAGTTTAACCTAATTTTTTCAAACTAATCATTTGGTTCTACTCTAAATGCCAATTTTGTAGGAGTATTTATACTGCTCATTCACAAGCTAGCAACTATTTGCGTCTTAAATTCTAAAACCAATCTAAATTATATAATACTTTCTTATTTGATGGTTATACAATAATAATATTCAGTAAATATATTAAATAATTTTCTATATTATTTGTCAATAAATTCAGTATTCAATAAAACTAAATTTGAACTGTATTGTTAACCTCCAACACAATACATCATTCTTCAAATTAACATAAAATAATAGCGACATAATTATTAATTAATTACATTAGTGCGCTTCAATGCAATTTCCACATTTTTGGAATAAATGACTTGTCTGTTTATTTGTAACACAATGCAGATTATTGCACAACAATTTCAATTATAATAAAAATGGATTTAACTATTTAATTTCATAAATTTTATCTAATAAATTTCCATTTTGTTATTGAAATTACAATACTGTAATTGGGTTACAAATCCCTTTAGTAAAATAGGTTAAAATGCAATTTTTTAATTATAATATTTTAATGTAGCTAATGATTGATGATTTTAACATAGCAAAAGCAATATAAAGTTTGATAATAAATAACTCAATTTTTTAAATATAAAACTTGTTTTATACTAATTTAATAAAAAAGTTGTCCATTATGCCGTCTTGCCATTTCATCAGCTAATAATTGTAATCAATACTAATTCAATTATTACTAATCTAGTAAAGATTGTTGAATTAATCGTAATAGTAACTTATTGAGACCAAATTCTTCATATTAATTCGAATTATCTCTTTCTTTTGTGCTATGACTAATACACTTTTTGTTCACTGTGGTTTTTTCATTACGTTTTACTCCTTTTCAAAGTTTGACAGAATTATTTATTTCTTTGTCATTCAGTATTTCTTTCAATGTTTTATCCTTGTTGTAATGGTTTACCGTTCACTCTTGTTCTTTGCAAATTTAATTTATGTTCATATTAAAAAATGATTTTTACTATTATAACTATTATAAAATTTATTTGTAAATTTTCAAACATCATTTATAGATAGGTCGTGTTGTGTTTGTTAATGCTAATCCAAACGTAATAAAACTGGCGACATCTGTTTATACCCATATTTTTTATCATATTTTCTAATAATTTACTCTGATTTTGTAATTATTTTTTTCATTAATTTGAATTTACAGTCTTGTTAAGACTAGTAACGCAGTAATATTATTTTATATAAATTAGTATCAAGTGTACAATCGTTCTTATTTATTTCTACTATTCATAATTACAAAAGTGATATTATTCTAATAAAAAAATGTATTTGTGTAAAAATCAAATGAAGTTTTTATTTGATTATATCAGTTCAAATAAAAACTAAAAATGCTTTTTAGAAACTGTGCAGTTTCTTGCAATTTTGCTAGTGGCTTCAAGAATATGTGCCATAGTTCGCTAAAATTTTCGGATTTTTTTTGTGTGTAAATAAATTTAAATTAAACACGATCATTAAAACAGCATTTGGAGCCGTAAATAAACGCTTTGACTTTTATTTTGTACTGTAGGCAGACACATGCGAAATTAAAACTGTTTTACCAAGAACACTGTGCACAATGGCAAATTATAAATTTAGATGTTATAATTTACAAAAAATTTGCAAATAATAATAGTAGCACAAGTAGTAGAGTTATTAGTTATGGAAGTACACCCATAAAAAAATACTTTAACAAACTAAAGTATTTTGAAATTATCTACAAACTCCTCACACACTAAGACAAATATCATCCTACTGTTTCTGTTCTTAAAATAATTCTATGCAGACAAACCAGTTAATAACACTAAAACCGTTGCCTGTAGCTTAAATATGTTGTACTAGCAGTTCTTACAAAAATCAGATCTCAACAGAAGCATAAGTATATTTAGATGAAATAAAATTCTTGATATTGCTAGTTAAAATATGTCAGTTATTATACGTACAAATCCGCACTTTATGATGACAAAAAGTTAATAACAAGACAACGATACCAAATCTACGACGGGTCACCAAAAAATAAATTAGACTATTTGAGCCGTTTTTTTGGAGTTACTATTAGCCAGTAATTTGGCAAAATGTTGCCAAAAATTATGTCTAGAAATGCTTCATTTGCGTTTGCAAATAAAACCAAAACACGCAGAAAGCACTATTCAACGTAAGCTTGCTAAGTGCTACCCCTAAAACCAGTTTATTTTATAGTAGTTGGGAGAAATCAAAAAATGTCCTTAGGATTCAATGTAATTGTTTTATAACAAATACTATATCGTTATTTTTAAGCAAAGTATTGCAAAACTTCTTTTTTGCGGTGGTTAAACTGCGTTGATCAACGTGTCCAAACATTTTGTTTAATTTTTGATATACGCTGCCAGTAAAATAATCAATTGATATAGAGTATACCAATTAGTTATTTTTGTAAATATGTAGTAATGTATATAGATTAATCAACATTTAATTAAAAAAAAAAGTTTTGGTTTAAACGACTCCAAGTCTTCAGGATTGTTATTGCGGAATGATGTGATCTTGCAGGTAATGTAAGTACGTTTTGCCACAAAAAAAAACTTTAATTTTTGTTATATGCTGCTAATAAAATAAAATAGTAGACATTTTTGTATATTAAATTTTAGTAAATTAGTTAAACTACACCCAATTTACAAAATATCCTGGTGGCTTAATTTTTTTATAATTTTTTTGTAACGAAAAGTGTAAATACCATCAATTTGTTTAAATAATGCTTCTCATTTCATTAAATTCATTTTTGAGCAATTTGCAACACTTAAGATGTTTGGTTGTAAAAAGTTGTAGCAGTTTTTTGTGATTAACAAATATTTCAGCCACAGTTATTTAGTCGCTAATCAATTTATTATTATATTTTAAAACAATGTTATTGTTTGTGCGATTATATTGTTTTGTTGTAACTTTAACAACCTTCCAAGTTTCTGTTGCTTTGTTATTATTATTAAATATTTGACTAGAATAATATTTTATTTTTGCTAAATCAACATTTTTATCATGTATAGATTTCTCTATTTTATACTTATTGATCAGTGTAATATCGTCTAAGTTGTATGCTAGCCAGAATAAATGTTCTAATCTTTTTGATTCAACAAATAGTTCATAATTAAACCAAAGACATTGTTTTTGTTTTATATTTAATGTTTTAATAGGACATGGTATATCTAAAGAGATTGTGAGATTTTTAAAGTTGACGTTAACATCTATACTGTTACATGTATTATTCCAATTTTGAACCAAAACAAAAAAAAATGTAGGTTTGAATCTGCATAGTTTCAAATTATTTGCAACTTCTGTTTGCAACGTAAATTAGTTTCTATTTTTAATATTATTGATAAATGATCCGCTAGTAGAGAATTGATAGTTTTCATTTATATAATTTAGAATCAATTGTTGTAACCATATAATCAATTGCACTGATAGAAGTACGACCATTAATATTTGTTAAATACCTTGTAGGATTTTTGATTGATAATTTTAAACCAAATAAGTTGAATATATCAAACAATAGATTTTTATTATTTAAACTTTTAATAAAAATCTATGTTAATATCACCGCAATTGATATGATTAGTTAAACTAAAAATTTCAGTAAAAATATTATTTAAACTTTTTAAAAAGAAATAAACATTTCCTTCAGTCGATTGATACACAGACAATAATGTTACATTTATTTCAATTAAAACTATTTTTACACATAACATTGCAAGTGTGAACATTTAAATTATTTTTAACTAATACACACACTCCACCATGCACTCGAGAAAATTGACTTATTATTTTATAATTTTGAACTTTAATATTTTCCAAATCGATAAGTTTGCACCAATGTTTAGAAATACACAATTCATCAATATTTTTTTTCATTAAATAAATTGTTTAGTTTATTTCTTATTGACTGTAAGTTTACACATGCTATTTTAAGTTTCTTAGAAAGTGCTTTGCTTCTATATTTTATTAACATTTTTAAGTGTTGGTCTTTGTAAAAAGTTTGTACCGGTAATACTGATAGCGGTTCCATAGATTCTTAATTTTTGTTCATTTTTGTGACATCTATCTGTTGAATGTAATCATCTGCTTGTTGATTTTGTCCGGTCGATGCCAATAAACTACTTAGCGTTTTAGTCGGTTGAATGCAATTATTTAGTTGAACAGATTGATCTATATTATATATTTTGCTAGTTGATAATAAAAGATTTAGTTGCGCTGATTGTTGAATTTGGTCCTGTTTGATATTAACCGTTTGCCTTTTTTCTAGATGCACTTTTACTAGGTTGGCTTTATTTATATAAGAGTTTTTATTGTCAATTTTTTCCATTACTACATGTACTAGTTTTTGTAATATTATTTTAGTTTCAAATTTCTTTGTCAAGTATAAGTTGTTTACGTTTTTTGTTCCTATAAAAATTGTTCTTTTTGTATCTACTAATGCAATAATTTTTTAATTTTGGCAGTTCACTACATAGTCATAAATTTTATTATTATTTTCGATTATAGCGTCTTGGTATGTTTATAAATAATAAGTTTGTTTTCTTTGTAATTTTGTCAAGCTTGATCAAAGATTTTGTTAATTTTCCCAAAATTGCATCTTTATTGCCAGCCATTATTATAACAAAATCTCGATTCAAAAAATTAAAAAAATCTTCGCACAATTTATTAATATCATTTATAATAACATTCATTTTAGCATTTGATTTAAAAATGGATTGAATTTTAAAAAAGTCCGTTAATATTTTGCTTAGTAGTTTAGCATAAAACTAATTGGCTGAAGTAATGCCAGAACAGACAACATTAGATTTATAAATAAGCAAAATTTGTATTGAGTAACTCATCCAGATTTTTTTTATAGCTATCTGACGGAAGATTCAAGACAATCCAAAAGACAAATCTTGCAATTTGTTTAACATCGTTACACTGAATTATTTTAAAATATTACATTTATAAGTTTTGAAACTTTTTCTACTTCATCCAAGACCATCCAAAGGCAGTTTTTCAACTGAAAATGTAACTACAGATTTTTAAGTAGGAAATAACATTAATAGCTTACCTTGGCCATTGAAATCTTTTTTTTTTTAGTGTTTTCTTTGTAACATTTTGATGTTTTGATTTAATAAAGTTAAATACTAAAAAAACCGCAGAAGTAAACGGTGGAAGTAGTATTTTGCCTTATGTTTGGTTTTGGCCAAACATCGGCGTTCTGTAAACATTGCATTTCTGTCCTTGATACATACTATACTATTTTTACTGTTTTTGGTTACTAATTGGTCTATATTTTGTTTATCGGCTATTTTACAGTAAATTCACACCACTATGCAGTTGCTCAACATACGCGTAATTATTGAGGCCTTTTTTCAAGTTAATTTTTTTTTCTCTACATGGCGGACGAAGAGCAAGTTGAGCTGCTTACTGTTCAGCTAAATAAGTTAAAAAAGTTTAAATTTATTGAATTTATATACACTATTATTAATAATTTAAAAAATAAGTGATATATTAAAGTATATAAACAATGTGTATAAAATATATATTGAAGAGACGCAATGTCCTCTGATGAGACAGTTGTAAAGCAGTAATTTCGAATAAAGCCTAGTTAAATAGGTAAATTTATACGAATGCCACAACAACATATGTAGCGCTCGTTACTATTTGTTCAATCGGGCAACCCAATAATAACATTAAAAAATTAAATTTATGAAAAAATTATCTTAAACTTAAAAAATGTATGCAAAAAATTTATTCTATTTTTAATTTTCAAATTTCCTTTTTTAATTCTTTCTCATGTCATTACCATCAGGTAAATATCTCAAAACAATTAGTTTATTTGTTCATTCTCAGAATGCTATTAACCAAAACTATTTTATGTATTTAGCAACTACAACAAAAGTACTTCAAAATGTTTTTATGCTGCTGATTATTCAATTTGCAATACTTGTTTGTGGTGATTTTAATATTAATTTCAAAACTTGTAACGCAGATTTATTGTTATATATGGTCTTAATATATCAATATTACAACATGACAAAAACTGCTACATGTCACTAAATAATATAACTTACGTTTGAATGAGAAATACAATTAATTTTAATATGAAAAATGAAGACTTTTTTAAATCTACAATAAAAAATGAAACATGGCAGGGTATGTTCAAAAAAATAATTCAAACAATAAAGTTAATTTTATTTTATTATTTTAATCTCTGCTTACCGTTTAAAACAAGTAAACATAAAAATAAAATAAAATGATTTGAAAACGAATTACTTAAAGAAAAAAAAAATCTTGATTATCTGTACGTCCTGTAAAAGTCATATTCAATTTTTAAACCACTTTTTAAGAAAAGGAAAAAACCAATCAAAAGCATTATCATAAATTTAAAAATGCAAATAAAGATAACATAATATCGATAAAATCAATATTAATAATACAATTAATGATCCGCTAGAGATAGCTAATGTGTCAATTAAATAATCAACATCGATTTTGTCCAAATAGGAGCACAATGTCTGCAATAAAATCGTCATTAGAAAGTACTTTTGATAACATAAAAAAATCAAACACTTGTTTCAGTTTTTTGCAATTTAAGTTGCGCGTTTGGCTGTGTTGATCATGCAATATTAACAAAAAAACTAAGCTATTATGGGCTAAGAGAAAAAGCAGGAAATCGAATATTGTCTTATCTCACAAACAGATATCAAATGGTTAAAACAACAACTGAGAAAAATACCCAATCTTTTTTAACAAAATTATTAACATCAATGATGGTGCCACAAGGTTCCATTCTTGGGTCTATATTATTTACTTTAATACAGAGAATTAAAGACTTTTCAATTTTCTTAAAAAAACTTTAGAACTGTATATGCAGACAATATTTCAATTTTAATATCCAACAAAGAGTTTGTAGATATGGTATTAGAAATAAACTGTGTACTTAATGATCTTACTAAATAACTTCAACCAAACAAATCAATGTTCATCAAAATACAGTAAAGTCTGATTATAACGAACCCGCTTATATCGAACTCTCGGATATAACGTACTTAATTTGAAACAAATTTTTTTTCTCATAAACTCAACGCTATTTTTTACTGGTTATAGCGAACCCGCTTATAACAAACTTTTGGATATAGCAAACCAAAATATATATAAAATTGGCACAATTTTCCTGTTATAACGTATTTTTTGTTTTTATTTTTCTGTGATTTCCCGATTTATGGATTTGCGCGGTATTTTCTTGAAAGTATTGTATTTTGTTTACATTCATTAGAGTGTGTTATTTCCAAAATCGCAATTTTTTTTAAAAGACTAGTTATATGTCTTCTTTTCATGATAAATAATTACTTTGAAATAATAAAACGGTAACCGTATTTTCACGTGCTTGCAGGCAAATCAAATGTTCCATTTGATTAACATAGGAAAATCGTCTTAAACGCTCAAAATTTTTTTTACAAATTGTAGGTCTTCATATATGTCAACATACCGTTTTTTTTTTGCAAAAAAGATCTTTACTTACTTTTAACATAATAATAATAAATATATAAAATAAATTACGATTTTTTTTATTACCGTTTATAACAAACTTCTAATATAACGAAGTGGTTTTGGTACATTTTTTGTTTGTTATAATCGGACTTTACTGTATTTTGTTATACACAATCTACAGAAACAAGTTCTTTTACTTGATATCAAAATTGAAAAAAATTCAAATCAATTAAATTTCTTAGTTTGGAGTTGGAAAACTCTCTGACATGGCGTAAACATTGTGAAATCCTTTTGAAAATGGTAAATTCCAAAATATATCTTTGAAGGAATGTTTTAAGCAAACATATTTTAGCAAAATACAATCAGTTTCTTAAAATACAGACTAATATTTTGGGGTTTGTATTCACATATAAAAAACGTATTAATTTCTCAAAAACGTGCTATTTGCACAATAGCTTATATCAAAACTTTGAATAGCTGCATGGTGTGTTCACTTCCATGTAATTGGTGGAATTGGTTTGAATTAGTCTTAGTAACTTTCAATAAGAGCGCAGAGAGCGTAAAATCTACGATTATATAATGTGTCAGCCATGACACTTTTTTGAAATTTGTTTTGTTTATATATTTAGCGGTCAGTTGGTCAGTGTTCAGTTTACATCTATGGTTTACATTTTTTGTTAGTTTCGTTTATCTTGTGCTTTATCCTGCCTGTTTTGTGTTATCACTGTGTTTTGTGTGAAACTGTTTAGTGTATAATTTAATTTATATTTGTATATTGCTTTTAAGGTTAGTACATAAAGTATAAGTTTGTAAATTATTATATTTATTTATAACAAATACTAAAATATTTGTAATGTAATTATATAGGAATTAAATATATATAATATATGTATTAGTCAGATTACAATACATAACCTATACATAACCTATACATAATTAAATGTTTTATTTTCACAATTTCTTGAAACACAGAGCTTAGAGACAATACACATTCATGAATAAAAATCCAATATAAATATAAAATACAATATTGAAAAATATTTCAGTTTTGTTCTAAATTTTCTTGCGTTTGAATGGCTTAAATATTTGGCGGAATTAAATAAAACAATTAATTGAAGTACATTAAGATATAATTTAAAATGACAAGAGTAATTTTAGTAATTAGACTAGCCAAGATCAAAGTTTTCATTAAGGCATAGATTTCCTAATCCTATGAAGTATCCGACTGTCTTTTCTCAATTAAAGTTAAAGCTTGTAGAAATCCACAACTTAAGACTATGATATCTTTTTCAGTACATACAAATTTTGCGATTTGTCACATGCATTTTTGTCCTGAAGACATATCTTTAAACATGTACTTGAAAAAGGATGCTGTACCCTTTTTAAATTTACCTCCATTTAAGTATTGATTATTTATTATTTTACAAAAAAATGCTGTTGTTTTCATATAGAACTTAATTGTAAGGTTATACCCATGATTTTTCAAATACAACAGAATCACAGAATCTTTGTAGAAGTAAACAGGTTGTCAACGTAAAATTGAAAAGGAACTGAATAACTCTTGGTAATAATTTTATATTCATTTGCTTATGGTTTATGAGTGTATATAATCAACTTAAAATTGAAACTCAACCTTCAAAATTACTGTCTAAAATATTGTACATTATTTTAATATTTGAAATCTAAAATTAGTAAGTCTGTTATAGTGGAGGAATGTAGGCAGCTGAAACTGCAGAGATTCCAATTCCAATACTTTCTGTTCCCTCAACTAGTGGAGCGACTGTTAAGAAAGATGAAGCTGCAAAGATACCAATTGAGACTGATGCTGAGATGGTAATTCCACTAGCTTCTTTTCTCTCAACAAGCACCGGTAGAGCGAACATTGCGGAGACCAAAGATGTTCCGTCTACTATTAGTACTAGTACTATTGAAGAAAGCAGTAGATATAATACTGTGAAGCAAAGAGGTAAATTTATATTCTTAAAAAAAGAATTTAAAAGTAAATAAAATAAAATAGTATTTTATTGTATATATTTGCATTATTTAATTTTTTATTTAAAATATTTTATAATATTATGCTTTTACAAGGTTTATAGATATTGATTAAATTGTCATCATTACATGTATAGAATAATTAGCAAATTAATAGATTTTTGAAAATTGATTTATCCGGTTTTGCTAAAAGGTTCTCAAATATGAGCATTTGAGAATATTGTTTTATACAATATGTGTGAAATAGGTTAATGTTTATTTTATTTAATTAGGCATAATTTAATTTATTTCTCAATCATTTTTAATTATATAAATATGTATACAGGATATCAAGTGTAAAATTTTTGCGTAGGATCCTTACTTTATCCAATAAATGTGAGAAAAGCTGAAACTTCTGTATCACACGGTTCGCAGATATAAGAACTCTTCTGCTAATCTTAGAAAATGAATTTCCAATTTTAAACAGAGACTAAGAATGGCAGAACTAGAAGCCAAATCAAACATGTTCGAAGAATTTGGAATGATGAAAGAGTCGGCAGCTCATTTTTGCTTATCGCAATTAACGAAGCAGGAAAAAATCATGGCGCTTCACTGTTCAAACAGTCTGGTAGAGGTTATAAACTTCTATCCAGAGTATTTACTTTGTCATCCAAAAAGACAATCATGGCTCTACTAAATGCATTACCATTTAAGTGCGCATTAATTTATCAATTTTTAACAACTTAAAAGAAGATGTATCGCAATTATTAGTCATAGACAAATGGTGCGTCCTGATGTTTGACGAAATGAGTTTATCACCACATCTAGACTACAAATCCCATTTGGATAAAGTCGAAGGTTTTGAAGATTTTTGAGATCATCAAAACGATGAGATTGCAGACCATTTCCAAGTATTCAGGCTGAAGGGGTTGTTTCGGAAATGGAAGCAACCCATCATGTATACATTTTGTAAATCGACCACGAATACACCAGTTCAAACGAGACTGTTAAAATAAGTAATACACTGTACAGGCTGCTGGTCTGAAGATCATTACAATAGTTTGCGACCAAGGGTCAACAAACACAGCGGCAATAAACCAGTTAGTCAAATATACATCGGCAGAATATGTCAAATGGGGTGAAGAAAACATACACAAAATCATCTCACTAGGAGGGCAAGAAATTGTTCCTGTGTTTGATCCACCTCATGTAATTAAAGGCATAAAAAAAATTATTTAAAAGAAATTTAGTGTGGAAGCAAGGCGATAAACTTTTAACTGCTCGTTGGTCGCATATAGAAGATGCATATAAAATTGACAATAAAATTTGAAAATTTGCTGAAAATATCTTGATGTTTTCTAGAACTTGTAAGTATAATTGAATATAAAACGTTTATTCTGAGCATGTGGAATGATAAAAAAATATAACATGTGACTGTGTGCTAATATAATTAATTATATATGTTAATTTATTATTTATTTATTTACAGTTGAAAAAAGTGCAGATGATACAATAACATCATTACCACGATGTGCCAAAGAAACAGCGACAATAATGGAATTTTTTGATAAACTATTTGATAGCGTGAAAAAAGGAACACTCTACTCCAAATTATTAAAACAATTCAGATGCGGTGTCATTGCAACAAGCGGGCACTTGGAACTTTGGGAAAATGCTGTAAGAAATTTAAATAATATGTGAAGGTGGTGATAAACAATTTAAGCAACCTTTACTGAAAATTTTTATAACAACTATCAAAGGTTTTATAAACATTCATTATATTGTTTAAAAACCAAATGTATTTTTTTTTGCCTAGGTCCATCAATCAAGACCCTCTAAATCCAACATGTTCTCAATTTAAGAACTCCTTTAAAAGTTTGCTTGTAAATACATTTGTTTCCTCACACTCTGTACGTGCCAACTGAGAAAAAACTTCGGGGACGTTTTTTACACAATTTTATTGATGGAACCAAAATTGTTGATCCAATCAAACATACCTAACTTAAGTCAAAATCTCATAAAAAAGCAAATGGATTTTTTGGTGAGATATGTAGCAGGGTTTATAAGTAAAAAAGTTTTGAAGAAATTTACTTGTGAACTCTGTCACATACATATATTAAATAAAGCAAAAACTATTAATCCATGCGCCATTTATGAGTTTGCACTCAAAAAGTAGTACTACAAGACACTTCCGAGGAAATTAAAATATTGTAGGCCGGTATTTGTAGAACATTTGATTCAAATTTATTTTTTTACCAAATACCTCATAAGGAAGGTAGATATAAAAAATCATTTTGTAGAAAAGGCTACAAAATATATTTTAAAAAATGTACATTTTATTTTTATCTGCGATAATAAAGAAGCAATAATATTTTACGTTGTCAATCATTTTGTTAAACTGATATTATTTACATATCTAAAAGGTATTAATATGGTTAGAAAAGGGAGTTTGGCTCGTTCATAATAAAACGAGTAAAATAACAAAGTACATCCATTACAGTAAAGAGTAGACAAACAATATTTTTAATTATGTTTACTTCTAATCTAATCCAGTAATTTCATATATAAACTGTGCATTCTTTAAACTGGACTCTTGGTGTTAGTTTTGTAGCAAATTTACATCAACTGTAATTGTTTTTATTTATTTTATCGCACACATTACCAAAATAATATTTTTTTTTTGTACTATGAGTATTGCACTTTCTATTTACAGTTTTTACTACGCTTTTTCATTGCGTTACATTCCTTTCCAAGTTCGACAGAATTATTTATTTTTTTGTCAATCAGTATTTTTTCACTGTTTTACACTTGTTAATTCATTTTCGTTCTTCAAACATTTTTATCCTGTTTATAATATCAATGACAATATATTTTCTAATTATAATACATACAAAATACAAAAACAATATATTTTTTATTATAATACTGCAATCGATCAATCACGTTCATCTTAACAATCTACTTTGATTTTATTTATTTTTTTATTTGCACTATGAAAAAGAAAACACGCAGAAACATATCACAATTCGTTTCATCCGATGATTAATACGTTACGTTATGTTGGGGTCAACAAAAACATCTGCTCTCCGGTTATCTAGAGTAGCCGAACATTATTATATTGTGGGGGTAGCGACCGATATATAGGGAAAAAATCGTACCGGCTCGGAAAACGGCAATAACGGAGACCCGCTTCAAAAAGAGCCGACCGCGATACGAGCCGCAGCACTTTTTTACTGCCGAGAGAATGCAACGTTTTCAAGAGGAAAAGGGAATGACACACAAACATCCATCGTGGGTGTAATTGATTAGAAAATATCGCCGGTCATGACTCAATCAACATTTATTTCCCAAAGAAAAGAGAAAACAAATTTATTTCCACGAAAATAAAATAAAACGTTATATATAGAATACAATAGCTAATACATTGAAATCTTTCGTGGATGAATATACGTTTTAAGGAATCTAATCAGATTAAATGGTTTTATTGTGGGATGTTCGGGCATCTGTATTTATAAATAATAAAATTGCATTGTTGTTCGTTCTCTCGTGTCTCGAACAATAACAATATTCTTTTTTTCAAATTTGTATTGCTCATGTTCTTCATCCATATATCAACTTTGGTCTGACATTCTGCATCTCGCATCTAATAAACATGGTAAACTAGGACACACTGCAATTTGTGTGTGTCTGTTTAAAAGCATTTCTATCTACAAATTTCGATCATTGCGCAATTTTTCAACAATGTCTATGATTCTGAAAGCAGTACAGAGTTTTTGTTGGTGAAAATTTTCATATTATATTAAATAATTATTAATAAAGTAATAATCCAGCGACATTTTCCAAGCACAATGCAAAGTGAAAAACAGTTGCTATTATTAGAATGAAACAGTTTCTCCTTAAGTTCACTGTGGAAGTTTTAGCAAGTTTGCTAACCTTCTGCAGCATATATGATTAGTTATATAAAACTAATTGTACAAACTGAATGTACTTAGCATCTGCAAACAAGATAATTTTGCGGAGTTGAATCCTCTAAATTTTATAGTCTGTTCTACAATTATTATTATTATTTTGTATTTTATATAAGCGACACAATATTATAAGGTTAAAACTAGTTTTTAATGTTCTATAAAGATAAAGTTAATAACTCGAGACGTAAACAAGTTATTTACAATATTCATAAAAATCTCAATTGCTACAACTAACAGATATTAAACGTTGCGGTAATCTCTCAGACTGAAAAAATGTTAATGGTGATCAAAAGGGGAAATCGCCACGTCACGTCACGTTGCGAACAGGTGCTTGCGGTGAAGATTATTTCATTGTGGCGTGCGTTAACTAGTGAAATAGTATAATTGTTGTTTCTTAAATTCAACATCAAATGGGGATAGTGTTTGCGTTATTCATTATATAAAGTGTAAACTAAATAGAAAAGTTTGCTCGAAAATAAGCAGATACATGGTACATGTAAGATTCAAAAACAATAACGAGCATGAAATGATTAGGTTAACTGGAAACGTTTCACACAAAAGTTTGAATAGTAGGACAAAGCAAATTGTTTTACTAAAAGCATAGCAGTAATTTTAATTAAACTTTTGTATACAACATAAGATAATTTGATTAAAACGTATTAAATTATTTAAATTATTTGGTCTAGTAAACCAACAATTTCTTGAATATTTATAAAATTTTGAAATAATAAAATGTAATACAAAGTTTTAGAAAAACGTAGAACATTTATAACGCATCTAAATATTAATTTAATATAAAAACAAGTGCTGTGTTTGTAAAGAATTTAGCAATTGAGTAAACTTAACGAATGAATTACCATCAGTAATTTCATCATTTAATCACATATCCCAATAACAAAAATACTTAATAATTTAAGTAAATAGCTTTAGCATTAACTATTGTTAAGCCAAATAAAAACCACATTGTGCAAGTAAAAATAGTTACTGATCTAGAACGCAATATCAGAATCTAATAATAAAGTTAAAGCTTACAAACAAAATATTATGTACTACATTAAGTGGCCGGTAAAATATTGGAGAAATCAAGCTCAGTTGTCAAAAGCGAACAAGATTGATACATTAAGAAATTTAATTATTACAGATTCAATATAATTAGATAAATGTTATTCTTCAAATGTTAATGTTGTTTCCAAATATTAGATATCAATGCTTTGGATAATTTGTAAGTAGACAACCAAATTAAGCTTAAAGTAAAAAAACAATTTTTTAAGATAATAACAAAAAATATGGTCTTTAGTATCAAGACAATCAATTCAAAAGTAAAATTAACAAATTAATATGTGATACATTTATGTTAGAGAGTGTATCAGCATGGTAATCAAATAAAGAAATTATTGCATTTGTTAAATATTGTTTATTGTAAACAAACATAACACGTGCGTGTTTAATCATGTTGCAAATAGTAAAAAAATATAAATAACCAAAAAACTTGTAGAGTTTATTGAACTGAATATGCTTTTGAAACTATAAAAAATAAAACATAAAACAGGGTTGAGCAGTTTAAAAGCAGTTTAAAACTTTAAAAGTTTAAGAGTTTTGATTGATAAACAAACAAAAATTGTCTAAATGTTAAAAAATGTTTAAAAAATCATAAATAATGCATGATGCCAAAAAAAACTAAGTTATTTAGCAATAAAACTAAAAAACTTGCAATAATTTCTAGACAAATGCATCAGAAATAGGTTTTTGTCTAAAAGAAAAAAATAATTTGATAACTTTCTACATGTTTTCAAAAAGTTAAAAACTGATTTAAGATTAAACATTTTCTAGACAGAAAGGTCAATCGTAGGATACAATTTACAAAAACCAGTTGGATAAAGAGTTTAAAGTTTTTTAGGATTCGCACTAAACTGATGTTGGCCATTCTTTCTAGTATTTTTTCAATACAGTTTGTTAATGATTTTGGCTAATGGCTATTCAAATTATTGGGGTTTTTAACTATTTTAAAAGTATGTTACGCCTAGTTATATAAATTTGATTTTTTTATATGAATGACGCAACAACGCTAAACCTTCCATTCACCACACTATGCGTTTACGTTGTATATTAATTAACACTAATTCATTCAACAATCAAAAGCTGACCAATGCCGTCAAATCATTTGTCCGCATCACTGCACTGCACTCAAGGCATTAGCACTACAACCGGCTTGTTAATAAACTAAACCTGCACTCGTTTTCCAATACATTTTGTAAAATTAGCAAACATAAAATTTCTTTCTTGTATAACACCATTAGTCATGATGACATCTTCCATTATAACATTAATACATAGTATACCATAGTATTAGTCATTTAATTATTACTAAAATATACTTTAATACTAATTTGTTTATAACTGCTCTTACTAATATAATGTACCCTGCATACAAAATCAAGGGTGCTTTTGGTACGTATAACGCCTTATTGCCAAATATAATGTTATCACACAACCCCAAAACCTGCCAGTGTGTTAATAACAATCTTTTACAGCCCTCCGAGCACACTGTATTACACATCTTTAACTTCCCCTTCCCCCTCTTGGTGCTTTTGTGAATAATCTCTGACAACTGAATTGTATCCCAAAAAGTTTCCTTACCTATTGTGTAATTAAATCTTTTTTCTTGAAATTTGTAAGGTAAAGAGTTGCCAATACTTTCTATTAACAAATATTATAACAATCTATAACTAATCTAATGCTTATCTACTTTTAACACAACCTCACACGCTTTACCTGCATCCATATAACAATGTTTATGGTACATTCACTATTATAAACAATGCTAATAAATAAAACTGTTAATAAGTGATACAATTAATTTCTTTCAAACTGTCAGATATGTGCTTTGATTCTATATTATATTGTAAATATTCAACAACCTAACTCTCAAAACTTAAATTATGTGATGGTTTTGCATCTGATATAGAATATAATTGAGTTTAGATTAGAACAATATATTAAAAAATAAGACATGTAAAAAAAGATTTCCGAAAAAAAAATTAAAAAGTGTTTCTTTTTATAGTTAACTTTTTACAACAAAAATTAGGAGAGTAGTTTGGGCTGCTACGTGTATATTCAAACTGTATCGCATTTTGGTTTTATCGGTAATTTTGCGGATGTTGCTGTAAAGGACGGATGCGACCACAAGAATCAATGCTTTACTGCCGCTTTGGTTTTCTTTTATACTTTAGCAATCAGAGTCATAAACAATGTTGTCAATACGACTTCGACTTGATCTTCTTTTCAAGAACGCAGTTTCTTAAAAATAATTATTTTGACGACGCCGACGCCTGAATTTATTAAAGTTACACTTTCTTGTCTATCTTGCTGCTTTATTTTCTTTAATACACCAAGAATAAAAAAAAAATCTTTGCAAGAATTTTTTTTATATTTTTTGAAGTCTAAATTTTAATAAATACAGGTTAGAAACAGTTTATTGGTAAAAAATAATGTCTACTTATTTTTCTAAATGAAATTAATAAATAAGTTTTTTTTCAAAAATTTATTGTTGGGTGTAGAAACTAGCACAACGTCATTTCTAATAAACGCGTTATTTACCTTTAAGTTTAAACTTTTATAGAGTGTAATATGAGCTTTTAGAAACACACAAATTTCTGTTATTAGAATCAGTTTTAGTTTACATTAATGTCGTTTGTAACCATTACAAAACTATCAAACAATAAAAATCTTTATTGATACACAAGATTGAAATAGTTGGTTATTTAACTTATATATGTATATTAGGTCGATGCATAATTATCCGCCGTTTTTGGGTTTTCTCTTTCTTTAAAACGAATCGGTAAAAAATTGGACAATCTAAAAACTTATCAGAAACTTATTTGGTAGACTTATTGGTGTTGAAGTACTCGGCCGGTGTCTTGGTAGTGCCTTAGTCTTCTTACATAGCCGCTAAAATGGCTTAATCATTAAAATCTAAAGAAAAACTTTTTCGTCTTGACTTGTTGTATAAGCTAGTACCACCATTTTTAAAGCAAATAAACCACTCTCGGCATGTCATTTTGCTAATAATTTCTTTTGCTAAAAATACCGTTGAGATAGCGGTTTTCCAACTCTAAAACCTAACAAACTAGTAGTCGTAGTCAACAAGCAGATTTTTTTAAATTTCTCATTGTCGCACTAGTTTCTCATTGTCGCACTAATGTCTATACTAACTCTATTAATAAAATTTGAAGAGATATGTTACCACAGTTTACATCTTTTAGAAGCTGTTTGTATATATTTTAGAGTAGAGAGAATAAGTTAAGATATTTTTTAATGTGTATACTTAAGTATTTAGTTTAGTAGTAGTATGTAGTATAGTTATAGAGATATGTGAGCAATTCTATTTCAAACGGACAAGAGCAGGAAGAGGGTGCATCAAGAAATTTGCTTTAGTATTTTTTGTTTGTTTTTATAACTTATTAGTAGTCTTTTGATCGGTTCATAAAGGTATAAAACCTTTAAAAAAAATTCAACATTTTTTTATACGAGGCATAGCCCAAAAAACCGATATTTTGGTCCTACTGGTTTAGACAAAAAGAAGCATTTTTGTAATTTTTTAACCGCCGAAGTTGACATATTTTGATGTAAATTAATTAGAAAATATAAATTTGTTTTGTGTATTTGGGTTTTAGAGGTTTAAAACTCAAAAAATCTACAAAAATAGGCCTATTTTCGACAAAAACTCTTTTAAATACACATTTAGCAGCGTTTAGAGAAACTATACACCAAATATTATGAAAAATTTAAGTTTTGCAAACAATTCTACATAAAAAATAGTTAGTGTCGTGCTTATTGGGCGTAGAAAAATCAATCTAGAAAAAAAAAATTAAAAAAAAGTAATCTTTTGTCGTTTGAAACAATTTTGGTTAATTTTACATGATGTCTGATAGTTTTTGCGCTTGCGGCAAGAATTAATCTATGGGCACCACAGTTATATTATTATTTTTAGCATTCAAACATAAATCCGTCCGGGGCTTAAGTTTGACAAAAAAATATTCAATCCTCATCCTAGTGTGTTTATAATATTTTTTGTAAATATGAAAAGAATGAAATTAATTTTAACTCAATTATCTTCTGAAAATTTTGTTTTTTTTTTTTAGATAAAGTTTTCTACGGCCTATAAGCACGGCAATGACTATTTTTATGTAGAATTGTACACAGAATTAATTTTTTTTATAACATTTGGTGCATTGTTCCTTTGAGCGCTACTAAGCGTGTAAAGTTTTAGCGCTCTAAAACGCAAATACGCAGAACAAATTTATATTTTTTAACTAATTTACATCAAAATACGTCAGCTTCGACGGTTAAACAAAATTACAAAAATGCCTCTTTTTGTCCAGACCATCGGGACCAAAACTTTTTTTTTTTTTGGTTTTTCCGCCTATAAAAAGTGTGGTCTCAAAATGACGTCAAAATTGGATTCTACGGAACATTTCTGATCAATTTCGCTAACAACATTTGTTTGCGTTAAAATTGCTATTTTTAATTTTAAGTCAAATTTAAAAAACGACAAAAAAAACTTAAAAAAAATGTAGAATTTTTTTGATAGTATTATATTTTCACAAACAGATAAATAGACTCCCTAGCTCTGGTCTGTTTGAAATTGCCCATGTTATTAATGTTATTCATGTTATTTTATCTTGTTATTGGATGTATTTCTGTTGGGTAATAAATATATTAAATGTTCCTACTGCAACACATAGGTACAAAGTTTATAAAAGATAATAATTTCGTTGAATCAAAAATAGCCATTAAAAAGTATAGACTGAAATTTTATAGAATGTTGCTTGTATAATGTGGACATGGGGCAGATATTAAATTATAATTCCAAGTCCCTGTAATTGCAGGGCATGGGTAAATATACTTCACGGTGTTTGAATGAGACATATTTAAGATTTTGTTTTAAGTTTTCCTATAAACAGACAATTAGAAGACAAGAAAATGATCAACAAAAGAAATTCAGATATGGTAATTTTAGAAAATAAACAGCGAAACGCAAAACTAATCAATATTAGACAAGAAGAACACACACAAGCACAAATTAATTATCTGTCTAGAAAATGAAACAACACTGCCTCCAAGTTTTGACAGTATATTCTGTTTAAAAAACAAAATAGAATACCAAATAACAACAAAAATAAAATAGAGAACTTTATTATCAGTCACCAAAATCTTCGTAGCATAAATCTCTGTATGTCTAAACATTGAATACATAATGATAATTCATATAGAAACTGTAGCAATAAAAGGCTACTGTATAGGTGCTTATTTTTGTAAAGTTAACTATAAACGTGGGTGGCGGTGCATTAGTATTAGTTGAAAATTATATAAAACTGTAGAAATAAATAAAATATGCCACAAAACACATTTGAAGCGACAGGTGTAGTTAGTACAACACAGGATATTAGGAAATCACATAATATTACTACACCAACATTCATATTACACGATAGTCATATGCGGTAACTTTAATATTAATTTTATGTCAAATTCAATAGATTATTCTGACTTAACAAATCTTTTTAAAACTCTTATTGCTTTAAAATTACAATAAGTGAACCGACTAGATTCAAAAACTGTTTAGATTATATTTGTGTTACTAAACGCTGCTGTTCTGATCACAACATTCAAACTATTGAAATAAAAATAAATAGTGACATTAATAAATTTAAATTAACAAAATAATAAACATTTCCAAGATCTTTTGCAAGAATATAACTGAAAAGAAATTATTGATAGCATTAAGAACATTAATACACAATTTAACAAACTTGTAGAGTTGGTAACAGAAGGCATTAAAACATTAGTTTTCATTTTTTTGCTAAGAGTGGACTACTTAAGTTTATTTCCTATTACAAAACAAAATAAAATACAAAATTCTAATAATAAAAACAACATAAAAATTAGTTATTTTATTACAGTTGCAGAATCTATTATAACAAATAATCATTACTCTAAAATGTTTTATCTCATTGTATAATTAAGAAAAACAATCATTTAATGCCAAAACCTCTTGTAAATTTAATAAATTTTTAATTTATATAATATTTCCAGATAATTTAAAAATTGTTTAAAAATAATACCAATTTAAAAAAAAAAACAATAAAACTATGAATCAATCTTAATATTGAGAAGATTTGCAAAAACATTTAAAGAAATTGTATCTGAAAAATTAAGATACATTTTTTAATAAATATAACTTATTTTACAACTTTTAATATGAATTTTAAAAAGGTCGTTGTCTTGTTCTATTCAAAAATACATGAAGTACCTATTAAATAACCTTAATAAAAGGAAACAATGTCTAGGAATATTTCTTGATTTAAGCAAAGGTTTTGATTTAGTCAACCATTATATTTTGTTAACCAAACTTGATTGTTATGGCTCAAAAGAACTTTCAAATAACTGGTTTTGTTGTTAACAATTCATAATCTATTTTATATAAATGATTGCTTTACGTCTTTTAATAAAATAAATATAGGCAGAAAGAACCACAACAATAGATATGGAGCCACATTACTTGAAGTTTACAAACATAAGTTCACATTCTTTAAAAAAAGAGCTAAGTACATAGGAATAAAAGCTTTAAATTTACTACCGACTAAGCTGAAGACCGTACTTATAATAAGATAATATTTATAATAGATAAATATTAAAAAAATGTTTATTGATAGAGACTATTTAATATTATTCGTAAAAAGGCTCAAAGACAAAAATCTAATTCTAAGCAATTTTGCATATTTTTGTCCTCTTTTGAACAAAACCAAGCGCGATCTTCCACGTGCAAATCTGGGGCACTTCTATTGATTTTTTCGACCCCAAAGTTATGGCCGTTTTTTAAAATTTTTTTGCTCACTGGGAGCGGAGATAATTGAAAAAAACGCAAAAATCGTTTTTTGCATGATGCCAGAAAACCAAAAAAGCTTCTGGTTCTTATTTTTTTTTTAAACACCTTTCTGAAACTGAAATAGTAATGAAAGAAGTAGAAGTTTAGGAATCCATGCATTCGAACGATTAATTGAGCAATATAAGAAAATTTAAGAATGAAGGATAATCTTAAACTAAAAGTATTATTTTATTAGAGAATATATTTGTATTATAATAGTATTTAGGTTTTAAATAAAATTAATTAAAGTTTTAAAGCTTATATTTATGTTGAAATTTAACTTCACACTCTAACACATCAAAGCACAATTGTATGAATGTCAATTTTTATATTGATTATGGATTTTAAGTAGTCATAAAATGCTAATGAGCATATTTAATATTTAAAAAAATCATTGGTATAAATTAATAAAATAGAAAACCGAAGTTAGAACTTTGAAGGACACCGTTTTTTTGCAAAAACTTTTATCGCACCGCTTTGCATTCTTTTTAATATTTATGCACAAGTTATTATCAACTAAAATCCATTTTTTATTTTTTTGCAAAATATTTTTTCAAATGTTTTACAAAAATAAATGTATAAAAGTAATGTTAAAACTACAAACAAAATATTTTCTTTTAATTTGTTGAATATATCTATTGCACTAATGCGGTGCACCACAAATTATTTTTCTAAAAATAACTTAATATTTAATTTAACAGTTTATTAACACTCGCTGCTAACCCATTTTCAAGGTCGTTCCCCAGGTGCTAAACACATTATTCTTTTCAAATAGTTTTTATTCTGATGCAATATTTGAGTAATTCTTGACAATAGCACACACATTTTAATTAGATGCTTATAATAATACCCAATACCGGGGAATAAAAAGAAAAAACTGCACTAGCTCAACATTGCTTCAATGATAATCACCAGTTCAATTTTTAAGATGCTAAAATATCAGATACTGAACCAGGGTATAAAAAAAGAATAATAAGTGTAATTGTTCATATTAACAGAACAAAAAATAAGAACAATTTAATAACCTACAAAGAAAAATTGTCCAACATGTATGCAAAATTAATTTCAATGTGCAAATAGTGGATGTAATGTATGCAACCATAGCAACTTATTAAATGTAAATATTGCATCTAAGAATTTACAAGTGTTTTAAAGTGTATATGTACGTAATAATGAACGAATTTTTAATACCGATGACAATCATAATAACTTTTTAAAGGTAAATTAAGTATAATAATTGTGCATGTTTGTAGATATATGTTTTTAAAAAAAGTATGTTTATTGCAATGTCCTTGACATTGATGTTAATAATTTATTATATTTGTAATTGCTGTTGTTGATTAAAATCGTTTTGTTTTTAGCTCTGATGAAGGTAACGACCGAAACGTTAGCAATTAAAAACCTATTATAAGCTAATTATTTGTTAACTATTCTATTCCCAAATGAATTAATCGTAAATAAATTAAAAAGGATATAACAACAAAAATAAAATAAGTACTATTAACAACAAATAGATTCACGTTGGGAAAGTAATAATATAATATATTCTTGTATGCTTAAATTCTTTATTTATTTTCGACTATTTTCGACTAATAGTTTCGACTAATATGCAGAGCCCTTAGTCGAAACTAGTCGAAAATAAATAAAGAATTTAAGCATACAAGTATATATTATATTATTACTTTCCCAACATAACCTCAATGTATGCACCTCTGAATAACAACAATATAAATACATTTACATTAAAGAATTTAAATATTTAAATAAATTACATATTATTAAATAAATCATGTATACAGTGATCTTATTTATATTTTTCATTTTAGTATTATTCATATTCTATTATAATATTTGTTTATTCAAATTATTGATTTTTTAAAATAAATAATTAAATAAAATATAAAATACTGAAATTATAATATTATTACAAAATTGAATTTGTAACACCAATAAAACCGTATGTGCTATTAAATATTTTGAAATAGTTTTAAGCTGTTGATATGTGTAATATGTATATGATTGATATTTAACACAGGTATAAATAAATTTTGACAAAACTAGCAACCATAAATCATCTGATGTAATATAATTTTTAAAACATAATATAATAAAACGATAAAATGAATAAAAATGTCTTGGATAAATGTTTGATGAAAGCGTGTTTTCTCTCACGTATATAGTACACAATAAATCACAAGGATATACAAGCGATGTTGTCTGAACGTAATCGATTTCATTTTTATCGGGTTTGTCAATGCAACGTAACAACATCTATACCTATGAGAATAAAAAAAAAAAAACTAAGGAATGAATTATTTCAGATGCTTTGTAAGCTTTGTTAAACTTGGACGGAAGATTTACCTTGTTAACCATTCCCATTTGTTTATTTGGGATCATTTTTGTTTTCTTTAAGGGTTTCCTTATGGTTTCTTTTCAAAGTGGGTGACATATTAGATACATTTTTAAGGTAAACAAGCTTTTTTCTTTGATATATGTTTGTAAACAGAGGAATTGTAAGCAATTTACTGTTACATATTTTAATAAGAATTAGTTATTAAAATTGCTGCACGTGTGTATGTGAATAACGCCATAATTTGTATTCATCAATTTATTCAATAATGTAAAATTTAAGAAAATAATTGTATCACATTTTATAATGACTCATGGCATATAACTTGATTAAGCAACTAGTCCCAGTAGGGTTGGTAATTAAACTAATTGTATTGTGGATGGTTCTTGTTTACCTCATTACAGACACTAACTAACTCAGTGGGAATATCGGAAATTATTGTAAATTTATGCTTCTTGGTCGCAGCTTGATTTGTATGGTTAATTTTACTATACATAAATTGTGAATTGCGTTTTACTTTTAGGAAAATTTAATCCGATTTTTTTTTTCTATTATGTGTGATAAAAAAAGTTAAGTGTGAAAAGCCGTTTGCATTCTCTCTGTAATATTTTAAGGGCATGGGCCAATTTACTTTCTAGAAATCCCGGAGGAGTTGGGATATCGACAAACTAGGGGATCCTTGTTAACTAACTTTCTTGTTTACACATAACAGTATACCCAATATAAATATGACAACAAACATCTTATCATTGCCATGCATTGTTCAGAGTTTACAAGTATTAACTAGTGTTTATGTCATTAAGAGTATGCAGTTTCAAAATTTATGTAAAGTTTTGTTGTAGTTTGCATAACGTCGTAATGTAAATAACTTTGTTTTGTATTTAAATTAAATAATTAATATGTATGCATAATGCGTGAGAAATAATTTATATACATATTTTAATCGTAACAACTCTCACGTAAAGCTCATTTTGCGTATGTTTCTACTTAAGGAAAATGGGTATTATTACGTGCTATATGTACAATATACTATTGTGCAACACTAAATTATTTTTGTTAAATATAAATAAAAATAAATTTGTTAAATAGTAAAATTTGTTAATTAAAGTTTCCTTTATAAATTTATACACATTTAAATTAATGGAGACTTTACAAATACATTAATTTTACAAATAGGATCGTACAAATAAAAAGATATTTTTTAGACATAGATGGAATTCTCAACTTAATCATTGCTAAGATAATTGCATCGTTAACAATCTTATGAATAAAGATTAAAGATTTTTGTTTTAATTACTTATTGAGGTTACTCCCAACAAACAAAAATGATTAATTTTATATTTATAGTTTATTGTATCTTTTAATCATGTATAAAATAAAAAGTTGTACTTTCAAAGTATTAAATGTTTCTCAAACATTTTTGGATTAGCTTAATACAATCACCAATAATGTTGATTTTCAAATACAGTTTTAAATCTGCAAACATAAAACCTCTGATATGACAGTTATCTGCAATGTTCTTAATTAAAATATTAAATTGTATATAGATTGAAACTCTGAAAAACACCAGACAATTGAATGACCTAAGTACTCAACATACTGTTTTTCATTGGATAAGCAGGATGCTATTAAAAACTGCAGGAAACTTGAAAAACTAAAATTACTATAGAAATAAACTATTATGTCGTGATAAATTTTGTTAAATGTGAAAGATTAGTATGAAAGTTCATCAAAATTGTGTACATTTGCAACAAGGATTTATAAAATATTTGGGTAAATTTCATCCAAATTTAAGTGAAATTTCAGTACCATTAAGACAGCTTACGCACAACAATGTGGTGTGGATGTGGGAACAAGCCCACACAGATTGTGTTAATAAATTAAAAACACTAGTGACGTGAGTACCAATATTAACTCATTATAATCCTAAAAAAGAACTAATAATACAATGTGATGCTAGCAAGGATAGTATTGAGGCTTGCTTGTTACAAGAAGGTAAACCAATATCATTTCCTTCGCGATCGCTTACCCAAACTAAGCAACGATATGCAGTAATTAAAAGGAAGGTAAATACCATAGTTTATGCTGTAGAGAAATTTATCTATTTTGTCTACGGTAGGTTAGTTAAAATTTGTACAGACCACAAACCTTTAGTAAACATTTTTAAGAAGAATATTAATAAAGTAACAAGCAGACTTCAAAGGATGTTTGACAAAATACGAGTTGGAAGTAACATACTTGCCTGGTAATAAGATGTACATAGCTGACATATTGTCGAGATCTTATTTAAAACAAACTAATAACAGTGAAAACTTAAAAGAAAACTGTATAATATTTGAGATAAAAAAACACATACCCATGTCTGACAATAAAAGAGCACAGCACATTGTAGAAACGTCAAAGGACCAAACACTTGTAAAAATTAAATCTTATGTTGAAAATAAATGGCTTTAATTTCAAAAATTGTAAAGTAATTTGAAACCTCATTATGCACTTAAAGATGAAATATCCATATCAGATGAAATATCCATATCAGATGAATTGTTATTCTATGGGGATAGATTGATTGTTCCTATGACAATTCGCATAGAATTGCTGAGGGCAATCCATGAAGGACATTTAGGAATAAATAAATGTACTAAAAGAGCTAAGGAATGCTTATATTGGCCGGGTATGTCAACTGACATTGTAAATTTCATTTCAAATTGTGAGACATGTAATTATTTCAGAAATAATCCTAAACTACCACTTTTACAACATACCATCAGTTATAGTGGAACCGTGGAAGAAAATAGCAATGGACATGTTAGAATACAAAGGAAAAATATATCTATCAATTATTGACTACTATAGTATATGGATTGAATTAAAAACTCAAGATTTAAAAACGTACAAGAAGTGATAAAAGTATTAAACTCTGTATTCTCAATTCATGGATGAAATAATAGCCTATAACAACCCATTTGGAGCTGCAGATTTTAAAAAATATCTTGATACAATAAATGTAAAAATTAAAACGTCCTAATTATTCTCGTAGTAATGGTATGGCAGACAAATCGGTTAACATTAACAAAACATTATTGAGAAAAGCAATATTTAATAAAGCTGATATCAATTTATACTTATTAAAATACAGGAATACACCTATACCGGATATTGGACAAATGTTATTTAGTCGACGGTTAAAAGACAATTTACTCTCTACAACTGATTTGTTAAAACCTAAATTAAATAGTCCACAGGTTCTCAAGCAAATATTAAAGCAACGACAACTGAAACAATAACAAAATTATGATAAAAATACTAAAAAGAACTGTGCAGAAAGGAAGATAGATGACAAAATATGTATAAATATAAAAATAATGAATTAATTGAAAAAGTAGAAATAAATTTATTAAGCCTAGATCCTTTATTGTAAAAGTAACAAATAATAATAAGTTATATAGACGAACTCGAAAACATTTATCTATAAAACCTGAGAATAAAACCTAAAATCTCAGAGATAGAAACTTAATAAAGAAACCAGATTACTTTATTAATTAAAATTGTTAGTGTAAAGATAGAAAATGTTATAATTTTCTACTTAAAAATACAATTTTGTTAAATTTATATTTTGAGTTAATTTTAAAATTAAATAAGTTTTGATTGTTGTAAAATTTGATAAAAAAATATTGTTTAATATTTTATCTTAAGAAAGGGGATGTAAGGTTAGTACTTAAAGTAAACTATGGATCAACATAGCAACAGGCAGTAAACAACATGGCGTAAGAAGAACAGCACGCGTGTGACTAGCTAAATAAAGTATCTTCATAATAAAAAGTGTCTCATTAATAATAATCATAATTAAACGTTACAAAATATTTTTTAGAAATTTGTATAAATTGCATCAACTTGTAGATTTTTATCAAAAAATGTGGTTATCTGTTGGGTAAAATGGAATAGGGTAGATTCAGTTGGTTTAATTTTAAGCAATTCATACAAATAATTTTGAAAAATTAGATTATATTGCAATTGATATATAATTTCAAATATTATTTTTCTTACCACTGACACCTTAGATATTTTCTAGCATTCGGGAAAAAAGTTAGATTTAATGCAAAGATTAAATAGCAACCTTCGGTTTTGAAACATCAAAACATGCCAAAAGGCACAAAAATTTGGCCGTAAACTGTCACAAAATTAAATTTTTTTATGATAGTTCAAAAACAGTACATTTTTTTAAAATAGCATAAATCCAATTATGAACTTAAAAATGCATTTTTTTTATAAAATGACAATAATAGCAAAAACCGATCTTACAATACAAAAATTTTATCAAAAAACACCAAAAAACCAGATCTTTAGCTTGAAACGTACAAAATTCCATTTATAAAATTTCAAAAATGGCAAATTTTAGGTTTAAATCATCAAAATAGAGTCAGAAAGTACCAAAATTCCACCGAAAAAGTTTATGATAATTTAAAAACAGCAAAATCTAGTCATGGAATATGAAAAATAAACTGTTGAAAAAATGTAAAATTTTATTTATAAAATGTCAAAAATAGCAAAAAGCTGCCTCAAAACATTAAAATATTATCGAAAAGCACTAAAATCCGGTCGCAAGCTGCTGAAAGTGCAACACTCTATTCATAAAATAGCAAAATCTGGCCTTGATACATCAAATTAGTGTCAGAAAGTGTAAAAAAAAACTATTAAATCAAAAACAAAAACATCAAAAAATTTGTTAGAAATAGTAAAAACTATCCCAAAAACTATTTAAAAGTGTAAAATTCTATTCAACAATTTTATAAATAGGAGGCTACAAACTGATAAAGTGCAAAATTCTATTTATAAATTGTTAAAGATTGCAAAAATAGTTTTTTTTCTATTTATAATTGGTAATAAAACGTTAAAATAATGTTAGATTACTACAATGCGGCCATAAACGGTTGAAAAATGTAAAATTCTATATATAGAATGTCACAAATGGACATTAAAATATTATTAAACCATTATCAAAAACCACCAAAATCCGATTGCAAACTACTAAAAAAGCAAAAATCTATTTATCAGTCAGAAATAGCAAAATCCGGTTTTAAAATATTGTTAGAAAGCACCAAAATTTAGTTTAAAAACATCTAATTAGTGTCAAAAAGCACCAAATCTAGCTGTAAACAATTAAAATTTTCATATATTCTCAAAAACAGCAACATCCGGTAATAAATATGGCCTTTTGAAAAGTGGAACATTTTATTTATAAACGTTAAAAGCAGTTAAATCCGACAAACAAAATCAACATTGTTTTAGAAAAAACTAAAATTCCGCCATACACTGTTAAAACGTAGAAAATTCTACTTATAAAATTTTCAAAATAGGCAAACGGGTCATTAAACATTAAAATTTGATTCGCGCGGGAGAATGGGCACAATGACCAACCCGCCCATATAAATAATATAAAAACTTCTAACAATTGCCAAAAAGAAAAACTAAGTTTTGTAAATCAAAATACGAGTGGGTGAATGAGCATTCAAACACAGTTTAAACTATTTGACAGAAATAATAACTTGGAGTTAGTGACCCATCTACCCGCCCCAAGTGTTGGTCATCAAGCGATTGGATTGGACATTTGCAGAGAAAATAAACTAATTCTTTTGTAACTACTTCTTAGAGGCATAGGTGGACATTCCAATTCAAATTACCCAATAATAATTATAATCTGGAGTGCAACAGCAAAGTAGTTTACTTAATTTGTGTTTAAAATCTTTAATAATTATAAATAAAACCAATGGCGTAGCTATCTGTCAGCAAGGGTCTGCAATGCGGAAAGGTATGCATGCATACAAGGCTTGCACGACGTCTGGCGGATTTTATTTTAACAATCCGTAAATAGAATTTGGAACTATTCGACAGTTTATGGCCAAATTTTACTTCTTTTAAATAATAGTTTTCATGTTTTATAGTTGAATCTTATTTTGGTAATTTCATAAAGATTTATACATTGTTTAAAAGTTTTAGAGTTTTCTGATAAATGTTTAAAATTTTATAGTACTTTTCAACTGTTAGTTTTTCCTAACAATATTTTAAATATTTAAAAACTGGATTTTGCTGTTTTTAAAATTTTATAGAAGTTTTAACATTTTTTTTAAAGTGTTGGTGCTTTTGCAGTTTTAACCGTTTTTAGCCAGTTTTTTTTTATATTTCAATATTTTATAACTGGATGGTAAATGCATTAGTTTACGATCAAATTTTTGTGTTTTTTAACAATATTTTTATACTTTATATTTAGATTCTGCTATTTTTGACACTCTATGAACAACATTTTGCACAGTTTTACGGATCATAGCTATATTATGCTATTTCTAACAATATTTTTGTTATTTTTAAAATTTTATAAATTTGTTTACATTTTTTAACAATTTATGGCCAGATTTTAATGCATTCTGGTAATATTTTAATGTTTTAGAGCCAGAGTTTGCTATTTTTGTTATCTCATAATTAATATTGTGCAGTTTTTGATATTTTATAACCGGATATTGGATATGTTGATATTTTGTGGCTAGATTTTTATTTTTTGGCAATTTACTAAAAGAATTTTGATTCTTTTCAACAATTGTTTAATTTTTTATAGTAGGTTTTTGAAGATTATGTCCAAATTTTGATGCTTTTTAACAATATTCAAAATATTGTATTAAAATTTGTCCATAAAATGTCAAAAATTGCAAAATCTAGACATAAAATTTATTTATTGTCAGAATGCTCTAAAATCGGGCCATAATAACAGTTTAGAAGTTAAATTTTTTTAATGAAATTTTTAAATATTGCGAGAACCTGCTATAAAATATCAAAATACGTTAAAAATATCAAAAATTCGGCTATAACCTGTTAACAGTTGAAAAATCTATTTTGTTTGGTACTTTATTTTGCAATATTTTTATGTTTTAAGATCGGATTTTAAATATTGTCTGAGTAGAATGAATATTGTACAACCGATTTTAGCCGAATTTTAATTAATTGTAAAATAGTTTTAATATTTTATGACCGTACTTTGTCATTTTTGATTTTTTTACAAACAGTTAGCATAGATCTTTTTAAGGTTCTTCTCATGGTAATCTATTTTTCAAACCAGAAATAGCCTTGAAGTTTTACTTACTAATTTAATATGCATTTACAACTTATTAGATTGGAAACTAAAATTTTATTCTTTATTATTAAATGTTGAATGTTGAATGTAGCAGTTACACACTTTTAAAATGTTCATTAAATTAATTGACAATACCAGATAGGAAAATAAATTATTCTATTATCAATAAATATTGTTTTAAAGATTGCGTAAATTTAAATATGTATTTCCAGAAACTTTTTTCAATGATTCATCAAATTTCTTTACAAATTTTTTGAATCAGTTACAACTTTAATTTGACTACATAAAATCTTTGAGGAGAAATAATTTTATAGCAGATGTTTTTTAAATAGTTTGTAGTATATTAAATCATATCCCTTTTGTATTTATACACTTAAAAAGAATTTAAGAATATTTAAAAAATAGACAATGCAAAGCATGTGTCATAGCCAGAAGATCTCATTTTAAACATCTTATAATCCAAACAAAATTTACCATTATCCCAAAAAATAAATTTTCCTTTATTCATACATTACAATTTTTGAATCTATTAATTTAATAAACTATTCCCTGAAGTTTGGCCATACCTTATACACACCCTATAAAACGGCAATGTGCATCTAAGTCTTTCGTATTACCTAAACATTACATTTACACATGTTTAATTCAAAAAACATTATAGCGGCATATTCTGTTATCTGAAAAACTAAAGATTTACAATAACTTTCAGAAATATAATAACTTAACTTACTGAAAATAAATTAATAATCAGCTCAGGAATGCAGTATGAATAATATTCTTACAATTAAATTAATAAAGTATTGTTACTGCAAACTATTTGAAATTAACATTCTAAGAAAAGTTTTTAAAACTTTTAAGATATTTTTTATTAAAAAGTTTATATTATTTTACTATTAATTATTAATACAATTTTTCAATTAAATTTTTAAACATATTATTTACAACAAAACTAATGTGATTAGAAATTTTATAAACTTGCTTTGCAACATGTGTATACAAACAAAGTTTCTGAAGTAAATACCAATTTTGCCTAGTTTATTATATAATTTCAAGAAAAGTTCACGTTCATTGTTTGTTTGTTTGTTTGTTTGTTTGTTTGTTTCCTTATTCTCTATTTGTTTAGTAAAATTATTTCCCTCACTATAAATTTAACCTTATCTTTATCTCAGGAGGAAAGATCGTAGTACAAAAAATATATATGCGAAGCCCTTAAAATGATAGCAAATATTTCCCACTAAAATAAAAACGGCTGTCCAACGCATAAACGCCCCAACTCTGGAACCGCCCCAAATCCCCTTAACGGCAATCTAAGCTAGAGAGTTTATGTGAATTTTCGTGTAACTCACAAACACTTACATACAAATTACATCAGCTAAAATAGAATTATTATGATACTACTCGCAACACATTATTTTTAAGTATGAAAATTAATATTATTTTTTTCGTCGACTAACAAAAATCTATATATTTAAGATATTGTAGAAAAATTTATTAACAAAAATATACAAACAATAAAACTATTTAATTGAAATTGAATGAAATAAATCCAATTAAAGTTATCAAAGTATCGATTTATTAAAGTTATAAGTAAAAAGTTATAATCACAAAGAGCAAGAATATTATCAATTTAAACATATAAATGTTATAAATAGACCTATATTCAAATCGAATTTAATAATCCGATGAAAATAAATAGTAATGGGATATGTAAATGAAATACTATACATTATTGATACTGAATACACAAATGGTTACAAAGAGAGATTAGCATCAGTAATATCGGTTTTATATCAAATTAAATTATTTTGTTGTGTCGCGATTATAATAATAATTGAATTCCATTCGCTTTATAAAACTAGTTGGATGAATTTACCAAATCTGATTGAGTCAAACAAGTCGTAGAACTTGATCGAAGTAAAAGTTAGTTGTTAGTTTATCAACTTTAATGAAATTTTAGACAAATTTTATTTATTATTTATAAAATGTTATTTAAAACATATCCGATTAAAATAAAAAGAGATTTGTTTTACAAATAGTTTTCTCCAATTTTATTCATGATTGATTTCAAACCCAACTCTACCTCCAACTTACGTTTCATACGTTCAAACAAATTCGAACAACTTTATCCGTTCAAGCCTAGTGATTGTGCGTATGTAGGAGGTAATGCTGAATAACAAAGTTACTTAAAAGTTTTTTTATTTAATTAATTATGTAAAAAACACAAATAGTAAGTATACAAAAGTGCATTGAAACAATATAATATTAATGCATAAAATAATATTTTCTTTAAATATTGAACAGAAATAATACATTTTCTATAATTCATTGGCGAAACTTACTTAAGTAAATCAGATAATAAATAATTTATATAATAGTTTCTACAATGTAAAATGATGGTTTCGATAAGATCCTTTTGAAGTAAATCTTGTATACAACAACGCCTCGGGATAACAAATTATCCTATAAGTTTCTAACTCGTGGCACAAAATGGATATTGTAAAATATTTTAGATAGCTATATTTAAATTTTTAATTTAATAAACTATTTAAAACTAAAATAAAATACATTAATAAAGAATTACAATTTTCCTAATAATTATATGATATTTCAAATATATTTATTTTATTAGATACGCTTTAATTTGTATCAATTATAAAAAATAATATATGCTAAAATAATTACTTAAACATCTTATAAAGTAGACAGACACTTTTCAAGAAATCTTTTACATAGGAAATATGTAATAATATAATCTCAATTTAAAATTTAATTTATTAGAAATGGTTTTGATATTACATAAATTTTATTAAGTTCTTTTATGACTAATGTAGCGAAATAACTCTCTTGGCAGCATAATAAGAAGTTAATGTTCACAATCAGACAATAAGCGTAGTCTTGAGATTTACTTACATTGTCTTCATAGTGTTTTCCATGGATATACTGAATACCTGATTTGCGAGTCGCCATTTTGTGAGTGACTTGGAAATACAAAACAAGTATTAAAAACATCTTATATTTTATCATGTTTTCCTTTTAAACATTTAAAACATGTATTGAATGTTATTAACAATGCAAAGTAACTATTAAAATGATCCAGACAACAATCGGTTAATTGGATTAAAGTTATTAATTAATATTTTTTAAACGGGCCTACCAACTTAAACTAAATTTTTGGTCAACATTATAAGACGCATTGCCGACGTTTTAGTATAATACTCAAACTTTGTATATGTAGTGGTTTTTGCGGTACATTAGTTTAAAAAAAAAACAAACTTAGAAATTTCTAAAAAAATTAAACTTATAGTTTTTTTTACGAAAAACAATAATAGACAACATTCTTAAAACATTACAAAACCTAAGCCATTTACGTAGTGCAATTAGATATTTATTTGTAAACTTTATGTGCGTGCCATCTGGAATGCAATTGATTTGATACCCAATTTACATAAAATACATCATTTATTAATTTTAAATGATAAATTTGTTTTGGTCATCTGATTCAAGGATTACCCGTATTACAATCTCCTTCACACACAAACAGTTCAACAATTCTCCTAATAGGGGGCATTGCGTTAATACCTTCGGCAAAGTATATAGTTGGAACAGCACAGCTTAACTTGTATAAATATAAATTATTTTAGAATTCCTTTAAAAAGATTAAAAATGCTTCATAAATGGATTAATGAAATACGCAGAATTAACATCCAAACAAATATAGTTGCATATGTGCTAAACATTTTTTTAGCACAAGATAAAAATAGATGCTGTACCATCAATATTTAAAACTTTTCCATCGTGTCTTCAACAACAGCTACCTAAGCCTCGGTGTAGACGCAAAATATCTATATCAAAAGAAATAATTGTGACAATAAAAATCTAATAAACAAAAGTTCAAGTACATCTAAAGGGATTGATGTTAAATCGATAAAGCGTAACTTAAATCTGATTACCATGCAAAAAAAAAATAAAACCTTAAAACAAAAACTTTGTAAATAGCAAAAGAAAATAATTACTTTGAAAGATTTATTTTAACAGCTTAAAAAAAGACTTTTGGATCGAGAATCTTCTAACATTATAGAAAATAATTTTGACGAAGTTTAAATTATTTTTTTTTAAATGAAGTTTTAAATAAATCAAAAACATCTAGAGACCATCTTTAAAGTATAAACATTTTTCCGTAAATTTATTACTTTCCAAAATCCTACAATTTTTCCAGGTATTTACTATTATATTTTGTTTTAAATTTGTTGATAACGTTTTTAATTTATTAGATCTATTTTGTCATTACCTCACGCTACATCAGTGCAAAATTGGATATCTTCAATTAACGCAGAGCCTGGTTTTATATTGGACGTTTTTATAAAGCTGGCAAAATTGCCATTAGAAGACCGAAATTGCCATCTTGTTTTTGATCGTATGTCAAAAAAAAAAATATATATGAGAATGTAAGGCAATAAAATTTATTGGTTTTTGTAACTATGGAAACAGCTTACAAGTTGAGGGATCAGAAACGGCAGCGTCCGAAGTACTAGCTTTCATGTAGGTGTCTTTAAATGGTAAATGGAAATGGCCGTAGGATACTTTTTTGTTAATAAAGTAAATCAATTGTTCAAGCAGAGTTAATACGGACTGCACTATACTAGCAAGCAACGCGGGATTGAAAACCTGGAACATAACATGTGATGGAACATCAAAAAACTACGATACGTTACATCAATTAAGATGTGATTTGTATAAAAATAATTATAATGACATCAAACCTTATTTTAAATACAACAAAAGAGATTATTATGTATATTTTATACCCGACGCTTGCCATAATCTTAATCTAGCCAGAAACACATTGGGGACGTATGAGAGTTTTATTTCTTCAAATGGAGAAATAAAATGGTCATATTTTAGTTAGTTTCTTTACAAAATGACTTAACGTTTTAGATTTTAAATAAACTTGTCAGAGCACATTTAGAATGGAATAGAAATATTATGAAAGTAAAGCTTGCTGCACAAACTTTTAAATCGTCAGATTCTTTGAAGTTTTTAAAAAGTATAGGTATTAATGATTTTGTAGAATGTAAAGAAACTGTTAAATTTATCATAGTGATTGATCAATTATTTGATTTTTTGAATACTCATAATCCGTTTAGTAAAGGTTTCAAAGCACCACATTTTTTATCCAAATTTAAAAATTTAAAAACGCATATGCTACAAAATATCAATTATTTATTTCTTTAAAAAAATGTTACTGGACGGACGTTGACTGATATGTCGCAGTACACTAAAACAGTTTTGTTAAATTTAGCAATTGCAGTTAAATCAATATTTGAAGTTGCTTACACAGTTTTGAAGGACAGTGTTGTAATATGAAATATATATTAACTTATAAGTTTAACAAAGACCATATTGAGCTTTCATTGGCCGTATTAGACAACGATTTGGCTGTAACAACAATTCAAATGTTGAGCAATTCAAAACTGCAATCAAACAAATTTTTACATGAAAACTCAATTTCCTGCTCTCCTTGTGCTAATTGTCTAGCTTTAGATAATAATTCAATCGAGTCAATATTTCAAATAAAATGGGATAGACGTACCTCGCCTTTTATTGAAAGTTCCACTACACATGCAGATACAACTAATATAGATTATTTTTAGATAATATAAATAGAGGATGGCTCATGTTTTCTTCTGATAGTGTTTTTAAAATAGTGTCAGAAACAGAACGACAAATTCAAATAATGACAAAAAATTTAAAAAAAAAACATAGATTAATCAAATTTAAAATTGTCAATTTTTAATAAAATTAAAATGAAAGTCGCTTTAGAAAATTTTAACATCTGTTTAAATGCTTCCAAAATTGGATTTGATAAACTTCATAAATTGCGGTTGATAAGACTTATTGCAGAAATGTATATAAATATTAGATTATTGTCTTTTACTAAATTTTATACAAATGAATTGGTAAAACCGGTAAGCAAACAGCATCAACTAAGTAAATTGATTTTGTTTTCTAATATGCAACGTTTAATTTTAAAAATCAAAATAATATACTATAAAAAGAATTGTATTTTAATTTTTTATTGATTTGTGCATTTAACTTTAATACACTAATCAATAGACATTGTGAATAATTATATATTCCTACATTTTTATATATTTTTTGTAAAAATTATATAATATGTTAATAAAATAATAATAAATAAATAATAAAATATTTTGTTCCATTACTTATGAATTAATTCAGCAGCATGCCCATGTAAAAAATCACTTCTACTCCAGATGGCACTCTATAAATAAAAATCTAATTGCAACACGTAAATTGCTTATGTTTTGTGATGTTTTACAATTGTTGCCGATTTGAGTACCATTACTTGTAAAATTTTGTGCAGTTATTTTTTAAATTTTTTATTAATTACTGTACTGCAAAATTGATTGTATATACAAAGTTTAACTACTATAGTAAAAGGTCAGTAATAGGTCTGATAATGTTGTCTAAAAATTTGGCTTAAGTTGGTAGGTTTGTTTAAAAGATATTTATTAAAAATCATTTTTGATTGTAACTTCAGATCCAATTAAGCAATTATTAACCCCAACATTTTAATAGTTTCTTTGCCTTGTTAAGAACATACAATGCATGTTTTCAATGTTTACAAATTTAAAATGATAAAATATAAGATGTTTTTAATACTTGTTTTGTATTACCAAGTCACACACAAAATGGCCGCTGTAAAATAATTTGCTTGTCAATAAAAACGCGTCAATATAGGGAGTCAAGTATCTTGTTATATATATATAAATATATCCATGGTGTTTGCATAATATGTTCTCATTGAATTTTTCATTGTTTAAAATGGGTTTTTTTTCGGTGCACAAGTTAGTATCACAATTTGTTTCATTTGAAAGTTGGTTTTGTGTAGATTTATTATTGAGAATACCTAAAAAGTTCATAATAATCTGTAGGCTGTAATTTTGGAATATTTAATTATCAGATATAAATTAAACTCCTTTAATTCAAATTCAAAATTTTGAATTGCAATTAAAGGAGTTATATTTTTTCAACAATTAACAGTAAATAATGTTTCCATTGGAGATTTAATACACTCAAGAGAAATTTGTCTAAATTTATTTTTAAGTGAAAGCTTCTAATAGCAAAAATTTCTCAGATTTTCAAAAGTTTAGTTCTATCAAGTTTTCTGGTCATTTAATATTAAAAGTGGAAAAAGGTCTCCTTCAATAGCTTAAAAAGCTATAAATTTGTCCAAAAATGTTTAGTTTTTGAAGATTATATTATCTACAAACTTGTGTTTATCCACTTTTATGCATAATTAACTTATCTATTCAAACCAGCATATTTCTAAATGCGTGGAAGATAACTGTAATTGAGGTTAGGGTATTTTAATAAAAATTTTATACTTTATTGTGCTGATTTTATTTTTATATATTAAGACCGGTTTCGGCGGTTAGGCCATCATCAGTTTTTTCTTTTCTTTTCACAGGTGTTGTTGTGTGTTGCGGGTGGTGTGAATTTCAAATTCACACCACCCGCAACACTAAATTTTAGAGTTGAACCAATTTATACAAAAAAATACTTTTAGAAGTTTATTTTATATATGGAAAGCTAAAAATCTATTGGCTTTAGTGCTGTTAATACTATTTGCCAGTTTGTAATAGATTGTCGTAAGGTTTATAAACTTAAGTAAAGAATACCAATTAAGGGAATAAGCTTGGTTTGGAGATATAAGACCCGTAGAAACAAATAGCTTGGTTCACAGATAAAGAACCAGCAGAAATTGGAAATTGTTTCGTGATGTATTTAAACCCCCTTTTATTTATGTTTCCCTATTATTAAGTTTAGATTAATGACACAATTTGATTTAATTTTAATTATGTATTTGTTTTTTTTTCAATATTTTTTTATAAAATATTGTGGCGCTCTTGAATTTGAATAAAATTAATTTTATTATTAGAATCTAATATATTTTCCTTATTGTTATATCAATTTTTATTTATATATTTTTATAACTTTGCGAACCCTCCTCGTAACTCTACCGGCATCAGGCGCCGTTATCAACTGCACAAAATAAAAACGGCAGAAATTAAAAATATAGGCGCATATGCAAAGCATATACTGTTGACTGCCGTGCTAAATTTAAAAACTAAATAACAATTTTATTATTTATTTTTTCAAAAACCAATTTACGTTAAAAAATTAAGTATATATTTTTTTACATGTTTCGAACGTAATAACTAATAATATAAAATGCTGCAAAACAGTTTCAATACAATCTGTTGATGATAAGTTTAGTAGTAACTATAAAAAAAAAATTATTATAAAATCTTATTTTTAACTCATCAATCGCATGACAATAACAGAAAATAATGGATATGACAATAACATATTCAACAACAAACAATACATTTACTTACTGCAATAATTGTTTATTACGTTTTGAAAATTAGCAATAATTTATTAAAGATGTAAATTGTACCATTATACATGTTTATAATTAGAAATCTATTTGATAATGATATAAACATATCAAAAATTATTTTTAAATAATCTTGGCCACTGTAACCAATAGATTAAGTTTTAATAAACTATTAATTTATTTTATGACTTAAGTAATTATTTTATCATTACATCACATCACATAAATATTTATTATACCTACTGTAAAATTAATTTTGATTTATTTCTTTATAAAAGTAATGAGATTTGCCAAATAAGAACAGAGAATATTATTTACATAAAAATTATAAGATATAAATATAAATAAAAATTGATTTTAACTAAATGTATTTAATACAGTAACTAATTAATTAAATAATCGATTGATATGAGCATCCAAACTTGCAAACTTGGAATCGCTCTCAACTACTAAATTCAAATGCTAAACAATCTTGAAAGCATCGAAGCAGCAATCACTTAATTTAATGAACTATTATTTAGTTTTCAACAACGCCAAATAGAGAAACTGCATTCATGTTGCTTACTAAGTATCGATGAAGAAATAGATAGTTACACTCTAAATTAATCCAATTAACATTATTTAAAGTAAAATAAAAAACCTTTTAAATTTATAAAGTTACAATGTGATTAAGAGAAAATTACTACACGCTCATTACTGTAATCTTTAAAAGTTAAATTTATATATATTGTTTTTGTTTATTCTTTAACTCATATAACTTATTTCATCTGTAGAAGATTTTAGCAAAGCCAAAACTAGTAATTTATTTGTAAGAATAAATTTGTGATAAAAAAGTAGTAAACTGTTTCATTATTTCAAATTACATATAGTAACTCGATATTTAACAAAATAGACATAATCATTTTTATTTTATACCATACAGTAAAAAAAGAAAGAATAAACGTTACATCTATAGATTTTACTAACGGAGTTAATGCCGTGTAGTCTAAAATACTACTATTTACTATGCATGCACATAAATCCTTTGATATAACGCGTACATTACATAGTCAATTTAATGTGTTCCTGCAGCATAAGCAAAACTAGGATAAAAGTTAAGTACTAATTACAAAGTCGATTTTCATTAAACTTGAAACAAAGTTTTAAATTGAAAAATAATAATAATAAATATATTACTTTTTAATAATCAATAAACTAATTAGAACAGCAACAAGAATAATTTTTAAACAATTTTCTCAAAATATTATTTCTATAATAATGAAAAAATAATTACAAGCTTTATATCAACATAAAACGTCTTTATGTGCTGTAATGATTTATGTTAAAAGTAAAGTTAAACTCAAACAAAGTGACAAGGGTGAAAGTTACTTGGTTGTAGTTTTATCTCTAAAACGCTCCACTGTGCAAACACATTCATACTTTTCAAATAAAATATTTACTAAAATATTTATTCAGTTAATTAAATAATTTTAGCTATACAGGTATTTTAGAATGTTAACGTAATTGTATGCACATTTTTAATTTTAATAAATATTATATATATTACAATTCAAACAATGCAAACAATTTGCTGCTTGCATTTAATGTGCAATGTTTGTATACAACATTACATAAAATTTAACCGGTTGAATAAACGTACGTATATGAAATATTGTAACTAACAACATCGATGAAATGAATGAAAAATACGATCCAATTAAAAATGTTTATTTGAAAAAAAAAAAACTCGTAGCCAGTACCGCTCAAAATGTATTATTTGCTTAAAAATTGTAGTAGCAACCTATATAGTGTTAGGAATGATTGATACAATAAAAAAATTGTGTATTTTATGCTTGTTACGTTTTCCAACATATCTCGCTAAAAGGGGCAATTTGAAAATTTGAATACGAATTATTTTGCTTTGTTTTTAACAATGAAAGTCAGGTTATTATTATTGAAAATACATTAAAGAGGTGTTTTATATGTTATCAACAAGCTTTGAAGCATAACACTTTCCTGGCAGTTATGTTCTGTTACATTGCTGTGAGATTTTAGTTCAAATTGTTTAATGTATGTCAGTGTTAGATAGTTTTATATTTGCTTTACTTATTTTGTAAAATTTTAAAATAGTATATATTTATTTGTAATTTAAAAATAAATTTTATATAGAGTAGCAGAAAAAAAGAATTAAAACTTGAACACAGCAGCATAATAATTTTCTTAATCATAAGAAAATGATTGCATTGCCCACTTTATTTTAACTTATAAAATGACGTATTGTATAATTTACGTATTTTTTTCATTTTGTGAAATTTGTAGTATTTCAATAATGTTTTTTTTAAGTAAGGTAAGGGTTTACTTTTAAAACGTTAAAGGTGTCGTGTTTTTTTGATTCTTAAGGGCTGTAATTTGGCATGAAATACTTTTTTTGAATATAGATTATTTTCTGTGCACCACACAAAACAATTCCACACAAAAAATTAAGAACCAGTTATGAACAAAGCAAATTTATATATCTAATTATAAAAAAATTAAATAAATTTCATTATTATAAATAATATATCTTTGTTACTTTATTTTTTATTAATTTTATTACGAAGCATGCATAGCCATAAATATTCAAATATCACAAATATATTACAACGCCCTGTGATTAAAAACAAATGAATTTTATGAATATAAATTACCATTGAAAACTGCAAATCCTATTTATCACAATTTGCCCTAACGAATAATTGCAGAATCAAGCTACACATGAAATATTCTCTGTGTAAAGTGTGAAGTTATCATTTGAAATTAATTCATTCTATTTGAATGCCTCTTTCTGATTTATCTGTGTCACGTTGCTGAAAAAACAACCCAAACCGGCTGTTTACTTTACCCCTGCTTCCTTTTTTATCCCTACGATTTACGAAAAAACCGGTCGATCCGTATTGTCGTGCATTGCGACAAATCTCTGTATGGCAATTACTGAGGGGTAACTTGATATAGCGATTTAATTAAAATCGAAATCGATTTATGGAAAAAATAAATTTATCAAAAAATCCTAATCAAATATTGTTATTTCAGAGATTATTATTAAATTACCAAAATATTTTCAGAAATAAAATTCTTTTGTATTGATAGAAATACTTTTTACTAATTTTGTCATTGAGGTACTGAATGGCGTAATATATATTAGTTTTGCAAAAAAATCAATACCACTACGTAATATTAAATTGATCCGACGTATACATGTTTAAACTCCATAGTAAATTAATAATGAAAACAAAAGTTTTTATTAATTTTGGCTATTGCAAAGTTTAGATATTGCTTAGCAATTAAAAAAAACTGTAATTTTGGTTATTGTAGTCCTTAAATGTGGAGTTAAAAATGAAGAAAATTATCCTATAATCAAAATTTGTCAATTATTTTTATGAATGGTGCAAACTACAATTTATTGTTATGATTTTTGCAGAGAAAAATCTATGATAAATGCAATTATTACGTTTACTAATGAGATCGTCGAAAACTCTTCTAATATTCACTGTAGCATAATATAATTTATTTATTACCTAAATATAACTACTAGCTGCGTTATAAAATTGAAGGAATAACATGGACAGGAAATTTGTATTTTAAATACTATACAAATTAATCTGATCTGAGCAAATCTTTGATATAATGGAGAGTAATGTGTAGTTAAATCTTTTTTGAGCGTGTCATACAGTATTAGCTTGCATATATCAGTCTCTTATATTGCCCAAAACTATGATAAGAAAATAAAACGTATTTTGAAAATATATTTTTTGATATACAACAGATATAATCTATCTGTTTAAAGAATTTAAAAATGATGTGTAGACTCAAGAATAAATTATTTAAAGGACTGCTGTATGTGTACAGTCTGTAAGTTATAGCAATCTCATTGGTTAATTACAATAATTCAAACCAGTGGACCCAAAAAACGGAGCTAAAATTGGTTGAAATGTTGTGTACATAAGAATCCGGCAGTCCTCTGTAATAGTGTCCTTGGTTTGAATTTACCAACGTTATAGAGCACAAAACTGATTCTCAGTCATTTAATATAAAAAATTACAACTGAAATTTTTTTTTATAACCACCCCTAAAGAAAAAACACTTATATTGATGATTTTAAAAAACCTGGATCTTCTAAAAGTAATCAACATTACAGATGTACTGTATAAAAAGTACAAATTTCAAATCTTTACTGGACCACTTAAAACAACAGCGGTTGATTGGTAAAAAATCCTCACTAAAACTTTTGGTATGTGAAGTTCACAAGTACTTATTGCTATTAATTGCATGTTATTGACAGCCATTTGTGGTTTGTTGGCTAGAAGTTGAAATTATCTATTTATTATTTTAATTTAATTTGAGATACATTTTCTGTTTTCACTAGCAACAAAATTTATCCATCCGAATTGAAGAATTTTGCACTTACTTTAAATTTCTATATACCCAAAACTTATATGAGGCGTTCGTTTGCAAAACTGCTTAAATCCATATGAAGTGAATTTGCAGGAGAAACCAAAAACGTGCTACAAGTGATACAAATGAGACTGTGGGTTCATAATTGTTATACGATATCACATCATCATCCAAATAAGTTCTTCCGATTCCAAAATTAAATTTTGTTATCTGAAAAAGAGTTTGAATCTAAAAAGTTTTGTTACCACACCATGTGCTTAAAAAGTTTTGAAACAGCTAGGTTAGGATTAATGGAGTTTTGGAATAGTCAGTAGTTTATTTTGATATTAATTAGAAATTGTAATATATTTTTTATCTTAAATTATTTTAAGAAAATAATATATTATTCAATTTTATTTTAAATTCTAAGGCCGTCATCTTCTTCAATATAAACGATGTTTTCTGGACCTTCATTAACCCTTTCGCGCCTGTTGGTACGTATATGTCCCAGACGATTTGTGAAAATTCTGGTGGATTAATAGGTTCGTCAATTTACAATAAATCGATGTCATACCAGTATTCACGTTGTCGTCGTGTATATTCGAGAATGTTTGGTACAATTCGTACTTGTTTTGTGCAGAGCAGTGCAGAGTGACATGATTCTTGGTGGCAGCAGGTTGTGTTAGTTTCCAACGCAGGCAAAATTGTAGCAAATTTTGTATTACTGTGAAACTAAAACGTAAGTACTAGAGACTTTGCAGAATATCTGCCTGGAAAATGTTTGTTTTTGATGATTTTCGCTTATAAATAGAACGTTGGTTCATATTTTTTTACAAAATGGGTCAAAAATATCTTACCGAAAAAGAGTTGAAAGAAGAAATCAACAATATTTTCAACAAAGATGAGAATCCATTCCATTGTAGTGATGACTCGGATACAGATTTTGAGCTTTTTGAATAAGAAATTTCAGCAAAACGATAATAAAATGACAGCAATTATGATGAAAATGAAAATTTGTCAATTAACTCTTCAAATTCATCTTAATATTCGGATGAAGAACCCCAACCAAATAACAAAAATAACGATGATGTGGTACACTGGTATGATATTGACAAAAAAACTATGGCTCAAGTTAGGAATACAATTGTATTGGTAAAGCTGAATATGAATTCATCCAAACTTGATTGTTTTTTGCAAGTATTTCCGAAAAGTTAATTCTTGTTCATTGCTGAAAATACAAATAAACGAATCAACATTGAAAGTGCAAAAAATCGGAGACAGTGTGTTGCAACGGATGCGTTCGAGATTATGATAGTAACAGGGTGTATGTTGGTAATGAGCTACAATCGCTTAACATCATTTCATGATTATTGATCAAATAAGAAGAACCTAGGAAATAATTGTATCAAAGATGCAATTAGCCGTGATCGTTGTACATATTTGATTTCTAAAATGTACTTTGCTAATCCTGAAAAGCCAGAAAACCCCAGCAAGACTATGTTGACGAGTTGATCGAGTGTTTGAAGCAAAGATTTCAATCTGCACAAAGTTTGTGCTCGCATATGAGTATAGACAAATCCAAGGTGAAGTTCAAGGGCAGGTCATCGCTAAAACAATACCTGCCGCTAAAATCCATAAAACGGGAAATAAAAATATGGGAACTTTTTGATTCGAAATCAGGATTTGTCTACAACTTTGATATATATGCGGATAAGGATGCTGCATATACTCAAGAATCTACGCTAGGAGAGCGGGTGGTGAATAAACTGGTGGGATTTATACCGCGTAATAAAAACGTGTTTGTTTGTTTCGACAGATTTTTTACCTTAGTAAAGTTGCTTTATAATCTGAGAAATAGAGGATTAGGACGACCTTCTGCTACATCAAGACACCTTCTAAATGTTGGCGATCATCTGCCGGTAGAAGGAACATATATACCATTGCAAAAGCTGTTTCACTCCGTTCCATATATAAAATATTTTAGTTTGTAAGATACTTTTTTTTATTGAAGTTATTGTTACTCCTGAACGTATTCTAAGTCTGTTAAGACATATATATCCCAATTTAAAACACTGGTGGGACAATATGTCCCAGAATCAAGTTTAAGTTTAGAAAACTAAAAAAATTATTAGGAATCTTTAAAGACCCTCAATAGGCCATATTAACTCTATTTATTCCTTAAAACCTGGCACGGGCGGCAAAAAAAAAGTCGGCGCAAAAGGGTTAATTAGAATTATTGTCATTCTTGTTGATTATATTACTATAAAACGTCTACATCAGGAAGTGTTCTCCATTCTGGGCCAAATTGTTTCTTTAGCAGAGCATCTAAATCTTTTAGCTTAGCTTGCTTAACTGTATAGTCTTTGGAAAGTGGCTGCGGGCTCATAGCTGCAAAATTTTCCCATTTTTTTAGCACAAACTTAAAATCACCTAGGTTTCTATTATTTATTTTGCCCTTTACAATGACAGTTTTTCCTCGTGATAGTTGTTTCTTTTTAATACATATACGTTTTGCAGTAGACAATTGGAAATGCCATAAACCAGGTGGATTTATGTTTGCTTCAACAGCTGTTTTCCAATCAAAAACTGTAAAACCCTCTTCCACATCCAAAACAGTTGCGTATGCAGAAAATATTTCTCTGTATTTATTTGGCTCATTAATAACTTCTTTTCTTTTTACTATTTTCTCTTTACTTCCAAAAACTTTATTAGGTGGTAAGAAGGAATGACCCACTATGGGAAAAATGACGTGTATTTCTTTTACTAAAGAGTCAGTTAACTATAACCAATGCATAAGCATGCCTATCAATGTGACATTCTTATTTTGCCCGGGGCATCCGTTGCAGAAAAGTTTCATAAACGTAATGTTTGCAACATTCAGACTGGAGAATTTATTACTCACCATTGATGATATTTCATTAGATCCTTTTTCAGACATTGGTCTATGTATAGGATGTGATTGGATCTCTTATTTGTTTCGCTCCAGATCGACCATTACATATTGCAAAGTGGTACAAATATAACTACCTTGAATAATATGCCAATTGATCTGGAATAAGAAGAACCACCAGGTTTTTTTGGCAAAGCTTAACTTAACTGTGCATTCTTCAGGTTTCTTAAGCAAATCATAGAAAGCTTTTGCTTTAGCATTGGTTGAAGCTGTAATTAAGCCCTTAAGTTAAATGCATTCAGAACATGCGTCCGTTGCTGGGCTTTGGAAACTTATATCAAAGTCTGTAGTGAATATCTGTCTAAAATAATTATACTTTACTAATAAGTTACGTTCAGACTTTTCTCTAGTGTACCTCTATTTTCTTTGGGTGTATTGTCATAAGCCAAAAAATGTTTACTAATATTTTGCACTCTAAAGCTTTATAGCAAATCGATCTCATTCCGTTTTTTGTTTTGATAAAATAAGATACAGAAATTATATTATTCCGTGACCCATTTATTGAGCGGCATCTTTTAGAAATGTTCTACAAAGTATGCTTTAAAATAAAAACATCTTGTTCTTTTTTAGTAGTGTTTTCATAAATAAAATGCTTTATGAAATTTTTGAATTTGTTGCTTAGTCAAAGTCCCACCAGCAAAATTTTTTTGTTCTTGTATGCTTTTGAAACTTTTGATAACAAAAAGGATCTACTGCATTATAAATTCTATTGGGTGTAAACAGTTTTGGTACTAACTTGTCCATACGGATATAAAAAGTTTTGGAACAATAATTACAACGAATTAAAAGAGTTTTGAAACAGCAATTGATATTGATACGTGATTATTTCATGGATGTAACACCTTTTGCTGCAAAATAAATGTACCCATTTAACCTGTATCTCAATTTTTAATTTAAATGCATTTAGACAGTTTTGTAACCGCTCGCTTTATATGTATGTGAAAATATTTTTTTCTAAAATGCTCCCTTATCCAAGAACTTTACAAAAAATAGTATAAGACTAGCATGTGGGCCAAACACTAGCTAAAATCTTTTTTTTAACAGAAAGTACAAGGGCTTAAAAAATGAGTAAAACATGTATTTGTTCATTAATGGTTGACAAAATGACAGAACACAAAAAATAAAATATGATAGCATGTGTTTTTTGTGAAATGCATGACGTTTATGCATAGTAGAAACAAAATAAGCAGTTAATAGATGAGTCACATATAATAAAATGTTATAAATAATTCTGTAGGATAGCTATTTGATTTTGTGTGTTGAGCTTTGAAGCGATTCTGTAACGGAAGCAAAAGAAACATTTTTGTTTTTTTTTAATTAATAGTGTGAACAATAGATGGAAACTACCTGTTGGTTATTTTCTTATTAATAGAATATCAGGGATTCAAAAGAACAACTTGATAATAATGTGCTTAAAAATGTTACACTTTTGATGGAAATGCAACAAATATTTCAATAGCATATTATTTAAAAGCTGATTTATTCATCAACTTTTTTTGCACATATTTTTCACACCTCAAAACAATTTACGTTTTGTTCGATGAGTATTTTAGTACAAATAAAATTTTGTTTGGATTATTTATATTATATTATATTAATAAATTGGTTTAATTAAAAAACAAGTCTGCATTTGGCAACAAAATTCAAATTAGCTGCACACACTTTTTGTCTAAGAGTTGCAATAGCCATGTGCTATTTAAAAGAAACCCAATATTTTCAAGACTTTAAAGGTAGAATTTTGTTATTATTTTAAATAACGTTTTTGGTATTTTAAATATCAGAAATTTGCTATCAAAGCATTTTAAAGCAAGTTTGCAGCAATATAATAAGAATATCATTTTTTTTCAAAAATAAACAAATCAATATCACTTCCTTTAAATGTACTAAAAGTAAAAGCTTCTTTATTTAAGCTAAAGAGTTTATTTATTTTTTATTGAAATTATATATATATATATATATATACTAGACGGCGCAAAAGTTGTCACCCGATGTTGTTTGACTGTAATTTTTATAATAAATGAAAAACTATAGTTTAGCTTTTGGATTGTGTTTATTTGATGTCTAAATTTTGTTTTATTATTAAGTAGAAAACATGATACCGGCCAAGTGACCGCTGCCAGAATGGATGACCATACGGGCACTATTTATGGCAATTTCTATCACTCTTACCAGAACTTCTTGCATTCCTTACGGATATTTTCTTTGAGGGCCTCAAGAGTCTGAGGCTGGTTGACATAGACTCGTGACTTCAAGAAACCCCACAAAAAAGTCTAGAACGGTTAAATCGGGCCATCTTGCCGGCCAATGCAAATCACCAAAACGAGAGATTAAACAATCCGGAAATGCAGGTCTCAGAATTTCGGTTGTGGGTCGTGCAGTGTGCGCCGTTGCTTCATCCTGTTTGAACCATATGTTCTCCAGTCTCAATACGTCCAGTTGAAGTAAAAGAAAGTTGTTGAGCATGTTTCTGTAGCGGTTGCCGTTCATATTAGTCGTTTGGCCCGCGGCGAGTTTGAAAAAATTAATCCCGATGACGACTCCAGCGTAAACACCACACCATACAGTAACTTTGAGCGAGTGTAATAGTTCTTCGTGTGTTACACGCGGATCGGTATCACACGTATTTACAGAGATGGAAATGGGCCTCGTCGCTCATGATGATTTTCGACCAAAAGTTGTCTTTCTCGTAGTTAAGATTCAGTATGACTTGAGCGTAGGTCTAACAAAATTTTCTATAAAGACAGCCAATTATTGCAAATATTACGCAAAAATTCGAAACAATTATTCCGTGTTCTTGAAAAGTATAGCGATTCACGTCTTATTTACGTGTATGTTGTATCTGTTTACTTTACAAATGTCAAAACAGAACTGATATTTACCCCCATTTGCAAAAATTATAGAATTTTCATATTAGGGTGGTAACTTTTGCGCCACATAGTAGAAGCAACATGTAAAGATTGATAGTAGTTTTTTTTTTTCTTAAGATTAAAAATTCATCACAAAAATGTTATTTTGGGACAAAAACATTTAAACGACTGTCGATCAGTTGATGGCTATTCGAGTATCCAAATTCTAGCATTGCGATGAGGAATAGAAATACTGTCTCTAGCGCTGTATGTTTTTCTAAAGATTTTTTTTTTAATTTTTAATATTTCAATTTATTGCTTTCTTTATACTGCTGCATACTCAGTGTTTTAGTAAATGTTCTGTCGTTTCAGGTAGGTTGCACTTTATGCAATTTGTCAAATTATTTTGTTTAAATATCTTTAAATTCTCTGCTGTTATTTCATGTCCTGTCCGATATCTAATAATTTGTTGTATAAATCTTCTTTTTATGTTTAGTTTATCAAACCATAGTTCATTTAAGGGTTGATTTTTTTTATTGAATTCGCTTTTTGTTGATTCTTTATAATGTTGTTGCCATTGTTCCTTTTTTCATTTGATGTGTGTAATCGTTTTGCAGTAATATAATATTTGATATTGGTTGTTCTACATCTTTGTCGCCTTTTTTGTTGCTTGGTATTACAATATGACATGGTATCCATTGTGTAGCATTACTTTTATGTTGTTTGTGTTTATATTATTAATTTTGTTGTATATTTCTTTGCACATATTGTTAGTTTTTGTGGAAATATTAATTTGCAAGAATAAGGTTAGGAATGTTTGGAAGGTTTTGCTAAAAAAGTAATATTAAAAAAACCATATTGAATTGTAATTCATTTCAAATTAAAAAAAAATATTTAAAAATTGGTTTTATTTTTAATTTGCATATGAGTTTTTGCAATATTTGTATGCAATTTATATTAGTTACCCCTAACAATTGTTTCAAAATCTCAATATTATCTTGCATGTCCGTGACATACACTATAGGCTTAAGATAACCCCTAAAAAAAAAATAATCGATTGCAGTTAGGTCTGGAGACTGAGCTGTCCATTGTATCGGTCCATTGCGACCCATATAATTTGAAAAGTGTACATTAAACTAATTTGTAACAATCAAGGCACTACGCGCTGGGCAGCCATCCTGCAAGAATCTTTTTTTTTTTTTAATTTCAAATTTTCCTCATCCCATCATTGAGGCCAAAAGTATTTACTAAGAATTTTCAAATAATAAATTACGTTCTGCCTTTTTTCCAGAAAAAATGGACAACTTATTTTATTGTAGGTTAACGCACACCATACGTTTAACTTTTGTAAATTTTGACTGTTTCTACAAATACTAAAATGTAAATTTTCTTTTGCTTAAAAGTAAACCATTTGTTGTAAAAGATTTGTCACTAAATATAATATAATGGTAAAAATTACGGCGGTTGCTATAATTTATTGCTTTTTTGAAGTTTATGAATAAAGGTTAATATGAATGCGTGAAATTTATTTATGGACAAAATATTACATACGTGTTTTTTAGATATACCACCCGATGATTCGCTCTTGCTCCTAAAAGGAATCCGGTAATTATTCTTAACAGATTTTAACACTAAAATTATTGCAGCATCAAGTCTTTTTTTGTTTTTTTTTACGTTTTTAACATCAAATTTATGTACAAAATCTTTTAAAGCATTTACAGATTTACAAAGGAAAACTTCTTGCGTATTTATAGAACAAAATACCGTAACATTTGATGAAGTAAATGCGCTGTTATAAGGTAAGCATCTTTCTGAAGATATTAGTTCAAATATTAACAAATAATTGTAGTACTGTTACATAAGCATTATTTGACAGCAACAATTTTGATTTCCAATTACAAAATGAGATTTTATTCTTATTAGTGCACGTAACTTTTTTGCTTATAAAAGCCAAGTTATACTTATAATTATACCGAATTTAGCGGAGCCAATCAAAAAATCTTACACTAAATGTATCGCCTACTTATTGTGTATTAGACATAATGAGTATAGCTATAAACCGCAATTGTAAGACTTTTTAATCAATTCATTTTAAAATATCATATTAATATGCAAGTAATTTGTTATGTTTATTTAGGTTATGTTTTTAGTTTGATTATGTCAGTTTTTATTGTAACGTTATATTATACACGCGCAAACATTTTTAAAATTGTTTCCCTTACACTATTTATAACGTTATAATTATAAGCAAAAAAGTGACGTGCACAAACTTACTAATATTAAATATAACTTCTTAACTATAACTCCCATAACAAATTTTAGTTTTTCAATGTTGCATTTTTTAAGCACCCTGTACAACAAAACTGAAGTTTCTTAACGTAGTTCGTATTATTATGACAAGCACATTATAAAAAAAACTGTTTCTCGAAAATTTTAATTCAAATGTTTACACGTATTAACTCTAATAAAGAGAGAGAAAATGCTTATAATTATCAGTAAAATGAATAAAATGGTCAATAAAGTCACAGGCTTCAAATTTGCTCGTTAGAAAAACAGAAAAACCGCCACTAAAAATCATTACGTCACAGGCATTCTGGAAGAAAACAAAATATGTAATTATAACGCTAAATATAATAAACTCCTTCAACAACGTGTTGTGGGATAAAAAAATGCACCAGGAATAGTGGACATTCTAAACGATTATCTCAGCAAAAAAAAAAAGGTTTTACAAGAGGCAATCTTAGTTTCACATCTGTAAAACATACTTTATGATGACATCGTTAATATCAACGTCCTTGATTGTGTCACACTGTCGGATTTGCGGATAAAGTTACTGCAGTCATAGTCGAGAAAACAAAGGCCAAATTAATAAACACAGCCTGGAAAGGATTATCAAATAACTAATAGAACAAAGTGAATTTCAAATAAACAAAAATCAATCTTTTGTAAAAGAAGTGAAAGAAATAATAAAAAAAAGATAGGGGAAGTAACCGGCCAATTTGGCAAAAAACTTTCTAATATAAGCCTAGTAGAAAAGAATAAAAAAATACTCACGGCTGCCACGGAATCCATCATACTGTACGCAACCCTGGCGTGCAGAGACCGTCAACAAAAACTTGTAGTAAGAGTCACAAATATATGGTACATATCTTGAAGCAACTCAAAGGACAATAATTCTTTTTGGACTTTTAGTCAAAAAGAAAAAAAATTCAGCTAAAAAAAGAACCAACCAAACCAAAACAAAAATCTTGGAAAGATCTACAAAAGCGCAAGACTGTGCAGGCTAATATTTAATAATACCAAATAACACTGGCACTAACCAGGCTTGCAAACAGATATAAAATGTTCCTAATGCAAACAAATTAACACGGCGGAGCACTCGGTATACCATTGCAAAAGATGGAAACAGGAAAAGAAAAAAGTGGAACACAAACTGAGAAGAGATAACACCGAAAAATATAATAAACATTATGCAAAAAGATGAAAGTTCCTAGAAACTTATTGACAAATATATACCAAATATACTCAACAAACGGGTAGAACTATATAAACAGCAAAATAGCAACGGTGACACATTTAAGAAAGTTAAGAAAAGCAGCAACACCAACAAAGGAATGGCTTTAGGCAAATGCCATTAAGTTGTATAGAAACGAAGAAAGGTTTTAATGGATATGGTTTTTTTGAAACTAGAACATGAATCAACATATAAAAGATGTTGCGTAGAAACTACAACAATGTTGATACATACTGCAGAAACGTGAAAAAAAAGAATTACTGGCAGAAACAGAGTCTATTCTATTATTACTAATCTAACAGAACTAAGCAAATTAGAAAGATAACTGTTAAAAAATGAAGAGCAATCCTTGCCATTACATAAACAATTTACATCAACTGTTAATAAAAGAACGCTCTTATCAAAATAAGTAAAATGCAAGAAAACTCTTAGAGAAGAAAAAATAATTATTACTTTATTTAAAAAAAACATTAAAAAAATTGTTATAATAACTGATTATTATTTAAGCCAAATAGTTATTAAACATTTTTTAGAGTGTCTTTGTAAAGAAAGAAGTTAAGAAAAACAGCTGCGCATACTGCGAAAATTTGGATAATTACAAAAATTATGATAACCAATGAAAAGGAAAGAAATATATTTTGTTGCTATACAGCAGAAATAAAAGAATACTGCAAGTTAGTAGGCACCTATTAATCTAGTACATAAATCCGACACTTTTTTAATTGTTTTATAATCAAAATTTTATGTGTCTGTCAACTTAATATTTTAAAACAGCAAATCTTCTGAAATGAAATAGTTCTGTATCTTGTAAGAATTTCAAGATAAACTAATATGTATTTGTTTTTTACTTAACATTGATTTTTTCTGTTATTAAATAAAAGAAAAATGTAAATAAAAAAACAAAACTTATCTTTTAGCAAGGATATTGAAAAAATATAAAGGTTAGATGCGTGTTTTTTTGTTTTATTTTGCTCTTTTGTCCATAAATAACGCTTTTAAACTGTAGAATTTATGTGATTAACAGAGACAACAATTTTAAGCATTTTTACTAGGTTTTATACAGACACAAAGCTAACGATCCTACATTAATCTATAAAAATATAAAATTGTAAAAATCAACGACTTTTTGTTAGCTCCTGAGCAAAATAATTGACACATGTAAAATCTTTCTTACAACTATCTACTTTAAAAAACACAACATCATTCAACAGTCTTAAAGAATATTAGCGGAGATTTGTAAAAATAACAAAAAATTGTGCTAACCATAAACATTTGCATCATAGATTTTTCTACCGGACGAGAAATGACAGCAAAATTTTTTTTTAAGAAATTTTTTTGATTTAATATCATGAATATACTGTATACCTGATTCGCGTTTATAAAGTAATGCAAAATATTTTACGGTGGCCATTTTGTGAGTGACTAATACTAAATATGTATTAAAAACATTTTAGATTTTATTATTTTAGTTTTTTAAACATTCAAAACATGCATTATATGCTACTAACATTGTTATCTTACTAATAAAATGTTCCGGACAACAATTGGTTAATTGGATCCAAAGTTAAGACCAATAATGCGTTTGTAATAAAAAATTAATATCTTCTAAACAAGTCTATCAACTTGAACAAAATTTGAAATCAATATTACTACACGTATTGCTGACGTTTTACTATCATAGTTAAACTATGTACATACAAGAATTTTGCGGTACAGTAATTTAAAAATAAAACTTAATCATTTTTTTTGAAAAATTAAACCCGTATAACTTTTTTAAGAAAAAGAATACAAAAATCGGCAACAATCGTAAAGCATCACCAATCATAGGCCATTTATGTAGAGCATTTAGATTTTTATTTGTAAACTTTATGTGCGTGTCATTTGCAATGAAAATGATTTTTTATTTGTTAAATAAACTGAATTAATTTTTCTAGCGTAATTACCAATTAAAATAAGTTTTAACATTGTGGACATTATATGCTTTATGTATATGATGATGATAACGTTGAAGTTTTGTAAAAGTTTCAAGAAAAATGGTTTGTAAATAAAGGAGTGGCGTGCAAAAGATCAAAATTAAAATAAAATTTTAGAATAACATTTTTTGTTCTTTTGCACGTTACTGTTTTATTTGCAAAACAATTATTAATTTTTTTAAGAAAATTTTGACGTTATTACTATATACGTATGTGTTGAAAGTTATTTCGGAGTGCACAAAAACTTTAACACTTTATACGAAAATCACGTTGATGTTTTAGGATTCATATATTAAAACATATATACAGTCAATCAAGTTAAAACATACAAAATGGCAGCTAATATACGTGTTGTACTCGGGACTACTGTTACCGAAATGAGAGCGAGTTAAGTGTCGCAACATGTAAACTTGGCTCGCCATTTTGTAGGGAGGGGGAATGACACAAGTAAATGGCGGTAAATTTAAAATAAAGAAAACAAACATTATTTGTATAATTCCAACACTTCCTCTCAAATAGTATTTGTTCTTTCCACCATTCCTAGCATTTCCCTTAGTTTTTGGAATCTTGGTTTCGGAAGTGGCTTGGTAAAGATGTCAGCCACTTGGTTTTCCCCGGCAACGTGCTCCAACGAGATAGCGCCTTCATTGTACTTTTCACGAACAAAGTGATATTTGATCGCAATGTGCTTCGATCTCTTATGGAACTCCGGGTTCTTTGCAAGCTTGATGGCACTTGCATTGTCTACCAGAAGGCACGGCGTTTCAGTCGTGTGGGTCAGCTCTCGAAATAGGCGGCTGAGCCAAATAGCTTCCTTCGCACCTTCGCTGGCCGCCAGATATTCGGCCTCCGTTGTCGATAACGCGACGCATCGCTGCTTCTGGCTCATCCAGGATACGGCCGCACCTGCGTTCTTGCTAACGACGCCTGTTCTTGATCGCCTCGACGTCTTGTCCGCCGCGTAGTCGGCATCGCTGTATACTACTAGGGCGTTGCTTGGATTGTCCACGTAGAGAAGTCCCCAATTGACGGTCCCGCGAAGATAGCGGAGAATACGTTTCACCGCAGCCCAGTGGGATTCCCTTGGTTTCGCCAGGAATTGCGAAACTGCACTGACGGCGTAGGTGATGTCGGGTCGAGTAGCCACTGACAGATACATCAAGCTACCCACGGCTTCTCGAAAGGGGACGGAGTCGTCCAACAGCGGATCTTCCTCTGAGTCTTGTAGATGGCCATCACTTGGAGTAGACACAGGATTTGCCTCCGACATTGAAAAGCGGTCCAGGACTCTATCGGTGTACGAAGTTTGTTCTGCAAAAATACTATCATTTTTCTGACACAAATTTACACCGAGAAAACAGTTCAAGTCCGACACAGTTATTTGAAACTCTCTTTTCAGTTCATTTAGAAAGTTTTTCAACCCGTTTGCGTCATTTCCGGCTATCAGTCCGTCATCCACATACACTGCAATCGCGAGAAGTTTCCCGTTCGAACGCTTGACAAACAAGCACGGATCCGCGACACTTTGTTTTAGCATCTGCTTCTCCAGGAATTCATTGAAGCGATGATTCCAGCAGCGTGGAGACTGTTTGAGGCCATACAAACTGCGATTCAGCTTGCATACCCGGTTCGATCCATCCTCGAAGCCTTGGGGCTGCCTCATGTACACTTCCTCTTTCAGTTCGCCATATAAAAACGCCGTTTTTATATCGAACTGAATAAGTTGCAGCTTGTCCGACGCAGCGATACTCAGGATTGATCGGATGGTGTCAAATCTGGCAACTGGGCTGAAGGTCTCATCGTAGTCGATGCCCTTCTTCTGCACGTATCCTTTGGCGACTAACCTCGCCTTGTATCGGCCTATTGATCCATCAGGCTGTGTCTTTACACGCAGCACCCAACGACAACCGACGGCTTTCTTCCCTCGAGGAAGGTCCACCAGGTCCCACGTCTTGTTCTCGAGCAGAGATGATATCTCTTCCGTCTTGGCTTTGGTCCACTCAGCTGATCCTGCGGAATCTGGGGATGGCACGAAATTATCTGCGAACATGACAAACTCATTAAAATGTTCAGGACGTTTGATATTTCGCTGAAAACGACTGCGCATGTTAACTGTGCTCGTTTCATTGTCCCCCGCTGGCTTGGTCTGGACTTCCTCTGATGCTGACGTTCGCTCGCTTGTCGAACCGGAATCTTCATTGTAGTCGGGATCGTCTATGTTGCTGTCGTCTTCGTGCATGGAGTCGGTGTTGTCACTATGCTCGTCAGGAAGTGCGTCGAAAGTGGGCTTATTCAACTCGACGACGGCTTCCATCGGCAACGGTTGTGGTTCGAAAAGTTGGACTTCATTGCTTCGTGGCGCTTCCTCCGAAACAATTGACGAATCCAATTCGTTGAAGATGACATCGTGACTGGTAACAATCTTGTCTTCGTTGTTCAGCCAAACACGATAGCCTTTCCTCTCTCCACAGTATCCCACAAGATGTCCTGGCTTGCTTTTTGCATCCCATTTACTACGCTTCTGATCTGGCACGTGCACATAGCACTTTGTTCCAAAAGCTTTCAGGTGCTGAGGGGCATAAACAAGTCTTTTAAACCACAGTTCATATGGGGTTTTACCTGGTACTGGTGTTGGTCCCGTCCTGTTGATGACGTACGCCGCAGTGTTGACTGCTTTGGCCCACAATTTCACTGGCAGCTGTTTAGCCTGGAGCAGAGTTCTTGCACATTCAACAAGAATCCTATTTTCTCGTTCTGCAGTACCATTCTGTTCAGGCGCATACGACATCGCCATGAATGGAATTCCTTTTGAAGCCAGGAACTGCTTCACATCTGCGTTGACAAACTCTGTTCCACTATCGCTTTGAAATTGTTTGATTTGAACACCAGCCACCTCAGCTTCCTTCACAAAATCTTTTAGACATCCGGACACCTCGTTTTTGTTTTTAAGAAAGAAGACACGTCTGTATTTACTGAAGTCGTCTTTAAACACCACGTAATATCTGCTCTTGCCCACACTCACCGGATGTGGCCCGCAAACGTCCGAATGCACAAGTTCTCCCGCAACTTTTGCTTTTACTGTTCGCGTATTGTAGCTCAGTCGATGCTGCTTTCCCATCACGCACGCCTCACAAAAGAATTCACTAGAATTTACTTTAATTCCGAATCGTTCAAGAAAACACTTCACATGTTGTTTGTTTTGATGGCAAAGACTTTCATGCCACACTTGAAGCGATTTAATTTTTGAAGCGCCCGACGCGATATAAGCCGCACCATCAGCACAGTTGGCTGCTACCGGTAAACAGACTCGCATTCCAAGTTCGAACAGACCACGTGAGTTCATCTTTCCGGCGAGATGAACAACATTTCGTTTTAAAAACAAACACACAGAATTATCGGCGGACATCTTGAATCCTTTCTTCAATGTTGCAGTTACCGAAAACAAATTTCGGGGAATATCGGGCACATACCATACGTCCTGCAGGTGATTCAGTCGCCACTCGCCGTTTACTTGCATCTCCACAACAACAGTGCCGAAGCCGATAGCTGCAACTGTGCGACTATCGCCCAATTCAACCGGCTTTGGTTCGTCAAACTTCGTATAGTCTTTGAAATATTCTCGACGATTTGTCATATGACGCGTTGCTCCACTGTCGGCAACCCACTTTTCATCATTGTAGATGCCCGGCTTGTCTTGCTCTGTGAACGTTGAACATATAAAGGCTTCACCAAACTTCGACTCTTGTTGCGTCGTTCGAAGTTTTTTGTCGTGACAGTCCTTCGCAAAATGTCCGCGTTTTTTACACTTGAAACACTTTACTCTTGCGTGACTGACCTGCGTTTGCTTTTTCACATTTCCAGATTTTGAAAATAACGCTGCCGAATCCGTTCTTCTATCGGGTAGACGCATCTCAATGAGACGCAAGCGCTCTGTCAACTTGTTTGTTGTACGTTCTTCTATGGGTATTGACTCCCATACGCTCTTGAACTCGAAGTAGTCGGAAGGCAACGTTGACATGATTCGGCTTAGTAGAAGGACTTCTGGCAACACTGTACTGACCTGCTTCTTCAGCTCTTCATTTAGTTCACGGAAGATTCGCTGAAGGCGAGAGATATGCGTCATGATGTCTTCAGTTGGATCTTTTTCATATGTGAAAAACGATTCCATCACTCGATCCAAACGTTGACCAGAACTTTGCTCATATACCGAGACAAGTTTTTCTCAAAAGGATCTAGCCGAGTCACAAGTGGCAGTCAGGCCCACATTGGACTCATTCATGCTTCCGACGAGTACAAGTTGTGCGAGGGCATCCGCCTTTTTGAATGTCTTCAGCTCCATTGCATACGATTGACGCTCTGCGACAGTAGATTCGGCCACTGGCTGGACTGGTTCAACCCTGCTTCCATTCACAACATCAAAGACTTCTTGATGCTTGAGAACGAGGGTTATTTGTCGTTGCCACATGGTCCAATTCTTGGATCCATCCAACTTTTCGATTTGCGCCTTAAAATCCATTTCGTTTTTATCTCCCGTCGAGAAATTTCACAAAATTTAATGCGATGCAGATAATAACAAGATTTTAATGGCACACTAATCGCGTCGCGAAACAGACACACGTGTTCATTTTCAGGTTAAAAGTTCGAGAAAGTTTTATTTACGCACAATAGAAGTTATACCTTTTATTAAAAAAACGTTAATCTGGGCCCATAACCTGTTGAAAGTTATTTCGGAGTGCACAAAAAAACTTTAACACTTTATACGAAAATCACGTTGATGTTTTAGGATTCATATATTAAAACATATATACAGTCAATCAAGTTAAAACATACAAAATGGCAGCTAATATACGTGTTGTACTCGGGACTACTGTTACCGGAATGAGAGCGAGTTAAGTGTCGCAACATGTGAACTTGGCTCGCCATTTTGTAGGGAGGGGGAATGACACAAGTAAATGGCGGTAAATTTAAAATAAAGAAAACAAACATTATTTGTATAATTCCAACATAATGCAAATAATGTAAACAATGTTAAAAACTTATTTTAGTTAATAAATTATACTGAAGGAATTAATTCAGTATGCTGCGCGTATAAAACACACTTGCATTGCGGATGACATGCGCAGAAAACCAACAAAAAAAATCTAATTACACCATGTAAATGGCTTATATTTTGTGCTAATTTACGATTGTTGCTGGTTTTTTGTACTATTGCTCATAAAAAAGTTGTTCAGGGTTACATTATTTAGTGTTTTTTTTTTAAGTTACTGTACTGCAATAACCATTGCATATACAATGTTTGACTATGATAATAAAACGTCAGTAATACGTGTAAAAATGTTGTCCAAAAACTTGGCTTAAGTTGGCAAGTCAATTTAAAAGAAATTAATTGTTCATTAAAAACACATTTTTTTTTCTTAACTTCGGATCCAATGAACCAATTTTGTTCAGATCATTTAAATGGTTTCATGTTATTGTTAGTGACATATAATGTATGTTTTAAATGTATAGAACCCTAAAATAATAAAATGTGAGATGTTTTTAATATTTACTTTGTATTACTAAGTCACACATAAAATTGCCGCCTAAATATAATTTGCGTCACTATAAAAATGCATCAACATAGAGTCAGGTTTCCAGTTATATATACAGGTATATGGGTAATTCCATAACTTTTGAAAAAGTTGATTTTTTTGATTTTGTTCAAATTTTGAGGAATCAAAATATGGATGAAAAAATGAGATTTCCAAAATTTTGAACCTTAAAAATTAGCCTGTTCAAAATGACACACATATGAAAGTCAGAAATTTTACAATAAAACGTCTTTTTTAGCTTATTTTGTATCTCAGTTGTTGGGCCTTTGGAAAAAGATAAAAAAAGTCCATGATTGCTCAAATTATTCCTTATTACATTTACTTTAAAACCCATATTTGTATGTTTAATGTCGGAGCAGTTATTTGGATATATCCAGCTTCAAACATTATTCCAAAGAAAACCGTAAAGGGTCCCCTCGGTCAACATAGGTGAAATACCCTTATCACGAATATCCAAATTACTTCAAAAATTACTTTTCTAGCATAAAAACAACATGTTTAATAAAATTTTAAAATTTGGATACCCCTTTCCTCCCTATCCAATAGGGGGCAAAAATAGAATTTTTTCATTTTTTTTCCTCGCACTTATTGAATGAAAAATTCTAAAAAAAATCTTGGTTTTCATTTTTTTTCAGCCCCTCAAACTCTGTATACATCCCTTAAAAAATTCTAGAAGGGTTAAAATTTACTTTTGGTTATCTAAACCTTTGATTGCATGGAATTTTATTTTTTAACTTTATAAGTAATTAAAAAATCTACATCCATGATTTTTTTGAAATTTTTGCGAGTGTTGCGCCACTATTAAAAATCGATTTTTTTCACTTTTTTGCCATTTATACTGTTTTTTCTTTTCTGCTTTTGTGACTCTGCAAAGTTTATAGATTTATAGCTATCAAAATACCGAAATTCGGATTCTACGAAAAATTTTACATCGAGTTGCTATCTTGGGTATAATATTTTTATTAATTTGCAATGATTTGACTGCTTAAAACACGTTATCGTATTTTTACGAGACAAAAAACAAATGAAATAATTTATTTTTAAATTTTTAAATGTCAGATTTGTATTAATGGCATCAAAATTAGTCAGTAAACTAATTTTTATCAAAATCGGTAAAGGTAAAAAAACCACTCCTATCAATCTTGTACCACCCCCGCACGTGTCACGGCTACCTTCCGGTAGTTGCAGCTTTGCTAGTCGGGTGGGTATGGGTTCTTCTTTGCTCTTGGTCGGCGGGCTCCAATTGTTTTGACGGTTTATTGGGACAAAACTACAGTATGTATAGAATTAGTTCCGCGCAAACGTAATCTATCTAATTCGTACAGCTAGGTAAGCCGTTCGGTCCACATACCATGAAGCAGACTTTCTATCGTATTGTTGAGTGGAGAGTCGATCGGTCACAATTCCACGATCAGACACCACCAGAGTTCGGAGGTCTAGACCAATCAATTCCACAGTCAGACTCCCCTGAAGTGTTTAGATGAAAAGTGGGGGATCATAAGTTGAGCCTGATTGGTTGTTGTGGTCACGTGTCTCACCCCACCAAATGACAAAAAGCAGGTAAACCAATTTACTAACAAAAAGCAGTGTTGACAACTGTGGGAAAAGTTACACAGAATTATCATAAACTCCTGCAAAGCACAATAATTAACAAACTAAAATAAAGCATTTCCAGCATAGAAATCAATTGCAAAACATGAAAGCAAGCGGTTAATAAAATGGTGAATAACACGTGGTGCAAATATGGTTGCGTACATTAAGTATCCACAAGCAAGCAAAAAACTCGGTGTCAAAGCAACTTCGCGACATACGGGCTGCGCGTAAAACACTTGTGGAATGTTGTTATTGTTGTTGTGATTGTGCGTGCATCTACAGGGAGGATTAATTAATCAAACGAACGGGATATTGTGAAGCAATGTGGGGGTGTGCATCGGAGAGACAGGTCATGCCGGGAAATGCAGATAAGTAAACTATTTAAATATTAGTTTGCAAACGGGCTTGTCGGGATTCTAACCCAACTTGTTGGGGCCGGCAAAGCATAAATAAAGCAGGTATTTAAAAGGTCGGGAAAGAGTATTTTGAGCGTCTAGAGTTTTAATCCCCAGTAGCAGAAATTAAACTAAATAATAACATAAATTCAAAGTGGATAATTAACAAATTAAAACATATAATTTTTCCAAATAAAATAAAAAAAAAAATGTTTGTTGCGAAACAAGCTAAAGTTCACTCACTTCACTAGTCGTTTCGCGGAAGTGTTTTGGGGTGTTTGAAAAACTTTAGTGTTTCTGTATCCGTAATTCGCATTCGGTAACGTCGCACTCGGGGTTTTTTGCTCCTTCGATTTCGTCTCTTGCTAGCAGCAGCTAGTGTTGGAGTTGGTGCAGGTGGAGGCTGCGGACGAGTCATTAGGACCGCATTCTTTGCTGCGAACCATGGATGCTCTTGCGCTGAGGGAATCGTGTACATTGACTGCAAAACCAGCCTCAGAGGTGCACTAGGTGCAGGAGTAGCTGTTACACTGGTGATAGTGTCTGGCACACCGTTTGAAACACCTGGAGCAGCTTTGCTGATACGGACATTTTTAGGAAGGGGCGGCAGAACTGATCCCGCCTGGAGATGTTTTAGGTGAGCCGTTGGGGATGGTGGAGGCCAATGATGGGGACGGAGATGGCCAGGTCTTTGGCGGCGTATACAAGCCGAATAACATCGCCTTTCTGAAGTCCCTGTAAATCAGCCATACGACTTGGAGATGGTGGCAATGATATCGGGGAGGCTTCAAGTTCCAGCACATCTATTTCAAAAATCTGCACAAACCAAAGGTAAGATACTGCACCAATTATGACCATTCCCCAGGTACCTTACGAACACGAGACAGCGCAAAAACATCTCACAGGTAAACACAGGACTAACAATTAACAACCACTATCACACTTACTTTTTTTGCAGGGATTAATACCGATGGAAGAATCATCTTCCCTGATATTTTCCGGGATATAAAGGGCTGAAAGAAATAAATAAATAACACCTACATGGTGGTGGAGTATAACACCCGGAATAGAAGCACTGGTATTGTATATCAACTAATATTTATCATAGTACATAGTATAACTTTTAACTATTTATACATTATTAAGCGCACATACCGTTACAGGAGCATGACGTTTGGGGTCTGCTACAAACTTTTTTCAATCTCCATCATCTTCAGAAGAATGAAATCTATCAAAAAAAATTGTGTTTGAAGACTACCCAAAACTCTACTTTCATGATTTTTTTTCGAATTTATATTCAGGTGCGGAGAAAAAAAATAAAAACGAGAAAATGCTATTTTTTTGCCCCCTATGGAAAAAAGTATCAAAATTTTAAAATCTTATCAAACATGTTTTTTTATTGCTAGGAAAGTAACTTTTGAGGTAATTTAGATATTTGTGATGGGGAGCAAATAATCCGTATACACCACTATTTTGATGCAGGAAGATGCACATGTTTTTGCAATTTTTAAAACTTGTAATTTTTAGGTCCCGAAAAAGCGCCGTCACCCTATGTCAATTTTAATCAAAATTTTAGTAAATACTCTTCAAACTACAAGAAAAAGGTTATCTATATGAGAAATGGTATATCGGGCATTATCAGGAGATTTTTAATATTCAAAATTTGTCTAAATCGACGAATTAAAAAAAAAAAATTGGTTAATTCTTAAGTCTCGTTGGATCACTTTAAAAAAAGATTAAACACAAAGAAATTTAGACCTTGTGGATCAAATTTTGTTAAGATTTAAGTTAGAACAGTTTAAAGAAAGCAACATTTTACGATTTTTCTAAACTTACGGTTTTTTTTAGAATAATGTTTGAAGATTGATATATCAAAATGATTGCCCAGACATTATACATACAAATATGGGTTTTAAACTACTTGTAGTAAGGAATAATTTGAACCATCGTGGACCTTTTTATCTTTTTCCAAAAGCCTAAAAATTGAGATACAAAATAAGCTAAAAAATACGTTATATTGTGCAATTTCTGACCTTTACATTTGTGTCATTTTGAACAAGCAAAATCCAAAGTCCAAAGTTTTGGGAATTTTATTTTTTTTTCCATATTTTGATCCCTCAAAATTTAAGCAAAATCAAAAAGGTCAACTTTTTCAAATGAATCGAAAAGTAATGGAATTATCCATATCCATATGTTTAATATAAAGTTTTAACATGTATCCGCCGCAACAATTCATTAACAGAAAATGATCTTATACAACAAAGTCTACAATAAAGATGTTGTTGTTGTTTCTATTTAAAGTTTATTCAGAATTTGTATTTACCTAAGTAAGCATGAAATTAAATGAACAAGTTATCAATAATAATCTACGTTACGCCGACAATACTAACATAACTAATTTTTCAGAAACTCATTCAACAAATCTGCTAATTTTGGTTTTATCTTTAGAAACAAATTACTTATAAAGTAGAATACAAACAAATTCTAGGCTGAATTCTGAGAAGCTATCCAAACATCTCAAACCCTAAACTCACTGTTGTGCTGCTGAACAAAAACACAAACAACGCAATAATTAGCATACAGCAGTAATGTTAAAAAAATAAGATTAGATAAATCATTTTCAAGTTTAAATAAATAATTTAATTATTTTATATTAGTAAAATGTCCCCTCACGTGCAATTTCTCTTTACTTGACTGTAATTTTTAATTTTATTTATTTACAATTTGCACCTAGTTGTAGTAATTGTACGTAAAGCCATAGCACAAAATCTGCAAAATAATTTAGCTTTCTTAAAAGATAATTACGGTGTTGTGAGTCATGCTATAAAATTCCTAGAAAAACAGGAAAATACGTTAACTGAAAGTCTAAGAATAATTAAAGATTTCAAAGATGCAATTTTAAAAGTACTAGGCTATATTGGGTACACAGTGAAATCAAAATCCGAAGATGTATTTTTGAAAAATTGAGGTTTATCTACATTAAATAAAATAAACTGTATTTTGAGTGAAGAGAATGTTCCAGATTTCGATATGAATTCAGCTTTTAAAGCAAAATTTAAACATTCACCAGTAACAAATGTGCATGTCAAAAGAAGTTTTTTTCCCTTTCAAAAACATTTTAAGTGATCAAAGGCAAAATTTTACAGTTAAACACTTAGAGCAACATTTAATTAATAACTGTTTTGTGGATAGTTTTTTTAGTTTTTTAAAAGTTTTTTTATATTATTTAAAATGTGTGTAAAAAATATCATCACTCAAACTGTTGTAATTATAAATGTTATAAAACCTTTATTAAAATATTTTATAGTTTTGGATTTTTAGTTTTATTTTTTTTCAATTGTGTCATGCCTTTTTAATGTTTTTTTACATGTTTGGTGCTTTTTTAATGCTTTTTTAGTAACATTTTCATGCCTTTTAAAACGCTTTTTTTTGTAATTTTAATGCTTTTTAATCCGGTTTCTAATAATAAGTGACTAAAATTTCTTTAAAATATTAATTTTTTATTGTTATATGAGTTATTGTACAGGGTTATTATAAAAGTTTGGGATTATGTAACCATCTAATGTACGATTGTGCCACTCTAGTGAAATAGTGAATTTACATTAGCTGAAGTTGAACTGTCAATACAAAGTAAATAGTTTGGTGCACATTTTAAAAAGGCGGCATATTTAAAGTGATTACATAATCCCAGACATTTATAGAGACCCTGTAAAATCCGACCTTTTTGAATTTATAAATAGGAACTTGATATTTTACTAGTCGGCATAAAATTATTTAAAACGGTCCGCGATTCTATTTCATTTAAGACTGGGAAACGCTTCTTTTGAATACTTAAACTATTTAATATTTTTTATCAAATTGGCCAATACAAACGTTTTCTATTCAAATATAAAGTAAGCTTCTAACTCCAACCATCTATTTCTTTAATAAAAATGAAAATAGGGCAGAAAGACTTCGGTCGATAGCCTACTACTATAAAACTTTTGAAAATAAAAAATATGACGTTATCATAACAAAAAAAGTTGAATAGACCTTTTAATTTATTTTAATCAAAAATTAAATCTGCAAATATCCCCAAGCGGCATATTTAAAGATTTCGGTGTGCAATGCGTAAAATTGCGCGCGGAAAGCTGATTATATGATAACAAAAATATTTAAATTTGTATACGGATTAGTATTTCCCAATTTACTAAAAATATTGTATAGCAATTGAGATCAAAACCAAAAAAAATAAACGTTTTTGTTCTACTAACTAATGTTCAATCGTTTACAATGTATTGTTATTTATTCAGCACATGTTACTCTAAATTGTTTACTGTTGTGTGAACAATTAATTATGTTCAAAGTAGATGTTCAATGATTTTATGTAACCAAACCAACAGATTTACGCCTTTTATAACTTATTGGAAGTTGAATGGACAACTCGTGCTATTTTTGTTAGATAAATTGTGCAATGTGTACCGACTGTCCCAGCTCAAAACAAATAGCTGGTAATCCCTTGTGGATAAATCTATCCGCTAATTAAACCAAAACAGTTTAAATACACAATTTCGAATAATAATAGATATATAAAATTAGTAGTAGTAAATTGGACAAATATTTTTGTAACATTTTTATTTAATTTGAATTTCCTAATTAATATTATTTGTATTCTGGATTAGATTGTAAAATATGTAGATTTCTAGGTTTTACAACTTTAATTGAAATATCAATAGTGTTTACAATAATGTTTTGTTCGATGCATGCAATTAATCATTTATTTACACAAACGATAAGCAGCTGCATAACACATAAACATGAATATTGGTTAATTAAGCCAGCCACAATAACATTTACATTGTAATTTGTAAATTAGTTAAATCGGAATGCCACATATAATACAAGTAATTATTTAATAATACTGTAAAATAGTTACGATGTTCTGAGTATTCAGTTAATTTAATTTATTTATTAAAAATTATTATTTAATTGCCATTACATATGTATATTTACTAATAATCACGTTTTAAAAAAAATCTTTTACCGTATTAACTTATTTTCTGAAAGTTTTATTTATATTAATATTATTAAACACAACTAAGCAAATCCATACAAATACGATCCGCAAATATTTATTACAATTGTAAAATACTATTTCTCTGAAAGGAAAATATTTGCGTTGGCAAAATTATGAGTTGAGCTTAATTGTGCTCATCCCTGCGAGCAGAACGCTCCCCGTGCTCACGCTCGCAGGTGTAAAATACATCTAGTCCCACTTATTAATTACAAAGGAAGTAAGTAACAAAGCAAACTAGCGCGGAGGTAATAAATATTTGCATAAATTAATTACACGTGTGGTTGGTGACAAAAACAAAGTTCCCATTGTTATTGCAAGGAATAATTTATATTGCAAAACAAACAGTATTTCTAAAATGAAAACAGATAAATATTAATGTTGCAAAAGGGATAATGACTAGACTACATAAATTTTAAAAGAAATATTATTGAGAATAAATTGTTTGTTGATGATAGATTTAATTATATTTCTTATTATCGTTAATTCTGCAAGAAACATCTATATAAATATATATTTTTTTTATATTCTTGACGAAATTTTACCTTAATTAATGCAACTCCTTGTAAATTCTCACCTGAAATAAAAAAATAAATTTTATTATAACAAAAAAATCCAATATAACAAACTTAACTTAGTATTTTGTATTTTATAAGAATTCATAAATAATCCAACTTGTTTACTATATATTATGTGTAATTATGACAAAAAAATTAGAAAAGTGTAAAAATTAATTAGTTTTCAAAATTATGCACCATATCCTGCATGGTAAGCATTAACTGGTGACTAAATTTTGAAAACAATTAAAATAAATTGAATTGAAAAACTTTTGCTGCAATTAGTTTAGTTTTAATTTTTTTTTAATTTTTGTAACAATTTTTGCAATATAATAGAGTAATAAATTAGTTTAGTTTTTATTTTTTTTAATTTTTGTAACAATTTTTGCAATATAATAGAGTAAACCTTATATCAAATTACAATGAATTTTTAAACAAAAAAAAACTTTATTTGCATTAAAAATTAAAACACTATCGCTTATACTGCTTATAGTAGACTAAAAAACTAATAAAAAAATATAAAAGTTTTTCAAATATGTATATAAAAAATCAAACTTAATTTTCAATATTTTATAAATCTTTAATGAGTAACAGATATCTAATTACAGATCAAATGTTACCTTAAAAATTATTGGTCGTTAAATGTAATTGTACATCATAGTATAGTAAGAATTAAAAAAAAACATGATATTGCAAAATAATAAATACAAAATAAAATTTGAAAAACTGTAAAAGTTACTGTATCCAATCAAAATAAATATCTGCATGTTAAATGTTTCTACTGCAGCGCGGTATGTACATAAAAGTTTATGATAGATAATAAGTTTGGTGAATCAATATAGCTATTAGCAAGCTTATACAGGAATTTTATAAAATTTTGTTTGTTTAATGTGGAAATTGAGCAATTATTACATTTTAATAAAGCCTTTATAATTGCAGTGCTCGGGTGGCTAAACTCCAAAGTTTCTGAATAACATATTGTAAGTATTAAAAAAAAAATTATATAAAGTATATAAAACAGTTGAGGAGTTTTTCAAAACTGAAGTTATCCATAATCAGTGTAAAATGGGTTATATATCGTTTTTAGCTAAATATCATAAGCTCTTTCTGAATATGCAATAATTTTTTAACAAAACGTGATATTTCTCACTTAAAACCAGTGTCAAAGTTTGCATTTCAGAGCAAAACAAAACTTATCCACTTGGTACTAAAATTGCAATTATTTCTTACCAAAACTGAATATATCCCTATAAGAAGATTGTTATATTATTTTGCCTTTTTTCAAAACTTAAGGTATCCATTTTTGTTAAGACAGCAGTCTACTAAAACAATAATTTCGGCATGTTCTAATAAGTGGCAGCGCAACATATTGTGTCTGTCAAATGTCTACTTTACCAGCTTACATAACTTGATTCATTTTTATCTTTGCAATGTATCTAAATTAAAAGAGATAAACTTTTAATTACAAAACACTCTAAAAAATAATTATATATTATTCTAGTATATTTTATCATGTTTTAACAGCGTATATTATTTATTTGAGTAAAAAGTAAACAAGGAGATGGAAACATTGGTTTCTTGTATAAATGCAAGAAGTAAGAAGCGTGGAAGACCAAAAACGATTCAAAGAGCAATAAATAAGAACAGTAAATACTGCGATACAGACCCGCACTTAAACTTACTTAAACGAACACCGAAGCTTTGTAATCATAGCTCTTCGTTATTAAATTGTAATAACATATCATTTGAGGATTTATTAAAAACAGAAGAAAGCTGTATACTGAAACTACTAAAATTGAACAAAACCGAATTATGCTTCATCTTATATAGGCATTTGAGCCAAAAAGAAGACGAAGTACCAATTTGCAACAACAAAATGTATCGGAAAAGTATTATTTACATATGTCAAAAGGTATGTTGCCTGTTTGTAAAAAGTTTTTTTGCTTCTCGATGGGTTTGTTGCAAAGTAGAGTTCTGCGAGTTGCAAAAGAAATTAATATGAGTAAAGTTCCTAAAGAAAAACGAGGAGAGAATAAAATATCTCATAAGTTTTTGAAAAAAAAAAAGAATTGGTTTGCAATTTTATTAATAATTTAAATGCATGCGAATCTCACTACAGTAGAAATAAAAGTAAGCGCATATATTTACCTGCAGAATTAAATACAAAAGTACTCTACAGACAATACAAAAATAATCTTGAAGACAAAAGTAATAAGTTAAATTTGGAATATTTTACAAAATATTTACAAATGAGTTTAATATTAAATTTAAATCGCCAGTTTCGGATGCTTGCTCGTTTTGTATTCGCTCAAATAACAACATAAAATTGGCAAATGACCAAAATAAGAAACAGAACATCATGACAGAACTAAGAATTCACAAACTACGAGCAAAATTTTTATGACATAATAAAAGAATGTCATAGTAAAAAAAATGCCATTTCATTTGTATTTGACCTGCAACAAGTCCACCCGTTTCCAAAAACATCAATACAAGATGCATTCTACAGTAGGCAGTACTTTTTGCTGTGTAGATTTGCAATCTAAAAATCCAATTTTTTATACCTGGTCGGAGGATCAATGGGAGAGAAGTGCAACAGAAACAGGATCTGCACTGCTGCTTTATTTGCGGTTTTTGGAAATGCCGGCACACGTTACCACCATATTTTTGTTTTGTGCTGGATGTGCAAGACAAAATAAAAATGCCCACATTGTACATCTTCTCTGTCGTTAGCTGAAAACTGATGCACCTATGTACATATCAAGGTAGTTCAGATAATTTTTCCTGTACGATGACACAGCTTTCTATCAGCCGATCGCGTTTTTGGCCGTGCAGAAAATATTCTCAAAAAACAAGTTGTAATTAAAACTAAAGAAGAGTATGTACGTATCTATAGAGAAGTGGGCAATGTTCTTCAACTGGGTGAAGATTGGAAAAATTTTGACATTAAAGCATTAGAAGGCGATATCGACAAAATTCAGTGTTTATCAAATTACCAATTTGAAGGCGGTTTGCAATATTGATCCATTGTTAAAAAAGGACAAAAAGAAAAGAAAGAAGTCATACATTACAAGAATCTTCTGTAAAGCGTCCAATATCCCAAAAAAAGAAAAAAGATGTCATCAATTTATTAGAAAAACATTTTGTTGATAACTGGAGTTCAAACCCTGAACTGTGACGGTTTACTAATTTGTTTTCCAATATCGAAGTGACTGCAATAGAACCCGATCCTGACCCAACAGTAGAATGTGATTGTTTGGATGACGATATTGGCATGCACACTTAAACAAAGAAGACAAAACATATTTTATTTATTTTATAGATTTAGACTACATACTACTACTTACTAAAGCCAAAAAAAAAACTTTTGCATTAGTATTAAGCAAAAAAAAAATCATATTTGTATTTTTTTATATTTTTAACACTATGTATACCAAAAACAAAAGTTGCAATAAAAAAATATATATTAAATATTAATTAAAATTGAGTTATATGTTTTTGTCGTTTTACTGCAAAATATGTAAAATGGATAACTTCAGTTTTGAAAAAATACTCTTCAGTTGTGCATTTATTTATCTGCAAATTAAACTTTTATGCCGCAATAAAATAGTAGAACGAATATTGCTTACTGACATGTACATTTTTAAGTTGACAAAAAAAAGTTGAAAAAGTGAAATTTAAAATTAAAAAAATTATACAGGGTTGGAACTTTGAGGCACCACATGTGGCTATATAGAGATTAAAAAAAAAACGAGTATAAAAACTTTTTCTTATTTGTTATCAAAGTAAGGTCTAAAAAGGACTGTTACTGTATTAGTAAATCCCATTTGAAGCATTTTCTAGACATATATTATGTTTAATGTTGTCAAATGCATTTGATAAGTCTATATAGTTAACATCACATTGACCCTTGATGAGTGCAAGCGTCATTTTTGCTAGATTAATCATAGTGGATCAAGTAAGCAAAATTAAGTGTTGATCTGTAGTAGTAAAGGATAGATAGTATCTAAAAAGGGAAAAATCATTTTAATAAGATGATTATGCTGCTCTAGATCATACAAGTTTAACTTCTGTTCTGTACAGTTTGGTAATAATCGGCAAGAATTTTAGTTTTTAGTGCTATGCATATCTAACTCCAAAATCTTTGGACACATCTGTAGACCAATTAGCCTAAAATTTGGGGTGAGTACGCAAAAACATCTCTCTACACAGTAAGTAGTATTTTTGCAATTTTTTTAGAACAAAGTTTTATCAAGCGCCTACACCATTACAAAAAAGTTTAATTATGGACGACAAAACCACAGACAATAACCAAGAACTAAACATGTACTTCAATCTTTTTATTAAAAAATCTAAACTAATGAGGTCTTTAAACACAGAGATAGCTAGAAGGTCTTCATCTCGGACTTTAAAATGTCAGATGGTATACAAACATTGCAGATAACGGAGGAAATAAAAAAGACTATTCTATCACCAACGTTCTTGATTGAAAAAACTAAGATAATCAATTTTAATAAGGAGAATGCCGTAAACTCACTAAACAAGTTGACCGTTGCAGCCAAATACAATATTAGAAAATCCTAGCAAAATTTAGCCAATTACAACAGCGGAAATTGAAATGTTTACAAAAATGTGAAGGATCAGATTTTGGGCACGAAACAATAAAACCAACAAAACGTTAGAGTTAAGCAAAAACAAAAAAAAAGCACAAGAGAAAATCTTAAACTTCAATGCATAACTGCAAATAGTATAATAATAAACGTGCATCTCAAGTAAATAAACCTGAAAAAACGCAGATGGAAAAGTAAAAAAAAACAATTAAACCAACTTTTAAATACAATAAGTTTAGAGAAGATAAACTTGAAACTACAACTGTTCTAAAATAAGCAAAGAAAACTCTTTGAACGCTCCAAGGGACTGCGATCTAGCAATATGACGACTTTATTTGATAATAAAAATTGAGCAAAACGTAGTAAACGTGTTTTTTGTACTACAATTGTTAACCTGAAGAGAAAAAGCATAAAAATGGCACAAAAAGCAATTAAAAGGACAAAACAAGAAATCAATCAGAAAACGCTTTTAATTGAACCGATAGAAGAGATAACGTACGCTGAAGTTATAAGATCACAATAAAAAGCAACACAAAGACAGTTTAAGGCAACATACAATTGAGATTTACAAGTAAACCGGAATCAAAAAGTCAATTTAAAACTACTTTAAACAAGAAATTAGCGCCTTTGACAGTTTTTTTTTAAACATGATGTAATATTCATTACCCTTGGTTAAGAGTACTGTATAATCAGTATAAATGTACCGAGAAAAACATGAGAATGGAACATCAAGCAGGCCTTTGTTAAACTCCGCAAAACGGCTGATAAACAAAAAAAGAATTGGTTCTGCAGATTATCTATAAAATGAACTCCATGAAGTTAGAGATGTAAATGTTTATGAATATACCGCTAGGAGAAGGTTGGGGCTGTTGAAATGTGTTATAGAAAGATAGCTACAGGTCCAACTTTACAACGCCGACATCGTGTTGCAAAATTAGCTTTTTCCCAAAATCATCGGGCATGGAATAATAAGGATTGGAGCAAGGCACTGTTTTCAGATGAGTCGCGCTTTTGCCTGACGTCGAAAAGTGTGGAGAAAGATTTGTATTAATGAGCATTTTTCATTTGGTGGTGGGTCAATAATGGTTTGAGCAGGAATTTGTACCGAAGCACGCACAGAGATAGTCTTTATAGAGAATTCCTGACAGCTCACAGATACATTATGGAGGTTTTTGAAGATCATGTTATGCCCTTTATAACAACTTCATTTTTATGCAAGATAATGCTAGACCTCACGTAGCCAGAGTTGTCAGAGATTATCTGAATGAAGTGAGAATTTTGCAGTTCAATTGGCCAGCTTTCAGCTCGGACATGAACCTCATAGAACATGTCTGAGAAGAGTTAGGACAACGTATCCAAAAGCGTACACCTGCTCGAAGAACTTCTCAAGAGCTTAGACTGTTGCTATTGCAGTAATGGAATAAAATCGACTAAAATGTATTCCTTAATTTAATTCAAGTGTTCCTTAAGCAGTGATTAATGCAAGAGGAAGTAAAACTCGTTAATAAATTATTTTTTTTTACATTTTTGTTCCATATTTGTCCTAGAAACAAAAACTCAAACTGTAAATTTGTGATATTTCCAAAATACAAAATACGTAATAAAAACATAAAGTATGCTTTACAATTCAACATTAAATTTTTAATTTAGTGTGCAAAATACAGTACATTTGTATACAACTTGCTAACAAAAAATTCTAAAACTAGGTCATAATTTTAAAGTGGCCTCAATTTTTTGCTCGTTAGTGCATTGAACTATGCTAAAAACTAAAATAGCAAGGTCCAAAATTAAAGCTAGGAAAGCGCTAGGTCTACAATAAAAATTGTTAAGTTGTGGAAAAAATTAAATTGGTGTTTGACGAGCTGCTGAAGACAGACACCTTTCCCAATATCTGCAACCCAAAACATAGACTAATTAATATGTCTGATCAGCACAACAAAATCTTAAGAAAAATTTTAAAAAGCGAATTTTTTCAGGGAACAGTATAGTTTCTATAATAGCAGATCCATAGTAGACGCCATAAAGCAAATGAAAAAGGATGCAAGAAAAATCAAGATCAACAAGCAATACGCTAGTCACAGTCAATATGAAAAATACCTTTAACTCGGTTTCTTGGGGAAGAGTTATACAAGCACTTGATAAAAAACATATCTCTCACCACCTCATTAATATGATTACAAGACATTAAATACTTGGTTGTGACGCTGAGCCATAACTTAAATATGTAGGACACATGGCATAGACTTGTTCTAGAATTTAAATATTTTTTAACAATATTTTGCCTTTAAAAAAACTAGTTTAATAAACAGCTGTTATTCTAAGTAACATATAAAGCAATACATTTTTAAAAATAATATTATTTTCAAAGATATTGTAGAAAACTTAGAATTCCACTTGATGTGAAGTTTAAAAATAATACTCCATATGCTGAAAATAGGATAGGAAACGATTTTGTACTAGAAAAAAATTGTTTACAACCTACAGCGGCGTTCTTAAATATAATAATACATTTTATAAATAAATTTTTGATTTAAGAGCAACTATAATTTAGTTGTACGCACAATAAGAACTAAACTCAATTACTCCATTTGATATAAAAATAATTCAGTTCTTTTAGATTTAGCATAAAAAAATACGGCAAAAAGAGTAAAGCAATTGCAATGATACAATTAATAATCAAAATTCTGTGTAAAAGAATTTAGAAAATTTAATTAAGATTTCTTTTGTTTAAATTTTGAAAATTACATCACATTTTGTGCATTTTCTATGGCACAAGGATAACCGGCTTTATAGCTTAAATTACTGTTCATATTTACTTCAGCTAGAAAATTATGGTTGGTTTATTCACAACTTTTTATCTTAAGTAAAATTTTGGAGCCGTTAAATCCGGCTAACGCAAGAGCAATTTAAAGTATTTGTTTGCCAAAAATCGTTATTAGAATTGCCATAATGGCCCGGGCCGTACGTGTAACAAAAATGTAACAATGATTTTTCTGTTGTAGTTCCGCACTAGATAGTCTGCTTTAGTAGATGTAATTGTTGCTGTTAAGTAATTTGTGAGTTATAACTGCCCATATTTTGCTGTTTTGTTAATGAATGACTCAATTAAGTGAAAAATAAGCCCATGATTTAAATTAAATTTTTATCAGCGGCGAGTTGTTGAAAATGTACCGCATAATTATAGAAAGCTTGTAGGCCAATTGTTTTTAGTTATATTTAAATAGAAAAAAATAAAAAAATATTAACAAAAAAAAATGATCAATAGTTAAAAACATGACCACGATGTATAATTTTAGTTTAAATATTTAATTTGTACCAAACTACAATATAAATCTTAATAAAAATTATTGCCAATAGAAGAAATAGATTTTTTAAGAAAACAGACCTTCTGCAGATTTAACTATTAAGAAAATTGAGTTATAGAATCTGTTGAAATATGTAATGTGGGTATGATCTAGTTAGTATCAATTAATGTTGTTATGAAGATATATATATAAAAATATAGTTGTACACAAAAACTTTAATCTCCCAATTGCAACTAATTCTTCATAAACCTACTGCTGCAATATACAGCAACAGGTTATGGGCTCAGAGTAACGATTGCAGAAGGAAAGACTATCTGCAAATATAAATTTACATTTACCATAGAAGGTGAACTTAAAGTTGATAAATTGCATGATACAACTGGATGGGGACAGTGGAAGTTTTTGATAAAAGTACATCTTCTTGGCAGTGAACTATATGGTGTTGTCACTGGAAATCTGCATAGTTCTGACATTGAAGTTGAGAACTCGAAATGGTTAAAAGCTGATGCTAAAGCACAAAAAATAATTGCAACTACTGTAAGTCAGAAAGTGCTCTTATATATTATGAATTGTGAATCTGCTAAAGAAATGTGAGACAAGCTGCACACAATTTTTGAGCAAAAATCAGAAGCAAGTTTACATTTGATGCAACAGAGTTCCTACAAGTTCACAATAGATCCTAACCATGATATTGCGTCTCATATATCTAAGTTAGAAGAAATTAATCAGCTGTTAAAGCAGCTTGGAGAACCAGTTTTGGAATCAATGATTATAACAAAAATTCTAATGACTTTACCAGATATGTATAATAATTTTCATAGTGCAGGGGAATCGGTAGCAAAAGACAAGAGAACTTTGTCAAACTTTGCCAAACTTAATAAGTAGACTACTTATTGATGAATCAAGATTACAAGTACAAATTGCAAACAAACCAGAACAATCAGATACAAGTGGTGCATTGGCACCAAGATAAATGTCATTTCTGCAAGAAACAAGGTCAATGGAAAAATAATTGTAGATTATTTAAAAAATCACTTAAAGACAAGAAAGCAATTGTTGCAAATAAACAAAAAAAAGGGAAGTTAGTGAAGCTTATATAACTAAAATGTCAGATGATAATTGGTACTTGGATTCAGGAACTTATAATCAAATGTGTAAAACATTAGATTAGTTTGATAACTATAAGGAATATGCTGATTCTCAGCAAATTATGGTTAAAGTTGGCAATGGTGCTGAAATTTTAGCTATTGGAATAGGTGATGTGTCTATTTTGGCATATGACAAAGAACAATAAAAACTAAAAGTTTTGAAAGATGTTTTATATGTGTCACAATTAAAATAGAATCATTTTTCTGCTAAATCAGTTTTATAAAGGATACAAGTTTAATTGTAATAATAAGCTATGTACCATTAATAATATCGAAGGAAAAATAGTTGCAACAAGTCAACGTTCCAGAAAACTTTACAAAATGGATTTTATACGTGATTGCCAAGAAAAGGGGGAATGTTATACCATAGATAGCTTGAGGCTATGGCATGAACGCTTGGGACATCAAAATGTAAATTATGTGATGAAAGTTTTGAAAGAGAAAGACATCTTAGTGAACAAAAGTCAAGTTACATTTTTTTGCGATGGTTGCATGCTTGGCAAGCAATACAGAATGCATTTTAAACCAAGTGATAGTAGAACATTGAATCCTGGTGAAGTTATTCACACTGATTTATGTGGCCCAATGCATAATATTTCTATTGGTGGTTCTAAGTATTTTCTGCTATTTAAGGATAGATATTCACACTTTAGAACTGTTTATTTTTTGAAAAACAATAATGAAGTTCATAAGAAGTTACAAGAGTATTCAGATTTTGTTGCAAGAGAAACCGATTTTAAAATAAAAGTACTAAGATCAGACAATGTTATATTAATGAAAGTGTAAAAAAGATTTTAGCAGACAATAATATTTGCCATGAATCAAGTATTCCATATAAACCGAAGCAGAATGGAAGTGTTCTGCAAGATATGAGAATAATTATTGAAGCTGCCAGGACTTTAATTCATACGAAAGAACTCAACGTGAAATTGTAGGTTGAAGCTGTTGCTGCAACAATTTATGTTCTCAACAGAACAGGGACTTTGTCTGTTAAAAATCAATCTCCCTTTAAATTATGGTTCAAAGGATTTCTCCGATAAATTATTTGAGAGTGTTTGGTGCCAAGGTGTATGTACATATTCCGAAGTAGTTACAAACAAAATGAGATAAAAAAAGTAAACCAGGATTATTTGTAAGATATAGAGAGTGCCAGAAAAGGTACAGAATCTGGTATGAATGTGAAAATAAGATCAAAATAGAAAGAGATGTAATTTTTTATTCAGAAGCAGATGTTTGTCACAAAAATGTCGATGAGGTGATATATGTTTGTCAAAATAATAAATCAGCTGATAGTGTAACAATTCATGTGTTAAATGCTTTTGATTGGAATAAAACAGCTGATACTATGACAAATACATCAAATAGTCATGTCATTAATAAAATAGCTGATATTGTAACAAATATGCCAGATGTGACATATATGCCAGATGTGACAAATATGCCAGATGTTAGTGTCAAAAATAAATTGAAGAATCAGAAAACTGAAAACCAAACCAAAATTGTGCCAAATTCTATTGTATTAAGAAATAGAACTATATTAAGGAAACCTAACAGTTTTGTAGATTTAGCACAATCAGAATCAGGTATTTAAGCACTAATATCAGATAACCAAGAGCTAATAAGCTATGAAGAAGCTATTAAATATTGTAAAAAAAAACAAGTTGTTAATTCAAAGTGATATTTATACCGTCGATCAGTTAGAAGAAAACGCAATAAACAATATTGCAACAACTACTGAGTTTGAAAATCCTCCTGAAAGGTTAACGACAAGTGCACCCGAAACTCCAAATCCTAATAGTTACAAAGATATTGAACTCAATCGCAGTTACATTCTGAACCTCCAATCAACCAGTCCATAGTGTCGAAGATATCAGTTCAAATGACGTCGAAAACATGCAATGCAGAAATAGCTAATACTAATAAAAATAAAGTTGTACACAAAAACTTCAATCTCCCAATTGCAACTATTTCTTCATAAACCTGCTGCAATATATAACAACAGAATCACATTGTACAAATACCCAGATTTTACGTTAGTTGACATTATAAACGCAAATACTGTTATTAGACAAGTTGTTGTTAAAAAAATTAATAAGTTAAGAATAGTTGTTGAGCTATTGCTGATTTATGTTGCCAAAATTATAATTAAGGCAGACACTCAAATTATGATAGGTATGGCTGCACTACTTCAAATGGCTTTTAGCAATTTTAAGATAACGTTCAAGGTGTATAAGTTGTTTATTTTTAAACTCTGAATATGCAATTTAAGCAAGTTAATAATAGTACTAAAAAAAATAAGCAACTACTTAAATTGTATTAGGTTGATGTATAATTATTCATCGTTTTTGGGTTTTGTTCATTATTTTGTAGTTATTTAAAAATTCATGCAAACAATCGTACACTGATCAATGTTAAAGCTTTAAGTCAGTGTCATAGTGGTGCAACTTATGTCCTCTTCCACAGCTGCCAAAAAGGCTAAGAAACCACATGCCTGGAAACGTCTGGAAATAATAAAAACTTTAACAAATTTAAATTTATTAAAACATTCTGCCCCATTGGAAGTAAATCAAAAGTAACAACTACCAACTTTTAATAATTTTAAATATAAACCTCAGATTCTATGTTTTTGTATCTAATAATTGATGAATACTCTGACCGGTTAATTCACGTAGATTTGGTAAGAGATAAATGAATTATTTATTTATGCCACTCTAGATTGATTTCACAATAATAAAAACTAAAGCACTATTAAACATATATTATTTAATAGGATATCAGCATATTCTATAATACAAAGTACTTTTCTGATGCCATTAGCCTTAAAAAGAGTAATGATTATTTAGAAACAACCACTATTTTTATTAAAAAAATAAACGTGTATAGTTCTGAGATCTTTGGCGCCAGAAGTGCTGTTTCTTTATCTACTTCACTTTGTTTCACTTGTAAAACAGTTTTTAAATTAACGATTTGAAGGACGTGTAATTAATAAAAAAGAACAACTATTCTGGCTTTCAAGATTTCTGACTGGACTTAACTTGTTTATTGTGGAGCCATATGAAAGATCAGACACTATCAGAAAACAAATCTCTTTTAAGAAAAGCCAGAATGTGTCTCGAGTGGTCATTTTAAACAACCTTTAGAACAAGTTTAAACAAAAATGAAAAACTAAGTTGTCTAAAGCTTATGTATACAAAGTTGTAACCTTACGTCGTGAAATATGGTGTACATACCTATCAAATAAACCAACAAAAAAATGAATACAATCTAAAATCTCAATAACAGTACGAAGAATAACAAAAATATATGGCAAAATAAATATAAATTTAATATAAAATATTCTAAATTTTTATTATATTAAGATTTTATTCTTTTGATAAAATTAAATTGTTAAATGCTATTTACCAGTACACACAATGCATTGTATGGCCAAATTCTCAGAATGATGCAATCGATATTTTCCAATTAGATGCATGATGAACATTAATTCAACTATTTGATTATTTATTATTCGTCCATATACTGCGGTGTATAGAGGTAATATAGAATATGCATTTGCATATATACAGAATTTAGTTATAACAATGCAATTTCTAGTAACAATACTATAAACTTGTTACCAAATAGTGAGTCGTTTCATTTTGCAAACATCTACATTAATATCCTTACAGTATTATGCATGGTCTTATTTTTATTACGATGCTATTATATTTGGTTTTCTGTTAATCGTTTTTTAATCTAAGTTAATATTAATTTGTTTGCTTTAAGTAAGTAAATTGATTGATTGATTGTTAATTAATGTACAGTAATTACAAACGTATTCTTTAAAACTTTCATGAAATCCCAGTGTTAACATTAACGAGTTAGAATAAGTTCATTCTTATTTTTTACATCGTACCAATTTCCATTAAAATCCCAAATTATTGGTCTCTTGTGGATAGTAAACTTAACATTTGAGTTTGTAGTATTTTTCTGATTGGAATTGCTCGTAGTACATGACTTGCTATCAGACATTGTGATCTACTAATTTATAATAAATGTATGACACGTAATTCTTATATAATTAGTTTATTATTACATTAAATCGTACTCAAGTTTAACAATTTTAATTATCAATAAATATTAGAAGTATAAAATAAGTCATCTGCACTAGTTATGCTCATGTTTTGCTTTTTAGGTACAACTTAACTTTATATAGGAAATATAGGAAGTTAGGTTATATTTTATATTTTTATATGCTTGTTTTATTAGGTTTTAAATTGAGACCGGTATCGGCAATTAAACCATCTTTAGTGTTAATAATATATTTAGATATTATAATATATTTTTTATTGCAGAAAGTAGCACTACTTGATGGATTTATTGCCGAATCCGGTCTCTAATTAAAACCTAATAAAATAAGCATACAAAAATATAAAATATAACTACCTATATTTATATAATATATGCAAAAAAGATTATAACAATTACTTAATAATATGTTCACCCATAGAAAATAAATTAAACTTTTTACTAAATACATAAAATTGAAAAAGAAACTGTTATATCATTTTTCCGAACACTATTATACACATGATTTAATTTAATAATAAAAAAATTATTTATGTTAAATTGACTTCTCTATTAATTAACATGCAACCTGATAATTATTGCAGATATAACTAACACCTATATAAACACGGTAGTTTACATTATCAGCAATTGTGTGGTTGTTCAATTATCTGTGAGCGACTATTAGATATAACGAATCAACTGTGATGCTTGCAGCGTACACGGTTGTGTATTTGGGACAATTACTAAAGTTACCTTAATATAATATTGTCTAGTATAACACATGTCTTTGTTTTCAGTGTTACTAAATTTAATACGTAATTAACAAAAACTAATTAAAATATATAATTTCGCTACAATACAGTAAATGCGTTCACACAAACATGATTTTGCTGAAATCTACTTTTTGATTTAACTAATCTTTGCAAATCCGTACACTTACTCGATTTACTTGAAATTTTCATATATTTTCTTAATAAAGTCATTAACAAGAAAAAATCTCCATCTCCGACTCGACGCGAACTTCAAAAAATGCGTACAGATAAACTTATTTTTTTCATTACTACCTTTTGGTTGATACAAAAAAGTCATACATCTAACCTATATGTTTTTTCAAAGCACTTGCTAAGATGTAAGTGTTGGTTCTATACCCTCATCTTTCTTCCCTTTATTAAGGGAGAAAATCAATAAAATGTAAAAAAATTAATCTTCATTATTTTGCAAAGTACATATAAGTTTATTTTGAAATTCTTAAAGCATATACATAAATTCAATAGCAGAAGATTCACATTTCTAGATTATTAAAACTTTGTGAGGCCAAACAAAAAAAAATTCAGCATTTTGGAATTAAGGCATTCGTTTTTTTTTTAGCACGGTCTGCAAAGTTACTTGACGTTTGTCCGCTAATTAATCTACACCATGTATATTAAGTTAACCACAAAAAAATAATAATAAGAAACTTTAAAATAAGCTAATAATATCATGTGGTCAAACCAGCAGACTAACTAATATATACTAAATTTTAATTATCAGATAGTTTAATAAAAATGCAACTACTTATTTTTGCAGTAACAAAATTAGCCTAATTTGTTCGTCTTATTACAGTGTAAAACAATACTGTCAGATTTTAAATAAAATCTTCACGTTTTTGTTATTATTTGTTAGCAAATGTAGATGCTGCATGTGTGTAAATGATCCACGTCCAATATGTGGCAAGTGATTCAAATTTTGTCAACGTGCAACGATTATATAGTATTATTTGCCTGCGGTGCCACTTCGTGTGCAGTATATATAATCCAAGTAGTTTCTATAAACGACAAGTAAACTTGATAATATTTCATATATCTACAACTAGTATTATACATTCAAGAAAAAACATTTTAACTTGTCTATTGTAAATGAAAATAAATTTAATTAAACAATGCACATGCTGCCAATTGTATCTTATAATCTTTTGGGATGCAAATGTACGTCATAATAGAATTCATTTACCAAAAGCGTTGTGTACACAGTAATCGTAATACATATCAGCAGTAATAGCTTCAGCCAGTATGTTCAGCCACTAGAGACAAAAATATAGTCATGAGTAATTTAATTAAACAGATGTAATATCCATTTATCAGTAACATATCGGGTCTTATTAATTCGGATAGGTGTTTGTGTCTATTTGCAGGCAATTTAGGTTAGTTTTAAGTGTTTATTGGCCGTTGCATTGTAAAACGCCTATCCGGTTCAATTTGGAGCGGCGCACACGGTAAACTACAATTTCAATTAATGTAGTAAACAGTTTAAACCATTAAAGCTTATAGGAAATTACGTGAGAGAATCTCATTTAGTCCCTGAATATTACCGCGCATTGTTTACTGCCTTGAACGCCCCGAACATGATGTAACGTTAAACGGGTCTGCAATTAATTAACCATTTTTTTGGCGTTTTACAGATTTATAAGTTTAGGGAGATTATGGAATTGAACGTCCATGGCGGTGATTATCGATCGGGCATTATATGCTACTTAATAATGGCGCGAATTAACATTGCAAATTGATTTATTGTGTGTTTTGCATTTACGTGCTCCGACGCCCGCGAAGTTTGTAATTATGATAAATATTTATGTTTGTTTCGTGGATATATTTTGTAATGTACGCAATTTTTATTAAAATCTGTAATATTATGCATAATAATTTGAATTGTAGTGCGCCAGCATTTTGATAATTTATAATTCAAATATATGGATATGACATGTTGTTTATGTTGCATGCCTTCAGTAGTGTCATGATGTCCACTATATAATATTTTTTTATTACAATAAAATACTATAAAACTAATTTTATATTTTTTTGTTTATATTGGAAAAACTAATCAATATTATTGGCAGATTCGTGGAAACAACTTAAACCAGGTTGTACAATGAATCCACATCATTAAATAAAAATCAATTTCAGGCTTTGACACAAAAATTATGAATAAAGTATGAAGAGGAGCATCCGAAACTACACAATCTCTTCTAAATTCTATTCAGAAACAAGATATTCGGATCATTGCGATCCAAAATTAACCACTGACTTAGATATTTTACAACACAGGACATTGTTTAAACAAAATACAAGACATTTGGCCATCTAAACAAATGTTTACTAACAGTTCAGAGATGTAGGACTGAAACTTTTAAAAGAGATATCTTTAACCGTTCTATCGACAACTGGAATAAACTTCCAAATTCAGTATATTCCTAGATTTATAAGCCACAAATATTTAACGTCAATGTTTACAGACTGCTTAAATCTAAACTTCAATGTGTTAGTTTTAACAAGTTTGATTTGACTTGTTAAAATTTAAGGTTTTTTTATGTTGTTGTGACATATTAAGTAATTCCTAAATATCACATTTTGAAATTTAAAAAAAAATGTCCAGAAAAGATCTGCAAACTATTACTGGGCAATCTTAACTAAAAAAAAACTCAAGCAAACTAAGAACATTGTAGACAGCCAGATATGTAGAGGATGTGAAATAGATGACAAATTGTCCAAGCATGTACCTGCCTGGCATTTTCCTAAGCATGTTAGATAAATGCTGGTATAACATGGCCAGCATAAGGAAAAGTCTTTCAAGCAACGTTTTTGCTTACATCAACCATATAAACTGGCAGCATATAATACTACAAATAAAAGATATATTCTTACTTAGCAATCTCCCCACCTCATTCTTCCGATATGACGTCAAAAGGTTCGTTAAGTTGTTTCTGCTGCGAACATGGGTTTGGTGCGCTGTATTTAACTGTAATAATAACGAAATGTGTGTTTTTTGCAAATTAAAAAAAAAATAGATTTTATACTTTCTGAAAAATAAGAACTAGTGAGCAAATAAATGCCAAAGAAATCAAACTTTAATACGGTTATTGCATATGTGTATATAAGTATTATTTATTAAAGTATAGACTTCTAGACTATTACAAAAAATAATCTCTATAATCTATAATTTACCCTCTATTTGCACAAACAACATATTCTACCGTTTAAAGAAAAAAACTAATATTAATAGAAGTAGACGAAAAGTAGTTAATCCCAGAAGTTCATGCTGGTTTTAGAAAAGGAAAAGGAACAGCTGATCATTTTATGGCGCTAAAATATAAGTGGATAAAGAGATAGGACAAAAAGAAAGAAAGGGTCTTTGCCCTCTTTATCGATTTAAAGGCAGCGTATGACACAATTGACAGAGTTATGCTTATAGAATGTTTGAGAATAAAGGGTGTATCAAAGCAAATAATGGAAACATTAAAAGAAATATATAAGGAAACTTGGTATCAAGTAAAAGTGGGTGAATGTAGAAGTGAAAGGTTTAGTGTTACTAGAGGGTTACGACAGGGATATCCGTTGAGCCCTTTACTATTTAATATTTATACGGCAAGTTTAGAAAGGATATTATTAGAAATGGGCCAGGCTGGCAGAGTAGTACATGGTAAAAAAAAATTCTAGCACCAACAAGTAGTAGCATGAAAGAGTAAAAAAAAAGTTTTTTGAACGAAGGAAATTGTAAATGTCGATAAAACCAAATGGATGCTGTTTAGAAAAAAAAAAACAAAACAGAAGAGTTTAAGATGAATGGTCAATTGATTGAACAGGTGAAAGTGTCTAAGTATTTAGGATTTATGTTTGCCAGTAATGGGTCTAATAGAGAGCATGTACGATATGTAGTTAAAAAAGCATAGATAGCAGCTGAAAGATTGATGATTATATGGAAAGAAAAATTCAAGAATTTTTTAGAGTGAAAATGGTAATTTGGAATGCATGTTTTAGAAGTGTTATGTAATATGAAGGTGTAAAAAAAGAGCAATTAATAGAAAAGGTACGATTGAAATATTTAAAGCGAGCGTTAGGAGTACAGCTTTCAACACCTGGCTATATAGTTTTGCAGGAAACCAACTGTAAGAAAGTTAACTGGTAGGCTACAGCAAAACTGCTAAAATATAAATCTAAAGTTTTTTTTTAAAAGCGATAAAAGTTTAGTAAAGGAAATAATAAAATTAGTAGGAATGAAAGAGAATGGAAGTGTACGTGCGACAAATTTTGGTATAGCAGGAATTAAATTGTATGAAAGAGGTGAAATGTCAGTAAAAAAAGTAATTGAGAGTAAATGAATGGGTAAAAATATAGACGGGGAGTTATTGAACGTAGTAGAAGAGCTAGCAAAATAGGAAAGTAAAAATGGATAGTAGCAGATACAATGCCAAACACAAATGTATTCAAAAATTCAATAAACTAGCAGCCTATTTGCAAGAAAACTAATTAAAAGATGTTCAGCAAATGATTGATTGAATGATAATAAATATTGGATGACTGAATATAAAAAGTGTGAGATTTGTTAAAATGGACTAGGGACTTGAAATCATTGGGTAAATGAGTGTAATGAACTAAAGTGGGATGATAATGGGCAAATGCAGGCAAGAAAACGGATAGAATGTTTAAATGAAAATGGAAAAGGGGTGAAAATATTTAAAAAAATAAAAGAAGGCAAAGTAAATCTAGCAGGGTAATGTTTTTAATTTTTATTTTATGTTTTAAAGAAGTTTGTTTTTTTGTTGTTGTTTAAACTAAAGAAAGATGTATGATTATGCCAATAAAGGTTTTTATTATTAATAAAATTCTAAAGCATCGAAGGTTAATAAAGTAGCGTAGTTAAAATTTTTGGGTCTCACCGCAAAATATTAAATAGGGCATTCTCAGACGTGTTTGGTAAAAACGTATACAATTTTGTTTTTTCTAAAATCCTGACAAATGTCTTAAACTTTAAAATATTGTAAAAACGCAACAAAGTCCGGCAGGGTAATAAAAATAAACTGTTAGAAATTGTAATTCTTTTTTATGAAACCTTAAAAATAGCAAAATTTGTTATGAAAACTGTTGAAAAGTGCAAAAATCTTTTTAAAAAGTCAAAAATAACAAAATTCGGTTACAAAATATTAAAATAATGTCCCAAAAAAAAACAAAACTTTATCATAATTTGTTGCAAAATGCAAAATTCTATTTATAAAAAGTAAAAAATGCTAAAATATACAAATTAAAAAATATAAAAATTATCATAAAATTTTAAAAATAGAAAAATCCGTTTATGAAAATTGCAATATTCTAAATAAAATTTTGAAAACAGTTAAAATTGAAACATTAAAATGTTGTTAGAAAGCACCAAAATGCAACCATGAGTTGCTGAAAAGTGTAAAATTTAGGATTTTACACTTTTCATTAAATGTCAGAATTAAAAATGGCAAAATCCAGTTATAAAATTAAAAAAAACTAGAAAATCTTAAAAATAGCAAAATCTGGCTGTAAAATATTGTTGGAAAAAATAAAAATTAGACCATAAACTATCAACAGTGCAATATAGAATTTCGAAAACAACAAAATCCGGCTATAAAGTATAAAAAATATTATCAGAAAGTATCAAAATTTACAATAAACTGTTAAAAACTCCAAAATTTACGAAAATGGCAAAGCAAAATTTTGTTCAAATTTGGTTCATTTCTGTTTCAATTTTATTTTTATAAACTAGCTTTAAACTTTTATTTTTTTTTTCATTTATGTATTTTAAATCCAAATTTATTATTATTAGCAAATTAAAATTCCTGCTGATTACTGCGCACATTTAAAATGATTAACAAAATGTTGGGCATTCTTTTTGAATCAAAATGTATTACCAGCAGTTTAAATTATTGGTTAATGCGCAAATTTAAAATTATTAACAAAATCATACAATTTGGGTCATTTTGGGACCTTTGGGAAGCAGAAATTCAAATTAATTTATATTGATTAGTTTCAAACTTTTTTCTTATATCAATTTGTGTGTTTTTAATCCAAATTTTGTATTGACAATTTAAAATTCCTGCTGGTAACTGCGCAAATTTAAAATTATTAACAAAATCATACAATTTGGATTATTTTTGCTTTCGGCCATCAAAATTTTGCTAAAAAAATTAAAAAAAAATTAAATTAAAAAAATCAAAAATTTGGATTAAAATTTATGTTCTAAGCTGTCTATCAATTTTGTAGAGTTTAATGCTAATTTATAAGAGATACCTAATTTTAAAGTCATGCTTTTATAGAAGTTTAATGAAAATATGCTTTTCTCTTGTAGGTTGATGCCTTTTACTAATTTTTATTTTTGATTTTTAATGAAAATATGCCTTTTAATTGCTAATTTCTTGTTTTTATAACTTTTCTAAACCAATCTATCTCGTTCATTAGTAAAATTTGTTCAATGCAAAGTAATTTGTATCATAGTTTTATCATTTTTGAGTATGAATGTAGCTTTTACTAAATGTTTAAAATGGTATTTTTGTTATGATTGTATCGAATAGAATTTAGAATTTAGCTATTAAAATACCATATGCTATAAGCAAATAGTTTAATTATTATTTTATCCTATCTCCAAAATAATTAATTTTTAAATCAATAAAAAGGATATAACAACAAAACAAAATTATTCAATTTAAAACAAATTACCTAACCTGCAAAGTTCTGTAAACATTGAACATAATTTGACAGAACATAGATAAGGCGCATGCGTGGTTTTATAATTATATAAAAAATTACATACAGTGTCATGAAAGAATATAAATTTTATATCTGGAATTATTGCACACATTTTAATAAAAATTATATATATGGCTATATATGAGTCAAGTGTACGTAATGAAAATTTGTTTTTGCTAAAACTACTGAAAATGCCTTCCTCTACATAAATCCTGATTATGTGAATTTTTTCAGGTTTTTTTTCGAGTAATAAGCAATAAGAATTTGAATAAATCAAGATTTTTGAGTTTTTTTACATTTTTTGATAGTTTGTAACTTCTCAGGATTGCATTAAAAAAAAAAATACAAGAAGATAGATAGTTTTCATTGCCAAAAATGTTTTCCATTATATTTTGAAATTTTGCAGAACTTTAATAGACAGTTTTTCTTAAAAAAAGATGATTGGTATTTTTTTTCAAATCTGGATAAAAACGTGCTTTTATATGTGCAAAAGATACCCTGAAAACTTCAGGAAGTACCGTGTGCTACGCTTCGAGATATCTAACAATTTATTTACAGAAATAGCGAAAAAGACTTAAATTTATATTTTTTTATCGTGTGTAACTTTTGAGGATTGCATTTTTAGGAAAAAAAATTTTTTCTTCAAAATTATCTAAAGAATAAGTTTTCACAGACAATTTTTTTTTCTTTAAATTTTGAAAATTTTGCAAAACATTAAGTGACAGTTTTTCTTTAAAAGAAAGATAATAGGTATTTTTTTTTTCAAATATGGATAAAATCGTGCTTTAAATATAAAAGCATGTTTTTGTTAACAAATAAAGTTTTTTTTAAATATTTTAATATTCAATCTGTCAAAATGCAGAAATGATGGTTTTAGAGTAATTTTCTTCAAAAGTTATGAAGTTTAAAATGTAAAAATTATACAGAATTTACTTTTTTAATAAAATTTAATGAAAGTTGCAGAAAGTTTGATTTTTTTAATATTTTGAAAGTTATAAAAAAAAGTTTAAATAACTTTCTTTAATATTAAGGCATTTGAGTTGTCAAAATTTAGAACATAGCTACATTTATTTTTTCAATAACTCAAAAATTGTTGAAATATAAAATTCAAGTAATTTAATAATTTATTATATTTTGACAGTTAAAATAGCTAATATCTTTTAAAATTATAAGAGTTATATTAAATAAAAGTTATGCAGAATTTATTTATTTTAATAAAATTTAAATAACGTTTTTTTTAATATTTTGACATTTAAACTGTAATAACTCCGAAAACTTCATTTTAGAACTAATCTGATAAAATATTTTCAAACTTAGAACATTTAATTAACTTATTTAATTATTTTAACAGTTAAGAGCTGTAATTTTGCACGTTAGAATTGCCTAAAAAGTTAAAAATTGGTTTTGGTGCTAATATCTGATTATGTTATAAAACTTATATTAATTGTTTATGCACATTTTAAAGTTAAGTCTATGCAAAAAACTGGTTTTGCAGATTTTTTTACAAATATCTTAGTTTTTGTATAGAAATTGCAAGTAATATAATTATTGTTTACAAAATTCCATAAATTATTTTTCTATATTTTGACATTTGAGAGCTTTGTGCGTAAAACAGTTATTGCATGTAAAACATGATAAATGCGATGTAGACGTAGTTTTCAATTACTACAATTGTATTAATTTTTCCAGTAAGGGGCCACTCTTATATGCCAGCAGACCACGTATTTGGGCAAGTAGAAAAAATATTACGATCTCATAGTGATATCAAATTTAAGAAAAAATATTATGAAATTTACAAGAAAGTAGGGGAAGTAAAAAAGCTTGGTGATGACTGGAAATTGTATGATATAAAAACGCTGAGTAAAATATTGAAAAATGTTACAGATATAAGCCAAATAAAACGTTTTTTTATTAAGAAAATAAAAATAACAATAAATTGTCCGTTAAGTTAAAAACTGAAATTTATCACAAAAACGATGACCATTCCAAGAAATAACACTCTTAAAAAAAGGAAAAAAATCTAACAAAACTCCACTAGGAAAGCCCGTAAAGGAAGCAAGCAAAAATTTATAAATAGTTTGTTAACAAGTTTTGCTGGAGATTGGAAAACAAAAAAACAGTTCTCATGGTATCAGAAAATTGTTGCTAATAAAATTACGTATCCAGAACCTGTTGATCGTAAAGAAGAGCATGAAGAATGCATTTGCAATAAGAATGATTGTGGAATTAGAATTTAGTATTATACTCTTTTATAAATAAATTGAATAATAATATTACTACATTAATTAGGTAATATTTTCATTCAAAACGCAATTTTACCATATATTTTTTTCAAAACGTAGTTAAGTGCATATTTCTTTTCAAAATGCAGTAAATGAAATTTTGTTGATTTTATAGTTGCAATATTTTATATTTTCAATTTAAGTATTCTTTTTTAAATTTTATTCCTTTTAGTCTTCCTTAACTTTTAGTAAAAACAGACTTTGTGAAATGTGTATTGTATTGCTCATGCAGTTTTTTTTTAATATTGCTGAGTTTAGTTTAACATGAAAACTCAGCATTTTGAAAATAAACTCCTCAATTGATTTCAGTTCGAGAATTCATTGAACAATTACCAAAATATCAAAGTCATTATTCAAAAAATTAAAATCCAAATTGCATGTTGATGACAAAGGAATACACTATTGAATCTTGCTATAAAGTTTATGAGACTGAATGCACAGCAAATAATGCACTCATTTTGTCTCTCGATAAATTTTGAGCAATAGTGCCCTAACCCACAAAAATTTTAAAATAGGAAAACTAATATTTTTGCAGTAAAATGTTAAAGTTTTCTAAATTTAGACAACAACTAATTAAATTATATAAATACTAAATATTTTGAAAATAGCAAACATTTTGTAGAAACAGAAAAATAAAAATAACGTCTAAAATATACTATTGAAACAGTTAATTAACTCAGTAAGTTAGAGATACATCACAAAAAAGCAAAAGCTGGACAGAATGCAATAAAAAATGAAAATCTGAAAATTTTTGCTATTACATGCGATCTACAACAAGCTTTGCCAACTACAAAACTTTTTACAAGAGCAACATTTTACAAAAAGAAATTATTTTGTTATAATTTAGTATTCATTGCCTTTATTCTTCTTATGGATACTTTTATATGTGGGATAAATCTACTGCAGGTAGAGGCGCAAACAAAATAGGAAGTTATTTGCTGAAACATTTTGAAACCAACAATATATAAGGTGAAAAGCTCATTGCAATATCTGACAAGTACGTTGGTCAAAATAAAAATTGGTTCCTCATAGCTGTTTGGCTCAGAATAATAGCGTTAGACTGTTTTTAACAAGTGGTTCATATTTTTTCAGTTGTAGGACATACAATGCTACTTTCTGATAGAGATTTTGCTATGGTATAAAAGTATAAGCGAGCTCATTGCCAAATTGTTTATGACTCAAAGGACAGAAAAAAAGTGTTGAAAAAGTCCAAACAAAAACCTAATTCATAGTTTAGAGAATGATGCAACAAGACTTTAAACGAATCAACAGCCATTTGCAACGACATTTTGCATTAAAAACACAGTAAAACTAAACGCCAAATATTTGTCAACTTTATATGCTGCAAGTACATATATATATATATATATATACAAGTGAATATACACCTCTTTTGTTAAAGACAAGAGAAAGATCAACTTTATTTAAAGTTCCTTTTTGAGAATACTTGCCAATCAAATTCGATTCGTCTCTAGGAATTGAAAATTCAAAACTTAAACATGTATTGTCTTGCCTACAGTGTATTCCCATATACCATTCGTTTTATAACAATTTTAAACCAAAAAACATGATTTCTTTTCAACTTTTGTTTTTTGTATTTCAAAAATGTGTTTTGTATTTAGGTTTTTTAATTTTTATTCTATTTTTTTATAAACTGCGGCAAGTGCATACAGTCTGATGTAAAATGTGGTAAGTACATATTAACAATTTCAAAAATAATAATTAATAATAAAAGAAAAACCATAAAACCGATCGAGTGTTTTAAGTGTTGATAAAATGTACATATATTATGTTGTAATAAAACTGATAACACTAAAATACAATTGAAGGTTTTGTTACAATATTCTTTCCAAATTTCTTTTTAGTTTTATTCAAAATGTAGATTTTGTCACTTACCATGTTTTACGCCCTCTTTTATTAAAAGTGTTTTTCAATATTTTCCCGTTAAATTTGTCAAACATGTAAAAAACTATGTTTAGAGCCAATTTCTTAAAATATTTGAGTTATAAAATAATTTCTTTTTTAATATTTTGACAATCAAACTGTCAAAATAATTTTAAAAAAAATTTCTTTAACTATTTTAAAAATTGCAAAAATAAAAAAGTTTTGTTAGTTAACTAATTTAAAGGATTATATCCACAAATACAAGTATGTCAAAGTATGCAGAGTGTTTACTATAAAACCAAAACACATTCTTTTGCTGTTTCTTAAGCAAACGGTAAACATCCAAATAGTTTTTTTGCAAAATCAACTTAATATGTAATCAACAAAGTTTTGTTTATTCTTATAGTACAATGTTTATTTTTTAAGGTTAGAATGTCCAAAAAAATCAAAAAATTAACATTTTTATTTTTCAAGTTAATCGTACTTTTAGGTTTGTGTATGAAACGTTAGATAAAAGTTAAGTTTTATTTTTGCAAAAATAGTCAAAGCCTTACAATGAAGAATGAATGAAGAAATGCTATGTGTACACTATCCAAAATATGTTATATAGATGGAGCTTTCTACAAAAATGAATAAGTAACGTTGTACATTGTATATTAGCAAGTTCTTCGAAGCATAATAGATAGTTAAGTCATCAACGTACATTCATTCGTTTACCAAATATTATTCTTATGCCGTTAACAGAAAGCATGAATGTCATCATACTTAAAACAAATCTTTAAAAAATATCATTTTCATTTAAAAAAAAATGATTGCTAACACCTACCATAAATAAGTAGAAGTGGAACAATTTTACATTTCTACAAAAACTCCACAAATAATATATTTGTAAAATGCTGTACTTTCACGTCACAAGAAGTTAATCTCTAAAAACGGATTATCAAACGATGTAGCTTTGTATATTTTATATCAGCAAATGAATTATTTGAACTTAATAAGCAAGTTATATGTTACAAGATATTTTTAAAGTAACTTGTACGAGCACACTGTTAGAGATATGAGTATTAAACTCGGATTATGATGCGCTTCAGACAATGCTGAATCCCAAACACTGAAAGGAGAATTTAAATCTACATATAATATTCTATTTACAACTTTGCTCATTACGTGTGCATTATTATTAATTTTGTTTTAAAAGTTTAGAATCATTTATAAAAAAATAATTACAATATAGACATTTATTTTAAAAAATGGTTTTTTTCGTTTCAGGGTCTGGTATTTAAGGCTTACACTTCTATTATGTAAATAAAACAAGAGTAATTGATTTTTAGTTTGTACACTAATATAAAAAAAAAATTGTTAATTTTAGTCCATATCAATGATAATGTTTGCTATGGTAATTTTATCAAACGTAGCAATTTCATGGTCTTTGCAAACTTCTATATAATCTAATTCCACTGTATGCACTCTAAATATGAAACGTTTCATGTACATATTCGATTCAAACCAAAAAAAAACAAAAAGTATACATAGTAGAATAATATGTAGATACGCGGTGTGTTTGCAGATGCATCCGTGCGATGAAAACATTACAAACACCGCAACCGTATTCCAGTTCTGCAAGCAAACACAAACCATAAAAAAAACTTTCTGTCTTACGTTGCCGAAATTGAATTTTGCATGAGAGTCATCGGAAACAGGCCGGCGGCGACGGGCGCGAATCTCCTGCAACGTCGTCGAAAATATAGGGAGTGACATAATCTTCAAGGCACCAAGTTCCTGGTGCAAATGTGACCGGCATCGTTGACCCAGAAAGATGTCGAACACTCACAACTTATTATACACTTGAGTAAGAGAAGGAGGTGGCTACGTAATAGAGGCTCTTTATTACTTTATCTCTGTTTCATTTAGGTACCACTAAATAAATGTCCGATGACAGGGCTCCACATCGTAAACACACCGTTATTGTCTGCCCCTTTTTTTATTCGCAAGCATCACATTTTTCCGCAAAGGATAAACAGTAAAACAAGTTGTAAACTCAGTTAGGCAGAAAACATTTTGCAAATGTCCAAGGAATAATTTATATGCAATAGTAAACAAAAAAATAAAAATAAATATTAGATTATAACTATAATAAAACAAAACCTTTCTGATTGTATTTTATGATTTAGATATAAATACTGCAAGATTTTATTATACATATTACTTAGTCAAATAAAGATAATAAATGCTTCAATTTATTTCCCAAATTAATTATAAGCTATACTTTTTAAAAAGATATTTTAATCGATTTTATTATTAAGAGTGCCAATTAATATAACGAGTATTTTAATATTGATCCTGTGTTATTTATTTTAGTTATATGAGAATGAAGCAAAAATTGGATTGGATAACATACAGTTTTTTTTACAAATGATGGTATAAAATATAAATTGAGTATGGAGATTGAGTGTGCGAGTTAACTTATTGATGTAGCACGACGGATGCCTCATGAATGTAAACGTTGGCATCAAAGAAGGACATGATTTAATCCATTTGATACTACAAATCTCAATACGCATGTGAATGATTATGCATACGTTATTACAAGAGATTAATACTGTTCAATTAACAACATTATAGCCTAAAGCAGCGTATGTTTATAAGGACTTGATTTATTGTTTTGAATATATTGCTACTACAATTGTAAGGTTTTTGATTAACTGAACAAATTACATTTAACCTGTACTTAATAATACCCGTTTGCACCGCTTCCACTTATCTATTGAGTTCTTTTTAAGTAGACCTTAAAGTTTTAAACGGTTTGCACAGCACACAAAGTAATACATAAATATTACCTCAGAATTGGCACATGAACATAATCTATTAAGAAATGTCGGTTTAACAAATTCAAAAGATGGATTTTATCTTTGATTTTTATAATGATATAAATCTAGCTGCATTAGAATTAATTGAACATCGGCATTCCTAATCAAATTGAAATTTTTAACAATTATTTTGGAAACCTATAATATTCAAAACAAATATTAGTCAATAATCTACATATAACTTAAATTTATTCAAAACGTTTTATACTAAATATTATTATTTTTTACTGCTTTTAGCGTCTCCTTTTTAATATCAAATTCTGCTTCTATAATATAATGCCGATAATAATATAAACTATAAATAAGCGCGAAGTTAGGCACATATACTATTTAATCGAAAATAGTTGTTTTTTTCTAAACCACGTCGTAGCTATAAAAACAAAATTATGTACACGTGCAAACTAATTTAAGATAAGGTAAACCTTAAACTTAAGTGTAACCTTCGAAGAAGTAAGATAAGCAACAAATGGGTGCAAAGGGGCATAAGTGCAAGAATATATTAGGACTCACTTTCACCTAATCTAAAAAATAAAAAATTTAAATTACTTAATTAATGGCTTCTGGGTCGATGATGTCCGATTATTTCTTAAAAAGTGACTTGGCTTTGTTTTGGAACAGTCAAGGAAGGGTTATTGTTTATATCTTTTGATGTATTTAAACGAGAATTCCTACTTTGGGCCATTGAAAAAAAGTTGGGAAAGATGAGGGGTTTTAAAACAGAAATGGAAAAAGTGCGATTTATTGCGCTGAAAAATAAAAATCTTATTTTAGTTACAAGAAAAAGTATAAATATTTATAGAGTACAAGGTCTTTGGATAGCACTATAGCCTTGAGTTAGGTTAGGGTAGGTTCCTGCGGGGAAAGTTCTAATCTCGACCAGATGGCAGATAAGGGAATTGCACAAGGATCAGCCCTATTGCACGTTAGCTTTGCTTTGACTACTTTGAACTGTCAACCTCTCTTAGTCAAACTCTTTGATCTACTTTGGATCATTTTTTGGCAACCTATGCTATTAATTCGAGGGCTAGCAAGCCAAATATCGTTTTTATCTTTCTACTTTAAGTCTGGTAAAACTCAACGCCGACCAAAAAACATACTACCAGAGTGCGCAGCTGGCAGTTGCCAAATACTGGAAAAGTTTTGCCGTTGGGGGTGTGTGTATACAGCCTATTAACTGATTATATAAGAATAAAAAACCTTAAATATAGAAAAACTAATAAACAATGAGGGGGGGGGGGGCTATCTTCAATGAAAACCTTCAGTCCCAAACATACCACAACACAGCAACAAAAAGAACCAAAAGGATGCGTGCAGAAACTACACTTAAACAAAAAGACCAAGTAGAAAAAAATGATCTTGGCGATGACATTAAAAAAAAAGAAATTAAAAGAAAAAAGTACGATTCTAAACCCAAAATAGATGAAGCGCTGATAGTAAGACATCAAAAAAACTTTACGCAAGCAAAAATGAAGGATATGGAAAAGTGTCTTAAAACAATGAGAAACTTATTAAAGAAAATAAAAATGTGCTTATGCCGATGAAAAATGCTGTAAGCAAATTATCAAAGTTCTTCAAAAGTATGAGCAGAGCCAAAAGACTTTTTTTTTCTTTTGGCTCTGCTCAATATAAAAGCACAGCTTACAATGCAAGTACAAAAACTGGCAAACAAAGTCAAGACTCTAAGGAGCAGAAAGAACAACCGCGGAGGCCAAACTTAGAACGCAACTTATCAAACTGATTAAAAAAGTAAAAACATTTAAAAAAGCAAACCTATTGGAGGAGAAAGAAGGATCATTAAATGTAAACATACTCAAAACAATTAAAAAATTAATAAAAACAAGGGGAAGTTTTGAAGCCTTAAAGGAAGGCATGAGTATGAAATGGCCAGAAGAAGTGTACAAAAGTAAAAAAATAAACCGCAAGATGCAACAAATTAAATGAGTAAAAACAGCTGCTTCTAAACACGCTCACACAGCTAAAAAAAATTATAAATAAAGTCCAAACTAATAGCGATTCAAAAAAACTGCAACATCGAAGGCATAACATGCATAGTAGACATTGATGTAACAAAAATGCAAACCCAAAAAATGATGAAATATGCTTTCAAAAACCAAAACACTGAATTAGCAACAACAAACAAAAGTAAAACAAATCTATACAGGAGGAAATAAAAGGAGAATGAATCTCAAAAGAGAAAACAAAGAACGAAATAATGGTGTGTTAATTATTAAAAGCCAAATAGAAAGAGGTAAAACCTTTGCAGACATACTGACAGAAACAAAAAAAAATAACCTAGAAGGATCTGGAATTTAAATGAAAACAATAAAAAAAACAAACAAAAGGTATGTAAAAATAAAGTTTACTAAAAAAAAGAAGGAAGAAACAGGTTTAAAAAAACAATCAAAAACAAAAATATAAATTCCAAAAAAACCATGAAGGTAAAAAAAGAAACGTATATTAGTGTAACAGATCAAAATGAAATAAACACAAGGAAACAAAAACAGATTAGTCAACAAGAAAAGAATAGTATACTTAAAGAGCTTGAATAGAAAGAGACAAATTGAAAAAAAAATACTTACAGTTAAAAAAGAAACTTGAAGAAAACTAATAGACAAAGTGGAACATGATGAGTAGGGTCTAGGATACAAAATTGTAAAAAAACAAATTAAAAAAGCAGTTACAAATTAGCAGATCATAAACAAAAAGGAATTGCCAAACAACTTTTTCAAAGCGTCCTACAATGAAATGGCCTAAAATTACGGAGGAAGGAGAGACTGCTTCTTTTGCCATTAAGGAACTCCAAAAAACGACAGAAAAAAATGTATCTTGGTCAAACTCTTTGATCTACTCTGTATCACTTTTCGGTAACACATGCTATTAAGTTTCGAGGGCTAGTGAGCCAAACATCTTTCTTTCATTTTTCTCTCGAGCAAAACTCAATGCCGCCCCAAAAACATTCTAGGAGGTGTTTACACTCTATAGGCTGTTCCAGTAACCGTAAAAGAATAAAAAATCTTAAACAGAAACTGCACCTACATAGACAATATTAGCAAAAAACAACAACGTAGACATATAGCAGAAATAGATCACAGACAAAAAACAATATGCAGCAATATACATTTACAATCAAGAAACGGAGGTTATTACGTATGATCAAAAACAAGAAAACTTTGTATAAATGGAGATTAAAAATTACGTATTGTACGCATGTTATTGGTCACCAAACAAGGCAAAAGGAGATATTGAACGCTTCTTACAAAGGCTAAGACAATAGTGTCAAAAAACATAGAAAAAAAACACTTCATCATAGCAAGATATCTCAAGTCAAAACTCATATTGTGCCAAACAAAATAAAAAAAAGTAAACGGCAGGTCCACAACTAACAGTAACAGGTATAGATAACAAACCATCCTTTATCAGGAACAATTCAAAATTGATGTAACCCTGTGCACGGAAAATGCATCAGGACACATATTAAAATGGAAAATTAATGATGAGACAATCCTTAGTTTGCATAAAAATATTTAATTTGACCTGAAAAAAACAGATATTAAAAAGAAAACTAAAATGAAAAAAAGATTTAAAATTAAACTGAAATTACTTCTCAAGGCACCATGGAGGTCCTAAAAAACCCCAAACAAAATATTTAAAAAGAAAAGCTAACTAAACTATAAAAGAAACGCATATTAGTGTAACAGAGCAAATAGAAATAAACATGGTAAAACAAAAAACTATCAGACAAAGTAAAATATAATGTGTGGGATCTGGGGTACAAAATTGTAAAAGACAAATTAAATCAAAGAAGCGGTTAAAAATTAGCAGGCCATAAACAAACAAAAATTGCAAAAAACAACTTTTCCCAAAGCGTCCTACAGTGAGATGGCAAAAAATACGTAGAAAGAAGAAACTGCTATTTTTGCCATTAAGAAACTCTAATTAGTGATGAAAAAACTTAAAAACAAAAAAAATAATGTGACCTGACCGTATTCTCCCTGTTATTGCAAAGGAAGTAGTATAAGCAGCTTTTGAATCAATCTATTGATACAGTCCCGTGGAAAGGAGTGGTACAGGCATTAGTAGATATGAGAGTCAGCAAAAGACTCACATCACAATATTAACTAGATACCTGGAAAAACAAAAGGTATTAATTGAAGCCAAGAAAATGGTTAAACGTGCGGTGTACTACAATTTTACCACAATTGCAGAAAAAAACTGAGGCAATGATCTTGTATAGAGAAAAAAATATATAAAGATTAAGATGAGCAAAACTGAGATTATTACCAAAAAGTCAACGAAATACCTGGCGATCTGGTACGATCACAACACCAAAATAAAAAAACACAAAAAAAAGCACAAAAAGCGGAAAAGGCAACAACTGCACTAATCAATTTAATGCCTAGCATCAGAGGACCTTTGGAGACGAAAAAGAGAATACTATCTAGTGTAGCTCACTTTATAATGCTCTACGGAGCTCAAGTACATATAAGTTAAAAAACTGCTGTTCTTTGAGGACAGAAAAAAATGTTAGTAATTAGAAATGTCAGCAGATACAAGACAACATCTAATAAAGCTATTCTTGCAATAGTGTTAATTTAGCCTATTGAGATACAAGTAGAACTCATAAGCAAAACTTGTAAACGTTGAAAAAAAAGCGTACAAACAAAGACGCTATGGAAAAATGGAAAAAGAATAGGAAAAGAATTCGAGAAAGGCAAGATGGACAAAAAAATAATAAAAAACCTTCCAAATTAGGTTAACAAGAAACATGCAAAAGTTGACTACTTTCTAACATAATATAGATTAGCAAGCAAAAAATAGAGATTATTCTAAAATTATGACTTAGTTTTGGAATTTTTTGTTTTAACCTTATGGTAGCAAACTGTAAATAATTGCACTGTATTTTGCACATTAAATTAAAAATATTGAATCGTAAAGCGTATTTATTGTTTTTATTGCATATTTTAGAAATATCACAAATTTACAGTTTAGATAAAGTTCGAATTTTTGTTCCTAAGACTACTGTGGAAAAAAAAATATGAAAAAAAAACTTATCACTAATAACGAGAAATTAGCTTGCATTAATGACTGATTCAAGTTGATGAGGAACACTTTGAATTAAATTAAAGATCACATTTTGGACGATATTATTCCATTCCTGCAAGAGCAACTGTCTTAGCTCCTGAGCAGGTCTGTGCTTTTGGATACGTCTATAATATTTGTCAACTCTGGCTACGTGAGGTCAAGCATTATCTTGCATGAAAATGCCGCTTTTACCCAAAATATGATTTTCAAAAACTTTCATAATGTATCTGTGAGCTGTCAGGAAGCCAGTCTCTATAGAGACCAACTCTGCGCGTGCTTCGGTAGAAAATCCTGCACAAACCATAACCAACCCATCGCCAAATAAAAGTCGCTCATCAATGCAAACTAAAGCGTATCTTTCTCCGCGTCTTCTTTACAATCTCCGACTTCCGTTTGATCCATTAAGGCAAAAACGCAATTCATCTGAAAACAATACCCTGCTCTAGTCCTCAATATTCCATGCCCGGTGGTTTTGGGCAAAAGTCAATCTTGCAACACGATGTCGGCGTAGTAAATGTGGACTTGTAGCCATCAAAGCTTTTTCCTAACGGTCCATTTACTAACATTTTTATCTTTAACTTCATGGAGTTGATTTCGTAGATAAACTGCAGAAGCTGTTTTATTCCGCAAATTTGTGGACATCAAAAAACGGTCATCTTGGTTTGTATTTTTTTTGCCCGGATCAAAATCTTCTGGTTGTCAGGCCAGTATCCAAGTAACGTTGATACATATATTTTGTACAGCACAAAGGCTTTACCAACAATTCTTGCACACATTTCCCTTGCCCATCTTCAATCGACGCTATAATTCTTGCCACAACAATAAGGCTTAAAGGCATTATGACTTATTAAGTACAGTACACCGTGTGAATGACAAGTTTTGCAGAGAAAAATTAACTCTAAGTAAAAAAACCACAACAAAATGTAGTATTTTAATTAGAGCAAAATGGATGCTGTTTCATAAAAGTCTGTAGCACAGTGATAATAACTGACAGATAGATAACATTTATTAGGAATTATTGAACGCCTAATTTGGTTTACAATTTGCAAACATAAAGTTATAACAAAGAATTTCAAAATTATATAATTTTAAAGTGACCTTTATTTTTTGCTCGCTAGTGTATAAGTGGACATGGGTGTTTCAAAACATACCTCAACAGATTTCACATCATTGAGGCATTGGCATTGGCAAGTCCAGAGCATCAATTTTTTAATTGCCAAAAGTTTTGTGAAAAAAATCAAAAGGATAGATAGATACCATGCAGCAGAACACAGATACATGGGATACAATCAAAGACACACGACAAATCTTACAAACAAGGAATAAAAAGAATGACAGAGACGATAACATCTAGGGTGATAGCATATTGCTAACATCTAGGCAAATATTCCTGAAGATGTGATTGCAGTTTGAGGAATACAGATAAGTCGCCAAGTGGAAGGGGGCTTAGTAAGTGCGAGTCTCACACTCAGGCTGTGAGAACGTCCCCTAGACCACAATAATTTAAAAAAAAGTTAAATTAGGTAAGTACATTACAATAATTTTATTTGTTAATCTGTCAAACTTATAGTTTATACAAAATTTTATTTCTTAAAGTACTGTAGAAAATAATAGTAAGTTATAGAAACGTATATTATAAATAAAACTAATCAAACCGTTTTAATTAAAAAAGAAAATACCAAGTACAGCACGCAACATATATTTTATTCAATCGAATACACAGTTGCAGCCAATGGAATAAAAAATAATCTCTATATATCTTCAGCCAATTGATATACCTTTTTGCACAATTTAATCGTGCCCTATTTAACAAGAAACGATCTCGAATTTCGGTTCAGTGAAACTTTATTGAATGGAATATAGTTGGCGATAATTGAATATAATTGAATTTAATATTTTAATGTGGAAGATTTAAGAGACACGTCACGCGGTAGTGTATAATCGGATGAGCTCAAACCGACTATCGACCGATATTGTTTCACCAGTGTTGCGAAAAAATCCCCTGTTTGCAATCAGTTCGTAATTGAATTCGGATTCGGGCCCTATTATATTTATAAATAAACCGGACTTTATACAATTAAAAATTTTATCACTGGAAAAATAATTGGATGATTGTATTAAAAATTACAGAGTTGCCCGCAGTGTTGTTTTTAAAATTAAATATTAGCCACATAATATAATAGTTTCCTTTCTTATTGAAATACTTTTCACTATTACTCTATTGAGATTACTTACTCTGCGTTCACAAATATTTTCTTTATAAAGAAAACTAGAGTGTAAAATAACAAGATTATAGAACCGGCACGTCTAAACATAAATCGATTTATATTCAATAAGATTTACGTTTCGTAAAATATATTTTTTCCTATATATTTCCGTGTTTGTATCCAAATATAATTTTCAATATAATATTAAAATATAATTAAAGCAATTATTTCTTTTAATTGATATATTTTACGTAAATTAATTTGTATTTAAAAATTGAATAATGGTGGTACCATGTTTGTTAAATATATTTGTGATGATATGTACTATACATAGTAAATGTGTTTTATTTATATTATTTGTCATTTGTTAACATCAATTAACAAGAGTAAAGAGTCTACTAAAAATAATTAAATGTTATGAATTAATTGAAATGTATATTGGAGGATAATAAAAAAAATCTAATATTACCAACAATTTTATTAATATAAAAATTTAGAAAAATAAAACTTTAGTTTGTATGGTGTTAATACTCATAATTTCACACCGCGTGTTATTTTTGTGAATTAAAATTAAGAGTTGTGTTAACCTAACAATGTCAATGAGAGTGAGAAATATCAGATATAGTTTTGAGGTCTTTATTTATAGATGCTACAGATTCTAAGCTAGAAATTTCAAGACGCTCTGTCATATTTGTCGATTTGATCTTTGAAAAGTAAAAGTATAAAGGACGCTATCATCTACAAAACTATAAATAGGACTTTTACATTTACATTTTTTTAAATGTTATTAACATGCAATGTATGTTTTAACCCTTAAAATAATATAATTTAAGATGTTTTTAATATTTGTTTTGTTTTACTAAGTCACAAACAAAATAGACACCGTAAAATAAATTGCTTCACTATTGAAACGCATCAGTATAGTGAGAAAAATAATATAAAAAAAACGATCATAGTTTTTATTATTAATAATAATTTTAAAATTAGTTGCATAAGGATAATTTTAAAAAAATTGAAATTATATAATAAATTAATAATGTTTTCTTTTGTGAACACTTTTGGATTGAATTGAAAAAAAAAGTTTAACTGAAAGGTATAGATATCAAAGAGATAAAATACTTCCAAGATTCAAGTAGAGAATGTGTTTGCGTCGAATGGATCCAATAGAGAGCAAGCGATATGCATGCAAGAAAGTATGAGTAGTGGCGGAAATATTGTGGAGTGTGTAGAGATATAAATGTAAAGATAGCTTCGAAGTGAAAATGGTAATTTAGAAATCACTTGCAAGAAATACATCACATTTATTTTTCTTTGGGTCTTATGTACAATACTTCAATTTCATGTTGCAATTTTAAACAGAGAGAATGCAGCGCCTTGAAAAAGAAGCGTTACAGTTAGATGATAGTGTATGATGCAGCAGCAGCCTTTACGTTTACGCACATTGACCTCCAAGTGCTTCTCGGCTTTTGCACTTGTAAATAAATAATGATTAGTACAACAACTTATGTCTTTTTTTACTTTATATTTAATTGAATGAAGTAAGTGTACAATGATTTGGACTTGTGTGTTATTAATAAAACAATGTTCGGTTTAACTTAAAGCTGTAAATATTAAAATACAATAAAAATATTGATTAAAATACTATTACAAAGTTTAATTAATTAAAATTAGCAAACAAATAATAAACACCAGCATATTAAAATCTTTTACTTGATAAATAATAATATAGTTTATAATGCAAATTATGATTTTCCTGTATGCAATTAAGAGTTAATATACAGAAGAATTTTGTAGTTTGCAAAATAAGGCAGTAATAAGTTATTTGAATTAATAATTATTCTGTTATTCATTCTATATTTTTTAAATGGCAAATTTAGTTTATTTACAAGTGATTTGTTTCAAGTATATATGTAAGTGTTAAAAATGTACTGTAAACTATATAAGCGCCATTTATGTGTAATATTATGTACAAGTGTTGTCTAGTCAGCCAACGAAGTTTGAGCAAACATCACGTGTTTTAATAGGTTATAGGACCAGCGTGCCCAGAGTTTTAGTTTTGTGATACATATTCATAGAAGATATTGCTACAAATGATTTAAATAATGTGTCGAAGCTAATAGCAGAAAAGATTATAACGATTGGCTGTTTGCCGTCGAGAATGTTTTCGTACTTGAAGGTTTATCGAAGTGTCTGGATGACACAGAAACGGATGCGACTGTGAAGGCAAAAGCCAAATAAATCAAAATTGGTTTTGACTCTTGTTCCATCCTTGTTTACGCATGTAAGAGATGCAAAATCAGCAAAAGAAGTTTGAACAAAGTTAAAAAATCTATACGACGACAATGGATTCACGAGAAACAGTGGACTATTACGCAACCTGATATCGTTACGCCTAGAAAATTGTGGCCATGTCATCGTATGTAAATCAAGTTGTTGGAACCTAGCAAAAACTGCGAAGAACTGGTTTTAACATTATTCAATAGTGGATTGTTTTGTTACTTCTAGCGATTATGAGAAAAGTTTGCACTCATAATTATGGCCATAAAACATTCTGGAATTGATGTAACTACAAATTCCATTAAGAGAAAGTTACTAGATATGGAAGTAGATGGCGCTAGTAAACTGAACAAAGAATTCGCTGCAAAAGAAAAATCGCATTTGAAAAAGAAGCCAAAAGATAGCGACAGCAAAAACTCAGGAGAAATGTCAGACAAAAAAAATGACAGAAGTAATGTTGTTTGCTTTAAATGTAAATAAACAGGACATTACATGTCAAAATGTCGGAATAAACAAACATACGCTTTAAGTTCAGTGTTTACAAGTGGTAAATTTCAAAATACAGATTGGTATGTAGACAGTGGAGCGAGTTTTCATTTTACAGCAAAACGGAATTACTTAATAAATAAAAGAAAACCAGAGCTAACTGAAATTACTATTGCTAATAAAACAAAGATACCAGTTATCAGTGCAGGTGATGTAATAATGCCAACACTGGTATGTAAAGATAAAGTAAATATTGTTTTAACAAATGTACAGTATGTTCCGAAATTAACAACTAATATATTATCGGTGGGTCAGTTGATTAGAAATGGTAATAAGGTAGAATTTAAAAAAATGGGTTGTAAAATTTATAGCAAGAATGATGTCTTAGTTTTAATGGCAAAGTTACAGAACAAAATATATATACTAATTATAAAACAATATATATACTAATTCTAAAACAAGCAATTTATGGCATAGACGTTTAGGACATATGAATGCAAAATATTTTACTAAATTAAAAGGTTTGGCCAATGGATTAAATTACAATAGACCAGCAAACGATCAAAAACAAAACTGTAAAATTTGTTGTGAAAGCAAACAAACTTGCCTACCTTTTCCAAAAACAGGTAGTAGGGCAGAAGTATTGTTAGAAGTAATTCACAGTGACGTTTGTGGACTGATGGAAAAAAGGTCAGTTAGAGGTTCGAAATGTTTCATAACAATCATAAATGATTATAGCAGGATGTGCTACATATATTTTATGACAACAAATTTTGAATCGTTTAAAAAACTTAAAATATTTAAGAATCTGGTTGAAAAACAAACAAACAATAAGATTAAAACTTTAAGAACGGACAATGGAGGAGAATATGTAAACAATATGTTTAAGAAATGTCTGCAGAATAGTAGAATAATACATAAGAAAACAAATACTCATACTCCTGAACAAAATGACATGACCGAAAGACTCAATCGCAGTATAGTAGAAAAAGCTAGACGCTTACTTATTGATAAAAACCAAAGCTAGTAACACAGCATGCTAGCTATCTAATGAATCGCTCTGTGGCTTCAGGTATTGAAAAGACTCCGTATGAGTTATGGTTTGGTAGAAAGCCAAACCTTAGCCACTTAAAGATTGTTGGTAATTTATCAATGGTGCACGTTCCTAAAGTCAATTTAATAAAGCATATTTTGGTAGGTTACGATGAAACAACAAATGGATATAGATTGTATGACCCAATAACAAAGAGAATAATTACTAGCCTTGACATAATTGTAATAGAAACAAGGGAATCAGAAAACATTTAGAAACCTGAAATATCAGATTCAGTGGGAGAAGAATGCTTGGCATCTTCTATTGAAGATAAAAAAAATAATAAAATATTAAAGTTCAGAAAAAGAAATATTCACAAACGATCAGCAGACAGACGATGATGACTACATTCCTGAAAATAATGAGGTAGTAATTCAAGAAAGAATAAGAAGATCTCAAAGACCACCAAAACCAAAACTTAATGAGGATTTTGTCTGATACATATGTGAAAGGGGTACAAACTTGGAAGATTATCCGGACAGTGTATCAAAAGTTCTTTTGGGACATGAAGAAGTTTTTTGGAAAAAAACTATTGAAAAAGAATTGGAGTCATTCAAGAAAAACAACGCCTGGGAATTAGTTAATATAGAAAAAAACTCCACCGTCGTGGGTTCTAAGTGAGTTTAAAAAAAAAAAGATTAATAGTGAATGTAAAGTTAAATATCGTGCGCGTTTGGTATCAAAAGGTTATTCTCAGAAGCAAGATATTGACTACAGTGAAACATTCTTTCCAGTAGTCAGACACATAATACATTTAGATGTAACAACAGTTTTTCTAAATGGTTTAAAAAAAAAAAAATTATGAAAATTCCAGAGGACTATAGAGGTTTGAATGTAAATAAGAGGAAGGTATTCCGACTTAACAGAGCTGTGTGCTGTTTTATTAGAACTAGGTTAAGTAAAGTCGAAATATAAGCTTGGTATTTTTATAAAAAAATACGATAATTTAATTACTATTGTAACGTTATAAGTAAATGATTTTTTTATTTTTACCAATAATGAAAGTAAAACTAATTTTTTGAAAAAAGAATTGAGTAATAGATTTAAAATTAAAAATTTAGAAAAAAATAGGAAATGTCTAGGTATGAAAGTCGATCATGATAAAGAAAAAGATATTTTGACCTTGAGTCAATTAGGTTATATAGATCAATTGTTAAAAAAATTTAATATGACTGATAGTAAAAAAGTCAAAATTCTCATAGAAAACAAATTAAATTCAGACAATTCATATGATCAGAATATTATTGATAAGGTACCATATTAGAACCTGATAGGGGGTTTAAGAAATCGTACGGGGATCAGCACTGGAAAAGTGCAAAGAGGTTATTTAGATACCTGAAAAGTACTAATGATTACAGTTTGAAGTTATTTGTTGATAATAGATAACTAGTAGGGTTTGTAGATGCTGAGTGGGAAAATAATTTAATAGATAGAAAATCATATACTGGGTGGGTTTTTAAATTTTGTGGTTCGGTGATTTCATGGGACAAAAAACGGTTGCGCTATCAAGCACTGAAGCAAAATATATGTATGTAATATTATGTACAAGTGTTGTCTTGAATAAAATCTAGTCAGCCAACGAAGTTCAAGCAAACATTACGTGTTTTAATAAAAAAAAAAAATTTCTAAGCTATAATTAAAAATTGTGTAATTAGCAAATAGCCAATTACAAAACTTTCTAAATTTGTTTTCTAAGTTGTCACTTTTTTTTTAATTAATGTTATAGTTTATTACCTATTTTGTTAATTATCTCGACAATAATATGCACTTACAATCAAGATAATATTATAGCAAAATAAGACTTGAGAGGTTTGCCTATGTTCAAAAGTCATATCACAACTAAATAAATATTGTATACTATTTTATAACGCACTAGTTTATTATTTGTTAATTATAATAATAAGCAAATATAATACATAATAACATTAATTTATATGAATTCAAAAACAATACATTTACTGGTAATTAATTTAGTATTTTTTATCCATCGGGGCATCATTGCAATGTATGGTAAATAAATAACTATTTTGCATACTGTTTTTAATAAAAAAACAAACAAAAAATAATTAATTTAATTAAATTAAATTCAACATTATATATTTATAATGATTTAGTTTTTAATTTCCACTCAACAAATAAATTGACATGTCAGAATTAACATATTACAGTTTATATAATATTCTTGCAATAAATGTTAACTATTCTAGGAAATGGTTAATTTCGGATTAAGATGTAAGATGTTTATTTAAAGCAAGGTAGTTTTGGACTGAATTTATTTACAATAAAATGTTAACAAAAAACCAAGAATAACAACACAAATCAATATAACTCAAAAATACAAACCGTACAAAAAACTGTACTAGTAAAAAAAATATTTCCAAAGGAAACATCATCTTGTCCTAAAATCAGACCTTCCCAGCACCCAAAGTTGCTTATTTACCTTGTAATTCCTAATACACAATTCAATCGATTCAGTAAAAATATGATAAAATACTAATCAAATTGGAAAAAATGATCAGTTTAATAAAATAATAATTCAATTTAACAAAAAGTTAAAGAAGTGAAAACAATGTATAATTTATTTAAGTTATTAACATATAGGTTACTAAACAAAACATTATATAAATAATAATAATGATGCTTAAACAATTCTAGTAAAAAAAATCATAAAAATATTCTTTTTAATTTCAATATTATGAGTTTCTTTACAATGCTTAATCAACATGCATTCTGGCTTATTTGCAGAGTAACATCGGACTTTCCCTGATTACTGTAAACACAAATAAATATATAAAGAACCTGTAAGTACCTATTTGTATAGATGTAAAAAAATACAAATATGAATCAAACCAATATTTTAGGCTCAAGATAATTAAACTGCCAGCAAAGTTCATGGACGACATATCAAAATACGGATACTCAAGGAGTCGACGGACATATATAGACTCTATGAAACTGGACGAATGTCACACAATGCATGTGTAAAACGTTTTTTCATGCTACAAATAGCACCAACAAACAGAATTAATCCCTAAAACACCTTTAATAAAAAAGTTAATGAAAAAATATAAACCATGTATGTATGTATATTAATGCTATCATTTCAATTTTACAAAAAATGTTTTTTATTTCAAAAGAAGATTAACACAAGATAAATGTTAATTAACGTGTAGTATCAATTCAAATTTAAATTGCAGCTTTTAAAAAGATACTGATAATTTGTGCTTTTTTATCACAATTTATTTGAAAGATTTAAAACAGTTTTGATAAAATTTCATTCAACAACAAAAACACTATAATAATCTAGCGTAAAATAAATAATTTTAGAAATCTGCATAACTTATTTGAATATATACATGATTAATTTTCTTTGCTTCTATTGATTGATATTGATATTAATGTATAACTGATTTTATTGTTTTAATGACCATATCTGTAATTGTACTTTTTCATTTTTATGTTTTTTTTTCCTAATTGTATAATATATAACATTGTAACGCTGAAAAAGCATTTAATTTCCGAAACATCTGTATTTTGATAAATAAATTACTCATAATAATAAATTTATTTCTCATCAGCCTACATCTATTTACAGAAGATTATTACCAAAGAACAATCCTCAAGGCATGCCCCTTAGTAAATTTTTTTACAATTATGTTTAACCCATGGATATATATAACTGGATACCCAACTCCCTATGTTGATGCGTTTCTATAGTAAAGCAAATTATATTACGGCGGCCATTTTATGTGTGACTTAGTAAAGTAAATATTAAAAACATTTTATTATTTTAAGGTTCTATACATTTAAAACAAACATTATATGTCACAAATAGTAACAAGAAACCATTTAAATGATCCGGACAAAAATTAATTAATTGGATCCAACGTTAAGACAAAAAATGTGTTTTTAACCCTCGGAGGTGGCGCCAAGTCTGACAGACCCAGCGTTTATAATATTGCTCGGCAATTCTCGCGTAATAATTGTACAATTTCGGTCGCTTCAGTACTTTCCTATTTTGTTAACTAGTAACCTCACAGCAAACGTGAAAAGTGTAACTAGTAGGGTTAGAAAGTTACTACAAAACAAGTCAGGCTTGGCGCCGCGCCACCTCTGACAATATTTATTTATAATATTTAATTTTAATTTTGCCTTTTTTCAGTAAGTTATTTAATAATAATAATTTGAATAAATTTAAACATGTTTTCACCTACTTAGTTATGTCTTATAAACAAGAGCAAGAAAAATTGCGTCGTATGTGGGAGGAACTTGAAGCTGAAGAAGATCTCTAATGTTGTTCATTCGTTGAACGTACCGAGAGTTCCTCGTTTTATAGGTAAGAATAAAATAACAACTTGGAGAAAACATTGTACTAAAAAAAATTCAAGAACCAGGCAAGAAGTTAAAATTGTTTGTCTTCCTGGAGTGAGAAACTGTGCAAAAAATGCTGCCTCAGCAATAGAATGCTGGTCTTTATTTTTTTCTGAGAATATATTACAGAACATAGTTATAAACACAAACTTATATATTTCTGGAATCGCACATAACTACACAAGAGATTGAGCAGTTAGACCGACTAATTTAACTGAACTTAAAGCTTTGTTTGGACTGTTATATCTAACTGGCACATTAAAAAGCAGTAGCCTTAACACTAAAGAAATTTGGGATAGAAAAGGAACAAGAATAGAACGATTTTGGATAACTATGCCCAAACAGCGTTTCCGGTTTTTATTAAATTGTTTATGTTTTGACGATCTATCAACTCGAGCCGAAAGAGAACAGTTTGATAAGTTGGCACCAATAAGAACAATTTATGATTTTTTTGTGCAGAACTATAAAAATGCATACTGCGTAGGAGTAAACGTAACAATTGATGAAAAACTTGAAGCTTTTAGAGGTCGGTGTGGGTTCAATCAATACATACCCAGCAAACCAAACAAATATGGTGTTAAAATAATTGCTTTGGTTGATGCTGCTACAACATACTGCTAGAATTTAGAAATTTATGTTGGGCAGCAGCCAAAAGGTCTTTACAAATTGAACAATGATCTATGTAGTAATGTTTTAAGACTTATAGAGGCAATTTCAGGGAATAATAGAAACCTGACATGTGATAACTAGTTTACCAGTATTAATCTAGTCAATGAGTTACTCGATCAGCACAAAACAACGTTTGTAAAAACTATGAAAAACATAAAAAAGAACTTCCTCTGGAATTTACAAATACAAAAAGTCGCCCAGAATATTTTTAATGTTTGAATTTCAAGAAAATGTAACCATAGTGTCTTATGTTCCAAAGAAGTACAACCGGTAAAAAATGCAAACCTGAGATAATCTATATATGTGATCGAAACACTGGTAAAAAAGGCGGTGGTGCCCTTGCTGCATTTCGTTCAAGTTTGCTTACAGAACAAATTTATCTAAACGATAATTTCTTAGACCAACTTAATGTTGACATTGTAATTGTTAAACTCCTTATAAGTAGAATTAAGTACTGTAATTTTATTGTTTTATACATACCTCCATCTTCCCCTTTAATTATATATCAGGCTATTTTTCAAAAACTTGAACAATATACTCTACTAGACGATTTATTTATAATAGTTGGAGATTTTAATATTCCAATGTTTCCAATGACAAACTGCACCAAGTCTAATGCCCTACTTAACTTCATTAATTACAAAGGAGCTAATCAATTTAATTCAATTTGAAATGATAATGATAGAACAGTAGACTTAGTTATTACATCGTCTAATATTAATACTAATGTAACACATAGTGAATTCTTACTGGTTCCTGAAGACGCTCATCACCCTGCTTTATCCATCAATTGTAAATATGTTGGACCAAACCACAATAAATGTTTTAAGTCGGATAAATTTGTGTTCAATTTCAAAAAAGCTAATCTTAGTTTACTATATGAGCTAATAGTGTCAACTGATTGGAGTTATGTATTGTTAAGTGCGGATCCGGAAATAGCTTGCCAATGATTTTATGATATATTATATGAACATTTTCAACTTACTGTGCCAAAAAAAACATTTAAAAATCAAAAATACCCTACTTGGTTTAGTCATAATACAATTGACCATATTAAACGCAAAACTAAATTTCGAAGATTGTATAATAAAAACAAAAATCATTTTAATAAGTATAGGTTCAGAACCTTGCGTAATGTTGTAAAGCGTTGTATTGACACTGATTTTAAATTATATATACAAAATATTATATTATTAATAAACGGAAAAATAAATCTAGAATACCAGGTATACTACGAAAAAATAATAAGACTTTTGACTCCCCACAAAAAATTACCGATGCATTTGCTGAACATTTTTCATCTGTTTTTGCAAAACAAAGCTGCCCTTTTGACAGTTTTACACCTCTAAACAACAAACCGTTGTTATTTATAAAATGTTTTACAAAAGACGATTATCTAGCTGCTTGCAAATCTTTAAAGTTCAAATTTACTATGGGACCTGATAACGTTCCAGCGTTCTTAGTTAAAGATTGTCACACTGTTTTAGTTACTTCACTGCTGCACATTTTTAACCAAATTATATACTCCGGCAATTGGCAAAAATTACACCAATTTTAAAAAATGGAAATGCTGCTGATATAACTAATTATCGGCCAATCTCCTTAATTAACAACTTTGCTTAAATATTTGAAACTATGTTGTACAATGTTATATACAATGATACACAAAACTATTTGTGTCCCTAACAGCATGGTTTTGATAGTGGAAAATCGATTACTACAAACTTATGCTGTTTTACTGATGCTGTGTCTGAGGCATTGGATAACCGTCATCAAGTTGATGTAATCTATACTGATTTTTCCAAAGTCTTTAATTAAGTACACTATAACAATTTAATCAAAGAACTGCATAACTTTAGATTGAATAACAATGTAATTTCCTTAATAGCTTCATATCTTTACATCAGAAAAAACATTATTGAATATCAGGAATATAAATCGACAATTTTTATCTCAACTAGTGGTGTACCTCAAGGATCCATCCTTGGGCCACTATTATTCTTACTGTTTGTAAATGATATTGTTGACCATATTTCATCACCAACGCTTATATATGCAGACGATTTAAAAATATTTAGAACGGTAGTAAATAACCATGATTTTTTAGCACTACAAAATGACTTAAATTTGTTAACAAATTGGAGTTGAAAAAATGGTTTAATGCTCAACATCACTAAATGTAAAATTATGTCAATTAGTCGTAAACGTCTTACTCAAAGATTTAATTATTCTCTTAACCAATCCGAATTAACGAGGGTTGAACTGTTTAGAGACCTAGGAGTTATTTTTAATAACACACTAACTTTTTCTAATCATATAAATACAGTATCAAAAGAATGCTATAAAATACTAGACTATATTCTTCGCAATACTAAACCATTTGTTGGCACTAAAGCTTTAATTGTTTTTTATTACGCTTTTATTAAAAACAAATTAGAATATGCATCAATTATATAACATCCAAAACAGAAAACGTTTATGGAAGAAGTAGAAAAAGTGCAAAAATTTTTTTTGAAAGCATTATACTATCGTGCACACAATGTATATCCCGAACGTGGTTATCCTCAATCTCAATTGTTAAATGAATTCAACATACAATCACTAAACTCTCGACGCATTATTAACCATGTATTGTTTATATACAAACTAATACATTTTAAAATAAAAGATACAAACTTGTTGCACAAATTAAGCTTTGTTGTTCCAAGAATTAATAGTAGACTCAGGCACACTTTTTATATTAATAAGACCAACACAACGCATCGTCAATCTTCACCATTGTTTTCTATGTGTGAGTACGTCAATAGATATTGTTTCGAAATTGACATTTTTTGTATATCCTGCTCGGAATTATGTAAAATGTTGAATAATATTGTTATGTAAATATTATTAACTTTAAACTAAAATTGCTATTCCGATAACTATATTTATGATTTCATATAGAATACATAGAAATATTAAATACTGTAATTGTACATGTTATAACATGTAAGTTTTGTTTCTATTTTGTGTTTAGTTTATGTGAGTTAATTTTCATTGGGTATTTGACTTATAGTAGATATTTTTATTTTTTTGTATTTTGATTTGTTAGAATTTAATTTGTTGCTTTTTCTTTACAATTTAATTACTTATAGTTTATTTTAACATTATCCTGTTAATAGTTTTTAGAACTGTTGGATAATAAATATATTATTATTATTATTATTATTATAACGTTCTATAATCCCACTAAAGGCGGAGTTGATAACTTAGACAAATTGTGTGCAACATACAACGTGGCTCGAAATACAAGAAGATGGCCAATAGTAGTTTTTTATGCAATTTTAAACATAGCCTGCATAGAGTAAATTTTCAAATTAATCATGCTAATAATACAAAGTCTTTTTTCATTATTAGACGACTTTATGTTAGACATCTTGCAATGGAACTAACTTAAGACCACATTAACAATCGTTCTTTAGAGTTGAATGTGCCACGAGACATACGGGATCAAAGGCAAGATTATGCTTTTGCCGTTGCTGATCCACAACACAAAAAAGTTTCTTTTATTTCAAAAAATGCAAAAAAAAATTCTGTTCTTACATTTAAAAGTTTGGTGCCCTAGTTGCTTCAACGTTTTTGAAACCCAATAAAATTTAAAAATTGAAGTGTTTTTTAGCAATTTTTACAAAAAATTAATATTTAATGTTAAATTATTATATTTTTTTTTAAGATTTTTATTTTGCTGCAATTTTTTTTTGTTTTTTTTTATTTTAAGCAAAATCTTTATTTATCTTACAATAGAAAGTTCATTTATTAATTTTCTACCATTATTTATTGTAAAAAAAAACTGGAAATGTGTTTTTTGACATGGGACAGACTTGGCGCCACCGCGCATGCTATAGTAAAGAGCGCCACTTCCGTAGAGTTAATAAGCAATTAATATCTTTTAAATTAATTTACCAACTTTAGCCAAATTTTTGGACAACAATATTACACGTATTACTGACGTTTTATTATCATAGTCAAACTTTGTATACGAAATGGTTTTTGCAGTACAGTAACTTAAAAAAAAACGCTTAAAAATTCCAAAATAATGTAAACCTGCACAACTTTTTTATGAGCAATTGTACAAAAACCGGCAACAATCGTAAATAAACGCAAAATTGAAGCCATTTACATGGTATTGTATTTGTAGATTTTCTGCGCGTGCCATCTGCAATGGAAGTGATGTTTTATATGCGCAGCATACTGAATTAATTCCTCCAATGTAATTTATCAACTAAAATAAGATTGGCATAGTATACATTACGTATATTGTAATAACGATAAAATTCTGTGAAATTTTCAAATAAATTGTTTTGCAAAAGAACAAAATAAAGTGGCACGTGTTAGGACTCTCAGTGGTCAGAAGAGCAGGACAACATAACACTATACATAAAAACCTTTATAGTTGTATCAGAAAAAGTATCCATTCAAAAAATTACAATCAATGTAAAACTGAAAACCAAACAAATATAAGCGCCTACGTCAAAACACTCAAACAAAAACGTTGTAGATTTCTATGAATACCTAAAATTTGCAATAGAAACCGACGCAACACGGAGAAAAATAATAATTGTAAATTTCAATGTCAAACTGGGAAACAAACAAAAAAAAACAAAGAATATATGTAATAATAACTAGTCTTTATTCAATACATTTTACATGTGTATGAAAGGGCGAAGTTCAGCTTATTAATAAAAATAAACGAGGCAACATAAATTTTATGTGCAAATTCAGTCTTTACTCAACAAACACGTTTTTTTTTTTAATATTAATTATATCAATAAAAAACTTAAAAAAAACCTTATCAGACCGTAACAATGAACTTGTGGATACAAAACTGATAACTGCAATACAAAAAGCAGTAAAACAACTAACTTACAAAGTATGTAACCCAAAGACACAAACTGTCAACGACGAAACCAGAAACCTTATGGAATGAGTAAAAACTTTTAACAAAAAAAGACTGAAGAGCGTTTCCAGAATACTCAGAAATTAACAGAAAAAACAAAAAAAAGTTTATGAACACAGAGAGAACTAGAACACAAAAATCTAATAATAAAAAATACAAGATAATTAAAGTATGAAGCGTATTAAACAAAATATAGAGAAAAAACAAATTTCCCCATTACGCAACAAAGAAAAGAACGTTGTAAGCGACTTAGACCGCAATTGCGTATAGTAGAGAATTTTAAACTGAATAATGTTACAACTCGAAAACAACACTTAATGATTAAAAACACAGAATCTGACAATAACAAACAAAAAAATTGAGCAAACTATAAATAATATAAAAACCAATAAAACAGCCAAAAATGACATTTTGATAGACATTTTGATTAGAAAAAAAAAATAAGACTTAGATCAAAAGTTTTTGACCAACGCATAACTAAGCAGAAAACTAGACAACAACAAACAAAAACAACAAAACATTAAAAATTTCACAAAAAGCAATGGAAAGTGTTATGATAGGATTAACAAAAAAAATTAGATATACTAAAAATATTGATTCTACAAATTGTTAACACACACTTTCTCTTTTAAATGAGATTATGCAATCTTCTACATTTTATTTTTAGGTACTTTTATTCTGTCGTAAAACAACTTTTACCCAAAAATTGTTTTTTGCATGCCAAATTTAAGACGTGTTTGATGATTAGAATATTAGAATATTTATATACTCCGTGTAAATTCTGAATAATGTGGTTTGTTGCGCAACTTCCTTTTGTCAAAACTACCAAAATTAAGAAGTTTTACAAAAAATTGATAGTGATAAAGGGAGTAAGTTGTTTTTTTAATTAAAAGTTAAATTAATTCATGTTTTAGGTTAATGAACAAGACTTACTTACCAAACAAATTTTAAAGAAAAACATTAAATTGTAAAAACTCTATCGTCCGCAAACAATTTTAATTTTTTTTTCGGTCAAAATGAAAAAATGATATTTTTTTGAAAAATTGCAATAATTTATTTAGAAGAGATGGTTATATTTCCAAAACAAAATCAACAAACTAAAATTTTCAAGTGTTTTAAATTCTGACCTTAATTTCTTTACCTACAGTAAAATCGATAATGCTAGTTTTGAAATCTAGCATTTTTAGACTAATCTTTGAAGTTTTATAACTTCTTACATAAAAACGGTAAAAATCCAAGTGTAGGACCAGAAAGTACAATTTTTCAAACCCTACGCCCATAAAGTCTGTATATGGGTTACTTATTCTAGTCATGGATATACTGGATACCCGACTTGAGTCTTATAAAGTGACGCAAATTATATGACGGTGGTCATTTTGTGTGTGACTTGATAATACTAAAAATGTATTAAAAACAGCATACATTTTATCATTTTAGCTTTTTAAACATTTAAATTATGTATTGTATAACATTGTAAAGTTACTATTAAAATGTTTCCGACAACTATTGGATAATTAGATCCGAAATTAAAACAAAAATTGTGTTTGTGATAAACAATTAATATCTTCTAAACAAACCTATCAACTTAAACCAAATTTTGAGTAAACAATAGGTCTGTTCCAACATACGATTTGGACAGTTTGCAAACCGTTCAAACTATGCACACAAACAAATTACTGTGTATAACAGATTGCCTAAGGATGACAAATATTTGTTTGTGTGCACAGTTTGAATGTTTGCAAACTGTTCAAATTGTATGTTGGAACAGACCTATTATTACACGTATTGCTGACGATTTACTTTATAGTTAAAATTTGTATATAAAAGGTTTTTACAGTCCAGTAATTAATTATTTTTTTTAATTAATCCTATATAACTTAAAAAAAAAACAATAAGCCATTTATGTGCTTGCCATCTAGGTTGCAAGTGATTTTTTATATGTGCATTAAACTGAATTAAATTTTCCATCGTAATTACCAACTAAATTAAGTTTTAACAATGTTTATACTATATGCATTATGTATATGATGATAACGTTGATGTTTTGTAAAAAATAATATAAATAAATATAAAATTGTTTTGTGAATAAATTAATAGCGTGCTTTAAATGTTTCAAGAGTTTCAACATTGTTACCGTACACGTAATGCATACAATGTATACAATGTTAAAACTTTTTTAGTTAGTAATTGCACTGGAGCGTTTAATTTAGTAATTTGTGCATATAAAAAACTACTTCTATTGCATGGCTGGCACAAAAAGTTTACAAATAAAAATCTAATTGCACCAGGCATATATTTTGTACTGTTTTTTCGATTGTTGCCGATTTTTGTACTATTTATCGTAAAAAAGTTGTGCAAGTTTACCGTTTTTTAGAAATTTTCAAGTTTTTATTTTAATTACTGTACTGCACAAATCACTACATGTACAAAGTTTGACAAAGTTAATAAAAAGTTAGTAATACGTGTGATACTGTTGTCAAAAATTGTTATGATAATTTGAAAAATAATAAAAAAATAAAAAATATAATATTAGCATATATGATATTAACAATAATATAGTTTATTATTATATATTAAGTTATATGGTAAATGTTATGTTATGTTAAGTTGTAGAATTTTCAAGGCCGAAAGGCAAGAAATAAACAATTATTATTATAGTTTATTGCCCAACTGAAAACAAAAAGTTTTTGTACCTCAGCCATACTATCATATTTTTTTATAGTTATTTTGTACCCAACCTATTTTTTTGCTGCATTTTTAGTTTTTTCAAAAATGACTTTTACAAAAGTTTTTATACATTTTTTAATTTTGTATATAGTGACGTATTTTTATTTTCAATGCGTGCCATGTTCACGTGATATGACATATTGACATATTTTTTTTGTAAACCTATGTAAATGTTTAGTTAAAGAGATGCACGCATTGGCTAAAAAAAAGTGAAAAAAAATAGTAACACTATAGGAAGTACAAATAACTTAAAATTTTACTGTAAAAATGTAATGGTTAAATGGCAGTTCAGCAATATGATGAACTTCACCAATTTCTTATTGTATTAATAAGAGATGAAGACAAATTTTCAGAAACAGATTGGATTTTTCAACAAATATAATGATATTAGGTTTTTTAGCAACTTGCTTTTTTTTAAATATACATTAAAATAATAAAATAAATTGTAAAATAAATTTCTAATACTAATCTTATAAATTTGACTACACTTAAAAAAAATCATTTATTAAAAACATATTCCATTTTATTATAATTAATGACATTTTAACATTATGAACATTTCTAAAAATTCAGACAGTTTATTATACAATTGAGTTTGGCATTATTAATGAATTAAATGTCCCAAATACAATTTGTCAGCGTAGTGTGGCTATTGTATCGAGGCCGGTTTTGTGCCATACCCACATTTCTATATGGGCTCAACAATTCGTGTTCTAATTATTGCACGAATTTCGTTACAGACGTTTTGTTTCGAAACAATACGGGATAAACTTCCCTAGAGTCGGGGCTTATTTTATTAAATATTTGAGTTTCGGTATGTATTACACGGCTCGTAACTAATGTCGCGACGAACTCTTGCTCATTTCCTCATATTATGTAATGAAAACATGTAGGATTTTGCAGTGCTGTTTGAAAGCATCCCCAACAAGCGGTTAACTTGTAATTCATTTTGTAAGCGTATATTTTAACATATTTATTAACATGCTTGGTTAAATATTCATAAAACATATACACATACTTTTCGCGTGAGCCTTTAATATAACTAAATATTTGTGGTAATATAATAAAATTTAAAAAAAATAATAATTAAGAACATTTTTAATAAATAATTATGATAATTTTGTATGGTGAAATTGTGCAAATTTTCGATTAAGACCTTTCTAGAACTATTTTATCTCAATGAATAAATCAATTCAATCTGAAACATTAAATGCTTTGAATATTATCAGATACGTCACCTACATAATTTACTGAACTCAAGGGGATGTCTGGGTCTCGATGTCTGCTTCTCAACTATATATCCTCTTTGTAATCTTAATGTACACTATATAGCCTACGATCTAATATTCATATTAATATCTGTATATTATAATAGCTCTTTATGGGTATCACAGTTAGCTTAGAAGCAATTAATTTAATTAAAAATATTATTCATTTTCATGTGCTACAGAATATTATAGTATTGATAACCAGACGATATATTATTGAAAGTGTATCAATAAACGTTGTTTGAAACCTTTGTATGCCAAAGGATAATAGTTTATCTGAAATGGTTTTAATTGCAAAAAGGAGTGTAATGGCAAATGTAAAATGATATTAAAAAAAACAAATTAATTGTATAAATTAAAAAAAAATAAAATTTGAGTTTATTAGAAACAATCTTATTTTTGTATTTTAATAAAATATAGACAGACACATAATGTGCTATTTCATTAAAACAAAAAAATAACGAGGCTAGTCAAATTTATTATTTCACAAACCTAATGTCAACAAATTACTCAATATATTAATATTTTTAATTTATATATTATACTACAAATTTCTTTGAAGTTTCTTTAAGCCAAATGTTTCTGTTTATCGCTTTCAAAACATTTTTTTGTACATTTGGTTTGTTGTTATTTTTATTTAATCGTACATTGTTTCTTTATTTTTATGACTATTTATTTTTAAATTTTTTGTAATAATTCTAGCTCTTTTATAAAAAGGTTTGGTCACACATTGTTTTAATAACTTTATCGCAGTGCTAGTGCGGCAATTTACTTCATTATTTACTAAAGATAATTGTTTAAATTACAATTAACGTTTGCATAAAATATATTCAATGTCTTGCTAATATTTTAGGTTTTATAATCTAGCAGTTGCTTGTACGCTATACCATGTTTAAGATGCACTCATCTGTGTGTGAATATGCCAGATTTGCAGAAAAATGAGTCAAGTTAAACAAAGATTGAATGATGCATACGGTAAAGATTTACTTTCTTATTTGTGAAAAAATGGACCAAAAGGTTTAAAAAGAAGTCTTTAGAAGATGACTCACGTTATGACCAACAAGTTGAAGTAATCAAGTGTCAAACTGGAATAAAGTGAAGGAAGGTCAGGGCTGTAAGATCGTTGATTCACTAAATACTCCATGACCCTTTAAATATAAATAAAGTGAGTGCAAGATGAGTTCCAAAACTTCAACAACTATTATTACAGTATTAAAAAATAATGAAAAAAATTAAAAAAACACAATACTATGGCTTAGAAGAGAACTTGACTCATATAATATTAATAATAAAAAAAAAAAATTTTGCATTTTGATTGACTATTTTTTTATATTTATATATATTACAATAAAATACTGAAAAAATAATAAATATAGAAAACATACTACAATTTAAAACTAAAAAGAAAGCATTTAATGAACAATCAAACAAAAATAATTACAACCGAACAAAAGAAGGTACAACCAAAAATATTTAACTAAAAAATAGAAAGAAATTTCCAATACCAGGACCTTTGAATCGTTCTACAGATTTATGGCCGCACTGCTGGAATAATTAATCCATAATAAAATAAAACATGTATATACTTATAAATTAAAATGTAAACAAATGTACGTCTTAACGTCTTAACGTTTTAACGTCTTAACGTCTTAACTCGTGATAATATTATAAATAGATTTTTTGCAAATATCTATTCATTTTGTAAAATAACTTTTTATGCCATTGTGTAAAAGTACGTGTATAAAAGCCGACAAAATTGTCTAGATAAACATTCTTTCCGTACCTTCGGTATGTTAGCTAGTAATAAAATCAGTTATTACACTTATTACAGACACTTTACTCAAAACGTGGTTGTATTAGTAATAGGGCTCCAGATGCTCAAGTATAACATAATATAAAATAACAGCATTATATAAGTAACAATTTGTTAAATTTAAATTTCTACTATAAATAAAACTAACAACAACAAAGATAAAGTATAATAATAATAATAATACTTTATTCACGGTAAATACAAAACCATTTACATCTACATCATTATATACATAAATAACGATGAATTACAAACAATATTACAATTACACAAAAATATATAAAAGAATATTGAAAAATAAAAGCATGGAAAAAAGTATACATAAATAAAAACAAAATAAAAAATTATTCATCAACACATTTTAACTGACACTTAAAACTACATTTAGAAACACAAAATAAATCAATATTATTAGAGAAACTATTAGCAATTCTACACATTCTACCAATTGGATTATTAAATCCATAATTGGTAGAATGTATAGATTCTCTAAATAATGGAGACTGTCTGGTTCGGCGATTATTGTTGGGGACTTGAAATGGAAGAGTTACAAGTAGCTCTTGGCAATCAATCTCAGACATCATAAGTCCACGTAAAAATGATAAATCGGCTCTTTTGCGCCGAATTTTCAGCGGCGGAAGATTATATTGCAATGCAATGAGGTTAAAATCGTAATTTTCGGATGAAATGCTTAATTTGTACGATAATAAACGAAAAAATTTGTTTTGAATACGTTCTATATTGCATATATGAACGCTGTAGAATGGACACCAAACTGACGGAGCGTACTCTAAATGAGAACGTACTAAAGCGCAATAAAGTAATTTGAGTGTGCTAGGAGATAGGTCAGTAGACATTCTGTAAACAAATCCTAACATTTTCATAGCACGGTTGCACATATAGTTTATATGCTCAACAAAAGTTAGTTTTGAATCAAAAATTACGCCCAAATCTTTTATTTGTGTAACATGCTCCAAAACATTATTATCGATAGTATAGTCAAACGATACTTTACTTAAAGTTCTGTTGAAGCTTATCGAAAAACATTTATTTGCGTTAAACAACAAGTTATTAATAAGACACCATGAATGAACAGAATCTAAATCATTTTGCAAACTAATGCAGTCTTCGATAGATGATATTCTTTTATAAATTTTAAGATCGTCAGCAAATAAAAGATAAGACGAAGAATTAATAGAATAAACAAGATCATTAATAAAGAGTAAAAACAGAATTGGTCCACAATGAGATCCTTGAGGAACCCCAGAAGGAACAACAATTGGTTGTGATAAAAAGTTATTAATTTTCACACACTGTGTACGATTTTCCAAAAAGCTCGACAACCACGCAAAAACAGATTCATGAAAACCCAAAGCCCGAAGCTTAGCAATCAAAATCAAATGATTAACGCGATCAAAAGCCTTTGAAAAATCTGTGTAAATAGAATCTACTTGAACTCTTGATTGAAAGGCATTCAAAAGATCATTTTCGTAACAAAGAAGATTTGTAAGAGTAGAACGACCCTCGCGAAACCCATGTTGCTGTTCCACTAAAATGCTTTTGCACATCCATTGTATTTGACCAGTTACAATTTGATCAAACAACTTAGGAATAGCAGACTGGATGCATATACCTCTATAATTAGTAATATCCTCCTTAGCTCCAGATTTATGTAAAGGCATAATGTAGCTTTGTTTCCAAACTGAAGGAAACTTGGCTTCATTAAGAGAAGCCTCAAAAAGTAAGTGCAATGGCATAGAAATTGAATAAATACATTGTTTTAACAGCATAGATGGAACACCGTCCGGTCCAGTGCTAAAGTTACATTTAAGGTTCTCAATCCCTTTAAATACATCCAACAATCTAATTGAAAATGATCGATGTAATACGTTTTTCTTAAAGTCAAACAAAGGAGTTGGATGAGTTTGTGTATCGTAAACAGTAGAAAAGAATTCAGCAAAACTGTTAACATAGTCATCTCCATTACTGCAAGTTTTTTGTTTATAATATTGAGGCTGGAAAATCATTAGTTTTTCTAGAGTCGCTAACAAATTTCCAAAAATGTTTAGGGTTACTTTGAATGTTGTTTTCTGTTCGAGTAATATATTGCTTGTATAGACATGTACTGAGATTTTTACACGAAGTACGAATTGATTGAAACTCGTTATAATCAGACAATAGTCTTGAAGATTTATAACGTTTATGAACAGTTTTTTTGAGTCTAGTAAGTGAAATCAATTCTTTATTAAACCAAACTGGAAAATTGTTTTCTCGCCATTGTTTTTTGGGAACAAAATAGTCAATAGCAAAATGCAACACAAAGTAAAATAAATTAACGCAATTATCAACATCACAATTATAAAAAAGGGCAGACCAATCAACATTCAACAAAAAAAAATTTTATTGATTGCGTTAAAGTCGGCATATTTAAAATCATTAAAAACATAATTAGCAATATGATGTTGGCTAAGTTTTAACAAAACATCCACAGCTTTAATCACAGAAATATCACAGATGTTAGAAAAACATAAATCTAAGAACACACCACCATCATTAGGTATAGAAATACATTGAGCGCAGTTTAGAAATCCATAACAGTTGGAAACAAAATGAGCAGAATAAGTATCATTACAAATAACACTTATGCCTAACTCATCATTAATCCATACCGCTGCGGGTAGATTATAATCGCCTAGTGAAATTAGTTTACTGTCAGGATAATTGTCAGCGATAGATTCAACGGAATAACAATGATCTAAATATTTATCACATGCCGAGTTAGGTGGTAAGTAGACTGCACTGATAATATATGATACAAACTTAAACTTAACAATTACAAACAAATGTTCAACACTTAAAAATGTAGGTTCTAATAAAGTACAATTAAAACAAGTTTTAGTAGCAATTAAGACACCTCCTCCGTCAAGCTTAGGGCTTGTTAATGAAGAGCGATCACATCTAAACAAACTGTAACCAATTAATTGTAGCTCCGCATTGCTGATGTCCTGATTTAGCCAGGTTTCTTTCGGTCAGTACAATAATATCGTAGTTGGATACAGCTACAGCCAGCATAAGTTCATTGAGTTTAGTTTTTATACCCCCGACATTCTGGTAAACTAAATTATTAAATTATTTTTATATTTTAGACAATATAATTAGGTTGATAGAAGAAATGCTTGGTATTAAACATATAATGATTTGTTAAAAATATAACGGAAGGTTTAATTTTTGTATTCATAAAAACTCATTAGCAATAACGTTCATTAAATTCAACGCACTATTTTGGTTCATTAAAGCGTAACAATTAATTAAATTGATATGTTGTATGTGGATGTATTAATCCTCAGTATTTGAGGTTATATAATAAAGGTTAAGATATTAATAACTACCAAATAATTTAACAAAAAACTTATTTATTTATAAAAATCGTTATATTTTAAATGTTCATTAAATTATAATGATCCGTTTGATAATGAAGCGTTACAAAAATGTTTATAAGTGATTTAAACACTTTATACTAGTAAGCACAGTTTATTTTTTAATTTAAACATTTGGTTATATAATTTGTTATAAACTATAAACATGTGAGATGTTGAAACAAACATTTGTTTATTTTACATTTTTTTTTTAGAAAGTTGATGATTTTAATTTGCAGACTGTCAATATTTGATTTTTGTCTTAAAATAGGTCAACTTTAGCGGTTAAATAAAATCTAAAAATGCTTCTTTTGCCCAGTCAACTGAGAACAAAAAATTGGTTGTATGGCTTTCAAACAGGGCATAGACTTGAAATGACGCCAGATTTAAATTCTACAAAAAAATTCTGATTGATATCACTAGTAATTTTTTTTTTGTTAAATTTGCAATTTTTAAACAAAAAATGCGATTAAGTTAAAAAAAACATCAAAAAAACTGAAAAAAATTGTAGAACACTTTTTTAAGTATTTCATACTCTCATGAACCGATCAAAAGACTACTAATAAGATACAGAAACGGAAAAAAATACTAAAGCAACTTTATCAACATCCCCTCCCCCCTGCTTTGGTCCGTTTGAAATGGAATTGCCCAAGTAGAAGTAATACTATGCACTATTTGAAGCCTCAAATGGTAGAATATGATTTTTTATACAAATTATAAAATTAAACTAAAAAATACATTTAACTTACTTATTTTTAAACAAAGAAATAAAAACAATTGAATAATTATATACCTATTAGTTAAATAATGGCTTTTTTAGTCTGGAATCACTCAGTTTATGTGTGTAGAATGTCAATATTACAAAGAAAAGTTGTAAAGGTCACAAAACGCTTGAGGTTTGCCAGACCTTGGTAAGATTTTGCTGACCACAATTCTTTTCAAAACCTACTACTAGGTTGTCTTCTTTTTTACGCACCGTCAATGCAATTGCCAGTGTTCCTACTTCACGCAAAGAGCAGTGTTTCAACATTTTCAGCCAATGGGCCTTGCTTAATTCTGACACCTACGACTTGAACATCATTTCTGTTGCCTATAATTGCAGTAACACTAACTTTTGCATACCAATGTTAGTGATCCTCTTGACGTAACCCATTTGGCAATAATAAACAAACGAATGTGTCGTGGAACACCCCTTCTATGTGTCCTGGAACACTTTTAAATTACGCGCTTGCACCCAGTTTAGCACAGATAAAGTTAACAACAACGCCCGCAGGATGTTCTTACGTTAGTATTGCGCTTGTTTGTATCTGATTAAAACACACGTATTTGCACCAACAAAGCCAGTTTGAATTGTATCCTAGCCAACAAGCACTTGTTTTTACCTTATTGGCTATAATGAGATATTTTTCGTTGTTTAACTCAACTAATGTTTTTGCTCAGTACTAGTAATCAGAGTTATAAATACGACTGCAATGTTTATGTAAAAACTTTCAACTACAACACCAGCATGCGTTTTGAAACTAACATACAATGAACTACCTGAAAATATTAAAAAAACGAAAACTTATAAAGAATTTAAAACAAAAATAAAAGAACACTACATAATAACAAGACCAAAACAAACAAATAATTAAACAAAGACAAAATAAGATAAATGGAAAGAGAAAATAAAAATGGTGCCCCGAATACGAAGATTTGCAGCCTACCATATATGGAAACGGTGTAAAGCAGCAACTGGGGAGAAAAAAAAAATATAATGTTGTAAATATGTAAATATATTATAATAAATTTAGTTAATAAAAAAAAAAAAAAAAAAAATTATGTTGTATGTGGATGTATTATTGTACTACTGGTATTGGTTACAGTAGACTAAAGTGTTTTAATAAATTATATTTATACTTTTGGTGTTTTGGGCTACTAGCATAGGTGCAGTTGGCATAAGAATAGAATAGAGTAGGTGATTGAGCATATCATTTTCTTTTTTTTTATACTCTTTACATGTAATAATAAGAAAGCAATTATATAGTTGTGTTGCTGCTTTTGTAGTGTTTATTATGTACTGCTTTATTTTTGCAAGACAAAAGCTACTCCTAAATATTTGATTTTGCGGCTTGTACTAATTTTTTTATTTTTAGTAGCTCTAATCTTAGTTTTTAACCGTTTTAGTTTTGCTTAGGAGTATTGCTATTGTTTTTTTTGAGGCAATTTTTAATCTATCTAGTTTTATCCTTCAGATAATTTGTTTTGGCAATTGTAACTATTGCTTATTGTCTTGCTTGTCACTATGCGTATGTCTATCTTATACTATTAGAAAAACTATAGGTCTGTTCCAACATACGATTTGTACAGTTTGCAAACCGTCCAAACTGTGCACACAAACAAATATTTGTCATCCTTAGGCAATCTTTTATACACAGTAATTTGTTTGTGTGCATAGTTTAGACAGTTTGAAAACTGTCTAAATCGTATGTTGGAACAGACCTTATGTTGGTATGGTATCAAAAGTGTTACTCATAATTAACTTCTATTTATCACAAAGAAGCCAAATAGTTAAACTTGGCTAGACTACATCAAATAAAAAAAAAAATTGAAACCAATTATGTACATTATTTATGCAAATGATATACTAAACTGTTTTAATATACAACAATTAGAACTGTTTTTGTAAGCGGATAATACAAAAATTTACTTCAATAATACACTTATACTATCTACAAAGAATTAGCCAAAATACTAAACTATCAATGAACTATGAAAAACATTTTGCATTTTTTTTTCAAAACAGCTAGTTCCGGTCCTAATATGCTAAAAATTATTACTTCGATAATTTAAATATAAATTTTTATAAATCTGAAAAAATTCTAGGAATGATAGTAGATTAATTTTTATTATAAGATAACACGTATAATCTTTAGTTTTGCACTCAAAACATTATTGCAACTATGTAGCATGTGCGTTGTTAAAATACGACATAGTTCATTAAGGTAAATTTAGGAGTTACTGGACAACTGATACAAATCATAGGTAAATTTCAACCAAAGAAATCTTGTTGTAATATTTTTAAAATAACTAAAATACTCTCATTTAAAAACTTTTTTACAAATAAAAAAAAAATTAACGTTTCTTCACATAACTTAAGTTCATATAAAATAAATTTACATTAAAATAAAAGTAGCATTTATAACCATTTTTGTAAACAACTTTAAGTGCTGAACAATTTAAATTAAAACCCAATTACTTAAATTATTTTTACTAGTATTCTTTTTAAAATGGACCCTTTAGTAGTAGACGTTTTATAACAATGATCTCAAAATCAATAACATTAGTAATTTTTACATTGTTTGCTTTTCTACTAGCAGTGTTATAATGTAACAAAATATAAGATATATTGCCATTTAAACAAATATTTACTAGTATAGGGTCTCTATAAAAGAATGGGATTATGTGTACTTTAAATATTATGCTGCTTTTTTGAAATTGTCCACTATACTAATTGTTTTGACAGTTTTGACAACTTTGACAGCTGTCAAACAAACAAGGTTATAAGAATGTATACAAATGAAGAGAATATTTTTATTATAAAAAGCGTAAAAGCATAAAATTGAATCCTACTTTCGGAATGGGCGGTTTGATAATGGAGAATGGTTCTATTCTATTCCGGATTGTGTTCGAGAGTTTTAACTGCAGTTTCCGGATTATATATTTGAATATTCGATGTTGTCTAAACGTATCATAAGAATAGTCCAGCAATTCAAGTAAACTGATAGTGTGCAGAAAGGCAAAACATCAGGCAGACTGTTGTGGATTTACCGCAACCTGCACCATGAAAACACACATATATATAAATGTCACGTGTCATATGTAGATATGTCATATGTTGTATTCAGTCGTATTCCAATATATCTGTTATTAGTAAAGCCATTGCGTTATCTTTGATTATCCAAGAGTAGTCATCCACACCCACAAACATCACAGACCATCTGTATTACAAGAAGCTGTTGTAGATGTGCGCCAACGTTTATAAATAAGCCCACAAAAATCTGTACAAGTATTAGCTTTGCAAGCTGAAATTCTTAGAAATACCGCTTATAAGATTGTAAGGAGATTAAACTTGCATTCTTATAAAGTTTCAGTAGTGCAAGAATTATTGCCAGTCAATTCTCAACGTCGTATAAATTATTGTCGATGGTTCGTGGACTATTTTAATGATGACCGCACATTTTTTTAGTAATGAGGCTTGGTTTTATCTGTCGGAGTACGTTAATTCCCAAAACTATAAGTGTTGGCACAGGAAAATCCCATGTTCTAATTGAAGCGCCGCTACATCCGCAGAAAGTTGGAGTTTGGATGGCTGTATCTGGTCGAAGAATATTTGGTCCTGTATTCTTCAACAATACATTAAATAATGAGCAATATCGTCAATAACTGATCAAACCTTTTATTAATCAGTTAGATGACAATGAATTGCAGCATGGATATTTCCAGCAAGAAAGTGTGACAGCTCATACAACAAGAGCAACATTGAACTATCTTCGGAAATTTTATGGTAAAAGGTTGATTAGTCAAGGGTTATGGCCTTCACGTTCTCCAGATCTAATCCCCGTTGGACTACTCAATCTTCGGATACCTAAAAGACGATGTATTCCGACAAAGGCAACACACATTGGAAGAAATGCCTGAAATGTTAGTTAACATTTTCATCAATAAAAGAAAGCTCGTGAAAATGTGTTTTATAGCTAATGGAGAACATTTTCAACATTTGCTTTAAGTATGTTTTTCTGTTTTGTTATTTTCTTTTTTCTTTTAGTTTGAAATAATGTTGGAATTGCTGGCTATACGGTGTCCCGATGACAATTCAAATGATTTTAAACATTTTAGAGTATACCGGTTCTTTTTAGAACTAAAAAACACAATCTGCAACAAATGTTCTAAAATGCAAATAATACTAAAAACAATTGGTTCAGATTTATTTAAAATGTTTATCAGTTAGTAATAGCAGTAGCATTTGCTTTAATTATTTTTTATTTGTTTTATTTGCCTTTTCAAATTCAATAATTTAGCTAGCAACGTTTTTGAGAAGCTATTTTAGGTCGACTGGTTTGTGGATATTTTCCATTCTTACTGACGACAGGTAGAGGCGCGCCGCATCTGGCAGCTGGGAGCGGTTGCATATACCTGGTAGCGCAACCTCTCTGAAGAGGTGAAAATTGAGCATTTTCAAAACATTTTAAGACAAACTTATTTTTTTTCATATTTTTTTATGTCACTTTACCATTATAAATCTATCTTGCCAGATAATTTTGCCATTGTTAACATCGTGTCCGATACAATTTAAATAATTAAAAAATATTAATTTTAAAAACAATTTAAAATGTCTGGCAATTTAATATATTACAATTCTATGATTTAAGAATATACTGTTAATTTGCCAGACAGAAATTCGGTTGTTTAAGAAGCGAATTGATCATCCAGAAAAGAATAGGTGAGTTGGAAGAGCGCGGCATGTAATTCCTCAGGTGCGTGACAGAGATAATAACCGAGTTTTTGTCTGGCAAATTAACAGTATATTCTTTTATTATAAATTACAATATATTAAATTGCCAGAAATTTTAAACTGTTTTTAAAATTTTTAATTATTTAAATTAGGTCGGGCACAAATTTAAAAAAAATCGTCTTAAAATGTTATGAAAATGCTCAATTTTCACCTCTTCGGAGAGGTTGCGCTACCAGGTATACGCAACCGCTCCCAGCTGCCAAACGTGGCGCGTCCTTACCTATCGTCCATAAGGATGAGAAATATTCAAAAATTAGTCGACCAAAAATGATTTTTTTGCGACGTTGCTAGCTCTTATACTAAAACTATTATTTTGTTTACAACTGATAATTATAAACGTGTAAACAATGAAAATATATTTATTATTGAATTCTAAGATTAGCAACTTTATTTACGCATTTCATTAGAGCGGCAGAAAAATACATTAGATGGTTACATAATCCCAAACATTTATAATCACCCTGTAGTACAAGATTTACTAAAAATTCTAACAAACATTCATTGACCTTACTATTGACACATAAAATAAACTTTAGATTTCAGTATTTTCTGAGATTTATAAACTGCAAATATTCAAGGTCAATGTTCAGAGACTGCTTAAATCTACTCTTCAATGTGATAGTTTCAACAAGTGTGGTTTTACTCGTTGAAAATCAAAAGTGTTTGTATGTTGTGTACCTATATTAAGTAATTCTTAAACATAAAAAAATGTTATAATAAAAAAATGCTTTTTACCATTTGTAGAAGATAATGCAGTTTTTTCTCATAAATATTGACAAACCTCTCAAAAAGTTAAAGTCAATTTTAATGTTTAATGTGACAAGTAGACAAAACTTTGTATATTCCCACTTACTACTTCTTGTCTTTTCTGCTTCTTTTAAGACTTTTTTTGGGTTTTAAAGAGCAAATATTTTATGTTTTACACTTGTGAAACCACTTTACAACTGCCTTTTAATAGTACCTGCAAACACAAATGTGTAATATCTAACCCGTTAATCGAGATGACTGAAATACTATAGACCTTGACAAAATTTGAATTTGGCTCACCCATGCTGTCATACTGAATGTAATTATATTAATATAAAAGTTAATATACGCTATAATTTTATAAATGTTTTGCTGCAGCTGCGACAAAATTATTATTATTTTTTTAAATGCCGAGATTTGAGTTATACGTTTCACCCACTTTGCATTAATTGACAATCTACCCTCTACAACACATATTGCTATTAGTTAAGGGCGGTATTTTTAGACAAATATAAGTTGCAAGGCATAGAAATAAACTTACTTTTGTATTACTATCTTTTAGTTAATACAAAAGAATCATGCATCAAACCCCTATATTTTTTCAAAGTCTTTGCTAAGAGATAAGTTTTGGTTTTACACCTACATTTTTATTTTCTTTGATAACAGAAAAAATTAATATAATGTAAAAAATTCTACATTATTTTGCAATGCACAATTAATGTTAGAGAAAGATGCAAATCAATTGTTAAATTTACAAAAACACATACATCCTTTAAACAGAATCAAGGACAATGTACTGAAATTTAAAAAATAACATAAAAAATGTAAACAAAGACAATATAATAAACTCAACTCAAACGTTGCACAATTTTAATTATAATAAACAAATTAAAACAAAAACTACTACAATTATCATTAAAATGCCATTTTCAGCAAATTAAAAATCAGCTTAAGTACCTGCAACCGGACAAGTGTTTAACGCACGCCAGGTACTTGCTGAAAATCACTATTAAAAACAAAAAACAGCACTATTGTAAAAATAAAAGGTGAAGATGATACATTTATGGCTGCAAAAAAAAATTAATATACGTGAGATGTTTAGCATCGGGAGTCATATTGTGATACAGTTATAAAATATTTGCAACGCAAATGTTCAAGAAAACATTTTATTGTTAAAAAGTTATAGTAAAATTGTTAACAACCCAAATTTAAAAATAAGAGCAAATTGTATTAATTTAGAACTTACTTTATACGACACTAATTTTTGGTCATAAGATATAATATATAATAAATAAAAATATATTGACCTAATGTTTTTGAATCATTATTCTATTGCTGCAAGTTATTGTAGAACAAATTGTAAACATGAAGGTTCAGCTATATTTTTTAAAATAAATTAATTAATAAAATTATACACAGAGGAACACAATTTTTGCTAACTTACATCTGATACTTGTTTTTAACAAATTTTGTGGTGCTGATTTCAAAAAGGATAACAGTTTTTGCTTTTAACATCAAGTTTTTGTTCTACAACTTATTGTTGTTTTTAGTAAATTTTTATACTTTTAACATTTAATTTCATATACCAATGCTATACTAATTCAATTGATAAAAATTTAGGAAATAATAGGACTAATTAAGTTAAAAATATTCATAAAATTTTATTGATAGTGTCAAATAAAGGAAATGATACAATTTACATACGTTTTTGTTGTCCGAAGTGAGAAAATCAAATAATTTTAATTTTTAAGGAATAAATTTTTGGTTGTAAGACTTTCTGGAGTGCACCATTCCCAAACAATCTCATTTAATGTTTAAACACCTTCTTTTGTATTGCTTCTCCATATTTTTTAAATCTTGGTGTAAACGTTTAACCTGCTCATCACATACATCTTCTAGATATTCGGGAAATTTGTCAAAATAACTGTATAAAAAATAAACTTTGATGCTTATTTTGCAACCCAGACAATGAAAATATTTTATAAATCTACAAGCTCAACGTAATTGTCTGTTTTAATATTTCTGAAGAAATGTTTGATAAATGCCACGAAAAAATTCCATGCATTTTTTCCACCTCATACATGAAACTTAAAAAAAAATGAATCGTTGACTAATTTTTTAATTTGTGGCTTTTCAAAAATGCCAGCTTTTACTTTTTCAAAGCTTAGTTTGAGAAATTCACCGCATATGTATTTAAAACATTGACCATCTAATTTTAAAGTTATAATAAACTGCTTTATTTGACCCAGTTTTATGTGAAGAGGAAGAAATATGATCTTTGAACGCTCTACTAAAGGTTGGTGTATTACATTTGGGTCCCCAACATTTATACCACTTCCCCTGGCTCTGCTGTCCCATAAACATGGATACTTTGTAAATCCCCCTTGTTGACCAAGCAAGTAGTTGACCATTTTAAAATACAGGCAGATGATCCAATTACATAATTAGCTCCATCACCTTTTTAATTGTATTGTAGTCTTCTTTGAGTAATGAATGCTCAATTGAAATTGAACTGCATTTATTTGCATTATGGAGCAAAACGCACTTCAAGCTCCTCTTTAAACTGTCCAAAAACAATAGCTACTCACTTGAGTCATATAGTGTCACATCCATAAAATTTAATAAGCCGGCACATCATGGCAATAAACTAAATCACCGCCTACTTTAAAATATTGTAAAAACTTTGTTTCTCTGGTACGATAGATTGTAACTTTAGTACCTGGCTCAAACCATTTTTTTTTTCATTAAGCCTGGAAGCTAGCAATTCTGATGCTTTTTTTGAAAGATTTAAATCTCTTACTAAATCCTGAATTCAAAATTCATATCATCATAACTATTACACATAAAATAATGAAAAACTGTTGTACAGCAGCGTACACTAGTGATATTGAATAAATGAATAATTTTAAGAAATTGTTCTCAAATAAACTTATTTAAACAAAATATTTAACAAATACTGCCGTAACTTTTAATAAATTCAATGAATAAATATTATTCGGTACAATTTTAGCATTTTATTGTTTTCTGTTTTCCACATTTGATTTGATTTGTGTATTTATAATTTAATTTAGATTTTTAAACTGACGACTTTTTATGTGTTAAAAATGCATATTATAACTTAATAAAGATTACTATTACTTTAATAGAGAAATAATATAAACCGCATTTTAACACTGTTACAAATATCCACAATGTCTACATATTTACACAAACACATTCCGACAAAATTTTCAGGTACTTAAGAGCAAGTTATGTCCCACATAATAATAAATGTTAAACACATTGCGATAAAATGTGCTATAATTCTTTGCTGTAAGTTTACTACAAAAGGAATATATATTAAAACCACAATACGTAGTTTCCGAAACATTAAACGTGTGTCAGATTATTCATATAATCGTTTGCATATTTCCCCGCAGTATATGGAATTGTTTGAGAAAAATTTAATACGTGAATCTTTTATTAAAAACATACCAACACACGCATAAAATATGGCATTGTAATGAAAACTTAATATGAATGCAAAAATAAATTGAAAAAAGTGTATTGTATTTATTGTCTACATGATGAAACACGATTTCAAATAAATAAATTCTTTTGAAAAGAATTAATATTTTATTTAACTAAACTTATATTGGTGTTGTGAAATACAATCAATATTTATTTTTCTGTATTTATTACTTATAAAAAATAATTTTGATTTTATTAAAATTTAAATAAAATCTTAATAACTTTAAAAAATTAAAAAGGATGTTTTGCGTTTATCTGATCCGCAAACAAATTTTATTTTAAACAATACATGAATTATCACCTAGCAGATGTCGCAACTTTCAATTATATTAATACATTTTAAAGTTGCTGGAAAAACAAATAATAATTAACTTTACTTTTATTACATTCAAATATAATAAAGCAAAGTTTAGACTGAGTCTGTTTCTGAGACTTTAATTTTAATTTTCATAATAACTTTGATCTAAATGAGTAAAAATAATATGTTCTTTGACGTGTATTCTTGTATACAGACTAATTAACATTGATATAATATGTTGGTATAAAGTTACTCAAACTAAACTTAGTATAATTTTCTTAACAAAACCGTCAATATTTTGTCTTTTCATGTGGTAAATTACCGTGTTCTAGTAGTTTTGTATTGCAATTTTGGACTTACCTAACCTAACAAAAAAAAAATCGTATTTTATTATCTGAGTAATATCAACATTCTCAACATTAATAAAGTTTTTATTTAATCAAGTATTAATAAAACTAAATAAAAGAACAATAAAAAGTTTGTAAAGTAAAATAAATAGTTTATATTTAATTTAATTTTTTAATTAAAAATCTTAGTTTCAAAATTATTTTAGACTAACAGTTATATTATATTTTACAAAAATAATCTTCAGAAATACAAATCACATTAAAATGTAACTTTTTCAAACAATCAATAAAAATGGAATTTATAATCCAAGTTAAGATAAACCTAATTGAATTATAATAAAGCCATTTATTTTCTTTATGAATATATCATTATATAAATGAAACTTGGCTAATACTTTTTATATACTTTATTTCCAGTTCGCCTTTTTTTCCTTCTCAAATCCCATTCAATTATAACCGAGTTATAAACGCGGTTAAATATTATCGATTGTCTTTTTTATTCATTCGTCTGGTGCTCGTTAGGCCCGTACAATTGAAAGATGAGAGAAAAACTTTGCGGAATTTTTGTAGTCATCGTTCATTCACGCCAACAAAAAGATCTTCTAGCTCGAACAACACTGCAAAAAAACTCCCCTATCAGAACAATGATAATGACATTGCAAATTTGTTGTGTTGCGATAATGTTAATCGTTCTTGTAAGAGTTTAAAGGATTATTGAAATAAAAATTTATGTGTAAAAACTAAATGTAATTAAATTTAAATTATTACATATAAAATTATTTTATGTTAAAACGCTATATTATAAAACTTAAAGTAAATATAAATATTATCAAAACATGATTGAAGTTTTTTTTTTTCCTACTAAACTTTGTTTAATCTACGTACTTTTAATGCTGTAATGAACTAAGTTTATAAATATTATTTTGTTTGATGCAAAAATTGTTTTCACAGCATGAGGTAATAAAATATGGTAAAACGAGTCAGTATTTATCAACAAGAGATGCAGAAATGATTCTATAAAAAAAAAACTATATAAAATAATGTATTTTTTCATTATCATTTGATGAATAATATATGTTAACTGCTTATTTATAATTATACGCATTGTTCTTGTAAGAATACTACTTACCAGTGCCTATTAAAATGCCAATAGTATAAAATTGTTGTAAACGTCTTTTTTTTAATCAATTTTATTAATTACATGCATCATAAAATTGTTTCTTACCTTAATTCTTACTTAAATGGAATTAAATATTGAAAATTACCTGAAACAAAAATAAATTAATTAATAATATATTTAACAGACAAAACATTAATTAATTTTAATTTTGTTTTACTAAATCCTGCAGTGATTCTAACAAAAACAAATTATTGCAAACACGAGCCACAAACCTTTGTAGAATTAATTGAATGTCGAATGACCCTTTAGTGACCCAGTGTACTTAAAAGTCCACTCCAGTATTTGTATTGGTATTAAAGTATTTTATTACACATCGAGTACTACCGGCTATGTGCTCTTTTATATATAGTTTGTATTTATTTGGAAAAATGACACCTACGGCCAACAATGAATATGCTATTACAGTTAACCAAAAAAACACACTCGGCAAATAATGGTTAGTTTATATTGTGATTAATTACATTACAAATAGAACACAAATCCAATAAATGTATTTTATTATAAAAATTATGTTTTTGGGCTATTAGAACAAATAAAATGTTTATTAGTTATTAAAATTCATAAAAATTCAAAAATAAGAATTTTTATTAGTTTTATATTTATATGAATCGCCAACTTTCAAAACCAGCCATCCCTAAAAAAATATTAATAGTAGCATAATAACAGTTAAGTGAAATATTTTAAAAATAAACAAAAGTATTAATTAGCTTCAGTGTGTTGTATCAATACAAACAAGTTAATAAAGTTTAACGTTACTTCGAAGTTACTATCTATAACAGAATATGAAAGAGTGCATGGTAAATGTGTTACTTGTTTTACAAAAAAGAGCAAAGATGAGATCAAAAACTCTAGTGAATAGAAAATTTAAAAAATTAAAATTATCTAGGTATTTTAAAATTATAAAAAATATAACTTGAGCTTCGGCAGTCCTAAAGTTGATGTGTGCTCGAAATGTCTAAAATTTACTGAAAAAATTAAGTTGCTAATTTGGAAGACAAAGTGAAAAAACAAAAAGAGTTCATAAATTGAAAGCAACAGTCTTTTACCAATTTTTGAAGGAATAAAAAAGGGGCTGCTAACAATGTCTTTTAATTGCCAAAAAAATATGATCAAAAGACATACTTTAGTTGGCAGTAAAGTTTCTATAACTTTACTATTGTAATTATAGTTCACACAATCCATTGACCAAAAGTAATGTCCACATTTATTGCTGGAATGAAACAGAAAGGCCAACAAGTTCAAACGAGATAGCCAGCGCGGTTTACAGTTAATATATAACCACTATAAATCTTGAAAATATTTCAAGTTTAAGAAAATAAATCCAGTTCACTCTTAAAAATGTTATTAAAATAGTAGTTGACTGCTTCTGAAAACATAAAAACATTAGAAACAATATTTCTAATTGTTGGCTACTCTTTCATTCCCCCAGATAGAGTTTTTTCCCGTATAGAGAAAATGTTGAAAAATATGAAAATGATAGTTGAACCGGAGGAGTATGTTAAAATATTGCAGAAACATGGAACTGTATGAAAATTAAAATCAGATTTACAGATAAACAACTGGATAAGTTTTTAACATAAACCAAAAAACACAATGTTATAATTTGATGCAAAGAAGCATACTGTACAGATCTTGGATCTGACAAATTAGTCACCAAAGGGGGCAAAACTCTTTCCAACCTTATTCCTTGAATATTAACTTGCGGAATGCCTCCAAGTCTCAACAAAACTGCGGATGTTACAGCGCTTGTAAAAACACGTTATGGAGAAAACTGGCAAGACCTCGAAAAATTGCAGTTCTATTCAGGTGTATAAACGTTAGTAGCAACAAACACTAAAGAAGACTTTACATGTGAAATTTTAGAAGAATGAGATGATTTAATTTTAAGTAAATTTTTCTTTTGTACGATTTTTAAATTTTATGAATTTAATTTTTGGTTTTTGTAAACTTTTTTTTAGTAATTTTAAAAAACAAAATTTTATTTAAAGACAAACGAGCCAACTCTATAAGTGTGTTTCAAAATCAGCCATCTTCTTCTTAATTCATTTAATTAACACAAAACAATTGGTAGTTTGATAAACCAAGAAAACTGGAAGAAATGCACGTAGAACCTGTAAAATGAAGCGCCGATGATGAATTGTTATATAAAACTTAAATTAAATAAATAATTAGTTTTATATACAACAAATTGTTTATCTGGTTTAAGACAGATGCACACGTGATGCTATACAATGAACAGCTTAAAAAAAGTAGTGAATTGCAATTTGATTTAGAAATTGATTATTCATTAATTAATGGTTAATTCTTTTCGTATTTAAATATTTGATAAAAATAGATTTTTTAGAATTAAAGTTGACTGAATTAGGTATACTTTAAAAATATATCTTTTTAAAATTTAAAATTATAAACATTTTAAATACAACTACCAATAATGTAAACTTGTTAAAAAAATAATAAAAAGTAAACAATAAAAAACTATTAAATTATAATTGTTTTTGTTTTTTTATTAAAAAAATTTTGTGATGTTAAGAATTTTTCAAATTAATTTAACACGTTGACGCAATGTACAGTGTGTTAGACAAAAACGCACGGCAGAATAACTCCGTTATTTTTTATCTGATTTATATAATTTAAAAACCATTTTAAATGGTTTTTTGAGTATTATAACGGCAGGTACACACATATATCTTTTTTATTTTTAGTATAGTTGCTATAGCAACCAACTTTATTTTTTTAAATAGCAACATACATTTTTTATTTTTTTTTAGAATTTTTATTATATTTTTAATACAACCATGTAAAATAATAATATACTTTTATAACAAAATTTTTTGATAACTTTAAAAAATATTATATTTAATTGATTTGATAAAATGATCGTAATTGAATAGGTGGCATTGAAAATAAATAATGTTTATTTTTTAGAGTGTTTTTATGTTGTTATGCATAATATAGTATTACTAAAATTACCGTATTTAAAGTTTAAAAAAAAAAAATTAAAAACGTAATTTTTTGAGTTACTATACCAAGCAGACTAACATAAAAACACTCAAGAAATAAACATTAGTTACTTTCAATGCCATCTATTCAATTACCATCATTTTAAATAAAAAACAAATATTATATTTTCCGAATTTAACAAAAAAATTTGTTATGAAAGTATATTATTATTTTACATAGTTGTATTAAAAATATTATATCGATTCCAAAAATAAAATAAAAATTGTATGTTGTCATAGCAACTATACTAAATATAAAAACATACATGTGTGTACATGAACTGATAATACTCAAAAAACCATTTAAAATGATTTTTGAATTATATAAATTGGTTAAAAAGTGGGGAAAATATGATATGATAACGGTGTCAATAATAACAATTTTTTTTTTGTCAAACAAAATATTTTTTTAATAATTGTATTGAGCTTAGAATCACCATTGATTCACACGGCCTTAATAGTTAATAGTTTCAGTAGCCGTCATCTGAGGATGGAACATTTCTCTGTTAGCCGCGCTTGACTCGAAATAAACAAATACACGCGTTGTTCACGTGCACAGCTCAAACACAGCTACAGGGACAAAAATAAAGAGCCGTTTGAAAATTCAGGAGATAAATATGTTTCAGGCAGATTAAGTGATTTTTCTGACGATAAATCACTTAAAAAAAACAAAATTTGCAGACAAGCCAAGTGACTTTTGTTTTTATTATATTTTTAATTTATTTTGTAGTTGTTCAACTTAATTTTTTTTTGAGGTTTTAATATTATCCTGTAATTAGTTTTATTTGAACTGTTGGGTAATAAAGAATTATTATTATTATTAACACTGTCAAAAAGAAATGCCGCAAAATCGATTCTACTTATTATGGCATTTTCATAACAATGAAGTAGTAACAGAAGAAGGTTGCAGAACATATCTCCTCTGATAGATATGTTAATTGACAGTTATTGTCCCACAAGAACAGGTTTGTATAGATAAAACCTTAGTACCTTTCAGGTAACAAATAAAAGACATGAATTTGGAATAAAGCTCTACAAACTATGTCTTGAGAAAGGTTACACATACAATTTCTAAGTTTATTGTGGAAAGAATAAAGTGCCAAATAAGTCATCCTCTGAACAGGTGGTATTCTCGTTAGCTAACAACTTATTAGACAATGGACGTAGTATCTATACCGACAGTTATTATACAAGTATTTCGTTGGCTCATTAGTTGCAAAAGAAAAATACCCATCTAGTAGGAACACTAAGGCCTAACCGAAAATTATTATAATAACCACTGAAGAAGAATTTAAACAATTTAGAAATATATGGTAATTTAATATGTATATATTTTGTTTTATTTTTAAAACTTGACCGATAAACCAAATAATATAAGCAGGCTTAGGTTCATTAAATGCCCCCGTCATTTTTTTTGCAAGCTGATTTAGCTTGAGACTTTTTTCTATATTTTGATTTTTTTTTATAGATGCGGTGGCTATAATACTGCACGACAATCGGACATAGATTACTTAGTTTAGTAGCTGTACTTTCAAAAATGAATTTTTTATCCTATACGAGTGCTGTGCATGTAAAGATAGGTCTCATGACCACTGTATATAACCAAGTGGTCATATTAAATGTTAGTGCTCATGGTCCTAGTAGTCACATTTTCTAGATGAATGTTGAATCCTTAGTATTTTACTTTCTTTGTCATCGAAAGCAAAGTTTTATGCATTTTTAAGTTTTTTTCAGGTTTTTGGTGTTTTATTTTTTTGAAAGAGATGTTGTTTTTTTTTTTGGTTTACTGATAGCCCCTTTTTTTGCACCACGGTCTATGGTGTTTAGAGCTTTTTGCATACGGTTGCCCTAAATCAAAAACGCCTGTGTCGTTAAATATTTGTAGTTGACCATTTATGACAATAATATTATGTTAATAATAATATTTATTGAGATTTGTTTGACCAAATACATGGTATAAATCATGTCAGTTTCACATTAAATACAAAACATAAATATAATTAAATATTAATAAAATAAACATAGAAATAAAGATAAAAAAATTACAAATGGTAAAAAGATCAACATTGGATAAATACAATACAAAATTTTAATGGCTTACACCAAACACTCGACATTTTAACATTTTGAGCAACTAATAACAGACAATCTTCACATCAATATCTTGGCACAAATATATACGTAGACAACATTATAAAATGATTGAAACTATTTACTTAAAAACTAATAATAAATAAGATTTTAAAATAATTATATTATATATGTAAAATGACTAGCTGTTTTAAGAGACAAATTTAAGATAAAATCACTTAAAGTTAATAAAATTATTTGACTAGATATGTTAAATTTAAAAAAAAAAACAACTTAAAAAACATAAAATTAATTAAAACTTTAAATTAAAAAAATCATCAATATTGTATAAAACTTCCCGTAATAGTTTTTCTTGTATCACAGCTTTAAACTTAATTTTGTTCAGTTGTCTGATCTCGTTTGGAAGATGATTGTACATTTTAACAGATAGATATTCATAACTTTGTTGCACTTTTTGTAATCTAACTGAAGGTATTACAATATTTTCTTTTGATCTTGTGTTGTGTCTATGAATATCTTTCTGTTTTGGCCAAACAGCATTGTTCTTTGCAAATAATAAACAGTGTAAAACATACAATTTATATGTACAGTTAATATATTCAATAAGTTAAAATATGTTCTGCAACTTGTTAACTGTGATATTGACGATACAATTCGTATTGCCTTTTTTTTGTAAAATAAATATCCTTTTGCACAATGCAGAACTGCTCCAAAGCAGTATACCATAGCTCAACACTAAATGAATGTAAGCAAAATAACAAGTTCTTGTCACAAATTCACTAGCATTTACTGATTTTTTTTAAGCAAATATATATTTAAGTTTAGTTTGTTGGCTTACATTTCAATATTTATTTCCCATCTGAGTTTAGGCTGCAAGTAGATGCCAAGAAATTTTACGGATTCCATTTTGCTTATAATACTCATTGCAAATTTAATATGAACGGTTTTGTTTTCATTAATTACTAAGCCGTTGCTTCAAACCAGTTTTTTGATTCAATAAGACCTTGTTGTACACTTGATTCGAGAATTTCATTGTTTTCAAGTAGAGTAGTGTCATCAGCATACAAAAAAATAGTTGCTGATTTTATGTTTTTTTCTAAAACATTAATATAAATTAGAAAAAGTAACGGGCCTAAAATTGAGCCTTGTAGGGCTCTAGTACTAACTTTTTCTTTTTTTGAGACTTTGTTATTTATTACAACATACTGTTCCCTGTTGAATAGATAAGATTCAAAAAGTGCATTGCCTCTAACGCCATAATACTCAAGTATACTTACTAAAATTTTATGAGAAAAACAGTCAAACGCTTTACTTAGATTAATAAATGCAGCATCCGTTGTTTTGCCCTTTTCAAAGACTTCGTAAATTTGATGAACAAGGGTGTAAATTGCATTCATAGTAGATCTACTTTTCCTGTAACCATATTGTGCATTGCATAATTTTGTATTAATGTATTGATACAATCTTGTATGCATTGCTACTTCCCATATTTTTGATATAACAGGAATACTTGAAATTGGCCTGTAGTTAGCCACATCATTCTTGTTACCTTTTTTTAATATTGGCACAACTTTTGCAATTTTCAGTTGTTGAGGGTATATGCCCTGTTCAAAAAACAAGTTAATTAAATAAACTAATAAATGCTCTAATTCACAAGAAGCAGTTTTAAGAATTAATGAGTTGAAACTATATATATATCTGGACAATTACTATTATTCAAAGAAGCTATTATCTGTTTAACTTCAAATGTAACAACAGGTTCTAAAAATATTGAATTACTAGATCTTGATTCTACACTATTAAGAAAACTGAGATTGAACTTCATCTACAGGTGTACTTCCTGTTACCAAACTAACAATGTTTGTGAAGTAGCTTTGATAATCATTTGGTGTTAATATGTTATCTATTGGATATGTATTATTAGTTTTATTACTAATGTTGTTAATAACTTTTCACATTTCTTTTGGTTTGTTAACAGAGTTTAATATTTTATTTGATTTGTGCTGTTTTTTTTGCTTGTTCGATGTTGGCTTTATATGTTTTTTTTTTAATTAGTTTCTAACATTTTGAGTTCATTTGAGCTAAGAAACCTGTTTATTGTGATTACAGTATTGATTAAGTCTTTTTGATGTTTTAATTCTTCAGTATACCATGTATGCTTTTTACTTTTAAAATCAACATTTATGAATTGCATTGGAAAGCAAGTTTCAAATTGTTTCAACAGCATGTTGTGAAAATTATTAAAAAATATATCTATCAACTTGTTAATAAATACTGTAGACCAATCAGCGTTGTTAATATGGCTTTTGAATTTAATAATACTTTTTTGAGCAAATGACCTTGCTTCTTTTTGGTAGCATATATGGTTTTTTCTCAATATTATATGTAAATTAGCTACTAGCCCCTAATGATCTGATAAGTACGGTTCGACTATGTTTACTTCATATGGAACTATGGTATTGGTAAAAATATTACCAATACATGTTGCCGATGTTGCAGTTACTCTAGTGTTTTCATTCACCGTATGCTTAAAATTAAAACCATTCATCATATCACAAAATTTTTCTTTCATTGTACTCTGTACATTAAGATTAATATTAAAATCTCCGCTTATATATACTAATTTGTTGTATTTATCCAAGATGCTTAATACTCGAGACATTACATTAGTAAAATCGTTAAATTTACCAGAAGGTGTACGGTAAATAGATATAAAAATAGTATCACATTGCTTTAAAGATATTGCACACATTTCACAAGATATTTCTAATGATAAATTATCTATTTCCTCTAGTATCTTGAATTAGACTCCTCTTTTTAGCTGTAACATTGCTCCTCTGTGCGGATCATTTTTCTTGTAAAACTGTTAGCTACAACAACTCCATTTATGCCAATAAGTGGTACCTCATGTTGTAGAAGCCAATGCTCGGTTATTGAAACAATATCAATACTAGTGTTGCTGTTTAGAAAAATTTCTAAATCATGTTCTTTGTTTCTAAGCAAACACACGTTGATATGGAAAAAAGATGTAATATGTTCCCGGTTCTTTTCAGTAATAATATCAGATGATTGCTATGCGGACGGAACGTTCCAATCATAGTTAGGTTTTTCTTTTAACACTTATAATTTTTGTATAACAGCTACAGTTAATATCAAAAGCTGTATGCTTAGTATCTACTTTAGTATTGTACTTTTTGTTCATCATAGTACGTTGTTACATATAGGACCACTTGCTACACACTCCATTTATTTATGCGATTCACTACATATTGGGCATACTGTACCATTTTTACAGTCACCAGCTTTATGGTTAAACTGAAAGCACCGCAAGCATTGCAATACGTTAAAGTATTCATATACATTATAGCTGCTCCATCCAATTGCTATACTACCCTTCTTTATCTAATCTTCAAATGTTTTAGGATCTACTTGTAATATTAAATTAAATTGTTTCCAATGAGGTTTTTCTTGTTAATTTTATTTCAAATTGATGATAATCCTGTTCAATTGAGTTTTGATTTATTAAATCTTGGATTGATATTTCTTCTTCTACATTAAAAAACGATTCTTTGATATTTACCACTTTAATATTTGGATATGAATTAATATGTTCTTTTACAATGTACTTATCGCCAAGTTTATCTTCGATGTCATTTTATTTCCCTGAGTTTTATTATTACATTCAAGAATAACATTACCATTCTTTGTACAGTTAAGGTTGACATTGACTTTTAATTCTACTCGGTCTATTTTATTAAGAATATCATTTTTTATTGAACTGTTGTCACGATTTATTATCTTTTTGCTTAACTACTAGCACGTGTTTATTAATAGTTTTAACAGCAGTGCTATACGCTTTAACTTCAGTTTTTGTTTCATTATTTACCTTATTCAATAATATTGCTTTTAACTCTTTAACACTTGTTTTTGGTTCTATTATCTCTTTTATGTATTTTTCTTCTAATCGTTTATATTCGTTTTTAATTAATTTTGAAATATCTGCATTAGCGATTTGCAGCATGTTAATACATTATCAATTAGCAATTTCTCTTTTTTGCACATCTAGTGTGGTAAAGTTTACTACAAGTTCCACACTGAATGCTTCTTCTGGAAAACGGTTTATTACAACTTGCACAATACATTGACAACTTCGACATCTGCATCAGATTTATCATCGGTGGTCATACTTTACGTTAATTTAATAAAATGTTTAAAAAAAAAATAATAAAAAAATTAATACGATAAAAATTTGAAATAACAAATATATAAATGTTTAAAAAAAAATTACATCGGCACAATATCTTCACATTATGGGACCCATCATGATGACTTTAATAAGACAAACAGACAGAAGCCACGGAAGGATTAAAATGATTTATACATGGGATAATTAATAACATGCAAAATATGATTTCCTATTGAATAGATTTGATTTAAATAAAAATAAAATATAAAATATTTACAGTTTTTGTTAGAACTAACCTTTATTCCAATGTTTTTTATTATAAATAGAAATATTGCATGAAGATATTTTTACACAATTGCACTTTAAGAGGTATTCCGATAAAAGAATCACATTAATAATTACACTGTTTTAACAAACAAAACTTTAATAACCATATATGTAAAATTCACAATTTTAAACCGGTAATTAACCATTGAAAATTGCGACTTTAAGAAGAACACGTCGGGCGTGAACCGCGACTCTTACAAAGGAACCACAGTATAGGTAAAACACATGCAACTTCAGCTTTGACAGTCTGATTTTTGAGTATAGAATTAACCTATTATTGCAGTTATTAACAAATGACTGTTTGATGTCCAAATAAGCTCCAATTATTTTTTTTTGTAGATGGTCGTAGAGTAGCTCAGTTGGGCGACGCGCCTATCTTGAATCTCGTTGCATAATTTGTCGCAGTTTCAAGCTCTCGCTCCTGCAAAGCATTTTAAATAATTGTACCATATATCATTTTATGAAATTATTCTAATACATAACAAGTGTCCATATTCAAAGGCAGTTTGTGAGGTAGTAACGCAAGCGTAAGCCCAAAAATAAACGCCCTTGTAAAAAAAAATGCAGTAATTTTGCTGTGGAAGGTCTATGCACTTACTTACTAGTTGATGTATAATTTGCAGGATTTCAAGCTGATTGGTCTGTAAGATTTAGCCAGAGCATACGTAGGTCGTCACGGCTTACCACCACTTAACTAATCTCCAGCTGCTTAGTATATGTAAAAGTATAAGACTTGCGCTGATGATCTTACATAATGATCTTCTCAACGCTGCTAACTTTTTTGAAACATGATAGAATATCTCCCATCAGTTCTTGGTAACTTTAATGGTTTCAATATGTTGATTCCTCATTCTAGGCTACTTTATTTATGATGTTTGCCTTACGACAGTCCTCTTTTTTTAGCAATTTAACATCTTCTGGATTAAGAGCTTCCATCAACCTAGTACCCAGGAAAGGTGTGTCTGCAGTAGTTCTTGCAGAGTTCTTTTGACTGGTTAGACTGTGTATTTTCTGCCTTGTGTCAATAAAAATCCAATGTTTCTAGTGCAATGTTTATTTTATTTGTAGTCGGCGGACCATGTGCGTTTGTTCTGAGAGGCCTCACAATATCTCCTTCAAAATTTTTTTTTTTTTGGTTTCTTTTTATGACGTTGTTGTGTGCCGTTTGTGCTCAGTTTAGTGATACAAAAAAATTTGCGCATAGTTTGTCGCAGGTTTGAGCCGTACCTTTGGCAAAGAATTTTAAGAAATTATGGCATTTATTAATTTAGGACATTAGTTTAATATATGATGTCCATTTAACTTTAAGTACATTTAATATGAGAATTTGTATGGACCAGATACTAAGCCTTGTTAGTATCTACTGTGCATTATTTAATTTTCTCAATGAACGGGTGTTTTCAGGTACATATTCTAAGGCAGCTTGTGAGGTTGTAGTGTGCCGGACTAGGGTGTGACCTCAGGATTTGTCGGTGGTAGTAAAATAATTGATATTTTTTAACAATAATTAATCCTTTAATTAATCAGCAATTAATTAATCTAAAAACAAAATGAACAGAATTACATGATGAAAACTTAATATGTTAAAATGAATATGAAAAAACTAACTAAAATGTATTAAACTAATATTAATTTCAAATACACAAATACATGATAAACTAGAGAAACCCACATATTGAGGCACTTACCAGGCTTTCTTGTAGTCGAATGGACTAGTAAGATTAAGCCAGGATGAAACTTGGCTTTCGTATTAATTACGTTGATTAAACGTAGGATTACTGCTGGTTAACGGTTGCACATGAAGAGGCTCTTCTAGAATGGTTTTGCGGACCTACAAACGGAGCCGGCGTGTCCAGAAACTCGATCGCAAATTTAAGTCATATTACTTAAAAAACCGGGTGGCGCGCAATCATGCCGTATAAAATTTTGCTACATCTGCCCCCATTTCATTTATGCGAACAACGTTAGCTTACGTGGAACATGATTAGGAAACAACGGACGGATAGTAATGTATTAAGTGCGATGCGTGGAACATTTCTCGTTTAATGTCCTACCATGGAATAACCAGAACAAACGTTTTAGTTGCAACAACTTTAGCAATATCATATGGCCCTTCAAAAAAGTGTAAGAATTTTTTTAGTTTCTTGGTCTAGTAAAGAAAAGACTGATTGGATTTAAGGAGAACTAAATCATTAATTACAAATTCTTATACAAAATTACAACGGAACAGACAGTTGGTTTGTGCATAAAACAGCTTGACATGCGCATCTAGTTGCACATTCTTAGGCAAGCTTAGCAAAGACCAAATAGGTGATCTAGGTGGGAAACCAAAATGAAGTTCAAAAGCACTGTAACACGTAGACTCATGCACTACACTATTCAACACATCCATCAAGAAAGGAATCTCTTTTGCTCAGTTTTTTTGTTTTTCAAACAATAGGATCGGAAAAGTAGGCCTAACACGCGCATAACTCGTTCAGCTGAGTTTCCTTGTGGGTGCATAAGCATGCAAAAAATTACGCCAGCATGTTGATGTGAACTGGATGCCATGATCACTGAGTATTCTCACTGGGGTACCTACTTCAGGAAAATACTTTTTGGGAAGCCTGTTCGTAATAGCCTGCGTAGTGGCTTTCTTAAGCAAGTATAAATTGACTATTTTGGTAAAAGTATACCACTTCTCCTATCAAACGTGGTAGAGGCCCATATAAATCTACCGCTACCAACTCATTTGGCGAGGTGGCAATTATAGGTTCAAATTGCAGTTTAAGAAGACAAGTTTGTTTGGAAACCTGACAAACATGACACGTTTTGAGACACGCTTTGATTGTTTTAAGCATACCTGGCCACCACAGATCTTTTTGAATGGCACACCACGTTTTACAGACAAGGTATACAAAAACGAAAAAACGCATTGGCTGTATGACGCAAGTATAACAGTTGATCATGTATCACAAAACGGTTCTGTGTTTCAATTTTGTCTCTTATACTCAATAACCTCTCGTCATCTAATTGAGTTGAACGTAAACGGCTCAAAAGTAACGCCGCACTAATGTTGGTCATGACTGCTGCTAATCTGAAACATCGATCTTGTGGCGTTGGTAATCTAGAAAGTGGGTTTCTGGAAAGCACTTCGGGTATTAGATTTTGCTCTCCGGGAATATAGGGTACTACAAATTGATATTCTTGAAATGCAAGAGCCTACCGGGCTATTCTAGAAAACAGTAATCGACAACTTTTCAAGTATATAAGTGCCCGATGATCAGTATAGATACTAAACTGTTTATCTATAAGAAAAACCCTCCACCGTGTAAGGGCACAAACAATACTCAACAGCTCTTTCTCCGCAACTGCATACTTACGCTCCCTTTCTAACAATAGTTTACTAAAATAGCTTACAACTTGACGCTTACCATCAACCAGTTGTAGCAAAACTGCACCTATACCAACATCGCTGGCGTCCGTTTGGACAACAAAAGGCAGGTCAAGTCTAGGGTGACACAGCATGACTTTTTGTTCTAAAGCTGTTTTTATATTTTGGAAAGCTTTATTTTGAGGTTGCCCCTAAGACCAACGACATCCTTTTCTAAGTAATTGTGTAAGCGGCGCTGTCATTGATGAAAAACCTTCAACAAAATTGCAATCAAAGTTTGCCAAACCTAAAAACGCTTGCAACTGACGGGTATTGGTTGGTGCAGAAAAGTCACGTAACGCTTGGACGCGCTCTGGATTAGGGAGAAGGCCTTCGGATGAGAAAACATACTCCAGAAAATTTAAACTTTTACAAAAAAATTGACACTAAACAATTTAAACAATTAAAAAAAAAATTGAGTGGGCTTCAATAAATTTTAGCGTCCTTGCTTATTGCTAGCAAAATATACGTTAAAACTTTAAATAATAAAAAAACCTTGTTAAGTAACACAAATATTATCAACTTACAATTTATATATCTTGCTTACTTCTTGCAATGTGCTTAGAGAATAGCCCTGATTATCTAAAGCTTATTTAATCACTTTCAAATTATTAAGTTACGGCAAGCTCGTAACTTAAGAAAATACATAATTATGTCGTTACTTTGCATTTGTTAATTCTGCATAAAATGTTAACTTATAGAATATTACATTTAATCTGTCACTTTGCAGTTATTGTGTCACCGTAAGTACATAACTTAATTCAATATATTATGTACATCTTTTTGTGTGATGTGATTAAGGTACTGTAGATGACTTTAATTCTTATACTTTTAGATTGTTTTGTCATAACATGACAAACATAATATATTTTTACGGAAATGTTTCAAAAATTAGGAACATACAATTTATGTTTGAAAAGCAACTGCTTATACATATCTGTATTATTATTATCATACGCTATAATTATTCAAACCTATATTTACATAATAATGTTGATATGTTAAAATATTTTGTACACCTAGTTTCCACTACTACAGATACTGAATATTTCAAATACGTTATGCGACACTGAACATACATACATTTTACTAAGTGTTAATGATAGCAACTAACATTACAGAAATGTCCTCAGTTTAATTTAAAACTTGTTGAGCATCAAAGGTTGCCACATAATAATTAATTCACGTATGGAGCTCATATTAAACTGGAAACTCTTTAATTATTAACGATATTAAAGCGGGTCATGGACGCTTCCAGGAAGAAACAACGCGGAAATTCATCTTTTTTGTAAAATTGCTGTTGCATGCAGTTTTAAACAATTAAACATTCTTTGTGAAAAACTGTAAAATTAATGAGTTTGTTTGCTTTTATTATAGCAAGTAAAAATGCAATTTTGTTATGCAACAGGTAGATTGCTTCATAAAAAATTAAAAGAACTTAGAACTTTCCGTAGGTACATACTATTAACTAGAACAGCCTCAAACAAAGTTCGAGTGCGTTTTGACTTGTGATAGTTTTATGTTTATCTACTAAACAATAAATTACTTATTTGTAGCAATTTGTATGATTAATAATAATTTATATTGACAAACTATATTTTTTGTTGATTTATGCACAATTTATTCAGTTTAATATCATATCTATTTGTTGCTATTATTTTTACGAGCAAGAAAAAAATCCAATTAACTCCATAGGCACATTTCATGCTCCGATAAAACGTTTAATTTAACAATTTGTGCCGTTTTGTATGGAAGTTAATAAAATAAAGTTCTTGTTGCATCATATTATCAAAGTATTGATAAAATGCAAATCGTATTGATGCAGCTATAAAGTTTACTTCATGTGCAATAAAATTGGATATAAAATTGTTGCGCTTGCAGATTGTCACAATGAAATGGCTAATTGAAAGCTGAACCATTCCAATTTTATGTAGTTTGTTTAGCAATTGAATCTTACAATCTGAATACATAAACTGATTGTAATTTTATGATTACAAATTCACTGTCAATATTGTTTTATCAATCAATGTCAGTGTATCATTTATAACCATAAAATTATCAGTAATCATATCATTCATTATTATGCAAATTAAGAAAAGATACTCTCGCATTCCAATCCGCATATTTAAAACAAAATCGTCACAAATTAAACTAAATTTTAATAAGTTTAAAAATTCATATGAAACTTTAAATTATCCCAAACACCAAAAGCTCAACACAATTTCCATAATTTACAAACCAGAAAACAAAATTAAGTGTGTATCCTGTAAAACAACCCAGTGGACATTTGACTGTAGAGATTTAGATGAAGTGCCAACGAAAGGGGATTCAAATAATGAAGCGTATATAGCAAGCTGCATATTTAATGATGAAAGTGTGTTGAAGGATTTTAATGAAGTTAAGAAACAAGACAATTTGGTGCCATTGCAAATTTCCTTTGAAAATTTAGTAGCTACAATATGGGAAGTTGAACTAATGGCGAGGACTTGTATAGAAGCAATTAAAAGGTTGAGCTTTCTAACCGTAGGAAGTTAAACACTTCATTATTCAATTATCGCATATCTTTAGGGATTAAATAGAATAAAAACATGTTTAACTTTATATAATAAAGGTATTTTATCTCCTTTGCACTGAATCCAATATTGTTTTACTATAAATTCATTAATATTTTCATGTTAACCTGCAGGCTAATATAAATGGAAATATATTATCTACAATAATTTACAATAGAATTGTATAAATGTTCACTACAATAGTTAAATCATTTGTTTAAAATTTGTACGTATACACATAATTTAATTTACAATAGTTTATTAATATTTAGAGTATAAATAATATTACACATGAATTATTACGACATGATATTTATACCCGTAGACAATTCAGTTTAATTTGATTATTATTCTATCATGAAAAAATTGTCATTTTTTTACTATTACATATTATTTGATATGCATAAAATATTTTGGTTTAAATTACGCTATAAATATTTTTATGACAGGATGATAGATCTTTGTTTTCTCCCTTTCAGCCATATAAAAGTTTTATATGGTTTATATAAGAAAAATTTCCATCAGGAATATGATAAATAAACTTGACGGCGTCTGTGGCCACCTTCATTCGATTTAATAAAACTTTTTAATGCAGCAACGTCCAAGCCATATTAATCAAATTTGAGCTTTACGAAAAGCATATGATAATCATTTTTATTGATCATACTTTGATTAATATTGGTTGTATTTAAAAAAAAATGCATTAATTTAATGAATAATAAAAAAAATCTTTTATCTGGTTTAAAAGTTATGTAAAGTATGATGTATTTCTTCTGTCTACATACGTTATTAACATCAAATGTGTTTAAAAATCAGCAACATTACTGTAGTAATATCGTGAACTATATTTTTTCTATTCTGTCATTTCATAATTATATACCATTGTACACATTTTAGCAATCAAAATCAATTTTGAAAAATATAATAAATTTATAAACAACTGATTTATAATATATACATAATGTGTGCCAAATTATGCACAAGACTATAAAATTAAGTAATTGATGCTTTTTTTGCGTAGAAAAGGAAAAATCTTTAAGACACTGGGCAGCCCGTACTGATGATACCTTACGTTAGTCATATTATAATATCTAATAAAAAAAAAATTATATACTTTATAAACAAGATAGTTTGTAACCGTTTTTTTGCATACTTTTGATTACCAAATGAAATATTGTTGCTATCTAAAAACTTGTACTGTTCTCTACCTTCCGCTAGCGTTATAGGTTTGCGTTTGTTATGACTTATCATATTTTCACACCATTTCTGGCGATCAGTTTAACAAATTTCTAAGACAGTTCTTGACAAAGTGTCAGGCATGACGGTTAGTTTTTCTTTTACGTGGGGCGTCATTATTGTTTTGAGTTAAGAACGCTCCGAGTCTAACATCAGATGTATTGTTATAGATAGAAAACCTGTATTCAAAACTAAGGTTTGACAGAAAAAGGGCTGTTTTGAGTGTTTTTTCTGATCATTATTTTAATAATATTGTGTAGTACCATCGGCGTTGCAAAATGTAGTCAAAATTGCCTTCACTAAAAAAAGCAATTTAAAGAAGGAACTTGGTCACGTATTTTCTTGGGCAATATAATTTACATTAGCAATTAAAACGCTTTAGGGTTTTAAAGATTTATTTGATAAATTGCAACATTTTTTCCCAAGCAGTGGCATCATCAACCAGATGATTATTTATTATTATAATGTAAAGTTTCAACATGTATCCGCTGCATCATTTAATATAGGATTTATCATTGCTTTCTTTTATTTTCTTTAGAACATTTCTTATTTTTTTTTTTGTCATTCACAAAACTTCTGTTTACATAATAAGTGACCCATAATCTGCAACTTGCAGCACCCACTTTTTTTTAATTTATTGTAAAACTTAAAGATTTTAATTTTTTAAACACTGTTTTCCTTATGTTTAAATAATTTTAACGTTTTTTTACTAAAATGTTGCCTAGATAAAAATAGGCAAAAACGTTTGGTTTTAACAATAGACTAAAATATAGTTTCCATTAGAAGTTGTTGTGTCTGCGCTGCATTAGCTAAGACAAATAGCATTACCGCAAATTTATACAAACCTCTGCCATTTACAACAAACGCAGACTTTTCTGCATGGGATAGATGGATTGATTGAAGGATATTAGCCAGAACGCTCAATCAAAACCAGACCATTTTTTATATGAATAATGTGGTACTCATTGTTAAAAGATTTCACAACAAACCGCAATATTTAATTTAATTAACTGAAAAACTGCTGCCGTTACTATGTTTAATTTATTTGCAATCTAAAAGCACTTTTTCTATTGAGATCCTTGCGCCAGTATTAATTAATTATTTTTGTTTAACGTTAATTTAAAAATTTGATTAACATCGGGCAGGTGGGTCGACATATTTTGATCACGCGCTTCAAGTATATTTTCTTGCTAGACCTGTAGACCTTCCAATGCCATAAGCTACAGCGGTTGTGCTTTTGCGAGCTTATTGACTTTGTTTTTTGTGTTTTATTGCACTTAAAGCAATTTTTGTTTGTATTTTGTTACATTATTTCTATAATTCTTTTTTTTAACCTGTTTAATTTGTTTGTAATTATTATTTTGAGTAAGCTCAAACTGCTCACGTTAACGGCAATAAAATTTTTGACATACAGTGGTCAATCTTCAAAATGATTTCATTTTTATTTTATACTTCATCTTCATCCTCATCCTGATACAAATAAAATAGAATGTTATTATTACACTCTGATCTTTGTACAACTAAACTACGCCAATGCATTTGCGGAAAAGACATTTGCGTATAATTTATACAATGCTAAATTCTAAACTCATCACCACATTCCAAAAATTTAAACATCTTTTTCTAATCTTTATCTTGTTTTTTGTTTGTAAGTTTTCAGTTGTGAGCGGGAGTAGTTTTGTATTGACACTTAAATGGTATTTGTATTTTAGGTGCTGGTAGTGATGTGAGTACCGTTTAGTTTAATAAGGTACCAAAGCAGCAGTTGATTCTGAGTTTGTGCAAAATACATCCAACGTACAAAGCTTTTTAAGTTCTGCTTATATAAAGAGTTTAGACAATTGTTAATAATTTTTATTACTATTGTAACAGCTTATGCCAGCTTTGCTTCTATCACCATTAATTTATGCAAACATTCTTGTTTCATCTCATTTTGTTTACCTCATATAACTAGGTTAATAAACGTAATGTTAAGTTACGCTAACCGAGTACATATTTTGCATTTCTTAAGTGATTTACCAGGAGTAACTAATTTTTGTCTTCTTGTTCTTCTTCAACTGGTGCATCTTTATTACTAAAGGTTTGCAACCACTTTACAAAAAATCTTTCTATCGGCAGCCGCGTGGAACAATTGCCCCACCTCCATGCCGGTACAGTTGCGGATATTGGGTGACCAGGAAAGTACTCTTTTGCCAATCGATCTTTTACCTACAATGCGTCTTTCCATTATCAACTTTAAAATATTGTAATTTTGGTTGTGCATTATGTGTCTCAAGTATGCAGTTTTCCTTTGCTTGATTGTTAAGAGCAACTTTCTTTCTTTACTTATTTTATGGAATACCGTTTTATTCCGGACCTTCTCCGTTCAAGATATTTTTAGTAGCCTCCGATATAACCACATTTCAAAGGCCTCTTGTTTATTTTACATATTAGTTTTTAGGGTCAATGTCTCAACTCCGTATAGCAGCACTGACCAGACGTAGCATTTGACCGTTCGCCAACGTAATTTTAGTCTTAAACTTTCATTGCAAAGTAAGTTCTTCCACTTCATAAATGTATTTCTGGCGTGCTCTATTCTAAATCTTATTTCTTGTTCTGGGTCCCATTTTTCATTTAACATTGTTCCAAGGTATCTGAACTTTTTGACTTGTTTGATTTGACTACTGTCGAGTTTAATGTCCATATCTCCGATACAATTAGCGGCTCTGCTTACTTTCATTACTTTTGTTTTGGCCATGTTTATGGATAGACTTGCTGCGGTACTTTCAAGTTCAACTCTGTTAAGCATATATTGTAAATCTATTTCATTTTCCGCCATAATGCAGGAATCATCCGCAAAGCGTATGTTATTAATCCATCGGCCATTAACTTTCAAACCTTAGTTTTGGTCCTGTAGCGCTTTTTTGAAGATTTTTTCCGAGTAAGCATTACAGAGCATCGGGGACATTAAACACCCTTGGCAAACCCCACGTTTGATATCTATCTCTTTTGTATCTTTGCCTTCAAACGTTATAATGGCTTTCTGATTCCAGTATAGATTCTGGATGATGCGGATGTCCTTCCCATCTAGTCCTAACTTTTTCAGATTGTCTATCAACTTGTTGTGTCTTACCCTGTTGAATACCTTTTGATAATCTATGAAGCATATATAGACCTCCTTTTGATGATATTGGTATTTTTGCACAAGTATTTGTAGTGCAAAATGAGCTTTTCGTGTTCCAAGGCCGCTTGGAAATCCAAATTGCACGTCACTAATCTTGCTTTCACATTTATTAAATATTCTGTTTTTGATTATGTTTACAAAAAAATTAGGATACGGCTCATTAAGCAGATGAGTCAGAAGTTTTCACATGATTTGGAATTAGCTTTTTTTGGAATTGTTATAAACGCGGATTTTAACCATTCATTTGGTATTTCCCCCTTGTCATAAATTTTGTTGAAGAGGTCAAAGATGATATTAATATTTTTGCCTTTGACTAGTTTTATTGTTTCCGCATGAATTGTGTCTGGTCCGCTTGCTTTGCCTATTTTCGCAGTTCTAATTGTATATTCAACTTCTGTTCGCAGTATAGAGGGCCATTTATTTCATAAGTAATTTACTTGTTTGTTCGATTATCTGCAAAAATTTTGGTAATGAAGCTTTCTTATGTTTTTAAGCGTTTTTCTTTATCTATGATTATTTTTTTGTTCTCGTCTGTCAGAATCATTGTAGGTCTTTTTTTATTTATTCCACTTGCCTCTTTAAGTTTTTTGTGGAGATATGTCATGCTTCTTTTCTAGCTCTTTAATTTCTCAGCATTGATCTGATAACCACTTTTCTTTGGCTGCTTTTATCTTTTTTCGAATTTTTTTATGTACTTTCCAGTAGTTTTCCGTATCTACGCTTTTACATGCTATTCTCTTTTTCATCAACTCGAGAATTTCTACAGTCATCCACTTCTTTTTTGTTAGCTTTTTGGGCGTGCCTACGTTTTCTGTTATGTCTTCTTGTAAAGTATCTTTAAGTAGACCGCATTGTTTGTTTATGTCATCATCTTCTCCGTGTTCCATCTTGTTGAGTTTTTCATTAATTTTTGTTTGTATTTCCTTTGCAAATTCTTTATCACGGAGTTTACCGATGTCGATGTTCTGTTTGGCTGGGGGTTTCCGTATACATTTTAGTTTTAATTTTAATTTGGCTATCACGGGATTATGAACGGATGCTATGTCCGGGTAGGCCTTTACACATTGTATACTCGTTTTAAATCTCTTGTTAATTAGGACATAGTCTATTTGGTTCCTCATTATATGTGTGGGTTTGTGCTTAAGTGACGTCCATGTGTAGAGTCGTCTATCCGGTAATTTAAACCATGTATTTGAGACGGTCTCCCCTTTCATTTTGTATTCCCAAACCATATTCTCCTACGATGTCATTTACTTTCCCTTTTCCTATTTTAGCGTTGAAATCTCCCATAATGATGTTAATTTGATGTTTTTTTATTAGGGAGGAAAGTTCTTGTACTTGGTCATAAAATTCTTCTATTTCTTCTTTGTTTTTATCTGCCGTTGGTGCGTAGACTATCATGATGTTTATATCGGTTTTATCGCCTTTTAGTTGTAACATTGCCATTCGTTCTGACAGCGGGATGAAGTTTAGAACGCTCTGTTCAAGATTTTTACGTAGAGCTACAGTTACTCCACGTTGAGTTCTCTGCTCATCACCTCCTGAGTGGTATAAAATATAATCGTCTATTTTAGTTTTTCCAGTTTTGGGCCATTTTACATTACTTAATCCTAATACATCTATTTGCAGTCGATCCATTTCCCCTGTTAAATTTGTAGTTTTTTCGAAGGCTAATAATTTTCTTACGTTCCACATCGCGATTGTTAGTGGTTTCATTGTAACAAGACCGGTGATTTTTCGCACCCCTGTTTCATTCAAGCGACGCCGTGACTTGGGGCTATTGTTGATTTTTCCTGTCATATTGAAGTGGTTTTCTTGTGAAGTTGGAAGCCAGATAGTTCCCCTTGCTTTTCTGGGTTTGTAGTAGTCTTACCTGACTGAGGACTTTAGAAGCCGCCATTGGCTCATTATAAGTTTTTCCGCCGCCGTCTGAGAGTACTATCCTACAATATTACTTAACTCAAACTACCCATCCTTAAAATATGTCCAAGTGTCTAGTCCGAGCCCTTTGTTGATTTTTAAATCCGCCAAATTTATTATTTGGTAACCATTTTGTTAAATTTAATTACATTTGGTTTCTATTTTAGAATTATATTCTGACATACTTGACATATTTTTCGGTAAATTTCATCAATTTCCTTATTAATTAATAGTAATATTTTTCGATTTATTCACAGTTTTTTACAAGATATCAACCTGCATAAAATCTATTAATAGAAGGCCATTTTGATAAATTTTATCATATTGAATTTCGAAATTGAATTTCAACGTGCTGACTAAAAATGACTAAGAACATTGCCAACTAATGACTGCACACTAACATTTTACATTAAGCATTTCTTTAACTTTCTGTTACTGGCGCGCGGTTACTCACTCCGCACAGATTTTAATTTTTAAGTATCTTTAAACTCTGAAACTATAATAATCTTTAAGATTAGTGTGTTTTTGATTTATATTTGATGTTATTTTATATTAACACCGGAAATTTTAGGCAGTTTTAAGATCCCAATTAGTGTTTTATCTTGCACCTAAGAGATTATATTTTTACTTAAAATAATAAACATGATTAGTTTATTTTTATGTATTTTACTCATTATCAATGCCAATTTTTATATTTTTTACAAAACCGCAAAAAAACAGGCGTGCAGAATCTCAGTCCGCTGCCAGTGGCGATGTAGCTAAGATCAAGTGGCATTAACGGAAGGTTAAACAAAGTCATCCTGAATGTTTTTAAACAAAAGTTTGTATATAACCTCACATTTTAGTAGTTAGTGGTAGGGGAAAGGGGGGCGCCTGTGGACAAAACGACACATACATTTTATTTTTCCTTTATTTTAAACACAAATATTTTCTTTGGCTAAAACGGGACATTCTTAACAGTTTATTACTAATATTGTGTGCTGAAACTATATTTGGATACTTTTTTTGGCATTAAAAAAAAAGTTGCAATCGTCCACATGTGCCTCAACGTTGGGTGCATGTGGACAATAGTGAGGGTCGATGTGGCAACATAGATGATTTGAAATTTTCTCAAAATTCAATCCGCATAAGTCACTTTCAGTTACTGATTTGCACAATATCTTATAAAAAATTAACAATTAAAAATATATACATTGTATAGATATAATTAGTAAGTATTTGATTTGATTTTTATTTATTTTAATTTTAGAAACATAATTTTCCAGAAAAATTTGTCAAATGGAAAAAATATGTTATTTTTCGGTGGCGGTGTGGTAAATGTGTTAAGTATATACATTTAAATAAATTTGCATTTTTTAGTATACGTTTACTCTATGTCACATTAAATTAATTTTAACACATACATTAGTTTTAGTTTTTAATTGATCTTATATTTATTTTGTTCAGCCCATAGTAAAATGAGTGGTGAAATCAAGAAACAAAATTGGCAATATTCGGGAGAATATTTAAAATTTGGGTTTATTTATACCCGCTGTCCACAAAGAGCGGTTTCTTTTTTGTCTTTTATGTCAGCAATGCTAGACCAACGAACCAGTGAAACAAGGTCATTTTGAGGTGCGTTTGAAAACAGAACATAGTACTCATGTTAATTCAGAATTGAATTATTTTAAAATTTTAAAGAAAAATCTATTTACTGCTCATACTTCAACTCATAATCGTATTCTTGACGCTAGTTATCAAATTTCTTTATTCATAGCTAAACCTAGAAAAAATCATACTATAGGAGAGAAATTATAAAACCGTCAATTAAGCATTTCTTAAAACGGTTTTTTGAAAAAGATGACAAAGATGTAAAAGCTTTGCTACTCAGTAACAATACTGTTAGCAAAAGAATAGACGAAATGAGTAAAAATATTAAAAAACAACTTGTTGAAAAGCTGAAAACAAGAAAATTCTCAGTGCAAATGGATAAATCAACTTTGAGAGACAGTGAGGCAGTATTGATAACTTACGTAAGATATATTGATAAATGGCATTTTGTTGAAGAAATGTTGTTCTGTAAAAGGTTAAAAAGCACCACTACCTCCAAAAATATAATAAGCTAAAAGAACTACTTAGATGTCAATAGTATGCCAATAAAAAATATAACATCTTGTGCTGCTGATGGTGCTCCTAATATGATAGGCTAGAAAAATTGATGAAAGATGAGAATTCAGAAATGATTCTTGTGCATTGTGTTATTCATAGGGAAAACTTGATTACTAAAAACATTTCGCCTGTTTTAAATGAAGTACTACATTCAGTAATAAAGTGTATTAATGCTTTTAAAGCTAATGCCAAATGTAAGCATCTTTTCAAGCTATTTTGTGAAGAAGAAAATGCAGACCGTGTGAGACTTTTACTTCACACTGAACTAAGATGGCTTTCTAAAGGGAACAGCTTGAAAAGATTTATGGAACTGTTTGATACTCTTAGTAATTTTTTAAGCGACTAACCTAAAACGTCGCGGTCAATGTCCGACGGAGAACGGACGCGCTCGCGAATGTGCATAAAGGCGATTTAAATAATGGTGAATAATCTACGTTATTTAAAAAATTAAAAATTCTGTGAATTAGAACAAACAGTGGAAAGGTGAAAAGTTTATTGTGAAAGTTCAAAAAAGTGTAAAACTGGACACACAAAAAATAAAGGTGCGGTCGTGTTTTAAAACACACTCGTGTCGTGACGCGCGACACGTCTAGTGTTACATAATAAAACATAAACGCGGAAACAGCAATTTGATATTAATTAAAAGTGAAACTAGGCCAAGGGTCAAAAAACTTAATAAGATGGATGCATTTTTAAAAAGCGGGATGTTGCAAAGAACACCGCCGGATAAAAATAAAGATAAAGAATTAGGTCAAACGAAACAAAAAAGAGGGAGAGAAATAGATTCGCCAGGAGGTAACAACGAGGCGAAGAGAGCAAATAACCCCACAACAATCCAAATAATGGGGAAATTAATTAGAGAATTAAAAAACTTAACCAGTGAGTGTACAACCACTAAACTGGAAATTAAAAAGGTGGCGAATCAACTAGAAACAAATATGGAGAGAATGGAATTTGAAGAAATCCAAAAAAAAGAACAGGAGAATGAAAATAAAACAAAAATAGGTATAGAAATGTCGACACAGACAATGGAAACTGGAGATAATAGGGAAGAAAACCGTAAAAACCATTTCATCTCCGACGAGGAGATATTAAAAGTGGCTAATGAAGAGGATATAAAAAATATTATAAATAAAGAATGGAGAGATACAGACTATAAATATGTAAATGTGGAAAAAAAAAACCCAATAATGGGAAAGGAAATGGATACAGGACTTTTAATAAATAAAGATGAAATAGGCAAAGAAGGTGGTATCTTGCAACAAGCAAAAATAAAATACCCTAAACTAATGGAGGAAGAAGGAGAAGATGAAACGCCATATATAGAAATTGTTAAAAATCTAAGCGGAAAAAATGTGGGAAAAGTACACATCATTAAGCAGAAAATCGAAACGGCAGGGAATAAGGAGATACTAATAGCTATCGAAAAAATGCTTATCAAAACAAAAACATTACGTATTGAAGAAATAAATATACCAATACCAACGGGAATTACGGCAAGAGATGCAAAAAAAATTATGGAAATAGCAGGAAGAAGAACTAACACAAAAATAAGACTGTGCGTGCCAACACAGGGACAGGTAGCGGAGACACATAGAGAAAAAAAAACAGGTACGGAAACAGGTGCTATAGTAGTGAGCAAACAAGGTGTCACATATGCAGATTTGCTGAGACAGGCAAAAACCCAGATAAAAGGATCTACGTTCAAGGAGGTAAGAGAAACAAAAAAAGGGGAGTTGTTACTAATTACAAAGGGTAATGAGACGGAGAAAGAGATAGAAAAAATTAAAAATGGAATGGAAGGCTGCAATGTACGAAAAGCCAGCAACAAAACTACAGAACTGGTGATAATCAAAGATATTAGCCCGGAAATTAAGAGAGAAGAAATACTGGAAGAAATTATGAACAAAGTGAACACAGAAGGAAGTACAATAATTTCCATAAAGAAAGGTTATAGAGAAATACAAACCGCTATAGTCAAAATGGACAAAAAAATAGCAGAACAGATAATAGGAGAAGGAAGAATAAACATAGGACTCATAAGATGCAGAGTAGAGAAAGTTAAAGCAAATGAAAGAAAATGTTATAAATGCTGGAGGAAAGGACATGTAGCGGCAGAATGCAATGGGGAAGACAGGTCTTCGCTATGTATAAAATGCGGAAAGGAGGGACATCAGGTTGCCGAATGCAGAAACAAAGAATACTGCATTGAATGCAAAGTATTAGGACACAGAACGGGAGAGAAAAGATGTCCAGCTACAAAGAAAAAAGAAATGAGGAAAACAAAGAAGAATATGGAGGACAACAACCCAGATAACTGGAGAGAACAGGAGGAAAAAATAGTATCACATAATGTATAAGTTTATACAAATAAACATAGGGAGGGGAAGAGAGGCTCACGATTTACTAATAGCAACAGCGGAGAGAGAGGAAATAGACCTAGTGTTAGTGAGTGAACCTAATAAAAACAAACTAAATGGTAAGTGGATAAGAGACAAAAGAACAGATGCAGCAATTTTAGCTAGGGGGAAGTGTAGGGACAAGGTGGAAAGATGGGGAACACCAAAAGAAGGAATAGTGTGGGCAGAAGTACAAAGCATGATAGTATACAGCTGTTATATCAGCCCAAACTGAAGAAGCATCACTGAGTCTACATAAACATATACAATACAATACAATACAAAGGAGAAAGGAAAACAGGAGCACACGAGAGAAGGTAAATGGAACGTAAGAAGAATGGACAAAGAAAAGATAAAGAGAGGCATGGAATTAGAAGAAGTGACAGAAAACGAAAATATTGAGAAAAGATGCGAGAGGTACTCAGAAAAACTGAGAAAAGCGGCGGAGGAAGCAATTCCTAGGTACAGGGAAGGCGGACGAAAAGGACCATACTGGTGGTGTGAGGAAATAAAAGAATGCAGGAAAAACACAATACAAACAGCCAGGAAAATCAAAAGGCTGAGAAGAAGAGGAGAGAACACAGAGGAAATAGAAGAGAAACTAAAAAACGACAGAAAAATTTTAAAAAAGGCAATTAGGGATAGCAGAAAAAGATGCTGGAAAGAAATGATAGAATCTATAGATGGGGATCCTTGGGGAAAACCGTACAAAATAGTGATGGACAAATTGGGTGGAAGAACAAAAGGAATCTGCTTAAAAGAAGACGAAGAAGAAGAGGTCATAATTAAAAAACTATTTCCAAAGGGAGAACCAGTAGAAGAACCAGAAACAAAAGAAGAAGAAGCAACAGTTATGGCAACAGTGGAAGAGATCAAAGAGATCATAAAAGAATTGCCTAACAACAAAGCACCAGGTCCGGACGAAATAACAACAGAGATTGTTAAAGCAGCATTAGACGGAAACGAGATAGAAATAACTCAAATAATCAACAGGTGCCTAAAAGAAGGAACTTTCCCAGGATGTTGGAAAGAAGCCACTCTGGTACTGATTGAGAAAAAAAAAGAAGCAGGAAAAGCAACATCATACAGACCAATATGTTTAATCAACACACTGGCTAAAATAATGGAAAAAGTTATTGTACGGAGAAAAGAACAAGAAATAGAAGAAAAAGGAGGATGGGAAAAAGAACAATACGGATTTACCAAAGGAAAAACAACCTTAGGAGCTATTGAAAAAGTGAAAGCAATAGCAAAAGAAGCAAACAGCGGAACGCAGAGGAAAAGACAACACTGTGTAATGATAGCGTTGGACATACAGAACGCGTTTAATAGCGTATCATGGGCAGCAATTATAGAGGCGGCAAAGAAGAAAGAACTGAACAGAAAAACAATCAAGATTATATGGAGCTACTTACAGGACAGAAATCTAGTGACCAAAAATGGAAGATTCAAACTTACTAGAGGGGTACCGCAGGGCTCAGCACTGGGACCAAAACTGTGGAACCTTGTCTATAACGAGTTACTTCGAATGAAGATGCCGGAAGGCGTGTCAATAACAGCATTTGCGGACGACATAGCAGTAGTAGGTAGAGACGTAGAAATAGAAGTACTAAAAGGAAGATTAGAGCTGGCAATTGATATGATACAAATATGGATGAGAAGTAAGGGCTTAAAACTAGCAACACAAAAAACTGAGGCGGCATGGCTATCGACTAAGAGGAATAATAGAGGAACAGGTAAGATACAGGTGGGAGATCAAGAGATAACCATAGGGAAAAAAATCAAATACCTTGGAGTGACACTCGAAGCAAAGGGATGGAATGAACAGGTTAAGGAAGCGGTCATTGGAACAAAGGAAATTGAGAGAAAGCTTGGTAGACTTATGCCAAACAACGGAGGTCCAGGAGAAGAAAGCAGAAGGCTAATAGCAACGGCAGCAAGAAGCAAATTGCTGTACGCCGCAGAAACATGGGGAGAAGCCATGAAAACAAAGAAAAACAGAAAGGAAGTAAGAGGAGCCACAAGAGCAAGCTCGCTAAGGATTTGTAGAGCTTACAGAACAGTGTCACAAGAGGCAGTAGAGGTAATTGCGGCAACACCTCCCGCGGATATGATGGTGGAGGAAAGAATAGAAATAAAAAAACTTGTAAAAGAAGGAACGAGTAAAAAAGAAGCAAAGATAAGAGCAAGAGAGAAGACTATGGAAAGATGGCAGAGAAAATGGGATACAGGAGAAAAGGGGAAATGGACGAGAGAATTAATCCCAGACATAAAAGAATGGGTAGAGAAGAAACCCGAGACGTGTTATTATACAACACAAATACTGACCGGGCACGGAGCATTTGGAAAATTCTTGCAAAAAATTAAAAAAATAAATGAAGAAGAAAGGTGTACATTTTGTCAGGAAGAAACACACGATAACGCAGAACACACTCTAGTAGAATGCGAGGCGTGGGAGGAAGATAGAAAAAAACTAGAATATATACTAGAAAGCAAAGTGGATAAAAGAACAATCATTAACAAATGCTTAAAAGATGAAAATAAATGGAGGGCGTTAAAAAACTTTGCAACAAGTGTACAAAAAAAAAAAATTGAAGAGTTTGACAATAGAAGAATATAAAGAGACAGACAAAGGTAGGGGCTATAGGGAGAGAGGGGCCGGGGACAGCATGCGTGCCGCAGATGATGCGTGAAAATCCGCGAAGCAAAAACCAGCCCGCCTCAAACTAGCACCAAATGTAGGTTAGTTTAGACAGGGACATTAAAACAACAGGATTTGCGCAGAGAAGAAAACCGGAAGGTATTACCATGCGTAAGTTATTCTTAAGGGCCACTTGTTGAGAGCCAAACAACTCACTACGTCCTAAAAAAAAATTAAAAAAAAAAAAAAAAAAAAAAAAAAACCTAAAATGATGTATCTGTTAACAGTCGATGGTAAAGCATTTGTGAGTTATTTAGCCGATAACTTTGAAAATCTAAATATATTAAATAAGCAACATCAAGGAACAAATAAAACTCTTGTCGATGCAAAAGCAAAGATATATAGTTTCATTACTTTGATTGAGTTATATCAGAAATATATTAACAACAACAGCATTGAACAGTTTCATTGGTTCCAAAAATGTAAAGTAAATGATACCGCTATACTTGCTATTGTCGATCATAAAAAAATTCTATGTAAGATTTTCTGATTTAAAACAAATTGATTTTCCAACATGGATGATGCAGTAAATGTGTATTTATCTGATATATCAAATATACAGTATCAAGAAAAACTCGCAGAAATGCAAAACAATGAGTCAGTTAAAACTTTATTTAATAAAAAAAGAGCGATGGCATGGCTTTGTGAGGAAACAGAATGCAAATACCCAAATTCAATCAAATGTGCAAGAAAACTATTATTATTGTTTCCATCTTCATATTAAGCTGAATGTGGATTTAATGCTGTAAATGATTTACTGGTAAAAAACAGAAATCGTCTGAATATAACACAACGGAGAGACTTGAAATTTAAGACTGAAACTAACCAAATTGGAATTGCAATTTATTAAAATTATTTTGAATTTGAATTTCAGTTTTTCATTACATGTTTTGAAAATTTACTTACTACGTTTTGTTAACAATTTCTTAGTGATCTCTTCCTAAAACCTATCATTTAAGTTTTTTAAGTGAACAACTCAATTTTTTAATATTAAAAATTATGTATATGTTACGTAGGGGGGCATAAGAATTTTAGAAAGGCTTAGGTGGAGCATGGCACAAAAAAAGTTGGGAAACACTGTTGTAGTAGTTTCCTTCTTCCCCTGGTAATTTTAGGTTAATGTCTTCTCTCTTTATCAAAGCAATATCACTTGTCGTGGGAAATAAAAATGTCCAGGTATCTGGATGTTTTCTAAAAAATTGTGCATCATATTCTTGATTGGCTTCATATTGATGTTTTATTTGTGCAACGTAGTAAACAAATCTTTACTTTGTCGCAAATTTTACAAGAACTTAATCATTAATATTTATTGTAGAGTCCTTCTATTCTATTAGAAAACAATCATCATCAGACAAACTTTCTTGAATTAGAATTTGTTTCACTTGTTTCTTGTTTGCTTTTTGTATTTTCATGGTATACTTCTCTTTAATCAGTTTCATTTCTGGTGTATTAGTGAAGATGCATGATTTTCCTCTCTTTCTGCCAGCCTGCCTGCCTGAGAACAGTGTGGGTGGAATGAAAGTAATACAATTCCATTTTCTTTGGAGAAACAAATAGCTGCCATCGAAATATGGGACTCATCATTATCCATGAGTAATATAACCGGCTTTTCTTTTGAAGGTTTCATATAATTTTAGATACGTTGTAGCACATTTATGAAAAGTTCGGCCGTCATCCAGCCACTCTTACACGCTAAAGCTAATAATCCAGCAGATCCGTCCCCCGTTTACAAAATGTTTTTTAGCATTGACTCTTGGAAAGACAAATACAGGTGGTAATGCGTTTTGATTTGCCAAGATGATTCCTACAAATGTTACCAACTGAACACGTTCTGCTGAAACAATCTGCAGAATTTGTTTTCTTCCTCTCCCTGCTAACACTTTTGGGCAAAGCAAAACGGTAGTTATTTCTGTTTTTTAAGTTAAGCATTCTGGTTGGTTCAAATTTATGCAATTCTAAAACATTTTTTTATTGAATGACCTAGTTTGAGCAAGGAGTATTCTCGGTTTTTTTTAATAAAATGTTTGTATTTCTTTTTATGTATGATTTCATCTAGTCAATTCCGGCTTTTTTTCTTTGTGCCATTTTGCTGAAAACTAATACGAAGAATATGTAGACAGTGCATGTGCCCCTGATTACCTTTTCAGGTTAAGTAATTATTTGCAAGCAAACAATAAAATTTAATAAAACAAATAGTGGATAAAACGGTATCAAAATAGTATGTACACATGAAAATTAAGTCGCATATAAATTTTGTTTATTGTACTTACATAAAAATAAAAAATACTGGACCATAAAACTTTTACTTCTGCACATGGTACACAATTTTTTGATAACAATAACCGCAACTACCAACCTACGTCAACCTTTGAAATTTTTTTCGAATTTTTTTACATCAAATACCTGTCAAATCAATGCTGACCACATGCACCTACTGTACACATGCGCCCCCTTACCCCTATAGTGTTATTTATTACACCATAATTTTGTTAAATATATGAAATGCGTGTATGATTGCAAATACGTAAAAAAAATTGTTTTATTAAATATTTTCAAATTGTTACTGAGGTCATATTTTTTAAATATTAAATTTATGTTTAGACTAACATAATTTATACATTGACAAATAGGTGTTTTGTTTGAAAGTATTTATTTTAAATTTATTTAAAGTTCTTTATCAAATATTTTTATATTATTGCTATAGTCATATTATTCTAAATATTAAATGTAAATAAGAATAAGTGATTTGTTTTGTAACATTTTTGGAAATTTTTGATAATTTTTTGTTCTATTATACACTATAAAATAAATTTTGAGGTCATATTTTTTTAAATATTGAAATTTAAATTTTAAATAAATTATTTTTTTCAAAATTGATTTTTTTTTAATTAGATTTTTTTTTTAAATTTTAGTGATTTATTAGATATTTTAAAATTATTTACTTCTTACTATGTAATATTTTTGAAAACTTTGTCTTATCAAATATTTTCAAATTTTGTATTTTTTTTAATATTAAGTTTAAATTTGATCCAAAACATAATTTAAAAATTGTTTATTATGTAACTTGTTTCAAAATTAATTTTATTAAATTGAAAATGTTTTTGGAAGTGAAAAGTTTGTTTTTATCAAATGTTTTCAAACTGTTGCAAATGCTGTATTTTTTAAATATTAAGTTTAAATTTGTGCTAAATAAGCAACTTGTTTCAAAATATTTTTTTTGGATTTTTTTTTAAATTTTTTTAATCTTTTGTGATTTAATAAATTTTATAAAGTCATAATTTTCTAAATATCAATTTAGGCCAAACACAATTTTTGTTTTATCAAATAATTTCAAATTATTGCTTAGGCCACGCAAAATTCAGATGTTGCTAAAAAAGCAAAATTTCTTTTTAGTTTACAGATTTGAAAGTTTATTTAAATTAACTTCCAAGATAAGCCAACTGCACCCGCTTTTAATTATCTGCTCAGGAACAGAGATAAATTTTATTTGTAAAACCTGTCAAGGCGTGTTAAGAAATTGGACAGCGAATATACGTTTGAAATTTGTGAATTTTAGTTGGAAAATTTAAACCAATAATGTTTGGGCTTAGACTACTGCGCCGCAATTCCCTAACCGTCATACTGTATGATAAATCCACGTGTATTAACAATACCTTAACATTTTCTAGTCATTTATTTATTTAAAAAAAAAAATGCCTTACTCAGATAGACAATATTTGGAAATTACTGTTCAATTCAAGTTAGAATTAGAAGTGTGAGAATTTTAGAATTTATACTTTTAGGGTTTTGTCAACAATCCAATTCAAGTTTAAATTTTTGCAGTTTTAAGGCGGCTTTAAACATCATTTTTCACATAAAAAATCTTCTAACTTGATTGGTGCTAGATTTTCTTATACATACAGTTGAACAAATTTACATTACAACATTACTTCACTCTACGGCCTCTGTTTGTGGATACATTTTACAATATAAAAGAGCATTCAATACTGCAGGCAACATTATTTGACAACTTTTTTTATTATCACTTCTTTTTTCAACTAAAACACATTAAAACTAAATAAAACTTAAATACAATACATAGTTGGACCATTAAAAAAAATAAAAAGTGTGTTGATACTTTCGTTTGCAAGGATTTTAGATTTGTCTTTGTCTTTAGTTTGATATAACAAGAAATTGCTAACTTTTCAACTGTCTGTGGTTTGCGTAGTGTTTCTTATAACTAATATTTTTGCTCCAATGTAGACAGCAGAGTGTAATCCGCGTCGTAGCATGACCAAGTGTTTACTTTGAATTTTCTTAAGTAACATCTGTAGATATAAAATCCAAATGTACATTTTCCGCATTTTTCTTCTATTTGCTTACTTTAAAATAAGCTTTTGCCATTTCAGCATTTTTAAAACAATCCTTTTGTTGAAGATTACTGCAATAAAGTGTTTCCCCATTATACAGTAAATACAGATATAACAAAAATTAACACTTTAACTGCATCCGTACTAAAGGTCTAGTATGCAATTAATAACCAAACAATGCAACGCATTTTTTAGATATGTTATTTTGTACACCCGCTTTAGTTACTTATGTTGCCATGCTAGCCAAAAGCTTTAGGTTAGCATATTACCCTTTTCTTTTTTATTGTGTGTTTTATAGGTATTTTACATTGCCCCATTGTCTTTCAACTTGAAAGGGGTTGATGGAACCAACGGTTTAAAAGAACGTGATGGCCGTTTGTCGAGAGCAAGGCGGGGCTGTGAAATTTTGTTTCCTATTGAGGAAATCGACCGCAAAAGCTATTGTAATGCTTAAGACTGTTTATGGGGATGCTGCTCTAAGTAAAACCAGAGTCTACGAGTGGTTTTCACGTATTAAAAATGGAGAAATGTCAATTAAAGACCAACCCCGTTTAGGACGCCCCAACGTCAAGAAGTGGCAAAAACGTCGACAAAATCAATGTTCTTGTTTGTGAAGTCCGTCGCCAAAGCATTTATCAACTATGTGAGATGTCTGGAATATCATGGAGTTTAATTCAGAGGGTTTTATCCTATGACCAGCTCAAAGAGGATCCTGATTTTTTTTTCAAAGTGAAAACTGGTGATGAATCGTAGTGTTATGGATATTACCCCAAAACAAAGCAGCAATCAAGTCAGTGGAAGACACCTGGCTCTCCTTGTCCCAAAAAAGATTGCTAAGTAAAGTCAAACATCAAGACAATGCTCATTTCGATGGTTAAAGTGTGAAACCTCGTAAGTCGTTTTTTTCCGTTTACGCGTTTTTTACACTAAAAGTTTATATATATTCACATTTATTAAACTGCAAATCCTTGTAACTTAAATTTAAGTCTATGGGACTGCAGGCTCCATCTATCAAAACCCAGTATATCTAATTCACCTAAACAATCAATTCCAAAACTAAACGTTTTTCCCTTCTCCTGTAAAATTCACTAAAATTGACTTACGAGGTTTCACACTTTAACCATCGATTTGTTTCTTTGTTTACAGAGGTGTTGTTCCCCCAGGTCAAACTGTTAGTCGAAAGTTCTACATGAAAATTTTGAAAAAATTGAGAGAGAGTAATGAGCAGAACTTTGGCGCACAAGCGACTGGCTCTTACATCATTACAACGCGCCGGCTCACACCGCTCTCTCCGTAAAGCTGTTTTTGGCCAAAAACGGCATGACACCAACTGTGTACTCCCCCCCCCCCCTCTTACTCACCGGATCTAGCCCCCGTGATTTCTTGTTGTTCCTCAGACTCAAAAGGGACATGAGGTAAAAGCGATTTGCCATTGTGGAGGAGATAAAACAAAAATCGCTGGAAGGTCTAAAGAACATCCCAATAAATAAATTTAAAACATGTTTTGGACAATGGAAAGATTGTTTGCAGAAGTGCGTTGTGGTCAAAAAAGAATACTTTAAATGTGATCAAAATTTGGTGTGAAAATATTAAAAATTAAAGAAGTTATACTGAATAACAATAGCAACAAAACAAAGTTCATGGTCATAAGCAAAGAAAAGATAACCAATGTAAATCGACGTTATACTTACGCACAATTGTGAACAAAAACTGTAGGACAATAGTCTAGAGATAAAGAATAGAATTAGGAAAGCTAGAGCCGTTTTCAATACAATGGATAACTTTTTCAAAAACCACAAACTCCATCTTGATACCAAAATACGCATGTTGAGGTGCTACATATTTTCAATACTACTATACGGAGTCGAGGGCTAGACACGCAATAAAGCAACAACAAAAAAGCTGGAAGATTTTGAAATGAGGCTATATCGACGCATCCTGCGGATATCTTAGAAAAACAGAGTAACAAACAATAGAAGTCCTCCGCAGGATAAAGAAAAAAACGAAAGTCATAGACATCATCAAAACCCGCAAATTTCAATATCTAGGCCACATTATGTGAAGAGAATATTATGGTTGCAGAATCTTAGAGCGTGGTACGAAAAGACGTCAAAAAAGCTCTTCAGAATAGCAACCAATAAAGAACAACCTGAAGAAGAAGAATAGCCCTACATGGGGCGCCATTTGTTACCGGCTCCTGTCCCCCATGACAACAAAGGGCGGAGTCGGTGGTGGTGAAATTGTTTTTGTAGAAAAATTGGTCTGCATTGACTTGGTACAAAAATTTTATTTAATGACTCGTTGTTACATGGTAAAATAACAATGCTTTTTGGTGTCTTGTTTATTTGTTTTCTTGGTTCTAAGAAAATTTAAAAAATGGTTGGTAGAAACTTTTTCTATTTTAAACAGTAGACCAACCAACCCGGCCACTTCTTAGTCAAGATTTTGCCGTTTTCTAGTCAATTATTAAACAGATTTAGTAAATTGTACCAGTAGCACTTCATACCATTGTTAGAACATTTTTTGCAAAGCTTAAGCTATTTTTATTTAGAATTTTTGCCTTAGTTTGTTTGTCTCATTGAATTTGCTTCAATTCCATCTGCTCGCTTCTGCAGTTTTTAACTGAAATCAGGACAAGTTGTGTTAAAAACAAAATTTAACCTCTAAAGGTTATTGTCTATCTTGTTGCAAAGTTTTTTCTAGTATTTTCTTTCCTACTGGTTGGGTAGAAAACTTATAAAAGAACCTTTTTTTTGCAAGCACAATTATGCAAGAAGCACTTAACTCCAAAAGTCCGTTTTTCACATCTTATTTTAATCAGTTAATTTATAAAGTGCAAATTAACTTAACCTAACATTGCATTTGTCGCAGGTTTAAACTCTAAAACCGTTAAAAGGTTCTAGAAAATATGCCACGTATTAAGACATATTTAAAGTTTATGTAACCATAACTACATTTAAAATAACACCGGGCGTGGACCAGATACTAGACGTTGTAATTATCTACAGCGCTTCTATTTTCAGAAGTTACAATCACACCAAATAAGCGACAAAAATAAGATCCAAAATTTAAAAAAAAAATGGTGCAAGGTTGTTTTATGATCAACGTTAAACTTTTTTAAGAATTTAAGTCTTTAAAAATAAAGTTTTGAGTTAATGAACATTGAATTAATTATAAATAATGCAAGTTTATTTGTTTAGTAAAACAAAATTAATTTTTATGTTTTATATCGGCATTTATAAGATGAATTAAGGACCTTGTTTATAAACAATTTATTTTATCTATTCTTCTAATCATTTTTATAAATGTGTCTGTTGATCCCATTTACTTATCAGCTTATGTACAAACAACGGGTTGTCAGACTAAACTAAAGATTGAAACTTTTTCAGGCCAGACATTATTTAATCTGAATCAACAGTGTTTGTATTGAGTTTATTAAACACAGACAGGTTTTAAATTGTGATGCGTTTTTAACAATAAGTTTATTGAATATTTGTCGTGAATACTTAAGAGGAAATATATTTATCTTAGCAATCTCACAAAAAATTGTATAATCAGACAAAAATTAAATGTTTTTGAACAGAGACACAGTTAATTTGCCTTACTCAGCACTCTGTGTCATCTTTAAAATTATGGAGAAAATATTTTTATGTAAATTACTATTTAATCAATAAATAAATAGAATATTGTGCAAATTAAATAATAATGCTCGACATTTGTGTTTATTTTGAAGATTTTACTAATTGCATACCTAAAACGAGTTTTCACTGTATATCCGCTCTTTACAAATAAGCTATTCAAATTTGATGACAATAGTTGTCTGTCTCTAATGTGTGTTATATGATATAGAAACTTGGGTAATGAGCTGGAAACATGTCATGCTAATGGCAGGTACTTAAATACGGGAATCATTCAAATCGATTGCACAATACTTACTACACCTTGCTTGGTCTTATTATTTAAATTAAATTGTGTAAATTAAGATGAATTAATTTAAAATTTTCTTTTATAATTTTATAGAATACATTTAAATTCATTTTATATAAATATAACTAAATAAAAATATTATAAACATATTTCTTTTTGTTTAATTTGTAAACCAGTGTATTGCTTTCAATATATACATAAAGTCTTTTAGACATAATAACATCTGAACAACTGACAATTTATATAATTTTTAAATGTAATTATTTACATATTTTGCACATTTTTCAACCTAATTCAGAATACAATATTTTCGGATAATAATAAATCCTTTTATTCTTATTTTTATAGATAACAAAACTACAACTACAAAACGGCAGTTCGTAAAATGATATATAAAATTGTATCATAATATCGTTTTATAGTTTTTGTTCAACATTTATTGCACCATATATTTCATTTCCCATATTTTATTTCAAGTTTAATTCTTTTGGAGCAATAAAGTCAACTCTTGTGAAAATGTAAACGCAAGATCATATTTTATGTTTGCAAATTAAAAAAAACATCTATAAAATTTGTATACTTTGTCGAAATAATTTATTATTACATGCCAAGAAATACGTTTTAACTATCAAATTGTTAAACTAATAAATTATTTTCCATTTGCTATTAATTATCTTCAATAAAATTATGCAATAGATGTTGCATGGTAATAGCAACGCAGATTAGATTAATTAATTTCAATTCTTAATTAAATATTTGATTGATGAATGTTGTTTCTGTTTAGGGAATATTATATATTTATTATTTATAACAGATTTTGATAAATAAAAATTAATATTTTATTTAAATTTAATAAACATAACAGATGAATATAGTAAATTAAATACGCAGAAGATATATTCACATACTAATTTCTACATAAATACTGCATGTGCTTTACGACACAAAATTTCAGTTATTGTTAAACAAATGTAAACTGATTGTCAACTGTTTTACAAAATTACAAATAGTATTATTTTCAAATTTTTCCAGATTCAGAAACATCAATAAACTTACCCGTTTTTAGTTTTGTGTAATTTGCATCATTAAATACAATTTTGCAATTACTTTAGCTGCATTTGCAACAAGTATGATAAATTTAACATTATTGGTTCAAATTATGCACTGCTTAATTATGTGAATTCTCTTAACATTTAATGAGATAATTTGTATGAAATTACTTTTGCTATTATACATTAATTGCAATTGTTACATTTGATAATAGAATATTTAAAGTAGTTTTACTAATATTTAAATAGTTTTGATTTATAAAACAATTAAGGTTATTAATTGTTATTGTATTAATTTAATTTTTATTCATATTTTTGCTTCTTTTATCTTATTTGTTCAAATTTTACAACAAAAAACTTGTTTTGCTTCATCAAACATTTAAATTAAATTTGCATTATTCTTTAATTGTTAAATGTAGATTAAAAAAATCAAAGACCAAAGATTTTGTTATTTTTCATAAAAATTAGTCCATTTTTTAACAGTTTATAACCAGAGATATGCTGTCAACACAATACTATTTGCAAAGATCGTTGAACAACAACAAAACTTAATGGAACGCCTCAATACTTTATGTAATAACGGGCTAAGGAAAGATAAATATAAGCAAAACAAAACTATTGATTATCACAAAAAATAATACCAACAACAAACACTTGTACATATCTAGTACGCGCGTAGAAAGGGTCACACAATATAAATATCTTGAAACACTGGTCACTCAAAACGCTGAACAAGAGAAAGAAATACAACCTCGCATTAAAATCGCTAGAGCAGTATTTACTAGGATACGGATGTTGCGCTGCCAAGTATTTTCTACCTGGAAACGTGGACCCTAAAAAAATCAAACATAAACAGACTGGCTATTCTCGAATCTATGTGAATAGTACCGTATGTGAATCAATTCAAATAAAAAAATTCACATGAGAACAAATAAACGTATTTTCAAACGGTACACAGAATTAAAATTATGTTGTTTGTATGAATTATGTGGCATCACTGTAAAACGCAGCAAAAGTAAATAAGGAAATCTTTGTAGCTGTCAGATGTGATAGAACGTATAGGTTAAAGTTTATAGTAATAAATATAGATAAAGCAAAATAGGCTGCAAGTATCTCTCCAGAGCAGAAGGTCACGTTAGTGCATTTATATGTGCAAAAGATACCTTAAAAAATTCAAGAAGTGCAGTGTGCTACGTTCCAAGATATTTCAGAATGTATCTACAGAAAATTTGAAATTTAAGCGTTTTTCGATATTTTTAAGTATTTCTGTGGATACATTGTAAGATATCTCGGAGAGTAGCACACGGCACTTCCTAAAATTTTTAGAGTATCTTTTGCACATATAAAAGCATGTTTAAAAAATTCACATAATCAGGATTCATCTAGAGGAAGGCATTTTCAGTGGTCTGAGCAAAAACCAATTTTCATTCCGCACACTTGACTCACACATGGCCTTATATATATCATTATAAAATGGTATTATTTATAATAATATATAACACAAATAAATATATATAAAAATTGTGACGTTTGATAAACATAAATGTCAAATTTATTTGTCTATTCCAGACGAAACAGCTATTCACATGGTATTACCCACTTGATGCATTCCATGTGAACAAATTCACATACGATCCAACTCACACAGTTCGAAAATACTAAATACTAAATCACATGTGAAAATACGTCACTTTCACATACGGTTCTATTCACATAGATTCGAGAATAGCACCCCTGGCGGCATTCAAACGATGGTGCTATAGAAGAATACTGAAGATATCGTGAGTAGACAGTAGTCACAAATACATAAGTGCTTAAAAAGATCAATAAAGAAGAAGAAATAATAAATACTATCAAAAAACGTAAACTATAGTACATGGGTCATATCATGAGAGGGGAACGATACAGGTTGCTAAGACTAATTATAGAAGGAAAGATAATAGGTAGGAAAAGTATAGGAAGATCTTCTAGCTTCGTAATTTGAAGGAATGGTTTAACCTCACATCAAATAAACTATTTCAAAAAGTGGCTAATAAAGTCAGAATTGCTGCAACAATATTCAACCTCCAATAGGAGACGGAACTTTAAGAAGAAAAACTAAATTTTGCTATTTTTGACGTTTTATGAACAAAATGTTGCACTTTTCAACCATTTCTATTTGGCTAAAATTTTGGTATTTTTTAAAAATATTTTGTTTATGACAGAGTTTTGCATTTTTTACTTTTTATAAGTAGAATGTGGCATTTACAACAGTTAATGATGAATTTTGGAACTTTCTGACAAATATTTTTATATTTTATAAACGGGTTTTCTTATTATTGATTGTCTTACAGCAGCATTTTATTTTGGCCAGATTTTGATCTAAAAATATTTAAATTTTTTGACCGGACTTAACTATTTTATAAATAAGTTTTTGCACTTTTTAAACAGTTAATGACTAAATTTGAGTGCTTTCCGACTACATTTTGATGTTTCAAGGTCAAATTTTATGTTTTATTAAAAGAATTTTACATTTTTAATACTAACAATATTTTTCATAATTTTTCCTGTTGGATTTTACCATTTTTGAGATTTTATAAAAATGTTTACACTTTTTTAACAGTTTATTGCCGGATTTTGATGCACCCTGCCAATTATTTATGAACAAATTTCAACTGTTTTTGTCCGTTTTTTAATAATATTTTATGACAAAATAAATCAAATGTTTCAGTTTTTATCAGTTAAATTAATTTTAGTACATTTTTACAATATTTTTATATTTTATGACCGAATGTTGCTATTTTTGATTTTTTTATGAATAGAATTTTAATTTTTTGACCGGATTTTGCCATTTTAGATTTTTCATATTTTTTTGCATTTTTAACAGTTGAGGCGGTTCGGGCCCCGCAAGTCTAGAACCTATTACAAAATTATTAGTTTTTGGAGGGGCCAAAAACTTAGTAACACTTAATAAACAAAATTTTACTTTTTTTAACAGTTTACGACCGGATTTTAATTTTTATTATTCATATTTTAATATTTCAAGATTAAATTTTGACATTTTGTTAATCAACTTTTGTACTTTTAAATTATTTTTGGCCGGATTTTGGTGCATTTGTAACAACATTTGGATGTTTCAACGCCGGGTTTAGCTATATTTGTAATGTATGAACAGAATTTTACATTATTCAACCGTTTATGACCGGATTTTAGTAATTTCTGACAATATTTTGATGTTTCAAGGTCAGATTTAAAAATTTTGGAAATTTTATAATCAAAATTATACATTTTTCAACAGTTTCAAGCCAATCAGTTGGCCGGATTTTGGTGCTTTTTAACAACATTTTAATGTTTCAAGGCCAGAACTATATTTGTATTGTATCAAATTTATTACATTTTTAACAGATAACAACCGAATAGTGCTTTCTAACAATATTTTGATGTTTAAAAACCGAATTTTGCTACTTTTGACACTTTATGAATAAAATTGTGCATTTTTAAATCGTTTTTGGTCGGTGTTGTATAGCAACAAAATGATGTTTTAAGGCCAGATTTAGCAATTTTTTCACATTTTATTAAAACAAATTTGCACTTTTCAACAGTTTATGGCCTAATTTTGCAGTACAACAATATATTTTTATATTTTATAAATTGCTATTTTTTAAATAAAAAAAAAATTCAAGACCGAATTTTGTTAGTTTTCTAAATAGAATTGTACATTTTGGAACCAAATTTTAGTTTTTTTTTTAAATTTTGTTGACTGAATTTTGTTATTTTTGACTTTTTATGGATAGAATTTTATACTTTTTGACAGTTAATGATAAGGTTTAAATAAATGACAAAATTGAGTAAGTTTTTTACAAAACCATCTGAGAAAGAAAAAAATTATACTTTAATAAATATTACTTATTAATATAATGTTATATTTTCTTTGGCATTTATTCACCCACTGTTTCCTAATATTCTTAACTCTAAGGAAAGTATAAAATTGCATTTTTTTTTTATTTACAGTTAAGTACAACGCACCAAACTTAAGACAACTTAACAATGTTATATCAGAAAAAATATATGGGGAAATAGCTGGGAACAGACATATCTTCTATTCTCGAAAAAAGATTAAAAACTTACTTGTTTTTTTTAACTAAACATTAATTTTATCTCCACAAATTATGATGATCATTGTTCATTATACCTAATGAAGCCACGTGTGGTAAAACAATTGTACTATTACAATAAATATTTTTTGAATCTTCATACTGTTTGTGTTTTAATATAAATAAATAATGTTATCATAAATATACAATATACAATGAAGAATATATAAACAGAAAAGAGTGAGTATTTTTGACTTAACAAAAAGTAACTTTGTATATTTCTAATTGACAAATATTATAACAATCTATAACTAGTCCAAAACTTATTTACCTTTAACACAACCTCAGACGCTCTATCTGCACGCAAATAACAAAGTTTATGGTACAATAACTATTATAAGCAATGCTAAGAAATAACACTGTTAACACGCCTTAACAATGATTTACAAATAAAATAATAACTAAAAAAAATTGAAACTTAAATTGATGGAATTCATCGGTAAAATCACAATAAACGTGGATTCTAAAACAGAATTGGAGTTTTAAAATAACTTCATGAGAATTTAATTTTATATTTAAAATTAATATTATAGTTAAAATTAATTTAAACAGTTTTAATTAATTTTTTTATTGGTAATTAATTTAGCCAAATATAGTCAAACATTCATGTAATTTAAAATTCAGCATTAATAAATTATTCTACAAATTCTTTACACAAATTTGATTTCTTTTATTGTAACTTTACCACAATAATTATAAATAAACTGTAATATTAGTTTTAATTATTTTTTTTTAATGATATTCTTATCTTATTATTACTTTAGGGGGGAGGCAAACAATAATTGCAAAAACTATTTAGGTTTATTAATTAAGATTTAACTGTATGATGCAGAATAAACTTAATATGGGTAATTCCATTACTTTTGTACAATTCTCAAAAACTCAATGTCTCAGAATTGCGCAAAATTTTAGTACATGTAAGTATAAACTAAAAAAGAAAATTCCCAAAGTTTTAGACCCCAAAAATAGCTTAAAAAAAGCTATTCTTTAATTTTAATTTTCTCAGCCTTGGAAATAGGTACCGATTCGTACCCGGCGGCAAATGATTTGTTATTTTATGTAATTTGATCTGAAAATTATATTATATTTTGAGGTATCTTGTAGGTACATTGATATATACCGCTCAGATTGTGAACACATTTTATGAAATTTGACCTGACTTCAAAGTAATTCCACATTGCAAAATCACAATATAATTAAATTCACGAGGGTTTAAAATGTTCTTTTTTCATTACCCTTTCCAAATGTTTAAGGTTCTTTTATGATCACTCAAGTACATTTTTGACAAAAAACGCAAACATTGACATTTTCAAACAAGCGTAAAATTTTTCTATCAAAATGAAATGACTTGAAATTGTTTAAATAAAATCTAAAAGTTTGTATATGGAACTCGGAGTTTAAAGTAACTAATATGGGTCTAAAAATTAAAAAAAAAATTGTTTTTGCGTCTCATAGTTGTTTGAGGTTTTGATCAAGAAGTATGCATTTTTTTCAAAAGTTATAAAAAAACAAAGAACAGAATTTTTTGTCGATATGAACTATTGTGTTTTTTTCAAATTCTGCGTAGTTTTATCGCTAGAGGGCACACAGAGAAAAAACTACAAATATGACTGAAAGATAACGATAATCTATATTCATAATTAAATTGTTCAATAATTCAAACAAGAAGTATTAGTATCATATAAAAAAATCGAGAAAATAAGGATGAATATGGTTTTGCATTTTGCCGGGACTTTTTTTAAATTTGAGTTTTCCTTTGTTCTCCGCTGGATTCTCAATTTCTACTTCATTTACTTGATGTTCATCAACGTATTCTTGGTTTCTAACGTTATCTTCGATGATAATTTCTATCAAGTTTTCGTCGTTTTTTGATGTTGACTCGTCATTAGTTTTCCACGGAATTTTGTCTTTATCTTTCACGAATTTTACGTTGAAGTAAACTTCCAATTTCTTTTCCTCTACAATCTAGATTCGGAAATCTTTCTAATTTTAAGGATAACTGAGAAAAATTCCAGGTCTTCCACAATTGTCTAATTTGTCTCTTTTCAGGCATCAATTTAAGCAATATAGTCCCAAATTTTTTAAATTTGTTCACGTTCAGATTTTTTTCGTCTTTTGTTGTTGTCTCATTTTTTTCCTTTGTTTGGGCAATTTTTTGGACATGTGGCCTACTTGTCTGCATTTGTGGCACTGCTGACTGGGAGCGACTCAACGGACAAAAAATTGTTCACCGGTTATTGTTTTTTGAGTTTCTTGTCCCACATTGCTTTCTTCAATTAATTTTACCCGTAGAACCTCTGGAGTCGGAATTGATTACGCACCGAACATTTTTGTACCTGCTTAGTAGACAGTAAAAGCAAAATGGATAATATATCGTTGTTTATTTCCACGTCCATGCTGTCTAGCTTGTCTATGGTGTCAAGAAATCGGTCTAAGTGCTCGCGTATATCATCGCCGTCTGCCATTTTTTGTTGAATGAGCCTTTTTTACAGCTTCGCCGTTTGTGCTGGTCCTCTGGATTGATAGATGTTTTCAAGTTTTTTCCAAATTTTTTTGACGTTTCACACCTTTTTACTTGTTTTATAGCCGTACTCTAAACATTTTTTACAGCAATGTTAATTAACATTTTGAACGTTGCTAGGTAATATATAAAAATCTCGATACCTGATTGGTTAAAAATCAATTTCTTCTTCGCTATTAGCTAACATCGATGTTAAAATATGTTCAGAATAGAGCCATTAGTTTGTTTGGGCTTATCGATAGTATGATATCGGACTTAGTTTGTATATCATTTTTTATCCATTCGACAATGGCTGCTGCGTTTGCGTTTCCTGCTTGTGGCTCCTTTAACAATTTCTCTGTTTGCATTTAACAAGCAGTGCTTTAACTTTAACGCCACGTGTCATAATTACCCTTATTCAGCGGTTCGATTCAAAAATGGGTCATTTACACAGGTTCTATTTAATACACAACTGTACTGTTCGTTTCCTTACCGGGACACAATATTTGCACTTCGTTTAGTGCTTCTACCCTTTTCTCTAAAACATCTCGAAGGAGAATCTTGAATTTCTAGTAGTACCGAACCTATGGTACCCTATAATATTAAGTTCCAATTTCATATCCGCTTCTATGATTACTGTTATAATACATCAGCAGCAAATTGAATTGTCCTATAAAAATACTGTAATCTCTATACCCACAGTTGCACTAGTCCACGATTTTAAACCGATAACATCAGCCGCACTGCGTATTTGTAGTATAAACATCCAACCAGATATTTTGCCGCCATGCAATAAAAAAAAACTGTGTTTCCTACCAGTTTATCAACGATCTTCCATTATCAGAAATAAAAAAAACTAATTTTGAGATTTTTCTTAAAAATTTTAGAGATTTTTTTAGAGACCAGGTTTGTCTAACAAATTGGTATAAACACGAGATACATCTATTTGACACTCAATCTTATGTAGTCAATCAGTACCCTATCCCTAAAGCAGACCGGGTAGCAGTGCAATGCAAAATAGAAAAGATGGAAACTTGGGGTATTATTTAACAATCTAATACTCTATTTTCTAGCCCGTTTATGACCGTGGTTAAACGGGACGGGTTTTTGGACAGGCGGCGTTTAAACTCCGTTACTCAGTCGGATAAGGAGCTGCCTAGGACTATTGAAGACATTTTGCGCAACTTATCGGGTGTTCAATACATGTCTTCTTTAGATTTACAATGCTTGTACTGGCAGGTACCTATAAAGCCAGAACATCGTAAATATGCTGGATTCCGGGTTGGTTCACTTGTATTTTAATTTAATGTTTTTCCAGTTGGCTTTAAAACTACTGTATCAAGTTTTACCAAGTGTATGGATAGGGTATTGAGGCCTGCTTTTGAGCTATTTGTCCATGCCTATGTGGATAATTTGCTCATAACTTCGTTTAAAACGTTTAAAAAATACCTTGGTCATATTGATGCTGTCTTATCGCAATTACGTGATGCCGGCCTTACATTAAAGTTTGAAAAATGCCAGTTCTTTTGTAAACAGATGAATTTTCTAGGTTATATGTTAACTCCAGGTGGCATCAGCCCCAACACAGACAGGGTTCAAGATTGCTTTCTTCCCGCAGAGCAAGATGGGTGTTTGCGTTGCAGGAGTATGAGTTTACTATCCACTACGTTTCGGGAAAAAACAATCATTTGCGGATGTACTATCCAGAAACTCCCTAAAGCCCAATTGGCAAATCCTCGGCTTGCCAAAATAATAAATAATTGCCAACTTGAGCCAGCGTCTTGTTTTCTGTTTTATGATTACTAAAGACAACTTGTTGTATTTACGTCACTGCTACTTTGTATTACTGAAACACTTGTTGGCAAGTTTATAAAATTATAACATAAATACTATGTTTATTTTGGCATTTATAAAACATGTTGCGCAACACGACGAGATTTATGGTGGCCCGCTATGTTTTGAACAAATAAAATCGTGTTAAAAAATTGCGTCGTATGTCAACGCAACAAAGTATCTCGTCTATCAAAGCCTATTTTTGAGCCCATAGTACCTGAGGCTACAAACGACCTTGTTGCGGCAGACATCTATGGTCTCTTTCCCCGTTTAATTGGACGAGTAGCTTACCTCTTTGTGACCATTGACGTTTTCACTAAGTTAATATCGACTAAAATAACACTATTTTTCCGAAATTGCAATACCTGCCCGTATCTTGACAGATCACGGGACGCAATTCACGTCAAAATGTTGAAAACAATTTTTAAAAGATCATTCCGTTTCCCCGGAGTATTTGTCCGTGCGACACATTCAAGGCAATCTTGCATAACGGGTAATACGGCAAGACTTTTTCGAACCTATTCGTCCAATAACCAAAAATGATGGGCAAAAGAGATTTCGTTTTTTGTCAAAATACTCACCAACGTAACTCACGAGTCAACTGGCTATTCTGCAACCAAACTTCATTTTGGTATTTGCCCTGTTTTACCGCTGCGGTCTCTGTTATATTTTCCACAAAAACCTAGTATACAAATCTCATGTAAAAATTTATTTTGCGCGTGTAAACTTACAAAAACGCGCAAATCGCCGCATAGAAAAGGGCTCGTCACTGGCTTACAAACCATTTGACGTTGATGATTTTGTCCTTTTGCGAGCAAATCCATTTTTGTCTGCGTTATGTCAATAGACTTAAAATATGTTACCTTTGTTTGAAGGGCCGTATCTTATAAATGAACGCGTCGCTACCAAAACGTTTATTCTTGTGGTGCCCGGAACAAAAACTAAACGTGGCCTGTTTCATGTGATTCATTCCTTACACCTAAAAATATATTTTATGAAAAGTAAGCTCAATATCCTCAGTAGCCTAAAAATGATCATTTCAATACCAACTGAGATGGAAGCAGATATCACGGAATATATTCTATGATGGCACAACTTTCTTATAATCCAAAAATCAATCAAAGTTTAAATTGTTTCTTGTGAGTTGTTTATTGAAAACAGTTACATTGGCAAAAGTAACCACAAATGTACTAAAGCTTTTCGTACGTCTTTTAATGTATATTTTATTTATTCGGTTGAAACAGCGACAACAAACAAACACCATACAAAAAGTATATAGTGAAATGATTAAAAATATAGATTGAATGATAATATAGACAACAAAACAAACGTTTAGAGTATAAAGGATGATTTTTTTGTACTGTTAAAGAAGACAATTAAGAAGTGGACTCATCTTAATTTGTAACCAGAAAAATAATAAACTAAGACAACCTGGCACTTGAAAATATTGAATTTTGTGCATGTATTAGAATGCGACTTTGCAATTGAAAATATTAAAACTTGTTACCTGCACAAGTTTTAATATTTTTATTATTAGATGACCGACCAGTACAAAATACCTATAAATGATTCTGGAACAGAATATGTATAAAATCCTATTACAAAGAGTTGATTCAATATCAATACAATTCCACTTCTAAGATATAACACTTTTAGGAATTCAAACATTAACAAATAAAAACATAAGCAAAAACGATGTAAAAAATGCAAATATGCTAAAAATGCATTAAATAAAACGATAAAACAGTTCAACAGTTAAATAAACTTAAAAAAAAATTAAATAGTTGTATAGTTATGGCTTGAAGGCAAAAAACTATTTAGGTTAATTTTCTAACTGTCTTTGTTTAACTTTAGATGTAGAATAAACTTTAAAAAACTTAATTTTTAATAAATAAAGTTGTTTAACTCAAAGGGAATATTCAACAGATGGCAGCATATGGTGTACAATAAAAAGCCCATATTGTTGTTGCTGTATATGAATGACTTGAATGTTGCATTTTCTAACTGGAAACTGTTAAATAATAGTTTTTCACTTAGAATACTTGAGCTACAAGACAGTCTTAAGAAAACAAAATTCTTGACAAAAAGATGTCAAACAAACTATCAAAAAATAAACTTAAAAATCTCTTGTAAATAATTTCGTATTTTGCTGTAACTGTATTTTTTAATCTATATTCTTATACCTGGTTTTGGGGCATAACTTTTATTTCAGCAAAATCTATTTGTCCAAAGAATAGCGTACAGAATAATTTGTAGGTTGGTCTAAATATAGTTTTGAGAAGTTTACCATTACCGTCAATATACTTATATACGAGATTTGTTCGGAATATGTATTTTGGATTTTTCTTGATTAAGGTAACGCAAACTCTACCAAAACTGATATTTCAATACTTTTTTTTAAATAAATTAGCAAACAATTTATTTTGCAGTAAAAAAAAATCGTTTCAGTTAAATATGTCCATTAAAATTTAGTGCTTTTTTAACGTAAAATATATGCATAAGTTTTATGTGCATTAAAACTGAGTAAATAATTTATTACTTTTATATCATAAAATACCTATTTATTATCTATATTGAGTCATTTATTCCATTTCCGTAATTCTAAAACAAAAAAAGTGGATGAGTAAATTTATTAGCTGGTTTGTTTGTTTAGTTAATAAAAATAAATTCAATTTATATATAAGTACGTAGAACAAAAATATGTCTTAAATAATCATTATCTTGTATCTCTTTGTATGCAACTTTAGAGAGAAATTTATGGGAATAAATTTAATGGTAAATTGAGTGCCCATAAAATATAATGTATGCTATTAAATCTAAAATGTATATATAACGGCGATTATAAGGTTAAATAAGAGTTATTGTATGATGATCAATGTAACAAGCAACAGCGTGGGTTACTTGCTAAGTTGAAATCCTACTCTGTCCTATATTATTTGTAAATTTGTTCAACGATTTAACCGCTTCTGCATTCATGATTTTAGCAATAAACAAATTTACAAACATTAATCATTTTGCCTCATTTCATACATTTGGCTTGCAAAAACCAGGTTAGTGAAGTCGATAGAGCAATTTTGTTTGCAGAAAGAATTAGTGAATAGCTTAACTCCAATGGAGATCCAAGAATCAAATCTTAATTTTATATGAATTATTTCTGGATTTGTTCAACGCTACTGTTGAAACGTTTTATTTCTTATACCTACTTAAAAAGCTAATTTGCATTTCCAGTTTGATTGTCATTTTGAATTTTAAACTAAAATTGTTACAAACTACTTTAATCACAAATACACTGTCCTGATAATTTGTTAAACACTGACAATTTTCAAACTGGCATCAAACTGTGTTTGTGTGGACTGAATTTAAATGATGAACTGCAGTTAAACGGTATATGGTCTGCTTGAAGCAAATTGGTACGGTGGACAAAGTAAATACACCACTTATTATTTTTAACTGTTCGCATGACCATATGATTTCAGTTGTAACAAAATAAAATTAAAATAATTTAATTTACTTAATTGAATTAACAAATATTACAATTTTATTATTATACACGTTGTGAGAAAATAAAATACTTTCTTTAATAGATGCAGTTTTATAACAGTAAAACTAGCATGCATGAATTTATGATTAGCTAGAATTTAATTAAGTCAATGTAAAATGTTATAATATGCTGCATTTTGCAGTTCCTTTTAATACTTTCTAAACGTTTCACATAAGTTCTCAAAAACTCGTATAAAATAAATATAAGAAGTTGTTTTTATGTCAATATCATATAAAATGAATCATAAATATTTTAATATCTTTTTATAGTAAATGTAAATTTGCAAATGTAGGGTAATATACCTATGTTAAAATATTTGTAGCATTTTTATGTTTGATATGATGTAAAGTATTATTTGAATATAAAAGATTCCGGTCATAAATAATTACATGTGTGATTTATGACTGTTCAAATGTGTACGTATGTGTAAAACGGAAGAAATTAAATTTGTTCGCTGTATTACTTGAATTTTACATGAAATGTTGGTCTCTCTTAATATGCGACCCGTACGGAAACGAGAGTGTGTTAGGTCTTGGCGAAGGAATTGCACATTATGTGTATAACCTGCGGATGAAAGAGTTCCAAGGCAGACAATTTCCGACGATGTTCGTGAATAAAACATGAAACAAGATTTATGCGGAATTATCCCATTGATATACTAAAGACAAATTCGTTGCTGCTTCACTCGCCCGCCCGCCCGCCCTTCACTGTTTTACATAAAACACAATTTTTGCGCCCATTTCCCTACCCCATCAACATAATTTGAAGCGTGTGTCGCGTATTCGGCGGTCGTGCAATTTAAAATTCCATTATGGCCGGTCGCGAATCGCACACTCAGTTAATTTGGAAACGCTAATGAAAACCAATTGCTTCAAATCTGACGGGCTGTGATTTTCAATGATTTTATACCTCCAACCATTTCCATTAAATGCAAAATAAAAAGTATGTTACACGAACAGTTTTGTAATTTATATTAACTGTTTATACAATTGAATTAAATTTAATTGTTATTTATTTGTAAAAGTTTTTTTAATTAGTTAAATAATTTAAAATTAATGTTCATTAGTTTTATAATAAATTAAATAATACAGAGCAGGATTGGAACATGATTCATATTAAAAGGTATGTTTACGCGGGGTCATAATCTATTGATGCTACGTGGGCAAACACGCCAACAAAATTTAACAACATAATTTTGATACTACCAACTTATAATAACACCCATGCATATTATTGTATACAAAATATAGTACTTGGCAACATGTATTCAATCAAGTTTTTAGTAATTTTTTTGCTAATTACTGAGATATTTAAAAGAAAGTATAATATGTTTTCTGTTAATGTTTTAAAAGTATCTCACGTTTAGAAGTAAGTTATAGTAACAAAAAAACAAGATAACTAATTTTTTTTATTAAAACAAAATAAATTTTGGGTTATTCAATAACATTTTCCTAGTTCTAATTTGTTACTAAGATATTTAAATCAAAAACTAATATTTTCTGCATTTTATGACATATTCAGCTTTGTGCAACCCATAACCATTGTTTTTAATTTAAAATATTTTATAATCTTGATTTTAAGAGTCCAAGTTTGTGTTTCATATATCAGTATAGACAATATATAACATTTAACCATTTTTTGTCAGCTTTATTTAAGTTATCTTTGCAAAAAAAAGTATTTTGGTAAAAGTTATTTGTGCTTCTTATATTTTATTTCTATATTTGAGTTTAACTTGTTAATGATTATGCTTTCCATTATGTTGTTCATTTAGTCGTAATGAGTCCGTATAAGGTTAACGACTAATTGTCATCATCAGCTTGGTTTTTTACCCGTTTATATTTTACAATTTCTTTTTTAATTTCTGTGCTGACGCAGTTCAATGCGCGTTGAAGATTTTCAAAGCTCTCAGATATGATTACTGCATTACCCGCGTATCATAAAAAGTTTTTTTTTTCAAAGTTTTTTTTTGTAGATTATATTCGAATAGAAAATAAACAGAGTACTTGTCTGCTATCATGTCAACACTAAACAATGGCATTCTCTATAGATTTACCAAATATTTTTGTTGTTTCAAATATTCTACAAAAAATTGACATTTTATAAGATGTCGGAGTTTTTCAACGTACTTCGTATTATTATGACAAAAACAACCTAAGTCAGATAGAAGACAAAAAGCAAAATAAAATGATGATATCAGAATAGAGATAGATAAAGACATAGTAATAAAAGCAGTTAAATACAGTGAACGAATGAACTTAACTATACGTGTAAACATTTTCTATATACGTTTAAAAAAAATCATTTTCTAACTTTACTTCTGCTTGTTATATAAACACAATTCAGGTTGAGAAACTCTGAATTTGTTGTACAGGGTGTTGGAGTTTATTAACGTAGTTTGTATTATTATGACAAACAGGAGACATTATAAAGAATGACGTTTTTCCAAAAAAAATGTTCAATAAAAATGTACACGTTTAGTTAAGTCCATCGGTGCACATACTGTATAATGACAATTTTGAAGGTGTGTTTAGAGTATCTAAAATATTGTCCGGTACTAGGCTGTACGTGTATTGTGAGTTGTTAATTTTCAACCATAAATACAAATATTTATTTAGAGAAAACTAAATCTATTATCACTACAGCATTGTAATTGCCAGTAACAAAATCTAAACTGGTTATGGCTTGCATAAACAGTCTGAAAACAGTGGCTATCGTTTACCTGGTCTGGATACCAAAGAACCAGAAAATAAAGGGATACTTCATGACAATTCAGTTTGCCAAAGAGGGAACAAAGGAGACATTTACTAGACCAAAACTTGCTTTTGAGGTTCCATACAAAACCGGGGAATAAATAATCTGCAGTTTCTAGGTTAAACTCTTAATCTTATAAAATTCCTACTTTTCTATTTCTTTTATACTATTAACCCTGACAACTATGGTAAAATTCTTTGTATAAGCTATTGTGGTAATTCCGTTTGGCATTTGTATCCTTGGCAGATCAACATAATAAATATTTCACAGGATAAAGAAAAACACGCAGCCGTAAAGCACGATGCAAGTCATTTTCAGTTTTTTTGGAAGTGCACACAATAAAAAAAAAACTATTTTTCTAATATATAATAATATTCTTTTATTTTTTATTTTTCTATTAGTTTCCTCCATGGCACCAAATTGCAGTTTGTGTAAAAGATACTTGATGAGTTTGTTATATACATTTACCCAAAGCTGCAATCTTTATTCCGCTATTGCAATGATTGTCTATTAGAAGATCCTGTTTGTGCTGTGAGCTTTCTTCCATTTAATTTTGCCATCTGTAGCAATACAATATTATAGACACATTTGCTCATAGCTTCTTCCATGTTGTTTTGCCTTAGACCGGAAATAGTTAGCAGCTGAAAAACAAAAAGCCTATCTAACATATAGAAGTCAGAAGAACCCACACCAGCTAACGAGAATATACCGCAGTAGAAACAAAGTCGATACTGAAATAATAAGAATAAAATGTAGCTTCTGAAAAAAGTGTTCTAAAGACTTAAAACACAATCTATATAGGGAAGAACAGAAGGTGAATATGATCAAAAGTAAGAAAACAAACAATAAACGAACTTCATAAAAAAGCACTATCCCAGATACTATATGGATGGATAAACTATTTCAAAACTTTAGACAAAAAATCGACAGATCTACAAAGCAACCCAAGTCAGATAAAAAAACAACAACAAAATAAAATGATGGTAACAGAATAGAGGTAGATAAAACATAATAAATAAAACAATCAGGAATCTGAAAAACAAGAAGTCTCCAAGCCCCGACGGCATCACCAACAAGATGATCAAATATGGAGGAACAAAATTAACAAAAAAATATTTTACTTTAAAAAGATACAAAGTAAGGGGACAATAGCAGAACTCTAACGTTTTTCAAGGAGTATACTTTCTAGCAGCATCAATAAAATAAATTACCAAAATCTTTGAAATGGTCGACGAACAACAAAAATTTTGAAAAATATAACTACTATTGATGCAATATTTACCCTACATACATATCAGCGTTTGAATGCTTTGTAAACCTCACACTAATTTGGTAGAATAAAATAACCTGATGTTAAATAGATCTTGAAAACATGAAGTATTAACTGCAAAGCTATAAAAATAATTGAAACTTTGAATTTAAGCAACAACACAAAACTTATAATAAATTGAATATTAACCCAGGAATTACCGGCTGGTAAAGGTATAAGACAAGCGGGTAGTCTGAGCCCAACACTTTTCAACACAATTCTGGACAAAATCATTCAAGCTATAAAAGCCATAAATATTGAATATAGAAAAAAGAAAAACAAATTCAGTATTTAATGCTACATAGAAGATGCAATAATCTTGGCAAACAAGAATGACCTACAACAACTGCTCCATAAGTTCAACAAAAAACAATTAAATATGCATAAACAAAAGTAAGCCAATAGTGTTTTCAAAAAAGCCAACCAGACGCAAACTTATTCTTATAGACAGTCCGGTAGAACAAATACAGTGCTTTAATTACCTCGGCGTTAAACTATCCAGTAAAGAAAATCAATACAAAGCATTAAAAATTGCGGGATATCTAAGAAACGTAGTATGGAAAAAAATTGACACCTACACGTGCTACAAACAAACAATATCTTTTTCTTGCATATGACACTTGTAGATATACAATAACAAGATAGAAAAATACAAGTGGAAGGTACAACGCAAATTGTGAATATATTATAGAAAACAAAACTGTGGATGTACCTAGAAAGTGACAGATATAATAAAGACACACAAAAAAATGATTGAAAGATTCAAATGTGAAAATGAAAAGCTAGTGACAAAGTTTTTAATGTAAAAAAATTTAAAAAAGTGCAGAATGCGCAGATAGACCATGGATATACTGGATACCTGACTAGCGTTTATAAATATGTATTAAAAACTTCTCACATTTTATCATTTTAGTTTTTTAAACGTTTATAACATGCATTATATGCTACTAACATTGTAAACTAACTATTAAAATGTTTCGGACAACAATTGGTTAATTGGATCCAAAGTTAAGAGCAATAATGTGCGTTTGTTATAAAAAATTAATATGTTCTAAACGAATCTATCAACTTGAACCAAATTTTAAATTAACATTACTACACGTATTGCTGACCATTTGATATCATAGTTAAACTATGTATATACAAAGGTTATTGCGTTAGTGTAATAAAAAAAAAAACTTAAATTTTATTCTGAAACTTTTTTACAAAAAATAATACAAAAATCGGCAACAATCGTAAAGCATTACCAAACATAGGCCATTTACGTAGAGCATTTAGATTTTTATTCGTAAACTTTATGTGCGTGCCATCTGCAATGGAAGTGATCTTTTATATGTTAAATAAACTGAATTAATTTTTCTATTGTAATTACCAATTAAAATAAGTTTTAGCATTGTATACATTATATGCATTATGTATATGATGATAACGTTGAAGTTTTGTAAAAGAATTAAAAAAATTGGTTTGTAAATAAATTAGTGGCGTGCAAAAGATCAAATTAAGATTTAAATTTTAAAATAACAATTTTCATTCTTTTGCACGTTACTGTTTTATTTGCTAAACAATTATTTTGATTTTTTTACAGAACTTCAACGTTATTATCATATACGTAATGCATATATTGTATACAATGTTAAAACTTGTTTTAGTTGATAAATTACACTGAGGAAATTAGTTCAGAATGCTGCGCATATAAAACATCACTTCCATTGCAGATGGCACTCGCAGAAAGTCTACAAATAAAAATCTAATTACACCATGTAAATGGCTTATATTTTGTTCTAATTTACGATTGTTGCCGGTTTTTGTACTATTGCTCATAAAAAAGTTGTGGATTGGCTCCGGCGAGTGTACCATAGATGGCTATCAATTCTACTATGCCGGCAACGACAACCCAAGTCATTATAATGAAGTCGCTATAATAATAACTAAGGAAGTATCTAGAGCAGTTAAAACTTTTATACCAATATCTGATCGAGTAATTATACTACAATTACAGTCCCAACCAGTGAATATAAATTTAATTCAAGTATATGCACCCACAAGTACCAGTACAGATCAGAAAATTGAGGAATTCTATGTACAAGTCACGAATGCCTTAAAACTCACTAAGAACTCCAAGTTAACAATGGTACTAGGCGACTTTAACGCCAAGGTTGGTAAAGGTGTTTGTGGAGATATTGTTGGTAACTACGGGCTAGGAACACAAAACGACCGTGGTAATAGATTTATTGAATTCTGTGAAGAGCATGACCTTGTCATAACAAAAACGTTTTTTAAATTACCACCAAGAAGACTCTATACGTGGAAATCTAAGGCCGATAACTCAAGCAGATTGGTATGTAATCAAATTGATTATGTATTAATCAAGAAACGGTTTAGAAACTGCATAACATCTGCAAAAACTTACCCCGGAAGCGACATAGGTTCTGATCATAACCCAGTAGTAGTTTATGCACGGCTTAGACTTAAGAAATGTAACGTCCGACGTCCGCAGAAGAAAATAGATATCTCACGATTATCAGACATAAATATCAAAGCAAATACAAGAACAGAACTAAATACAAAACTTTAAACCATCAACATTACAGCAGATGCAGTGGAATTGGCGTGGAACAACATCAAAGATGTAATTCTGAGTACGGGCAAAAAATATCTTAAACCAGACCCACAAATCAAAAAGAAAACATGGATGACGTTTGAAATACTGCAACTAATGGATAATAGACGGCAAAGCATGACTGTGAAGCTTATACAGTATTGCAACGGAATATCCGTAAAAAGATCAGAGAAGCAAAGGTACAATAGCTAAGTAAAGAGTGCAAAGAGATGAGATAGAAAGCTTGGATAGTAAATACGCCACACTTGGCATGCACAAGAAAGTAAAAGAAGCTGTCGGCCTCAGCAAACCCAGGAAATATGCAATGCTGCTTGACAATCAAGAAAAAGTTATTGTAGACCTAGAAAAGAAGATAGCAAAATGGAAGAACTATATCCAAGAACTTTTTCTAGATCAAAGAATGGATCATCCGGCAGAATACGATGTGACTGAAAGACCCGCAATAACAAGAACCGAAGTAATACATGCAATTAAATTGTCCAAAGAAAGTAAAACATCAGGGCCAGATAACATATCATCAGAAATGTTAAAACTCATTGAAGAAGATCGAGCTTTAAACGTACTTGTGGACTTCTTTAATACCATTTATGCAATCGGAAACATTTCTAAGAACTGGTTAACCTCAGTTTTTGTAACACTGCCAAAGAAAGCAGCTGCTGAAAACTGTTGTGACTATAGAACCATCAGCCTTATGAACCACGTCTTGAAGATTACTGCAAAATATAATGCAGGAAAAAATAGCTGGTAGACGAGGGCCAGGTCGCAGAAAGACGTCCTGGTTGAAAAACCTACGACAGTGGTTTGGGGTCAGCACTACAACTCTTTTTCGTAGAGCTGTCAACAAGATCCAAATAATGTTGATGATCCCCAACGTTCGTGGAGGACAAGGCACGTAAAAAAGAAGAAGAAGTGTTTTTTTTCTAAGTTAATGTACTGCAAAAACCACTTCATATACAAAGTTTGACTATTATAATAAAACGTCAGTAATCCGTGTAATAATGTTGTCCAAAAATTTGGCTTAAGTTGGCAAGTCAATTTAAAAAATATTAATTGTTTATTAATAACACATTTTTTTTTTAACTTCGGATCCAATTAACCAATTTTTGTCCGGATTATCTAAATAGTTTCTTGTTACTGTTAGTGACATATAAAATATGTTTTAAATGTATAGAACCCTAAAATAATAAAATGTGAGTTGTTTTTAATATTTACTTTGTATTACCAAGTCACACATAAAATGGCCGCCGTAATATAATTTGCTTTACTATAGAAACGATTCAGGTATCCAGTTATATATATTTATAGGATAAACTTAGAAAACTATGGAACACATGTTAAAAGAGTATTACAAGATTAAAGAAAAACAAATTAAAAAAAAGAAGAGCAGACAAAACATGGGGTACAATAGATGAGGGCAATAAAAAAAAGACGAACAAAGAAGCAAAATGTTTACTTGTGTTAATTTATAAGGATTGTGATTTATAATTGTAGAGAATTATAGATATATTTGTAAAGGTAATTGTAACATTCAAGACCAAAAAGCAGAAAATAAACGTATTATTATTATTGTTGTCTCTTGGATTTTTTTTTATCTTCACTTCACCAATACATTTAGTGTAATGATTGTCCTTTTTGCTTTATTATTTAGTATTCTTCTGCAGGTTTTAATTGTGGTTTCCTTCAAATTGTCAGCGGGTGTGTATCATTTCGTGTTTTGGTCAAAGATTGCCAAAAATATCTTTTTTTGCTGAAGAACCAGCCTTTGTTTTCTCTCTTCTGTTTTTTTCTTTCTGAACTCTATTTTTCAAATATATGTATATGTGGTTTTTCAGATTTTCTTCCACACACACGTGCCAGCCTTGGAGTTAAAGTCTCTGCCAATAATTTCAGTTTTTTTGTGTTTTTTTTTGCTGGTCTAAGACGTTGTTTATTACTTTGAAAGGTTTTTCTATCAGGAACACGACAGTTTGGTTTGGGTTGTACCGGTTTCTTGCAGTTAATTAGTTTTTTTTTTACATTACTTAAAACAAATAACATAATGTTATTTTCTTCATTAAAAAGTGCTCTATGTGATGAAAGAAACTGATGATGTTAGTAATCTTTTTTTATTTTAATTTTATGAAACTTTTGTAAAACTTTGAAATAAATCTACAGGTTGTTTTAATTTTTTAGTGTTTTTAGAAAATATATAATTTGAACAAATATCAAACTAAAATAAAAGATATTATATTATAAATATATACAAACAAAAAATGTGTGGTACAAATTTTTAGCAGACGCACAGGTTTAAAATGCATTTTCAATAGAATTTTAGGAGTTCCTTTTTTCTGCTAACAAAAATTGTAAATTTGGGAGTTTATACACAATAAAAAAAAACAAAAAGTAAATTACTAGAAGTTATTTAAATAAAATTTATTAAAATTACTGAAATAAAAATATTTATGAATAAACGCGTTTTTATTTAAATGTAACAGTTGGTTCTATTATTTTTTTTAACTGGACCTATTTAAACAACACCTTACAAGGAATAGGTATGTAATGTTAACAGTGCTAACGTACGCAGTAGTTACACGATAATAATTTTGTACTAGTAAAAGAAATGTAAAAAAGTATTGGCACATTTTTAAAGCTAAATTTTTAAATTAGAGCTACAAAGCCCAGTAGCAATTGACCTAGCAGTAGTAGTTTAACAGAGAAACTATTCGAAACTAAAAACGTGATTTTATTAGAATTGACTTTTTGGTGGAGGAGCCGGGTAGAGTACAAAAACTAGAAATGAATTATCAGAAGTTATGCTTAATTAGTAAAAAATTATAAAACGGGCCCCGCATTAGATTTTTGTTCTACATAGATACTTTGCGCTGTGGTTGTACGTGATAATAATCTGATTCTGCATGTATATTAATAAAGTATTTCATCCAAAAAATGTATCATATTAATTAAGGCAAATAATCTAAAGTAATTTCCTTAATCAGCGTAGCTATTTAAAACGGCAATTAATGATTATTTAACACGCTTAGGACAAATTGTAAATATAATAATAAACTATTATGCATAATAATTCAAAACAAGAAAATCGAATTTATCTAAAGTTCTAAAAAAAAGTAGAATAGAATGTACAGTACAATATAATAGGTATTTATCAGAAATCATATAAATAGTTTATTTTAGTAAGTTTATGATATATTACATTAAATATTAAAAAAAAATATACATAATAAGTTTATGAAATTAAAATAAATAATAAAAGAAACATATTCTGTTATTAAATACTAGAAATATATCAGATAATGATACTTAATAATATACTTATTTATAATATTACAGTTAAGATTGAGTGATATTTTGATACTTACTATAAATACACTGTTTTTATTAAGCATTTTTTGTCTTTCGACTACATACGCATATTTAAATCACAAATTAATATGGTTTTATTTTAAAGATATATTTATTACAGTAATCGTTTTAATAAACTAAGTAAATTGTTTATTATTCATGTACTGTCGGACTAATAAAATTTTGTTTTATAAAAAACACTTACATGTAATAAATTGTAAACTTGTGCAGCTGCTTACCTGAAACAAAACACATTATTCTTAGTTATATAAAAAGGTAAATTGGTGCAAAAAGATATAAATGAAAATAATAAATCATGGATTAGTTGTATACATAGTATATTATATAAACAATAAAATACTTTTTCCATTTATCACTTTGAATCTTAAAAATAAATTATAAATATATAAGGATCGCATTTTTTTTAAATGAATCTGAATTAAAAGTATTTAATTTATTATAAGTCGTGTTTGTTTTAAAATTATTGCCACATTTGTATAGTATCTTGTAAGAAAACATGACTTTTTTCCGCTAAAAAGTATTTATTACTCATATCAAAAGCTATATATTGCAATGTCTTGTATACAGTAGTTAACCGCAAACTTTTTTAAGTACAAATTTTTTTCAATTTTTATTCATAAAATTATACATTTTTATAGTTTAAAAATACATAAAAAATATTTTTATTTATTAATAGCTTTGGTTATAAATTTATACAAGCCTAATAACGTACAATACAACTTAATTAATATACAATTCTTGTTACTTTGCGTGAGAATAGTTAGTAGACCCAAAATCCTAAATAAACTAATAACTTGGCCAATTAACTAAAAATAAACTAACGTTTGTTAAGCATCCGACCCTAAGCAATAATAAATACATGGAAGGTTAACTAATATTTTATTTATGCTATATATCAAACTAAATTAATTAAAACTGGGTGATTTGTAATAATAGGACTAAATCTTTTAGATGTTTTAAGTATTTGTTTTTAATGCGCAACTGTATTCTTTCAGGGAAGAATTGTTGTAGTTGATTATTCCAGTACATATAATTTTAATCTTTAATTAATTAAAGAATAGAAATGCATCAATGGTTTTTCAAACAAATTACTGTATTGTATTACTTACTAAAGATAACATAGAATTTAGTTAAGTATTTATTTAATTAAATTAAAATTTATTTGTGCGTCATTATTTCTGCATTTCTGAGACGATTTAGTAACTAATCTAATCTAAATTTGTATATTTCAACTTGTCGACCTACATCATGGATTACACTATGTAATTTAGACTATTAATAATGATATATCCGACGTTTAAAGTTTTTTGTGTAACCGTTGTTTTTACTTAATGCATGTTTTACATTGTATAGTAATCAATTTTTCTATTTTCCGTTAATATAGTAATAATCGAGCTTATTAAAAAAAGAAAATTTAATCATGCAATTCTTACTACAATTGTTAACAATAAAAACCAATTAAATAAAAGAGTGTAAGTAATATAAGAAAACGTAATCTTTAAGGTGTATTTCCCGACAATAGAAATATTATTAATAACATTTGACCAAATCCCACATTTATTTTGAAATTTAAAATTATAAAATGTTTTATGATTAATTTAGAAAATCTATTGCATTATTTGAATTTTAGATTTTACTGCAAACAATGTAAGTATATGAATATGAATAATATGTGCAAATAGTAGCTAAACATTTTAGTTTAATTTATAAAAAAAACTAATTATATAAAAATAGATATACAAAACTGTAACAATGTTTTTTGCATGCTCACTCTGAAAAACAGTTTTTTGCTTCTTTTTAAAAACTGATGCTTTGCGACCCAGGGCAAGAAAATCGTATGCAGCGCCTTAATAAATTAAAAAAAAACTACTTTTTTAATTAATGAAAAAATATATAAATGTTCTATCAAATTATTTAATAAAAAAATTAATTTAGTTATGCATATAAAAATATATTTGTATTTACTATTGGAATTTTCTATAAATTCTCTGTAGCTATTTTTTAATAAATTTCTTTCAAGCGTATAAACTTTTTGTGACTTTATAAAAAAAATCAAATAAGCACTAACACCTCTTTGTTAACCGCTAACTTTCAAACTTTCAAAAAGTCGAAAATTGACATTTTACTGACTGATTGTGAATATATATGTTTGTTCTATATTACAAACATACGACCCTGTTATGTAATTGTAGATTAAGCCATATTTACATTAAGCGATTAATATTATATTACAAAGCATAAAATCAACGTTTCTTAAAAAATTTACTGTTATCACTTAATTTGGAGACGCGATAATTGAGCAAGACAAATTGATTTATTGTTATTGATCTTGAAAATGGCACTAACATGGTCCAATTATACATTCTACATTATAAAAGTCATGACTATATATCCATATAAAAGTCTATCGATCAATGTTTTTCTGTTCCAAATGCATATATTTTATTGCATTAATATAATAAAACTAAAATTAGTATTTAATACACAACATTTGTATATCTCAGCCTGATTGGGTCAATTATTCGGGTTGATATTTTACGATACATTTTGCTGCGCTGGCTTAATAAGCAACTGCTAACAATGCTTTGCTGTATTATTAGAATGCAGAATATGTTTGGAATTCAATATGATAAAAGATTCAATATTAATTTTTTTTATAGAATTTCTCTTATTCGTTTGTATGCACAATAATAAAAATGATGTTGTACTATGTATTTCATTTTATTTTGCCTGCAAATGATTGTTAGAATCAGATATTTATTTCAAAAGCTCACCGAATTGTGGTATAATGGGTAGGGTAGCAATCAACAAGCCACATAATCCTACAGGAAACTGTATAAAAGCAGCTTAATGGGCGGTAGTGAAAGTGCTATCTATGTTTAATTTTAATGCTTGTGACTGGAAAAGAGATACAATACTATGAAAAATCAATATTATAAGAATGACTAAGAAACGTTAAATTTTAAACAACCTAAAAATAATAATTTTATTTACATTAATAAATACTTCATAATATTAAATAAATAAATGTAGTACTCAGTTAATAACTTCTTGAAAAACTGTTACTAATTATTTAAGATTACTTATGCTGGAATTCATGAAAGCCAGTTAAAGTAACGGTTGATTAAATTTGACAACCGCAAAACTATTTATAGTAATGCTTCCACAAAGGCAAGTTTGACACAATATATAACTATCAGAAATAAAAAAAAAAAATATTTGTAACTATCGCAAAGTAAATATCAAGTATTTATATTGAATTAATAAAATTAATTTTGACAGTTGAGGTTATGTCGTCACATTTAACGCTGATTAACGTTAATCAGCTTTCATGAATTCCACCATTACTCTATTGTACATAATAAAACAAAGAAAAAAAAGCAATGGCGAGATACCAATAAGTATGTGTTTACAGCAAATGCTATATTTAAATAGGCAAAAGAAGATATAAGTAAAGGTAGCAAATAATATAAAATAACAAAAAAACCATTTCTGGTCACGACTTTTAGGTCTGTTACAATAAAAAAAAAACTAAAAAACAAATCAATTCAATGAAATTGCCATGAAACTTGAAAAAAAAATCCTTGCGTTTAATACACGGTTTTTGAAGTTTTGCCACGGTATGTTGACATAAAGACCTACAATTTGTAAAAAAAAATTGAACGTTTAAAGACGATTTCTTATGTGTCGCAAAAATACGGTTACCAATGAGTTTTTTTATTTCAAAATAATTATTTACTATATAACAAGACATTTAACTAGTCTTTTAAAAAAACACCCCATTAAATATGCAAATATGTATATCAATATTAGCATATTTGGCTTTTAAATAAATAAAAAGATTTTCAACTAGAACTTAGAAGTCGTCTTCAAATTTATTTTTTAAAAACAACAACAAAAAAATCAAATAAAATGCAATTAAGACAATTTTTAAGGTTAACATGCATCTGAAGGTCATCCTTGATAAGTTTCTTTCTTAATGTCCCTGAACTTAGTAAGTTAGAACTAAACAAATTTAAAAACAATTTAAACTATGCGATTTTGCAATAGGTTTAGCACACCAATTCCTGTTATACAATCCAATTTTGTCTAAAACTCAAACAGAAATTTAACCTCAACCTATTCGTTGTATCCAATGAGTTTTCATAATAGAGTTACTACATTTTTTTAACAAAACCATGTACAATGCAATAGTAAAACCTGAGCAAAAAGAAAACTCAGCAGGACTTTTATGAAAACCGATAATTTTATGGCATTAAAATTTAATCATACATAGACTATAAAAAACGTAAAGAAAGTTTAAAAAAGACGAGTGCTAACGAAATTAGTTAAAATTAAAAACTATAAATTTCAGGAACTCTGGAAAGAACTCAAATTCCAAATAACTTAGTAGATTATTATCAACCAAACTACAAAAAACGAGTAAGAGTGTAGCCGCAAAACGTAAGCGTAAAAAACACCAAGTATCAATGTTAATTGACAAACAAGTTCTAAGAACTCATAAGATCAAACATACGACTTTTTGATGCTATAAAAAAAGGCATAGCAAACAATTGTACGGGTGGGTGTCCATTTCAGGTCAAACTACTTGCTAAAAAATATTATCTGTTGTTAGTGACCAAACAATTAAATATCATCTTTTTCTTCTTAAACAAAAATACTTCTAACGCTTGCTAAAAAGCAAAACTTTTACTTAATTTCTTAATAACAAGCATGCACGCAAGCTTGCGGAAACCCCAAAGCTTAATTACAAGCAAATAGTTTGAATTGTAATTGAGTTCTTGCTTATCCACCCCAGCGTCAGTTATCAATGCATCTTGTGACGTTGTGACTACTGACGTTTGCAAAGATGAGACATATTAATTTTTGTAGTTTGGAAGTTAAATTTAATGGCTCGAAATAATAAGGCATTTAGTCATTTCCGACTTTTTATTATAAATCATGTTAAAATAACAGTATAAACTACTAAAATTAATTTTGCTGCATAAAGCAATATCATAGATGAAGCTACTGTATATAATTATTCGTATAAGGCTGCAGTCTCACTGCACCACCCACCGCCACCAACTAAAATTCGAACACGTTAAATCATATGGCGACGGTCCCACTGATTCACTATTCTCGCCGGCATCTGTCATTTGGGAACCACCGTTTCATAATTTCAAATCGGTTGGTGGTATCGCGGCAACGGTTGATCGTCATTTGAAACATACTAACTTGATATATTACAAATCAAAACATAATCTGTCATTTTCGCTTTGATATTTGAGAATTTTAAAAACGGTAACATGGAAGAAACACGGACACTATCCGACATTAATAAACTAATTACATTAGTAAATGAAAAGCCCAAAATAAAAATATATAAATATAGCATTCTTCTACTAACATAGAAATGAGTGGGAAATTTAAATATTTGGTGGTCACCAGTGGCTGCAGTGAGACAGTAGTACTTTTTGGTGGTTAGTGGCAAACGGTGATAGTTGGTGGCGGTGGTGCAGTGAGACTGCAGCCTTACCCATAAAAACTGTTGTCAAAAATTTTACTCAAAACGGTACAAGCCAAAATCAACATGTTATCATCTCGGAAAAGATTATTTGATTATAACAGTGAAAATAAAAACCTTAATGAACCGTTCGATTCCGATGATAGTGCTAAGAACAAGTATTATGATATATCAGATAATGAGTTGGAAAACAGTAGAAAAAAATATTTAAGTGGTACTGCGACAAATTAAAAAAATCATCCACCATCAGCAAAAAAATTAGTAAAAGAAAAAACACGGAAAAGAAATTGTTTCAAAAAAAATCTGTAAAAGAAAGAGAAGACGTGACATGAAACGTTCATACACAACTAAAACAAAAAAGTTAGTAAAAAGCAAAACAAATGGATAAAAAAGGATAAATTCAATTTGTTTTGAAATTTAGCAAATTATGATATCCAAAACGATTACCTATTTTTCTCAATAAAATCTGAAAAACCAAGGCGCAGATAAAAAAAGAAGCATAAAGTTTCTAAAAGAGACTGTACAATGCGTTATTTTGTAAAAGTCAATGGTGAAGATGTTTTTATATGCAAGCAAGAATCTTTGGTTTGCAACGTTCACAATAAAGAATTCAATTATTGGCCTATCAAGTAAAGCAAAACAGTATACTAAAAGAGATTAAAGGTACAAGCATTTGAATTGATGTAATAAAATCCCAGACTTTATTACCCAATCCGCAAGAGATCATATCAACGCTATACCAAATTATACTAGCCATTATAGTAAACAAGACAATCCATTTCGAGTCTATTTAAATCAAGGATTATTATTTTGATTGTTGCAGAGAAAATAATTTAAATCCTGCTTTTAAAAACAAGTATAAATTTTTTTTTGTAAAGAATATAATATCGCGTTTAAACTCTTTTGTACTGACATATGTAAAACGTGCAACTGTCTGAACATACAGATTGAATCTAACAAAACTAACGATTCTGTTGGCAAGTTTAAAACTAAATTGACATTACATCAGGCAAGAGCTCAATCAATGCAAGACAACCTTAAGTTGGCAGTAAAAGATGTACTAAATTTTGACCTTCAACAAGCACTTCGAATCCAAATCTAACAATAAAGCTAGCATTTTATCTACAAAAATTTTGGATTTATAATTTGGCCATTTTTAATTGTCAAAAAAAATAAGGGGTATATGTGATGTGGAGCGAAGTTATTGCAAAACAAAGAAGCAACAAAACTTGCAGTATTTTTTTAAAACTCACCCATCAACATCAGACAAATTGATAGTTTTGTAAGGACCAAAATAATAATTATGTCCTCATGACTTCACTTGGTTAGACAAAATATTTATATAAAAATTAAACAGTAGTTTTTAGTAGACGTCCGTACCCACTTTCCATCAGACAGAGATTTTGCTATTATTGAGATATACAAAAAGTTATGCAGCAAGTTTTAACACCTAAAAGCTGGTTTGAAAATCGAAGAGATGAAATCCATTTGAAGTCTATGTGGTACAACAAAAAAATATATATTTATTTAAACAATTCACAGAAGCCATAACAAAGAAAAATATTTGTGACAATAAAAAAACTTTTTCCTAAATAGTTTATGAATATACATATAAAAAAATAATAATAATTTATTTTAGAAATTACATATTTAAAGTTTTTGTGGTTCTCCATTCATTATTGGTCTATATTCATATGTAAAATTGCCTTTTAAAAACGTTTCATGTAAACAAAAAAAAATGGTTTATTTGAAAAAACGTTGAGAAATTTAGTTTTGAAAAATAACTTTCATCAAAATTTTTGTTAAATTCAAAAATTTGCAATTTGAAGGTTAAATAGATCATTTAGACAAAAGAAAAAAATGAGTTTTGAGAAAATTAGATTTGAAACATTTGTACTCGGTATTTTTGTTGAATCTAAAAAAATACAAATTGGAGTATATTTATAGTTTAGACAATACTATTAGGTGAATTTATATAAAATTCTCTTTTAAAGATTTTATATAAAAAAAAATGGTTTGTTTAAAAAAAAAATGTAAAAAAGTTGGATTTGAAACAGCTCAGAAGAACATCAAATCCAGACCATTTTTATAAGTTTTTTTAAGATATTCTACGTTGGGTGCCACAAATAACACTTAACGTAGGCCACATCATAGGACTGTGTACCACAAACCCACAAATACTGACAAAAAACTTTAGTTTATTAATAGTAAATCTAATTCAAGGAGTTATTTTTAGTAAATTTTACAACAACAAAGAAATCAAAAGCTAATTAAGATAATTTTTGCCTACACTTAAAGACTTCTCTCATCAAAGATATTTTTTAAATGTTACCTAGTGAATCTACTTAAGTCTAGTGATTGTCTTCAATAAAACTTGATAAAAGTGCCGCTAGACGGTTACAATATTTCAATGAAAAAATAGACAAAGAGATAGAGGACAAAATAGGAAAAAAAATATATAAAATGTTTAAAACACTTTTTTTAACAGTAAGGAAATATCAAAAACCACAAAAATAGAAACAGTTAAAATAAAAGTAATCAGACCAATATTAACTTATAGAAACAAAACATGGACGGTGACAGGAAACATATAGAAAAAACAAATGCAATAGAAATGAGATTCTTTGGCAAGATCAAAAACAAAACTTAAAAAGATAAAATAAGAAACAAGATATAGAGAATGAATTTACAAATAAAATAATACAAAAAATTACGGAAAGTCAAATGAGATGATAGACTTCAGAAGAATGAGTGGAAAAAGAAACACCAAGAAAATAAAATATTTGAATAGAGATGACCCAAGAAAAATGGAACAACGGCTACAAGAAAAGAATATGCTGGGGAAAAAATAAAAAAGATAGCCAAGGATAGGAAGAAATAAATATTATACAAATTAATAACGTACGCTTTATATCAAAAGATAAAAAAAGCAATAAAATAAATAAATAAAACAATAATATCAATCGTCTGTGATTTATATTAAAATATTGAGTGAATCAAAAGTAACATTGTGCAATATTAATTTAGTCCTATTTAAAATGTTATGCAAGCTAAGAATTAAAAAAAAATATCAGTTTATATTTTTTACCTCTTTACTCTGTAGAACACTAAAAGCAAAGAATATGGCAACAGAATAAAAAAAGATGAAAATAAACTACTATATAATAAATATAAAAAGAGATATCACAATGCATCAAAAATCAAATTAATTAAAAATATATATTTCTTGCAAAATTTAGGAAACAAAGAATTAAACAGGATAAGAAATTCTGAAAAGAGTAGAGCTAAAACAAATGACAGCAAAGTCAACTTTATAATATTTTAAAGAAATAAAATTTCTCACAGATCAAGAAAAACTGTCTACATTGCAGAACACCATGCAAATAGAGAGAGAGGAAGGAGAACAGAAAAGGCTGCAAATGTAAGCAATGCGGGTAATATTTCCTCAATTACAATGAATGTAAGTAATTTTATTTAAATGTTACGCAAATATATGTTGCTATGACATTTCATTATTAAAGAAGTTGTAATAACTATCTTTGACGTTTTTTGGAGTTTATTGCGGTTGAATGTCTGGAATGAGATTTCTGCGGTGATGTTGCTATTGATTGTCCACTTGGTTTTCATGATCCCGTGTACTTGCAGTTTAAATATAAATAATTATTATTTCACTCATTCCAATGTTTGCTTAATAAAATTTTATGAGTGGGAGAAATATTGGATCCTTTGATAACAAACCCTTGGGTGGGTGGGTGGATGACAGTAGAAAAAGAACCCGCCCACAAATTTAACTTGGTGCCCGCTCACCCACCCAACCGTTAGTTATCAAGTGATTCATTGTTAAACAATTCTCTAACGTCTAAGTCACATTTGACATTAATTCTCTTGTATATAATAGCTACAAAAACAGGTTACAGTGGAAGAAGATGCTTGCTTACAATTTCAACTTAGTGCCCGCTCACCCACCCAAGCGTAAGTTATCAATGGATTTATTGTTAAACAATTTTCTGTTGTCTGAGTGACATTTGACATTCATTTTCTTGTATATAATAGCTACAAATAAATAATAGGAGGGAGAAACATTGGATCCTTTGATGACTAACACTTGGGTGGGTGGATGGGTTACAGTGGAAGAAGATACTCGCTCACAATTTTAACTTGGTGTCTGCCCACCCACCCAACTGTTAGTTATCAAAGAATTTATTGTTAAACATTTGACTGATGTCTAAGTGGCATTTAACATTTATTTTTTTGTGTATAATAGCTACAAGAACACAAGAGGTGAGAAAAACATTAGACCTTTAATAATTAACATTTGGGTGGGTAGGTGTGTTACAGTAGAAAAGGCCCACAAATTTAATTTGGTGCTCGCTCTCCTACACAATTGTTGGTTATCAAAAAAATTCTTGTTAAACAATTCTCTGATGTCTTTAAGTGACTTTTGACATTCATTCTTGTATATAATAGTTACAAAAACACAAAAGGTGGAAGAAACATTAGATTTTTTGATAACTAACACTTGGGTGGGTGGATAGATTACAGTACACAATAATTCCCGCCCAAAATTTTTGAACTTGGTTCCCGCCCACCCACCCAACTGTTCTTTATCAAGTGATTTATCGTTACACAATTTTTTCATGCCTAAGCGACATTTGACATTCAACTTGTATATAATAACTACAAGAACACAAGAGGTGGGAGAAACACTTGGGAGGGTGGGTGGGTTATTGTAGAAGAAGATACCCGCCCACAATTTCAACTTGATGCTCGCCCACCCACCTAACCGTAAGTCGTCAAAAGATTCATTGTTAACAAATCTCTGATCTCTAAAGTGACATTTGACATTTATTCTCTTGTAATTGCTGCAGAAACACAAGCGATGGTGGTTTCTCCCATTGTGTGTATGGAGACGGATAGTCCGCCTGTACAACTGAAATCGTTAAGGGTCTTAAGTTTCCCAACCTTAGGTGGGTGAAGGTGTGACTGGCTCAGTCAATCAAGGTTTCTAAGGTTTTACCGTTCACGGTTATGGTTCCCTTTCTACACCGCGCTTTTTTAATTTTTTCGGTTTGGTTTGGGTCTTCCGCTTCTTTTTAGGCCAGACTTTTTATTTGTTATTTGTTTTATAGAGTCCGCAAAAATATTATTGTGCAATAATATTGACCGTCCAAGGAAAGAAAAAAAAATTTATAAACTAAAAGTATGGATTAAGATCTATTCAGACGAAACTATAAAAAATGTAAAAAAAATAAAGAAAATTAAAAGAAACTATTGAGCAAAATAAACGTGCCAACGTGAATAGTCAAAAACAAAATATAAAGTTCCAGGAACTCAAAAAATACCAATCTACCATAAAAATATCAATTTTAAGAAACACCAATACATCTGAATAAAAGCGGAAAGGATGCGTTTTGGAATTAATGATAAAAGAAATTTGCCTACCTAATATTTTTAGATTGCTAAACCATCAACTTTTAGTAATAATTAGAGAAACTGACATCTCTAGTTAAAAACACAACACAACTTTAAAACAAAAAATACAAAATACAAGAAATAGTGTAACCGCAAAAGGTAAGCGTAAAGATAAACTGTTTACCAGTATCAACTGAGATTAATTAACAAGTAAAAGTAACAAGAGACATACTAGGTTTAAAATAAAGAAAATAGTACAAACAACTTGTGCACACTACAGCAAAAAAAAATTGTATTTGTTGTTTTTAAACTTAAAAGAAACCGTTTTTGATAACGTAATTAAACAAAAATTGTGGTCATGTCTGGAGAAAAAAAATATAAGTTATCTACTAATAAGTTAATTTTTGTAGACTATAAAAAGTGGAGCCAAATATATCTTTACAGACATATAGCTCATGCACAAGAAAAATTAAAAACTATGCATATAGAATTGTAGAGAGTAGAAAAAAAAGTGATTTTTCTTGCGTATGAAAATAAGTATTATTGAAAAAGAACCAGATAAAATAATAATATATTTCCAAAAAAAAGGAAAAAAAATAGACAAACAATAAAAATGAATGAGGCAAGAGATTGAAAAAGTGAAAACATTGAAAGTATTTTTGGTATGTATTTTGTGCTACTAATAACAATGAACAAATTAAAAAACAGTGGATCAACAAGTATACAAAAAGCAAAATTTAAAAAAAATGACAATAACCTTTAATAATGAAGACGATGCTGTATGACATGTAACATGACCATGCAAATATTAGAAGCATGTTAAATAAATATGGAAACACCAACTACATAGTATGAAATAAAAAAAAAGTACTAAAAAAATATAATAAAGTATAATAAAAAAGAATAATAATTATAAATAATTGAAATATGTGGGTTTTAAATAGTCGATAATAAGAAAATGTGTAGAATGTGTGGTGAAGCTATAAAACACACAGAACGTATTCTGAAAGAATGCGGAAAAAGAAAATGAAAATAAATCATGTACTGAAAGATGTAAGAGGATTGGAATGGATAAAAGCGGTTAACAAAAAAGAAATTAAATCAGACAAAAAGTGTAATTGATTAATTTAAAAATAAGGAAGTGAATAATATAATTAATAATAATATAAGTTTATTAAAATTATTATTATTATAATCTTTAAAAATTAAGGATATATATTATATTATTTTGTACATACTTTAACATCAATGTTAGCTAATATTACTACTTTAGTTAATCAGATTTAACCTATATTACCTAGCAACAAATATGTATGCGCCAGAGTAATCTAAATTTTATCACAAACAGTAATAGTTTTATTTAAAATAGAAAATAATGTGACTGCAATTTTTAATTTTATTTGACTTATTGTCAACAAATAAATAATATGTAAACAAAATCTTTTGTTTAATACTATAGTAGAAAAAATCCATATGTGAAGTTGGTGAAGAGAATTACATGTCAATAGACATCAATCATATTATAAATCTTATTTCCTTACCCCAGATGGATAAAAACATGGCTGTTATAATCTGATTAGCTTTCTTGATAACAATCTTTTTCTTATAAATAGCAAAATACTATTAAAATATTTATTTAATTATAACATGTTAACGATTTAAATTAATAAATAATCCAAACAAACAGATTAAATAATCTACCCATATAATCAGATTTGTAATTCATTTCTATGCAGAAAAGCACACCTTTAATCCTATTATCCCTGAATTTAAATCCATTCATACAACGCAAAACTTTTTTTCAAAAAATAAATTTCGAATTCCCTTTCATAGAAAGTGTGAATTTAATTGAAACATTTGGCGGCACATAAAAAGAGAATAAAATGTTCAATATAGATTTAAAAATCCGGTCTAGACTGAGAACCACGAAAAACCGAGTCGCTGCGTCAATTTATTTTGCTTTAGAACGATTATAAAACGATTTTTTTTATAATGGAGCTTTTATATCGGGTATTTATTCAGACAGCCTCAATTAATCAGACCTAATTAGTTATTTGAAAGAAAAGTTGAATTTTATGATTATAATTAAAATTTATATTTTATTTTGATGAAAATAACATATTTAATGTAAAAACGTTCTATATAGAAAGTTTACTTTAAACATTTTTTTTTTATCAGAAAGAATTTCACAAAAGTTTTCCAAACAATGCAACTCCTTGTCGAAGTGTCTGGATTTTTTTTACTATCTAACATAACAGGAAATTTGTATCCCAAATTCTTATGTAACAAGTTTTTTTATTCGAGTTTTTTATTGTACTATAATAATCAAGTTTACTACTAGTGGGATCCATATCGTTCATAATAATATAATTATCTGACCTGACACAATCAAAATTACTGCAATCCCAATCATAACATCCGATCAAATCTTAACTACGTGCATAATTGCCTTTTGAATTACCATAGAAATACGGTTTGTGTAATGTATCGAATTTCATAGTTAGAAATCTAATAAAGATGTCAGTATTATAACTATAACATAAAAATTGTATATAAAATATGAAATTTAGAATTTAAACAAAATCTTTTTACGTATTTTTATTGAGCCAATCTAAACACGAATAATAAAAGCAACCCAGAACTTTCATGGATTTAAACATTAAAATATGATGAATAACATAGATGTGGCCTATGCCTCCTTGCTAAGTGATAAGATGCTAACACTCCCACCGTAATAATATACTTGTGCCTCCTGGGTAAAGACATAAATATTCTGAAAGTTGTGACACTAATATGTAACTAAAACAAAATCCTTTGAAATCTCTCGCAGACGATGGCCGTAAAGCAATTTAACCAACTAGAATGGTTACATAAATGTACCGGTTTAAAATACTTTTCAATTAAATATATATGATAGGTACAATTTTTTTTTATTATAGAAAATATTAAAATGTATTTTTTCTAACTTTATGAAGTTTTAATGTTAAAATGCACTCTTTCTTCTGCAGTGCGTTATTTTTTTTTTAAACTTTATGCAGAACTAATTTTGTGTTATTACAGTCATAATATAAAGAGTGTCACAAAAAACGCTAGATTTAATTTTTGAACTAAACACAATATTTATTCAAACAGTAATAATATTTTAAATTTTATTTGCAAAAGAAATTACTATTTTTTAGATTATTGAGTTTGAATTTGAATATTTCATATAAAAAAAACATTTTTGTACAAGTATGAAGTTGGATATGTTAACTTTACATTTATAGATTTTTCTTCAGAAGGAGGTACTTGAGCACAAAATTATAATGTAGCCACAATTGGTTTTTAAAAAGTTTCTAATATCATGTTTTACACAAATTAAAAAAAAGTATAATAGGAAAACTAGATGGTGCAGATGTATCAAAAATGTTAAGTATAAAGTTTTAAATTTATGGTTTAGAAGTATTATTAGGATGCAGTGGATTTATAAAAAGTTTTTTTAATTTTCTTTTTAAGCATTCAAAAAATTGGGAATTTTAGTAGATTGTTAACTCAATCGTTTTTTTTTTAATAAGTAGGTAATTGTTCTTTTCATTCAACAAAAACAAAGCCGTATAAGAAGTCGTATAATGAATATTTCCAGTTGTATTTTGATGGCAATTTAGAAATAGTCTAGTTAACTTCGGATGTTTATATTGTCATTAGAGTGTATGTTAGTAAAATAAGGCATCTAAAAGTTGCAAAAACCGTAACATTAATTGAAGAAGGGCACAAGTATTGTCATGTAAGACAACTTTATGCAAGCCTTTTTGTTGTAACTGGATTTGGAATCACCATTTACAGACAAGATGTTATAGTAGAAAAGCTAGTCAAAAACGTGTTATAACTCTTCAACAAGATAATATTTTGCACAACTGTGCACTTAGATAATATACATCTACTGATAGAGACCTGTAAAATGATCTCAGAATAGTTAGTGGAGTTTAAGTTTGCACGGAAATTAAATTAATAAATAACATTAAAAAATTAAATTTATGAAAAAATATTCTAACTAAAAACATCCATAGACGCGTTTTCAGGTTTACCTCTCATCAGTATGGCTTTATTTATTTAAACTTAATAATTGATTTTTAACTTACTTCGTTAACATCGTTCACCACCACAATTCAAAGTGAATATTTTAAAGGGTGTATTGACTATTTATACTAACTGACTTAATGACTTTATTTAATGGCTATGGTTAACAGCATTTTGAGAATGAACAAATAAACTAAATATTTCGGGATATTTAGCTGATGGTAATGACATGAAAATGAATTAAAAAGGAAATTTGAAAATTAAAAATAGAATAAATTTTTTGCATAAATTATAATTACTATTATACAATTTCGTGTATATCAGAACATATATAAAATATATACCTATTTAATTAGGCTTTATTCGAAATTATTGCTTTACAACTGTCTTCTTTATATATTTTATATAAGCATTTATTGTACCTTTAATTTCAAATATGTGGAATTTTTCTATTAGTTTTCCCAAATTAACACAGTCGTGAAACTTAAATCTAAATAAATTTACAATTTTCCAAAGAATCAATAGTTTTGTTGTTAATGTTATAAATTACAGTTATTGTCATTCTATTTTTGCAAAAATTATATATCTGATAAAAAAAATTATAATTTTATTGACTACTCAAAATTTAGTTTGTCACAGCATCCTCTTCAGCAGTAATTAAAAGTAATTTGCAAAATGTTATACTATTAGTAAGCTCCTTATTTTGTATGACGTTTCTTAAATTTTATTTTAACTTTATTTAATGTTTCTAGTCCTAGTATGTAATTTTTTGCAATCATATTCGACAAGTATATACATATATTCAAACAATTACAAAGTATTTTGCTCAAGTTACACATTATGCTTTTTCTATAACTACATAACGTAGTTAAAAAGTATTATATGTTATAATTTGACAGATGTACATATATTATCTGTCATTTTTTCAATTGTAATAGAAAGTTTTTGCATCCATTATGCGTGTGTAATAAAATGTAAGATGAAATAGCATACTTTTCTTTAGCAATACCAGTTGCATAATAAATACATTATAGTAAGGAGTAGAAAAAGAAAATAGCAAATTACTATACCAATGGTTGTAGATTAACAAAATGTTAAATGGGTAACACCTCATCGTTCTTTTTTCATTAATATTTTATTACTTCAAGTTTATTTATTAAAATGCAAACCAATTTCTTTTATTGTACAAGGAAATCGGATTGTTTTTATAAACGTTCTCATCCCTTTTTAATCCAGAACTCGCGTCAATAATTACAGAAATTTTATTACAAAAATAAGAAAATCACGCAATTCATATTCTCCTTCCCCTCAATCATTGCACATAAAAGAATCTCTCGGAAACTTGGAGCGCCGAAACATTTCTATTTCGTCCGTTCCTTTAATTTCCGATATTCCCTCCGCTCATTTTCCCTTTTAGTTTTTTTTTATTTTTGGGCCGCTCTCACGACGAAAAGATATTTCTAAAGTTCAGTTTTACCCTTAATCCGGTTATTTTATTTTCTTTTATTTTTCATCCCGTTCATTCTTTCCGGTGGAAATGCAAATATGTACATTTTCTCATTCTTTTTTGCTTAGTTTTCATCTGGACCTATACTTAATTTCGTTCGCGGCTGGTTATATCATCTTCCGAGCTTTCTGGAAGCATTATAAAGAAAATTTGCATTATTTAGAGTTTTAAATTGATAAACTCGTGAAATATAAATGATAATAAGGGAAAAAGTAAACGTAAACAAGTGGCGTTTAAAAAGAAATTTGTTTTAAATTAAATTTGAATTTATTGCGTTTATAATTTAGCGGTTATTAAATAACGTTTTAGTTATGGTGGGTTAAAACTATTTCCTAACGATGTTATTAATTTAATTGATGGAAAATCAATGAAGACCCTTTCCTTTTTGGCAATCTGTTAACTTAAGTTTGTAATCATTAATTTCTTGGGAAAGTAAACAATACATCTTTTGTTGATTCCGCCCATTCAATCTGTTATAATAGATTTGTATTTTAATCTTTATTTATAAGATTTATCTCAAAATGCTTGTATAACACAAAGAGTTTTCGATGCTATTCAGTACTAAAACTCATTTGTCATTATAAGTATGAAAAAGTGTAAAATGTAATATTTTATGTAACGAATGATTTAATTATATTAATTTAATTAATATTAACATGTATTAAATTGTTTTATAAAATTGGGATCCCAATTTGGCCGCATAGTCAATAGCTCCAACCTATAATATCTAACAGCGTCATACATGTTACAAACCTTAAAAACATATATACAATTAAAAACTGTTATTTGCTTTAGTTCCGTTTTATTTCTTTTTTTTTATTGCTATTTTATTTTATTTGTCAATATTGATTTAGGAGCACTTGCTGTATAACAAGCTTTCTTAACGTTATCTGCATTATTTATTTAATTTAAATTAACGTTAAGAACATCATACAAATGATAATATTGAACAAATGTAATATCCCCACTAAATTTAAACATGATATTGGGGGTATAATATCGTTCTCATTCAACGAGACATGTTTATTTCATTATCAAGCTAGAAAAAAGGTTGTCTTGCGCAATAATAATATTTTAATTTTTTAACATTGACAATTATAACAACGTTAAAAGTTTCAGGTTACTCTTACATCAAGTTAATATTTTGTTTATTGTTATAATTAGTCAAACAAAACCATGCCACGCGCACGTTTAGACATCATATTTTGTTTATTATATTCTGAATGATGAGTACACATTCATTCGGATAAATAAAAGTTTAGTAGGTCCCATGTACTACCTAAATCTTGTATAAAAAAAGACCTTGCAACTACAAATAATTTTTGGGAGCCCTAAAATGCCAACAAACTTTGATGAAGAAAATGAACAACAGTTGATAGTTTACATGTAATCGTTTTGTAAGTTGACAATTGATTTGTAAAATTAACAGTTAACAGTTCATACAACAGTTTTGTTAAAAAATAAGTTAACAATTGGCAGAAAAACCTCGATCGATAGGGCTTTTGTATTCAACCAACCATTGTCACAATGTAATATATATAAAATCATTAATCTGTAATAATATAAGATAAATATATTTAGTACTATTAAGTTGTTACCATTGTTAACTTTTGTATAAAATATTTTAAATTTCAATTACTAAATATTAATTGACAGTTAATGTGTCAAACTGTCAGCTGGAAGTATTATAATAGATTGTCAAAAAGAAAGTTGCCAATTTACAAGTATATACTCGTATCAGTCAATTATACGTTTATAACAGTTGGCAGATTATATAACAAATTTGTCTAGAAATAAATTGACAACTTATTTGAAAAGCAGTTCATACAACATACAGTTACAAGCTTAATAAACCTGAAGTTTATGAAAACAACTTTAGCAATGTCAGTAAAATATTGAGCGTTTCTAAGCAACCGCAATTATTTTCCTAGACCGAACTTAACAATTTAGTTAGACTTTAGGTCTTTCAAAGGATCTTTCTAAAATTTTAACATCCAGGCTTCAAAGTAAAACTTTACTGATAGAAGACGTTAAAACCATGTATTTTATAAAACGCGAGTCCGAGTATTTAGGCTATTATGAAAAAAGTGGTTGTCTAGTTTATTGCACCGACATTTCCAGTCTGATAAACAAACAGATACAATCCGGATGATTTGAGGCTTTTTATTGATTCTTTCAAAAGATGCCTTTAAGCTGTTCTCTTGCACAATGGGAAAGTTTTTTCATCGTTACCGGTTGCCCATTCAGTGCAAATGACGGAAAGCTACAAAAAGTAATGCTTGAAAAAATTAAATACTATGATCATAGTTGGAAAATTTGTGGGACTTCTACTAAGACAGCAGTCAGGGTATACCATGTACCTATGTTTTTTTGTGTAAGTAAGACAGTCAAAATAAACATCAACATTGAAAGAAGAAGGACTGGATAAGAAGAGATAATTTAGCTCTTGAATCAAAAAATGTTCTGCAAAAAATTTTTGTTGATCCACAAAAAATCTTACCTCCACTGCATTTTAAACTAAGATTAATAAAACAATACGTTAAAGTAGTCAACTTTAAATAAAAGACTATTAAAGCATATAAAAGTATAATTTTTATAAAATATAATTTAAAATATACATATATAATAATTTTATATATGCATGATAATCTACAATTAATAATTAATACGTTTAAGCTTTAAATAAAAATTGAGACTTGTTTCAAATACCTTTGTAGAAAATTTCCCGCTACCTCAGTTACAAAATTTAAGGTAGGAATTTTTGTCGGTCCTTAAACAAGGAGATTAACAAAAAATCAAAAATTTGTTAAAACTATAACTAAAACTTAGAAAGATGCAAAGATTTTATTTGCTAGTGTTATTAAAAGTTTTTTGTGAAACAACAAGGATCCTAACTACAAGGAAATTAAGAAAAACATTCTACAGAAATGTATGGAATTGTGATGTAATATGAGCATAAAAGCTCACTTTTTACACTTGCATCTTGATTACTTCTTTGAAAATCTTGATGATGTGAGTGAGGAGCATTGAGAGAGGTTCCACCAAGACATGAAAAAAATGGAACGCAGGTATCAAGGTCGGTGGAATGTTTCAATAATGGCTGATTAATGCTGGTCAATAAAAAGAGGCAATCCGGCCCTGGAACACAGAAGAAAATCCACTAAACAAAGTTTTTCATCCAAAAAGGAAAATTCTACTGGAAAGAAAAGAAATTAAAAATTGTTTAAGACTTTATTCAATTTAGTTTACTATTTGTAATTTGTTTTTGTTTTTGTTTTTGTATTAATAAAAGTAGCCTTTATTTTAACTAAAGTTTTTTTTTTTAAATTTATTTTCAACATTGACAAAAAACCTTACGTGATAGAGCAAAACACTCAAAGATACTCGCGTTTAAATTCATTAGATCAAAATTATACAAAATCCTGTGTAATTATTATGTATGATATGATATGTAGCTACAAACATGGAAAGAAGTGTGAAGAAATTCAGAACCTAGCAGGAACGCCCACTTTAACCCGCCAACAAAACCACTCGGGTTTGACTTCCGCTACCACCTATAGAGAAGATTAAACAGTATCAGAATGAGCCATGAGAGATGCAGAAACATGGTTCATAAGTAGGGCTTCTCAGAGGATTCGTACTACGACTGCGACGCAGAGAACGAAGACATGCAACATATAATTTTCAACTGGCCCTGTATTGGTGCAAAACCCGGAAGACGTAAAAACCTACACTCCGAATACAATCCAATGGTTAATCAACCTAAAAAATAAATTTATGAATTTATAAAATGTATTTACTTATTTATTCCATAACTGTACTCTCCTTTAATGTCTCATACAAAATATATATATAGTGAATTGTCGGTAATTCTAATAGCAATATTATCTTTTACCAACACCAAAATATATTTAATTAGATTTTACTGGATTGAAAATTGTGTTTAACTAAAAGTTGGAATATATTTTCCAAATCTTTATTAATATTACCGCAAGCTTAAGCAAAGTAATTTTTGTTAAATAAATCAATTATTTGTGTCATCTCCGTACAAATTATAGTTGTAGTGTTTAAAACAATTAACTATTTCAGATTTATAAATAGCAATAATAATAGTCCTAGATCAGAACCTTGCGGCATACTTCATATATAATATAATGTATAATTTGGTTTTGTTAGAAGTTTGCGGTTTTAAAACTACATATGAAACACGATCTAAAATTAGTATTGGAACAAATTTACTGCATAATTGTTGAGTTATAAGAAGTATTAAAAAAATGTCGTTTTTATTTATTAATTTAACAAAAAAAACAAACAAAACTAGCAATGTAAGCTTTTAATTGAAGACGCAAGTGGATGAAGGGTTCATGTAACAATTTCTTAAAAAATGAGATTGTTCAATAGATAAAAATTTTAAGTCACTGAAATTTTTTTGTCTCGTTTATATTCTGTAAGAAATATAGAAGTTAGTAGTTGCTAAAGGGTGCATAGACAAATATTTCTCTTAATGCATAAGATAAAATAATTGTTTTTTTAAATGCATAAGTTTGTTTTCTATTTTATGTATCTAGATATAATTCTACAATAAATGTTTATTTAACTCCACCAAACTTGTTTTAGTAAATCTAACCCCAAAACACTGCGGATAAAAAACTTTATACGGCAATATCTCCGAATGAAGTCTGTGCGACATGAACCCTTTATCCACTTGCGTCTTCAATTGTCTACGGATTTACATACTGTTCTTCACACTTAATGGAGTAGTAGTAAAGCCGCCAAATCAAAAACGCAATTGATAAACAAAAAAGACATTGCAATGTGTTAGATCACTAGTTAATTAGATTAAAGTTTACATATTGTTTGGTATTGTTTTAAGTAAAAAAATAAAAATAGTAAATGCTTCAGAAAAATGCATGTCAGTAATTAAAGTATTAAAAATGATTTATATTTAATAAAAACCAATTATTTCAAACTTTGTGGCGCAAAAATGAAAAATTGGTTTTCACACAGGATTTCACTTTAAATTAATCCAGAACTACTAACATTTGATCACATCGTTAAACGTCCGCAGCCTCAACACAATAATTAAACATATTTATTTGGTGGATTCTGCAAAGTTTAGCTATATGTATTAATAGAATATTCTCAAGATCTCAAGGAATTAAACTCAATGATTGTTTAAAGACAAACAAATTGTATTCAGTGTTAATGATGCTTTTCATGTAATCTGAGTAAGTCTTTATTCTTTTCAATAATTTATACAGTTTCTTTTCGTACCTTACCAAACACATAACTTTATAAATTCAACTTTTTGGAACCAATAAAACTATTACTTAGTGAATGTACGAGTATGTCATTACTTGCAAGAACGTCAATAAGGTGGTTTAAACCTAATACTTCAATTTATTAAAAAAAAACTTTTTAATTATTTTGCAAAGTTCCAATCAAATTAGCTGAAAAGTGCACGGAAATAGAGACACTCGAAAACAAGCATGATAGTTTTAATATGCACAAAAAGATCAAAGAACTGACAGGAACGACCAGAAGAAGGCAAATAGGAGTATTGAAAGACCAGGATGGAAAACTAATACTTGATGTACAGAAGAAGATAGAAAGGTGGACAGAATACATACAAGAACTATTTAAAGACAACCGGAAAACCCTACCAACTAACACAACCGAAGACTCAGGACCGATCATACTGAAGGAGGAAGTAATCCACGCCATCAAACAAGCCAAGGCGGGCAAAGCAATGGGGCCAGACGAGATCCCTATAGAATTACTGAAACTTTTAGATGAAGATGCAATTAACACTCTACTGCAACTCTTTAACACTATATACACCACTGGCTTCATACCCCAAGAATGGCTCCTTTCCACATTTATAACCATACCAAAGAAAGAGAATGCCACACAATGCTCTGATTATAGAACGATCAGCTTGATGAGCCACACACTGAAAATCTTACTTAAAATTATCCACAACCGAATCTATAAAAGACTAGAAGAGGATATAGGGGACACTCAGTTCGGGTTCAGAAATGGGTTCGGAACAAGAGAAGCCTTATACGGGGTAAATGTACTAACCCAAAGATGTCTAGATATGAATGTAGACCTATACATGTGCTTTATATATTTCGAAAAGGCTTTCGATAAAGTCTAACATCAAAAATTACTAGAGCTCCTTCGGAAGAAAAATCTGGATACTAGGGACATCTGCATAATTCAAAATCTGTACTATAACCAAACAGCTAACATCAGAGTTGATAACGAAACCAGCAAAGATATCAAAATATGCAGAGGGGTGCGACAAGGGTGTGTCTTGTCTCCACTATTATTTAATTTATACAGCGAAGAGATATTTAGAGCAGCCCTAGAAGAAGAGGAAGGAGGAGTAGTGATAAATGGCAACATACTAAACAACATAAGGTATGCTGATGATACGGTAATTCTGGCTACTAACATGGAAGACCTACAACGACTTGTGGAAAAAACCAACACAGTTTGCAATAAATGGGGCATTAAAATGAACTTAAAGAAAACAAAATTTATGGCAATCTCAAAAAACAACAACATCGTTGACAACCTGAGAATTTCTAACACCAATATAGATAGAGTAGACACCTACAAATACCTCGGCACTTGGATAAGTAGCGACACAGACCAAACTAAAGAAATAAGAACAAGAATAGAGATAGCCAGAAATGCATTTATAAAAATGAATACCTTCTTCAACAACAGAGATCTCTCCCTAAATCTTAGAGTAAGGATGCTACGCTGCTATGTCTTTTCGATTTTACTTTACGGTATAGAAAGTTGGACACTAAAACAAGCCCACATAAACAAGATACAGGCTTTTGAGATGTGGTGCTATCAAAGAATACTGAGGATATCCTGGGTCGATCATGTAACAAACACCGAGGTACTTCGGAGGATGGAAAAAGAATGTGAAATAATCCTTAGGATTAAGACCAGGAAACTAAGTTACTTCGGACATGTAGCCAGGGGACCAAAATACAGAATTCTCCAAATTATTATGGAAGGGAAGATAAAGGGAAAGCGAAATGTAGGGAGACGCAAAACTTCATGGCTTCGAAATTTGCGCGAATGGTACAGCTGCAGTACCACAGAACTGTTCAGGACAGCAGTGAATAGAATGAAGATAGCATTGATGATTTCCAATCTCCGATAGGAGTGGAACAAGAAGAAGAAGAATCAAATTGGTCTGTTATACGAAAGAAATTACTAAATAGGGAAGTTGTCGTGCCCCTTTCAAAAATAGGGTCAACCACAAAAAAGTTTTTTTTTTAATTTTGAAAGTTCTGGGTTTTCATCATGATGTGATTTCCTAGTTATTTAACTTTTAGAAAAATTGCACGCAGTGTGTAAATTTTTTTTTTGTCACAGCCCATTCGTGTTTCATCAGGTGTTCCTTAAGGATCACATTTTGGATTAATTTTAATTTTGGTTTTCATTAATAATCTTCCACAGTATATTAATTCAACGTCATTTTTTTTATTTGCGGATAATTTAAAAATGCACAGAAGTTCTCTTAATGACTGTAATCTTTTACAACTGGACTTAGACTCTATAAACAGTTGGTGTTTTATTAATAAATTGTTTTCCAATACAAATAAATAGCAGTTTTTATAGAACTTTGAGCAACATTTCTTATCACTATGTAATTGACTAAAGCATTGGACAAAGTCACACAAATAAAAGATGTAAGCATCATTTTTGATCATAAACATATTACCATCATGTGCAATCGTGCCATAAAAATGTTGTGATTTGTTTATAGAACGTCAACGGATTTATCACCCAGTACACTAAAACTTTTATATTGTGCGTTGTGCGTTTGCATTTAGAGTACGTTTTGTCAGTTTGGAGCCCTGCTTATGATATTCATCAGCTTAGTATTGAACAATTTCAAAAGAAATTTTATAGGTTATTGTCCTATAAATTGGACATACTATCTGTAAATTATAATTACAGTTACATTGCCTCACTTCTATAATCTATCGTTATTGAAGCTTCGCCAAAAAAGGGCCGATTTGTCATTCTTATATAATTTAATTATGTTAGAGATTGATTGTCCGGAGCTTCTTGGTACTCTTCCATTCCATATAGCACCTAACTATAGACGCAGCAGGCATTCTTCCTTATTCCGTGAGTCTACCCATTCTACTAATTATGGTTTTAATAATCCACTCGGTAGAATGTGTAGATTTGCAAATAATTTACCAACTTATTTTAATTTATTTTGTGTCGCTAAGTCTACGTTTAGAAGTCAGCTGACTATTGTTTTGTTTTAATATGTGCAATTTTTTGTATACATATGTTATTTTTTGTATTTTGTTTTTTTTATATATTATTGTAAAATATCATTAATATGTATATTTGATGTAGATATAAATGGTAAATTTTTATACCGTAAATAAAGTTATTATTATTACTATTAAGTTTAAAATAACAATAACATTATTGTTTTAAAAAAAATTAAATCGGGTCAAAGCCCAAAAGACGTAACACTTATTGAATTATTTGTAACTTATCTCAAAAATAAGTTTCATCAACGTCTTTATAAGGATAAGTGTACAAATCATTTTTATTTTTATTTTGTTAATTTGAAAAAAAAATCTTGTTTTTTATGCAGTTTTTGCATTTTACTTAATTATTTCAAAAACATCCCCATATAAATAAAATTCCTACGTTTTTTTAAAAGCAATTTTTCAAAAAACCCGTTTTTTAAAAAATTCAGACAAAAATATTTTTATCTTTATTATTATTTATTTTTTATCCACCTTTAAACTTTTTTTTTTAAATTCACCTCTTGATTCTCAAAAACCATCCATGGTTACTTACTTTTTCCTCTAACTAATTTTGTTCGAAATTGGATTCTACTACAATTTGGAAAATTTGGAACCAAGCAATGATAAAAAAAACATTGACAACGTGACATTTTTTTCCAAAAAACTTGGATTTGCAATAACTTGAGTAACTTTGATTTAAAAATAAATCTAGCGGGGTTACCAAATTTTTTCAACTCATTGTCAAAAATTGTGTTTAAAAAATGCAAGGGTCTTTATCTGCCTTTTTTATTTTAAAGTGTTAAAACGCATATTTAGTCAAAAGTAATTTTACGTCAAAGAATAGAAGTGCTCAGATGTTATAGTTGCAAAGTTTTATTTGATAGGTTTAACAGTTTGCTGCATCATTTTTTTTTTAAATTTTTGCCTTTTACTTTTGTTACTAGAGCTTAAAGGCCTGGACACAAAGCGAGCTAGCATCCAAGCCAGCCTAAGCAGTTTCTTGCAGTGCAGCTACTCGCACCGTTTGGCCCCATCATACGATAATGGCAAAGGACAGTAACTCATACGATGCGGTCACAATGTGCGAGTAACTGCACTGCAGTAACTGACTGGCCCAGCTCGGTTGCTAGCTCGCACAGTGTAACCAGACTTTAAAAGCTGTCCTAGTCAGTTACTGCAGTGTAGGTACTCGCATCATTACGAATTACTGTCATGTGCAAGTCGGTACATAGCGTCCAAGTTACAGTAACATTTTTTGTTTTTACTTGCTTCTCGCAGTAGCTGTCCACTGTCTGGTCAGCAACTCGTATTGTGTAACCAGGCCATTACTCGCCAATAAGAGATGCTCGTTAGGAATTGTCGCCGTTTCAATGCTAGACATACATGTTTAAAAATTGTATTGACATTATAGTAGAACACACAAATTTACATAAAGGGTGTTAAAAAAAGAATGTAAAATATTTAAGGGAATGGTAGTACAAACCACAACAAACAAAAAAGTTTTAATAAACATGGTTTGTCAGAGCATCGGTTTTGGAGATATGAAACATTATTTATTTTTATTATTCTTTTTCCCTCAATTTTTTATTTTGAAAAAACGTGAATTTTTTTAACATAGTTGGCTGATGTTTTGTAAAATAAACATTCAGTATTTGACAGTTGTTGTTAGTGCACAAGTTTTTATTGCTTTCGCTCATTACACTAATGCAGACGTCTTTATGTAGAAGCTTATCCAAATCGCCAGATTTCTTCGCATCGTATGTTTGGAGGAATTCACCAGAGATTGAGAGATTCCGGTTCACTTCAAAAATAGTGCTATCTTTTCGGCAGACCATGGTCGGTATTTACTCCTAGAGCAGGACAAGAAATTGTAGCATGGATAGAGCATAATCCAGGGACGCGTGTGCAGAGAATAATAGCCGAGGTATTAATTGGATGGATCGCGTACTGAATATTGGTCTTTAGGCAGTATTATGAGGTATTTTGTGCTACATTTGCACAACAAAGGTTTACATTTTTATTAAAATGTATGCGGTTTTCTTCTGTTGACTCAAAAACATTTTACACCTCTCACATAAACGTTTACGCTGGCGTCCAACCGGAAGGTCCATCTAAAATAGACAATTTTACTTTTGCAGTAACTAAAAGAATGTGTTCACATTTATCAAAATCAGGAAGAAATGTAACAATAGATTGATGGTTTACAGAATATGCTGTTGTAAAGAGTCTACTGCATGAAAATCGGCTTACAGTAGTGAGTACAATTAAAGCCAATTAAAGAGAACTACTTTTGGAATTAACACAAATAAAGTCAAGGCAAGTGAATTCTTCAGTATTTGCATTCAGTGATAATATGACTGCCGTATCATATATTCAAAAATGTACTTTTTGTATCCACGATGCACCAAAACAATTATATTGATGAAGACAGTGGTGATAAGAAAAAACCTAAGATGATCACTTTCTACAACAGCCTTAAAAGTGGAGTAGATGTTGTTGATAAAATGATTTCATCATTCAATGTAGCTGAAAATACTAAGCGTTGGTGATTTTTTATAACAAAGTCAATATTGCAGCAATCAACGCATTTGTCATCTCCAAGAGCAACCATCCAGGTGGCAAATTTAGTAAAAGCCAAAGATTGTTCCAAAAGAGACTTGCAATAGAATTATTGCAACAAAATATTATACGAAGAGCAACTGACAAGCACCTACTCGGAAGTGTACATACTTGAAGCGTTTTTTTGCAAAAGTTGTAAAAGTTGACTATGCATAGAGCATAGTACGGCTTGCTGTGCAAATTGCATTATTATTTTAAACTCCAAACTTTAAACCCCCACCATTTGTGTCTGGAATTTTTGAAAACATTAAAAAAAATGTATTAGTTAATTTGACCTTTCTTTAATAAATATTTTGTATGTGCTTGCCTATTTTTATTTATGTAATACCTAAATCCAAATAAAATTAAAAAAATGAAATAAAACCAACTTTTTTTTGTTTTTTATTGGTATGCCAAAATGATTTTGTATCACACAGTATATCAGAAAAACATCATATTACACTTATTGACATAAAATATGCGCTAAATATCAACACGTATTATCAACTGATAATTTAATTTTGTTCCTCACAGACCACACCCGTACAAATGTGTTGCCAGGGCCACATGTCAAACGCAGGGTTAAAAAAAAATCAAAAAAAGATGTTTGTAGTCATTACTGGCCAATTGCATAATCTTTAAGTTTTAGCAAAATAATTTTAAAATAGTTAAAGACAGATTATTGAAATTTTTAGAATTATAATCAGTTTAAATTTATTAAAAATAAAAACAGCGCAGATACTTAATTTGCTTACTCAAGTTTATGAAAAATAGCAATTTGTTGTAACAGTGATCTGTAGTTTGACAAAATCGTTTGATAGGGTGGATCACAATATACTTTTGCAAGAACTTTATAGTTGTAGAGACTTTAGTCTTTTATGGTTTAAAGACTATCTTTCAAACAGAAATCAATTTGACAAATTCTTCAAGGTCCAACACTTTAAACCTTACTGAAGAAGCTCCACAGGTAACTGTTTTAGCACCTATCTTATTACTTTTCTACATTAAGAATTTATTAAATAATGAAGTAACCAGAAAATTTACTGTTTTTGCTGACAATACTAACATTGTTTGGTCTAGTAAAGATAATTCAAATTTAACGGCTATTATTGAATAAGATTTATTATCCGTAAAAAAATGATGCACAGCTAATTTATTGAGTTACTACACTATCAAATCTTAGTTTATTTTATATTTTAACAGTAATTGGCCACTATTAAATATAAGAGGATAAGGAAATACTCTAATCCAATCAGGTAGATTTCCTAAGTTTAAAATTAGACTACAAATTAAAATGGTTTGATCAAATAGACTAAGAATGTTTAAACAATTGGTTTTCAATGTGGCTAAAAAAGGAAAAAGTATAAAATCGTATTTATGATACGGTGCTGCATTCTGGGATTGTTTGTCAAAAGACCATAGTAACCAAATTTGTACCTTACAAAAAAAGTCATTGAGAATTTAATGTTCAATGAAAAATAATTTAATTTCCACATATTTATTAAACGTTACCTTCCTTAATTATTCTAAAAACTGTCTGTCCATTAACAATAACTTAATATACGATGTGCGGAAAAACAGTTTTTTAGAATGAACGTAAAAAAATCATTCTTGTTATATATTATAAGAACTCAGTAGAAGTTCTTTAGTTTCAGTGTTTTATTAAAATTTTATTATTGTTCAATAAAACTTTATTAAATACAAATATTTTAAAAGCGTTGTAGATCATTATTAACACTTTGTGTACACAAAAGTTTGTTGAATCCACAGTAATAATATAATTTGAATAAATTATTTTCATTTTTCATGCTAAAACAATTACAAAACTGATGTTGAGTTGCTTAGTGAGTGCAAACAATCCAATAGTTTGATAAATTAAATGTATAGTTTATTACAAATGTATTATTTTGTCATATTTTATTTTATGAAATAAATAAATTAAGTGCTATATACATTTTACATTTTTGCGACTATTGATTTCCTTGATAATCAAAAAATATTGTTAAGCTCATATATTATTAACCAAACGTTCTTTGTTCAGACTTGTTTGGAATAGGATTTTTTTAAAAGATCATATTTACTATCTATATAAAAAAACATGAGTTTCAAAACTAATTAGGAACATAATGTTCCGTAAAAAATTTCTTCACGACAATAGACTACTATTTTTGTTTTAAAATCGTATTTATATGAAAGTTAATCTTTTAAATAAATATTATATAAAAACAAAAATAGTTTTTATGTTCTATTGTGTCATTTTATCATGATTTTTTTGTAAACTTAGTTAATGATGGACGTCGTATCTAATTATTAAACAATATATTTATAACTGTCTGCATAACCGGTTAAACCAAATTATCATAATCATAACATAGTTTTTTGTTTATTAAATTAAATGAACTTAATTAATTATTTTGATTTATCTGTCTTTAAACCATGTTTAAGCAACATGGACATTTTATGCCATCCTTTTAATACTAATAACAATAACACTATCTACACTCAGCTAATGGCTACGCGAACTTTGTGGTTTCATAACTGTAAACCGGCGTCTACAGTATAAACGGTTTTATCACAGACTGTTTGAAACTATTAGAAGCAAAGACCATATAATATTAATTCTCTGCTTTATCTTAAATGTATTATATAATTATATCTTTGTAAAAAAAAATAATATGTTAAAATTTTATATTTTACTAAATAATATCAATCATATTAATAAATAATAAGAAATGCTGACTTACATTTTATGTAAAATATCATTAAAAATGTATGATTTTTTTAAGACATTAACCTTTCTTATTTTTTCCCTTCTTGCCCCAAATCCTTTTCCTTCCGTGCTGTGCCACGCTATCATTAAACCTATGTAAAATTTTACTTTTTTCCTGCTGCCATTTAGATGGCTGGCTTGTAGTGTCTCCCCCATCTGAAGCAAAAAGGCTTTAATTTCTTACAGAGGGAAAATTAAGTCGTTTCTTCTCTTTTTTTAATTAAATATCAAAAGGTGTAAATAAAAACTGAAGCCGCCAAAACCGAGCGCGAAGAATTAACAAAAGCATTAAATTTTTATAATGTACTTTTTATGTATTGTATTAAAAAGTTTTCTTCTGTTCCTTGTTTTTATGTTAAAATGCAGTTTACTTTAAAAACATATATTATCCGAAACACAATATAATTGATATTATTATATTTAAATTTATATGTAGCACATTCAATTAAATTAAAAGTTTTACTACATTCCATAAAGAAACTCATTATACATATAAAGATTTGTTTCTTACTTAAAATTTTAATTTAAACTTACAATATTTAATAATAGTTTACGATATGCCGTTAAAGAAAATGTTCATTAGAAGTGGAACGTGAAACTATGCAGTATATTTCATTAAAACTGCATCAAAGTGGTATTAAAAAAGGATTATCACGAACATCTGTAACGATAGTTTGGTCAAAAAGTTAAGCAGAAGTTGAAAGACGTCCAACAAATTATATAGCCAGACATTATTAAAGAAAGTTTCTGATTATATACTCCATTTCATCAAGTTATTAGTTTTAATTAATAACTACGTTTCATTACAAATGAAATAACTTCTAAGTAATTTCAAATATAAGGTAAAGCTTCCGACGTTATGAATACTAGTATAAGTAATATTATATAAGTTTAAATTAAGTTATTAATTTAATATATACATCAAATTCAGTAGAATCATATAACAAAAAATAAGGTAAAATATTATCAATTGTTTTCTGGGTGAACAGTAAACAAAATATTAAATAATTTATAAACCCAGATGTCTAGTTTATTCAACTAAAATGTATGAAAAAAAAGTTTGTAATGCATTTATAATAAAATGATTTGTATTATTAAAAAATCTTAATTAAAGTACAATAATAGTTATTTATACAATGTCTTTCAAAATAAAGATAATTAATGGTTCTGACCTCTACTACGTAACACAATTTACTAATTTGTGATAAAAAACATAGTAAACTGTTTTGTTATTTCATTTCAAAATATAAGTTTTTTTTTTATATTAATTAATGAAAATAATTACGACTAGTGAAAAATACATTTTGAAACAAATTGCATACAATTTTTTTTACAATTCTTTGGAAAATCATAAAATTTAACTCGTAACTGCTGTTTGTCAGAATATGAGATAAAAATTAAGACTTTAATCTCTAATTTTTTTTCTGTAATATTTAAGGTAAGGTAACAATAAAAAATATTTTAAACATAAAAATAACTATATCTGATCTTTATGCGTTTAATTCGGGAAAAAACCGCAGTTAAGAAGTATAGTAAATAAAGTAAAAAAAGTATTTTTTACTCAAAATTAATATTTTATTTCATTAATATTGAAATTGAGTCTAAATGGTTTTTTTTTTCACTCCATTTCAACACAACAAAAAGGATGATTGATTATGACATTAATAATGACAAATAAAACGTTGATACAGAATTGCAAACAAATATTTTATACGTGTGAGTGTGTTTGATTTTTATATTCAAATTTATAGTAAATATGTTATCTGCATAAATTAAAAATATATATAATTAGTAGCGTATAATCAAATATATATTAATATTGTTGGTAATCTACTTACAAAAGATTTGTCATTAATCTTGTATGCATTGGGTCGTATTCAATTATAAGTTAGTTATTCAAGTTCATTAAGATTGATTTCGTAATGAGTTGAGCTGCTAATTTCAATGAAATTTGCGATATAACTTGCAGCATATATATTTTAGAGGAATTTCTGCACATCACTGCTTCAGTGCAATTAACAGACATTGATTCTATAATAATTACCCACTAAATATACTTTAAGAGAAATGCTCAATTTCTTCGTCGATATAATTTGCTAAGTAATAGTTTTCTAAACTCACTTTGCCGGGATTCATTCGGAAGTTTTAAAGTGCACCTCAAATAAATATCTAACACACCAGTTTAAATTGTTTGTGATATATTTTCTATCAAATTCTTATCCACAAACTACTTCTTACTAAAATACTGAATTGAATTATTATAATTATAAATAAATGTATGTGAATTATTTAGTACATTTAGGGCCGGTATTATAAAGCATTAAAATCTGTAGATTTTATTTACTAACCAAGTAAATTATTTTACTTGGCTGATTTCGGTATTATAAACGTCAAATAATAAAAGTAGCAACTAAATCTATGGAATAAATTAATCATCCAAAATCTAGAGATTAAAATTTATTCAATGAATAACTTGACACTTGTCATGTTTCTTAGGTTATTTTTAATGTGGAGCAATTTCTGTTGAAAATCAACGTTTGATTGCTCTACGATGTTATGCAACTGACTTACAAAATGTTGTAGGAGATTATTGTAATCTATCAAAGGCTACAGTACATCACATCAATAACTGCAATATTAAAATAACATATAAATGCGGCGTTGCACTTCCTTATTTTACGAACAGTTAATTTAGTTTTATAATACCGGAATACGTTTATTCGTCGAATATATTTAATTTAAGATTTGTTATTCGGTGATTTATTTTGTCTTTATAATACCGGCCCTTATACAATTAAATGAAACTTTGGAAGTTAATATATGTAATTTAATATATCTACAAAGCCATAATTAACCACCACACAATATATTTAGTACGTTAAGTCCCCCCTTGCACACCAAAACGATGAACACAAGTGGTTTATTAACACTCCACATTCTTAATATTTCAAGAATGTCTTTCCGGGGTGGAAACATCTTAGGAATCATAAATTACGCAACCGTATTCATCTTGCCGTATTAACCCTAACCTCGAGGGTGCGAACTATAGGCGTTATAAATATACGTGTCTTATGTGACTGAGCCATTAAACAGTCTTTCTACTATACCCTATATGTGCGCCACTTTACTAGACAATATGAAAACTCCTGAAATTGCTCTTAAATTGAGCTCCGATCTATATAGATTCGCTCAATAAACTGAAATTTATTTCGCACTTTTTTTATATATAACGTTCAGAACGGTCTGCGTGTGGAAAAGTTATTATTAGATAATGAAGAAAAAAGATGAGTAGGGCGAGAACTGAAGTTGGGATGATTTTATTCATTGGGTCCTTCTACAGTGATTCAATTAACTTTTCTTTGATGCATTTATTTATTCTCGGTTATTAAAAATTAATTGATATATTTAATTGAATAAATGGATTAATGAATGTTTACTGGATAAATATGCCCAAGGAAATTAAACTAAATTGGCCAAACTGCAATGTTAGTTCTGTGGTTATCTGTTGTAAAGTCTTTTGCAGCAATACATACTAAATTTACACGTAACCTTTGGGTATATCACTCATATCCCGTGAGGACAATTGAGCAATATATCCTTTGCTAGTCAAACACCCAAAACGTTCTCTTCTAATAGATTCACCGGAACTTCTTGAATCTTATTTATGTGACCAGGATCAAGTTACTATATTTTTCATAAAGTTTTTATTATTATAAAATACTTTTTTGAATATAGATTTCCATTGTTTATGTACAATCACGTATAACACATAGATACAGATAATATTGTTTGTTATAAAAATACCATTTGCAGACAAACGTTACTTATTACTAAATAATTTTTTTTTATTAATATAATAATAATTTCTGCAAAAAAATTGTATTTAATAAATTTTTTTTTAAAACGCATATAATTTTTAAATGAAAATTTATTAAGTTATAAAATAAATGCAATATTTTTTTTAAATAAGTGTAAACATGTAGAAGTTGTTCAACAAGGTGAAAACTAATATTTCGTAGCAGCAACTACAATATAGCAGCGGTGCAGAAATAATAAAACTTTTTATCAAAGCATGTTTACCAAATAAAGCAAATCTATAAACTAGAGGAAGATTTGTGGATTTATTTTTCTTTTAGTCCTTAACTATTGAAAATTTAAAAACAATTAAATGACAAAAAGTTTTATTTTTCAAGTGAGATCCAGGTATCTCTTACATTTTAAATTATTACTTTTGTACCAATTAAATGTCTTAAAATATATTTATTGCAATTGCGCTAAATGGGATTCAACTACGGGTACAATAATAAAGAAAAATACCTTAACAGTTCTAAAACTATTATTATTTAAAAATAAAATTTGAATTTGTATACTGTATTACAATATTCACAAAAATTGAATTGTGCCACTATTGCCGCCGGTGAGCGATATTCGAAAGCAGTTTAAATAAAACCAATAAACCACCATTTCATTCATTGAATATAAATTATTACCCATACTTTTGGTATAACTACATACACATTAAACGAAATAATACAAACACTAAACTTGAAAGCAATTTCCTTCATACATGCCTGCCTGCCAATCATAAATACGAACAACATATATACAATGCACTTTGGTCGCATTTCAGGTTTATTATACTTTTTTTATAAATGCAGTAGGTAGTATATAATACGTCGATTTAGTAAATCAGCAAAATATCAAATATGTTAATCAATCAAGCAATAAAATTTGCAATAATTAGTTCTGTTCTGGATTTTGATTTTAAAATTAAATTTTAAAAATAAACAAAAAATTTATATTAAGTTTAAATCAATAATGTCTTATAATGAATAACAGGGTATTTTATCAAATATATGATTATATGAATATAATCTTTCATGCAAATTTAATATTAAATTATGATATTAAATTGAAATATTCGAATAAAATATAAATAACTGGGGAATTAATGTAATTCCATGTTAGTACAGTTCTAAAATATAATCTTTGTTTATGGTTATTTTAAATAATTTAATTAATCAATCTATTTATAATTAACTTGTTACTTATTCACGAAAAGAAATTTTTTTACATGTTACATTTTATTATTATTAAATAAATTTTATTAAATTTTAAGTATACATTTAGTATATAATTACTTTCATAAAATCTAATTTTCAAAATCAAATATGATCAACTACAAAATATTCAGTAAACAATAGAGAGTTATTTTTAACATAACTAATTGCGACTCGATTGGTACTTGAATACTTAATAAATTCTAAGGTTAGGTAAGTCGACGCGGGACTTATAAACTATATGCTTAAGCATAGTGCGCAACAAGTTTCTAAATAAAAACATTGACATAAAGGGTTTTAGCTACTTTTTTAGGCATTTAGGCAATACAAACAAAGGACGTTATTTTTTAATATAATAATTGTTAGATTGGGTGATATTAATTTATTTAATAAGATCTTTTAATGTGTCAATAATGTTTTGGTAAGTATGTTTTGTGAAATAAAACATTATTCTTTATGCTGTGGTTGTATATACCAAGTTGTAGAGTAGAGTTTGTTATAATCAGAAGCTAAAAACAAAACAAAATACTATTTTTAATTATTTTTTACAAAAACCTATTAGACCAAATCGTAGAGCAATGTAACCTATAAAGTACACAACGTGATCTAATGAAGTTTGTTCAATTATTTATATGTCAATTTTTGGTTTGTTTCATGTTAATACTGGTCTATCACATGTAAAGTTTACAAGTTGCGGTTTGCTTTTCAAACAACAATAGAAATTTATAAAACGACATTTGTTTCAAAAATAATAAAAAACTCCCCAAGACAAAACGGAGCCTAATCAAAACAAATGATTCAAAATTAGACTAGTTATTGATATCACAAAGCTATGCAAAAAAAAATTTATTTATGCAATAATCGAGAATTGCTGCATAATTTTGGAGTATATACAAAAAATTTTGGTTTAGTGCCAACATAGTTTTACAATTAGCATTGACAACACCTAAAAATCATTATTTGGTTTGATTGGTAGCATAGGTACCATAAGATTAAACAGTATTCTAAAAATAACACTCACAAAAACAAGATAATGATACATATGAAAAAAATTTATTAATTTATCTCTAGCATGTGTCTAAATACGGTAGAAAATTGATATGCTACTTGATGAATTGAAAAATAAAACCTTTTTAAATTTTTTGGCATTTTGTTCAAAAATAGATAGACAATTAAACAGTTCAGTTGAAAAAGAATATGACAATAAAAAAAAACAAAAAACCAATTACTCAGTCTAATTTGCTGATGTTTTGACTTGTTAACAAACGTTCAGAAACATACTTTTTTTTTTATTAAAAAAAAACTCAAAAAATTTGATTTTCAAATAATATTTAATTTTAAAATTATCCTAAATTAAAAAAAAGCAAAGTAATTTTTTTTTAATAAAATTAACTTTTTTTAATTTGAATAAAATAATTTTAATTTGAGGGCATTAATGGCAAATCGATCTGTAGCCCTCTTCTTGATTATAATTCGATTTTATTCCTAAGTTTCACTAATCCAACACTAAATATGTTGCTGAAAGATCCTTTCTACGCTCCATCACTAAAATCCGGCATCCAAATCATCTTTTACATAATCCATCCAACAAGCTACTATATGACAAAATAACGATAGTCTCATTAGACCAACGATTACAAATGCTACATTTAAAATTTGCTAAAAAAATCCTAAAAATTACGAAATCCTAAATATCTTAATAATACCTAGAAATCCAGCAATTGTATTCAAATTTAAAACCCCATCCCAATCACTTTACCAAAATATCCGATCCTTGACTAATGACATGTAAGACTGACGTTTCACTTATGCATTCATCATCATCATCGTTTTTTTTTTTTATTATTATTATTTTTTAACTAATTGTATCTAGTATGTATTGTATAAGACTCAGGCTGAAAGACTACGGTCGATGACCATTTCACAAAAGGTTTTTTTTTTCGTAACTGTATTGTAAATAATGCTATATACTTCTTGTAATGTTTCTTATTGTAGATAAAAATGTTTATATTTAATTTGAAAATAGCAGAAGCTAAAATATCTGATTCAATGCAATGCAAATACATGTTAGATGAATGTTCACATAATAATACTACTAATTTTGTTAATAAATTCTACATTCGTTTTGGCAAGTTGCACAACAAGATAAAAAAATCATCTGCCGTCATTTGAATTTCCAAAACAGGGTTTAAGGTCGTCCACGAGAAAATAGGATAATTCTTTAAATTGCTTTTAGATATTTTGTTTGGTTTCTGAAACTACTTTACTATCCTTTGCCTGCAAATGAAAAATATAACTTGGCAAAATTGCTATACAAACACCGGAACAATTTTAAAAAATCAAACAGGATTTGCGACAAATTTGTTGCTAAAAATAAATCCAGAGAATAACTTAAATAAGCATGTTCATTCTGATCTTATAATTACTCAATTAAAACTACTCAGAAAAGACTATCAAGTTGCAATACGGTTAGCCAAAAAAAAACACATGATGACTTTATTTATAAATCAAATAATCCTCAAAGGGCTATGTGGCAGGTAATCAAATCGCAAAGCAGTAGCTATAGCATTAACAATAATAAATTTTTCACACCGGACCAGTTTAATAATTATTTTGTTGACATAACTCCGACTATTTCTAATAACTTATCTGCAAGTGCTACCAGTTTTATAGGTTACGCCAACAAATCAACGCAACTTTCAAATCAATTTAATTTTAAAGAAGTTACCTTTATTGAACTACGTGATGTCGTATTAAATTTAAAAAATTCTAATTGCATGGATTGCTACAATATTAATAGCAAAATAATAAAATCAATTTTAAATATTATTTTGATTCCCCTAACAAAACTTATTAATGAATCAATTATGTCAAATCAATTTCCAAGTGTTTTAAAACTAACAAAAGTTATTCCAGTATTCAAAAAGGTGAAATTGTCTGTAGTACTAACTAACTAACGCAACATTTGGAAGTAAATAATATTTTATGTGAAAATTAATATTGTTTTTGCCGTCATAGACCTACAGTATTTGCAATAAATCATTTAGTTGATGAAATTTTAAATGGATTTGAGGTTGGTAGCCATACTTATGCTCTGTTTTGCAATTTGAGTAAGGCTTTCGATTGTGTATCACATCATATTTTAATTAACAAACTAAAACATAACAACTTTAGTAAATCTAGTATTGATCTTCTGTCATCATATTTGAGTGACCGTTTGCAATATGTAGCAGTGAACTCTATAAATTCAGAAACGCAAAATGTAAGCATGGATGTTCAACAAGGTTTTGTTTTAGAACCAATTTCATTCCTAATCTATATTAATGATGTGCCATGTTGAGACACCCAAGCCCATTTTACACTATTTGCAGATAATACAACCATTGTAAGATCTAATAAAAATATAGTTGAATTAAAAGTAGATGTGTGTAATACACAATCAATTGTAAATGATTGGTTTTTATCAAACAAGTTAAATCTTAACGACTGTAAGACAGAGCATCTAATTTTCTCACTAAGACAAATTAACACCAACACTGAAGTAGTTAAGTTTTTAGGATTAATGCTAGATTATAGACTTACTTGGATAGCTCATACTACCTACGTAAGCTATAAAATTTCTAAGTATATCTATCTATTGAGAAAATTAAAAACTATTACTTCACAAAAACTATTGCTCAGAATTTATTCAGTCGTAAAATACGGAATATTAAACTGGGGTCATGTACCTATCTTAGCAAAGGTTTTTTAATATACAGAAAAGAGCAATCAGAATTATAAATAGTCTAGGGTATAGATATGATTGTAAGCTCAGTTTTATTGCGTTGAGTATTTTAACGGTACCTTGTGTTTACATTTACAAATGTCTCTGTATATTAAAAATAATTTTAACCAATATACCACACAGAGTTCTTTGCATAATTATGCTTTAAGGCAAAACAATCATTTAAGGTTTGACTTTAAACGTTTGCTTAAAAGTAGAAATGGATTCAATTAGTATGCGATCAAATTTTACAACAAGCTAGCTCCATATACCAAAACTTTAGAGTTTAATAAGTTTAAAATATCTATCAAAAATATGCTGATAAGTAATGCCTTCTATACCTTTGATTTTTTTGAGCATAATTTTGATATAGTTGAATAATCTATGTATTTTATTAATAATATACTCGTTGAAACGCTAATAACTTTTTAGTAAATAAAAAAAAAACATAAGTTCAAGTTTAAAAGTTGTATTTGACAAATTGCAACATGTTTTACTGTACAGTGTCAGCATTAGGCAGCAGATAACCAATAAAAAAAGCTCAAAAACTAATAAGTTAAAAAGTTTTAAACGTTTTTAAAATATTATAAAAAAGATTAGTCAATAAGTTATTAAATATTAATTAACGGCAATTTATTTAAATCTGTCTGATCTGAGAATAAAATGTTTATTTATTTTGTTTTTTATTTATTACATTTATATATAATTTTTTTAATTTTATCAATGTTTGACTCTATTAAATGACATAACATATATTATGTAAATGTTTTAATAATTTGCATAATTTTTGTGGTTTGTTAAATGAAAAAACTTTAACAAGAAAATAAATAAACACAAAACTAAAATAAACTTGCATATACGTTTCAAAATTTCTTAAGTTGTTCAGGCTTTTAAAACGTTCACGGCACGTATTTATCACATACAATAGACACAAAAAATAGACATACACAAAGAATATGTGCTACATACCTATCTAGACCACAAAACATGACAACACTGCTGGGTCTTAAACCGTCGGTTCTACTGTCTGGGACTAACAGAGATTGCCAGGCATCAACTTTTTGTTTTCTTAATAATTGTTTACCCCTCTTTCACTGCTCTTAGAGTTCTTAATTAGTAAATCAAAATTACTTAATATACACACACTTACAACAAAGGTTTCTAGTGGGTCTGTGGTTGCCTGTTAAACATAGCGGGTCTAAAAACGACGGTTGGATTTATATATATATATATATATATATATAGTCAACAACTTTTACCTCCGATCTACAGTAAAATGCCGTTTTTGGTCATTGCCGCTAGAGTTCGTGTCATATTAGTCAGGACAAGCATATTTTTTACTAGATACTGTCACCGGCGTAACTGACGATTACGCCGCCTAGTTGTCCAGAGTCGGAAGTGTCGCCCCACCCAACCAGCATCTGCTTAGAATTGAGAATTTAGCTCAAAAACGTTCTCGCTATTGCAAAAACCTGTCCCTTGTTTTTATTGTTATTTGTCATTATTTTGTAATCACTGTCTGAACCGTGTTTTATATTTACAATTGCCATTTTGTATTTAGAGTTACAGCGTGAGGTCCATTGACTTTTATCTCTTTGAATTGATTTTTATATATTGTGAATATTGTTATTGCATGGCCATTGCGTTTATCAAAGGATGTGGTAATTTTTTTTAATTAATGACAATTGACACATGTCACAGAGATATAAAATGGAATTGTGAACGATGTTGAGTGGTATATACATTCGACTTATATATACTATACGTAATAGACCTTTTGAGGAGGTGAAAAGCTACTTTGACTAGACTATAAAATTAACTCACTTTTAACGACAGTAAGTTGCATAAAATATAGCATTTTTTAGGAGTTTTTTTTAACTGCAAGCATTATACGTGCACAAAAACAGGAAATTTAAATGACTTTATTAATGTCCAAAACTGCATAAGTGGTAATATTATTTTTATAGATCAATCAAAAACGTTTGATTGCGTCTCTCACAGCATTCTGACAAGGAAGTTATATGCCTATAACATTTATATGGGTTGTAAACTGCTAGTGAAATAAGCCAGTGTGTGCTTCAAGAATCAACTTTACAGCTATTTTTGTTTCTGATCTACGTAATGACTTTTCAAATTGTGATCTGAAGGCAAACGTGATCTTATATGATAGCACTACAATTACCAGCAATGATAAATCTTTTAATACAACAAACTGTGTTTGAATAAAAACAAATCGGCTAAACTTTTATTCACATTAAGAAGCAGTTAAGTTGAATTAAGTAATAACACAAAAATGTTAGGTATACCTATATAACAAATTAGTATAGTAATACCAAGTAATTTTTTCTTACTACAAAATTTAAGTGACGTAGTTTTGCGATTCGTTTTTCAAACAAATTATATTCTTTTGTCATAGACACCAGTCGTACATCATATTGACACGTGGTCATTCAAGCATTGTAGAGAGGGTGATTAACTTTCAAAAGCAAACTGTGAGAATAATAGTCAACTTAACAACATGCCTAAAAAACTCAGCTTCTCCCGCTGCCTAGTTTATAAATATTAGAATGCCTACTTTGCATAAAAAGAAACTCTGAACTATAAACTTACTGTTGAAAATCATATTTACAACATTTTTTGCAGAGCATCAGAGCGTATAATATGGTATTTTTAAATTATTAATTTTTTTAGTAGAGTCGGTTTGACCACTTTTTTAAGCATTTTGAATATTGTCCGCGTAGAAAAAAACGTTTTTTTGTTTTTTTTTTTTTAAGTTAAACTTTTGAAAACTGTTTTTTTTTTTATTTACAGCATTGATAGTTTAGTAAATGTATCAGACGTAATTAAGATGTGTTTACCACAAAAGTATTCTTTGGCAGTATGATTAAATGAATCCAAAGCTAAAACACATTCTGACAAATCCTCATAACAGAAATTTTGAAACACCATAGATGTATTTAAATTGAATATATTATAATTCTGGTGCAGATAGATACTATAATACTTGTTGGTTACAAGATATCTAAAATTGTTCTGAAAATATACTACCAATTACATATTATATTTAGGCATCATTCTTCCTTGTATAAAGGAAACGTGAAAACATTATATAATAATAATATATAATAAAACTTGATATATTTGGTGTATTTTTGTGCAGTTTAATTTTAACTTTTTTGTGTTATTAAATATTCATTTTCAAAAAAATGTAAGTACTTGTATTATAATAGAAACATTGGCATATTTTAAAACTGAAACAAACATAGAAATTAAAACCAATTGACACAAAAACAAATTTAATAATTTGAAAATATATCATAAACAACAAAAGAAATCAAAACAGGTTATAATTTATCAACAAAAATATTAAGCAAATCCGCTTTTTATCTTACCAAAACGTTTTAACTTTGTTATTTCTCCATCAAAAATACCAGTAGAAAACATTATTTGTGGCATATAATCAGCTATCAAAGGTATGGGCAATTTAACATCTGAATGTATATGCCAAGAAATTGTAACAATTCTTAGAAAGGCGTATTAACCAACACCAAACTTGAGTAAAAAAGAAGAAACTGCCTTAAAACATTAAAAAAAAAGATAACAAAATATTTATTCTACAGCAGACAAAGGTAACGCAACTGTTGTAATAAATAGAAGTGATTACAACAACAAAATATTAAAACTACTAGAAGCCCAAGCATATAATAAAATGAACAGTGATCCAACCACATATTTAGAAAAAACTACAAAAGCAAAAGTTTAAAATTTAATATTGACAAAAAAATATGTTCTAAATTATATGATTTTCCAAAGATTTACAAACAAAATATTCTTTTTCTGCCAATAGTTAGTTCAACACAAAATTAATTTTGAAAGAACTAAAATTTTAGCAAAAGTTAATCATTTTCATACTAGGATAACAAGAGAAGACATACAAATTATAAAAAAAAGATAATTTCAAGAGAGATGATGCTTTATATTTACCATCTACTTGGAAAACAGCATTGGTAACAATAAAATTAAAATCAAGAAAACCAGAAACAACTTCTTTACCAACAACAACAACTAATTTAAATGCAGCAACCAAATCAAAACCAGGTTCTTCAAGTTTTGAATGTAAAAAGATCAAATAATCTACTAAGAAACAGAAGCAAAAGAAATTTTACAATTAATAAAGTTTTTTGTAAGTTAGCTTTGACAACAAAATTAATTTGATATAGATCAATGTCATATTGATATGTATTAGGTATATTATTCCAAAAATAAATATACCTCACTCCAGATGATGGCATATGAGATTCTGGCAAAACGTCGATTAATACTCAATCGACCAACGCAAAATAAACCAAAAATAAATATTAGTAAAAATAATTATATCCGTAAAAATTTAAAACATAACAGGTATTATATTACTGTCTACATTTCATTTATTTCAATAAAATATTAATTAAATGATATTTCCATTCCTTACTGTACTATATCCTTTAAAAACATTTAATAATTTAATTCTTTTTATAAGAAAATATAGTTTTCAATTTAGTAAAAATACATTATTTATTCATGCTAATCCAAACTACCATTTAAATTAAAAACTTATTAGCAAATGAAAATCGAAATGATATAAAACTTATCTAAAATCAACAACAAAAATAGAAAACAACTAAGTAGGACACTTAAATTTGCTGTAACAAACAACAGCTTCTTCTGAAACGTCGAAGAGTTTTATTTTCATCCAATTTAATAACACATTTATTTCGCTAATGATGAAAACAGGAAACTATTGATTATTTTATAAAACCAATTACCTACGCCAAATGAAACCATATAAGTAAATATAATATTGTATTGCCTATATCAACAGCAGTTGTAATTAAACTAATACAAAGGAAGCAATTAATTCATAGAATTAATTAGTCGCTTCCTCATTTAAAATAATTTTATTAGCATTTCAGATACTACAATAAGACAATTCCACCTAATTGTTAAGCATGTATAATTAGTAATGTGTGAAAACTGGAATTATTAATTTTGTCTGAATCTGAGTGACAGTGTACGTTTCCTAATGAAGTTAAATGTGCGCAGAGGCAAAGCGTAGCCTGTGTCAAAATGAAAACAATAATTGGATCACGTTTAGATTTAACCTCGTTAATTCAATTATTGCTGATAGTAGAAATCAATTTAAAATATGCTGCAACATTTTAATTCATATTGAACTCCAATTATTATTTAATTGAAGGTAACTAATTAAATTGATTTGTGTTGTTATTAGTAGATGGACTTACTTTTATGCGATATAAACTACAATGATGTTTTATAGATAGAAGTAGTTTGAACGTTATTGGTAAATAAACATTATTTTTGTTAATAAAATAACATTTTCAATTGAAATGTTATTATTTTATTTTATTAGAAATAAAATATGTGATAACAAAGCTTATGTTTTCAAAATAAATTTACTACAATTACATTTTTTTTTTCTTAGTTTTTAAACTAAATACAGTTTCTAAACGATTAAGTTCAGCTTAGAGCGCGTCTAGCTCCGTTTGACTTCTTTTTAAAATAATTTTATTAAATTATTGTTGTGCAACTGCAAATTATATTGCTTATATCTTCAAAAATAAAGATAATGCATTACGTGTTAATATGGCCAGGCTGGCCAGACATACTTTTTTAAGTTTTTAATTTTTACTCTATTTAATTCTAAATATCAACTATACATTTTTTATTAGTTGAGTCTTAATAACTCCAAGTGTTTCAATAAAAAATATATTTTTAAAATTTATATAATAAAAACTAACATAAAAGCACCAACTTGCTGATAAGGCCAGAAAACTAAGCTATATATTTTAACAAGATTAGCAGATAGGAAATATTAAGTTTTTAAAACAAACAAAAATTACTCAAGATAATAAAACCATATATAATTTTTTGAATATCATGAACCAACAAAGAATTTTTGATATTTATATTGTTTTTTTTTTTTTAATTGTGTAAAAACTTATAAATTACAACAATAACTAAAAAGTTTAGAATTTTACTATCGTGTACAAACAAACCCATGTTTATGAATGATAATTGTATTTCTCTTTAGTGTGCACCAACAATTCACATTTTGCGGTTTTCCTAACTTAAATTATAAAGTTCAAAACTAGAATTAATCAAAACTGAATCTGGATGAAATTAGTTGTGGCTTATGTTATTTAATAGTTAAATGTTAAGGGAAGCTATATTCAGACAAAAGATAAAAACAAACCAGTTTAAACGAATAAATCAGAAAAATAAAACACCCCAATTAAGATTAAAATTACGCAAATAAATTTCAGCCTACAGATAGAGCCTCAAGAAATTGCTTTCATTTGTTTTGAAATTGATTTAATTGATTATGTTAAAGTTTGTATTGGAATTAATTTTTTTTTAATAATTTTATTCCAATTAATTTGTTTTAATCTTATTTGACACAATAGTTAATTAACATTATGGATAAATATTGATTACTTTACGTATTGAAAAAATCAACTTAAAAAGGAAAAATTAAGAAGGTTTTAAATGGTCAAAGGTTTTAGATAATAACGACATTTATTTATGTTTAAATTAAAATAAAATTCTATTTGGGAATATTATAATAAAATTTTTAGCATTGTAAATACTACTGGATTCGTTCAAAATTTAATAATAACAAAACAAAATAATTTCACAAACACATAAAATCTGCATATTAAATTGCATTCCAATGGCCAAATAGCTGACGTTCAATCAGTTGTGCATAATTAAATTTCTGCACAAGCACACATTATTCAATTACGGACCCCAAAAATATTTCCGGTACGTAATTGATAAAACAATATGCATTTTAAAGACATCTGACCGAGCACATAGAAAATTTTATTGAATATACAATTCCCACTAATTACGAAATACTATTCATAATTAACGAGACTTTAATTAATTTTCAAACGTTTGTGAACATTGGAAGGGGAATGGAATTTTACACAAATAAACTTCATTGCTTGAGGTTTGCGCCAGTCAGTCCGGTGTCTAGTTATAGTAATTTAGAATTCAATAAATATTTAGCGCAGTTTCCATTATTGTTACAAATTTTAACTTTATAATTGAATTTAAAAAGATTTTTTTGTAATAAACTTTAAAAAAATGCAATTGTTATATGTAATTAATTACGACATATATATATATATATATATAATATAGTATTCCGTTGTGCTGTATTAATTATACAATTTGCCAACCTAAACAAAACATTGTAATAATATGAAGTTTGTAGATAAACATGAATTGAGTAGAACATAAACAACAAAAAATTTCGTCTTTATTAAAAACTTTCGATCATATGTCATTGTTAATAAATAAAACAATAATTGAAAAGCTTTTCTTTGTGCTTATAAATGCGGTTGTTTAATTTAGTTTGTCAGGTGCGGTTTTACTTATCAATATTAAATTTAATGTACAACTATTATAATTTATAGTTAAACCGCCAAACGGCCAAGGTTGATTTTTAGACTTTTTTCTCTATAAATTTATTTCCAAATTTGAGCTAAAGTGAAAAGAAAAAAATATGAAAAATGTAACTTGTTTACTATAATTTTGCATGTAGTCAACCTTTGACATTTCTTTCAGTAAATTGATAAATTAAAGTTGTAGTGTATTTTAATGTGAAATTTGTAGAAAATGATAAAAATTGTAATTTAGATAATAGAAATGTCAATGTTCCTAAAAAAATAAACCAAACGCAAAAGCAATCAATAACACAAATCATATTTCAATTATTAGTGTAGAAAATAAAACAACACTGCCTCCAAGTGAACTTGACAGCATTATTTTTTTGGAATACAAAACACGATATTAAGTAACAACTAAAACAAAATTAAAAAGTTCCATCCATTGTAGAAATAAATAAAATATGACTCAAAATACATTTTAAAGCGCCATGTGTAGTTATTATAACACAGGAAACTCGCGACCTCACTATCTTTCTAAAAGGTTTGAAAGATCTTATAATATTACACACAAACACGCGTATTACACGATACACTTTAATATTAATTTATTGTCAAATTAAAATCACAATAAGTTAACCAACCAGACTCAAAAACTGTTTAAATAATATATGTGTGTGTTACTGATGATACTATTGATTGACGGCATATGCGGGCCGAAAAAGATGCTTTCAGTAGAGGCAGGAGAAAAAAATAATAAACATTTCCAGCATTGTTTGCAAAAATGTAACAGGAATAAAATTATTGATAGCAATAACATCATTTAAACCCGGTTTTTCCAAATCACTTGAGACGTAATTTATTTTATTTTATTTTTACAAAAACTGCAGCTGTAGCAACAATTTTTATTTTTTTTGTTCAATTTTTGTCGGACATGATGTGTTTTTTAATTAGTTTTTAAAATTTAGTAATTTTTCAATAATTTTAGTTTTTTGAATTTTCAAAATTGTTTAATTTTTCTTGTTGCAAAATTTGCAATTATAGCAACCAACTATTTTCAAAAATTTTATTCAAATTTTGTTGCACATGTTTTCAATAAGTTTATTTTTAAATTTTTTGAATTTTCAAATTTGTTTTATTTTTTCTTTCTACTATGTTTAAAATTTTTATTCAAATTTGTCAATCTTGTCAATCAATTTCTTAATCAATTTCCAAAGTTTAGTGATTTTCCAAAAATTCAGAACATGTTTTTTTTAAATTTTCAAAATTGTTTCTTACAAAAATTGCAATTATAGCAACAATTTTTTAGTCAAATTTTGTCACATGTTGTCAATAAGTTTTTTTAATCAACTTTCAAAAATTAGTAATTTCTTAGTATGTTTATTTAATTTTTTTTACAACAATTTTTAAAATTTTAATTCAAACTTTGTTGCACATTTGGTCAATAAGTTCCTTAATCAATTTACAAAAATTTTAAATTTTCTAAAAAATTCCTAACAAGTTTTCCGAATTCTCTAATTTATTTTATCCTACATTTTACAAAACTTGCAATTGTAGCAGCAATTTATAAAATTTGATTCAAATTTTTAAATGCTATTAAAACCGTCACAGTCAAATTTACAGCAAACACTATAGAAGCTGCCGACCTCAATGGCGCAGCGGTCGAGAGACTAGTTACGATACCGATCTCGTCCACGCAACTGACAAGAGATATTTAATTTGACACCGGCAATTAAATTAGTTAATAAAGAAGCAAAAATAAGTAATTTTAACTTTGGAAAATAGTGAAAAATTGTGAAGTAAAATACCAGAAAACCAACCTAAGTGTCTGCTGCCAGAAGGAGGCCCGGAATCCCTCACAAAAAAGATTTTAATTTTGACAAGTTGTCAAAATTTAATTTGTCAGATTTATTTATTAAATTTTATTAAATAAATCTATTTTTGGATTTTATTGGAAGTATTTGAAAATTGAAAATGATGGAACAGCCGTTTTGAATAAGGTAACTCCTCTCCTGACCGCAGTGTGTACTGTTAAAACCTTAAAAAGGAAAAATACGGCTCGTCGTATGGAAAACGTTGTGGTAAAGTTCTTTTCTCACTCACAATAGATTTGATGTTTTAACACCCATGGATGATAAACCTATTGTGAGTGAGGATCTGACCCCAAAAACTTTGCTAGTTAAGTCAACTTTAGACCAAAATGCTCCTAAATCATCAATTAATCAAAATTCTATTTCAAATGTGGTTAATAAAATTAAATGTCCACCAATTGTTGTGCATACGGAGCTCGATAATTTAAGAGATCTTTTCGATTTTATTAAGAAGCATACCAATAACAAATTTTATGTGAAACACGGTTTCAATAACCGTATATACAAACTCCGTATTGGACTACCGTTTACTTAAAGAAGCGTACAGAATTGGGGAACTGTAGTTCCATACTTTCACACAAAGGATGAAAAAACTTACACTTTTTTTATGATGGGGTTCCAGGTAAACCTGAAGACTGAAGACGAAATTATTAGTGAAATTTTGGAAACATACAAACAAAACCAAATTTCCAGTTTACATTTTGACCACTTCAAATAAAATAACTTGTAACGAACTTAATAGTAAAGTTCCATACGTTTAAGTCAGTGCCACCACTGTCGGGAGTGGAGTCATGCAACTTCAAATTGTTTTGTGAACTTTCGTAGCTTAAAATGTGCTGGTTCACACTTGACTCATAACTGCATCCTGCCCACCCTATTAGCTGCAAAGTATATAAAGCAAAAATTGCAGCTAATTAAGAAACCCGAAGTTGCCGAAGAAAACTCAACCACAAGTCAGATATGTTCCAGCACCTGCCCCGAGAGTTAACGCCTGGACCAAAATAAGAAAGGATGCCGCAGTTACGCAGAGCCAGAGTCAGCAGCTTCAGCAGCGAGGAAACCCACCTCTACAGCAGAGACGCCAAGATCTTCAATCACAAAATTGTTCGTTATTTGTATTTCCTGGCCATGACGACTATAATGGCGCCATAGAAGAATTAATCAATCAATGTGAAGGGGAACCGCATTAAACGGCAAGATCAAAATTTTGCTGGCGGTGGGGTAGCCGTTCTTCTAAAGAATTCTAACAGCTACATGCAAATAAATTGCAACAGCAATTTAGAACATGTTGCTATTAGGCTAGAAGATGGCATGACATTGATAGGAGTGTATTGTCGTCCAAATTTTAAGCTTGGGGAGGACAATGTCTTTAGTCTCTTCGACAAGGGGAACCTAGTCCTTCTTGTCGGGAATTTAAATGCCAGACATAGTACCTGGAACTGCCACATAATCCCAATAGTACATGTTTACACAACATGTCTATTGCACATAATCTCCACACACACACACTCATTTTCCATCTAATGGAATGACACCGACTACTATAGATGTGGTTGTGAACAAAAACGTGACTTACATATCTGATTTGAAGACAGTGGACAAATTAAGTTTGAACCACACACTAGTTACATGCACATTGTACAACACGATAAACAGACCGAGACAAATTGTTCAGAGACCCGACTATAAAAATACCAATTGGCCATTCTTTAGAAGGATCCTGGACAGAGACATTATTAATGTCAGAAATATTAAATAGCCCCAAAGACATTGACAGACATGTTGAATCTATAACGCTTTTAAAAAAATGTAGAAATGAAAACAATTGATCTTTTGGCAGACAAGTTACCTCAGGACATAGTAGACAAAATTCAGTCTCAAAACAGGATTCGAAAAATTTGGCAACAGACTGGCAATAGACATGAGAAAGATATTATGACTAAACTAAATAAACAAATTAAATTTGACATTAGCAATTTTCGAAACATGGAGTGAAATGACAGGATTAAAAAACTATCCCACAGGGACAATTCAGTTTGGGCCCTGGTAAAGTCGATCAAACGAAAAACAATAACGATACCGACGTTGAGAAGTGAAGACGATATTAATACCGCTTTTACTGACGTCGACAAAGCAGAAATGCTGAGGACGACATTAGAGAAAGTACATGTTCTGGAAGAAGACGTGATAGACGAGCAAAAATTACTGCTGAAGTGAAAAAATTTCTGTCCAAGTATCGGCCTCCTTAGAACAAAATGTTGTTGAAAAGTTTAAAATAAGTTCGTGAAATGATCAGAAAACTTCCACCCCTTAAAGCAGCAGGACATGACAAAATACAAAACATAACATTGAAACATATAACAAGAAAGGCAGTAGTTCAATTGCATTACATTATAAATGGAGTCATCAGGTTGGGTTGATTTCCAAAATCTTGGAAAGTAGCCCACGTGATGCCCATATACAAATCTGGCCAGACAGCTAGATCACCCCACTCATATTGACCTATATCCTTACTTACAACGTTAAGTAAGATGAAATTATTATGAAAAGGCTGGATTCTTTTGAATCAAACAATCAACTGACAACAGACAATCAATTTGGATTCAGAAGTGGACATGGGACGGTTCAGCAAATCGTCAATGACAATAACAAAAAAGCTTTTGACCAAGTATGGAGCGACGGACTGATCCATCAGATGGAGGCACAACACTATCGATCATACTTGATTAAACTCATACACAGGCAGGCAATTCCAGGTAAAAGTCAACGATATTCCTTCCTCAAAAATATTGATGCTGGTGTACCGCATGGTTCAATTTTTGCACCAAAACTTTTCAACATTTATTTTAACGACATATATGTTTTTGCAAAAACTGCTCTATATGCAGACGACACTGCAAATTATTCAGATTCATTTCATGCAGTAACCGCGCAGAAACAAAACCAAATTAATTTGAACACGCTTCACAAGTTTTTTAATCTTTGTAAAATTAAAATTAAAACCAAAAAATCCAAACGAATTGCATTTACACGTAAACTCACAAATATAAAAACATTTACACCAACAACTTTCGACTAAGATACTATACCGACAAAGCAGCACGTCAAGTATCTGGGAGTTTATCTAGACTCCCGTCTAAATTATCAACAACATTTGACGCGCACATTACTTAAGACAAATTAGGCCATAAAATAATTGTATCCATTTATCAACAAAAATAGTTCTCTTTTGGCTGACACTAACATTCATCTTTTTAAAACAGTTATTAGACCATTTCTAACTTACGCTGCTCCTATATGGTGTGGCGTAGGTAAAACTAACCTAAATAAATTACAAGTGTTACAGAATAAGTGTCTGAGAATGGCACTTCGCAAAGACAGGTATGTCAGAATTAGAGATTTTCATAAACAGGGAAATGTACCCCTTATTTCGGACTACATATGGAAATTTCTCAATTTTTTTTTTTATTTTAATTAGAAAATAATGCCCTTTTTAAGGAAATCACCAGCATCCTATCTTACAATAGACCGTTTAGAATAAAACATAAGCTCAGTTTTCAGTGCTTGCATATCTTCAACCAAAACTATTAAACTAATATTATCTTTGTAAACTTGTCTTTTTAGTATCAAAATTGATTATTTGTGTATTAACTGTACATTGTTGTATATATTGTATGTATTAGGTTTAAGTTAGATTAGTCTTTGTAAATATTATTGTAAATAAATACATTAGGTTAGATTAGGTTAGTTTTTAAGCTTAAAACAAAATTTTTGTAAACAAGATTCCAACGTTTATGCGGACCCTGTATTGTTTAATAATCAGAATAATTTTTAAAAATGTTTTTAACTTATGAATGATGAATGATTGTGTGAATGAAAGAAGAATAAAGCTGTGAGCGAATGGACCATTAGTATATAATGTTTTATCATATTTGTTAAATCTACTTTTATATTGTCCAGTTAGTTGTTGAAAATTCTTTAGTTAAGAAATGATTTTTTTACTTTATCTACTTACACTAAACTTTGTTGATAATAAAAATTTACATTTAACACATGGTTGTGACTTAATAAGTGTAACACTTGAGGCCAAAAAAAAAGTCTTGTAATTGGCATTGGTTTTAGTTTATTTTAAATACTGTTTAATGTTTCTAAATTGTGTTTATTTCTTTTTGATATTTCTTACTCCCGTTTTGATTGTATTAAAATTTTCCATTTTGTTTCCAATTTCTACTTCCTTGGTCTATTCATTGATTGTTGGTGCTTTTACCAAAAAAAATTGTACTCTTGCAATTTTTATCTTATTTTGTTATTATTATTATTTCGCGTTTTACAGCTATTTTACATCGCCCCATAAGTCTTGTTTGAATAGGGTTGATGGGACCAACGGCTTATTAAATGACTTCCGAATCACCCCGGTGGATAAAAAGCAAGTTATTATTTTAGTCATATTTTGGGGATCGAACCCCGGACTGTTAGCGTGCTACGCTAACGCTCTATAACTAAGCTATCACACCGACCATGCATCTCTTATTTCAAGATTTCTAGAATTTCTTTGTTTAATAGACTTCTGATGTTTCATGTCCCTCCGCCATTTATATTTAAAAAATGTAATATAGTAACCAAATTTGTTTGTATTTTATTAATCAAAAATATTTATTTATAAAGATTTGTAGACAGTAATAATAAATTAACAAAACTATTGTCATAGATTTTTATCTGTCTAATTATTTGCATATCCTTTGCACATGGCGTGAACAAATTACATATTATACATAATTTAGATCTAGAAAATATACTCGGTAAATGCAGCAAACTTGTACACGTACGACATAGAATAAATAGTGCATGTGCCGGGAATTTGAAATATAACCATCTAACAAACTCCTTTGATACACTACGTGTGTCGCTTGGCATAGGTAATTGTGAAACAAAGTATAAGCGTAATTGATTTGTTTTTTATTTAACAGTCATTTCTGAAGTGTAAAATAAGTAAAATAACTCAAAAATTATAAATGTGCTCAATTGCTAAATATGTATAAGATGAATGTCTTTCATTGGCAGACACCTTAGGCTTTAATTGGATAAACATCTGCGTCGAGAATTGCTCACGAGTCTATTGACTACAAAATCATCCCGAGATGATTGATATAATTAAAAAAAATACAAATTGCTAAGTATACACCGTGTTTGATATTTAAACACTTAATAATTTTTTACTTATTTTATTAGTTTAGAGCCGGTCTTTCCACTTCTCTATAAAGTTGCCAATAACATGTATCTTCTCGATAAGTAGAAATAGTGTATTTCCATGTACCCATAATTCTTATCTTCTCCATAAGTTAGTTTATAGTATTGTATAATCATTTATATCATGGATATTGAAGATTTGGAACTTTTACTAGATGACAATTTTTTTGATTTAGTTGATATTGTTAATCGTTAACGTAAGCCATATTTTGTAAAATCCCAAGCAGACAATATGAATTTGTGGGACAATAATGAGTTTATTAGAAAATTCCAACTATCCAAGAATAGTGTAAATACTATTTTAGATCAAATAGTAAATCAGTCAACTAAAAATTGATTCATTTTACAGAAATAATTTTATTCCACCACTTCAGCAATTGCTCCTTTTTTGGGATCTGGTAGTTTTAACATTAGTATTGCTAATTTTGGCGAAATTCATAAATCTACTTCTGGAAAAATAAATCACGTCACTAAATCTTCAAGTAGTCTGCAATGCAAAAAAATATATTACAGATATTGTAGCACAATGGCCTAGTTTAACTCATGACAGTTACATTTTTAATAATTCTATTCTATCTATTATGATGCGTTTTGAAACAGGACAAATAAAAAAATTAATATTGTTGGGTGATACTGGCTATCCCCTGATATTATTATAAACACTGACACCACAATTGACAAAACTACGCGCGAAACCGGCTTAAAAATGTAGGGTTATAGAGTTATGTATTCGAGTTCCGATATACGTTATAAAATGTATTAGTGCGTTCTCGCTTCCACGCTCGTAAGAATTTGCGACATCTCACTCTTCAAATTTCGTAAGGAGCAATGCCAACATAAAAACTATTGATAAATCATTTCCATAACTGTAAAGCAGATAAATGTCATTGGAAAGACGGACAGGCTTAAGGTTCTTTATAATCTTACGAATAAATTTATCTCCTTTATAGTAAATGCAAACTTTATCGAGAAGTGGAAAGACCGGCCCGGCCCTTAGTTATTAATTAAAAATATTGAATGACCGATAAACGATAAACTGATATTACAATATTATTGTTGCTGTGTATAATAAAAACATGAATTATTTGGCACTGATATGATTTTTGTTTTAAATTATTGAATAAGCTTTAATAGAATAGGAAATTTTATTAATTAATCCATTTCAGCCCAATTTAAAATTATCAAAAAATATATGATATGATTTTGTTTTGATAAAAACATCAGCTTTATAGTTTGTAAGATTTAAATATATTTATTTAAACTAACTAAGTTTATAAAAATTATAAATGGAACAAAGATTTGTTTGGTAACTTATATTTACAAAAAAAGATTGAGAAACAAAATACAAAACATTTGTAGAAGATTAAAAGTAATCGATACAATTTTACAAACTGATCGCCACACCAGACATGACAAGTCTCTAGGAAGATAGGACCTAACTCATTGGCGACCAACCACCCCAAAACTCCAAAAAAGATAGTGAAACAACGTAAAAAGTGTCGGTGGAAAGCCCATATTCAGCAGGATGAGAAAAAGAAGACATACATAATTTATGTAATAAATTCAAAAAAATATTTACTTAAATCAAATATTAATAATGAATTATACATTATGAACGATGATAAAATATGTCGATTATATTTCCATACAGCGAACTGAACAAAATGTAACAATTTTACATAAATTCGAATGTTGTTACAAATGGCTTGTTTTCAATAACCGTAAAGCGTTTCATATGCATGGCAGTTTTTTTGCAACGAATGCGACGGACTGCGAACATTGCCGAAATTGATTTAAACATTTTATAACAAATATATTCTCACAGTTACTGATTGCAATGCAATTCGAAATTATTTCATATCAGGAAAACGCATTACATTATAAATAACATGCAAAACTGATTGGATGTTTGCCAATGTTATTATATGTCGTTTAAATACAAAACATAAAATACGAATTGTCTGGTAGAAAAAATATTAATTTGATAATTGCGGGCTGACTTTGATGTTAATGACACGTATCAATCAAACCCATTTTGATTTTTTAAAACATTTATTTAATTAAGCAGTGATAATTTGGAGAGATTAATAATTAATTAGAGGTCGTATTATGTTTACAATGAACGCTTGTTTAGGATTTACCGTGACATTTGCGGATGAAGTATAATCTTTTAATTATGAAACCTATTAGCAATATCTGTTTTATAATTTACGATTGGAGTATTGATTTTATAATATTTAATTTAAATATTTGTTATCTTTTGCTTTGCTAAATTATCTATTACAATTAATTGTTTGCTATTTTGGGAATAAACAAATAAAGTATAATATAAGTGTTAATGGTGTTGTTTTCATGAATATATTTTATAGAATCTTTTCAGTGAACCACCCGACTATAAAGGATCGTAGGTCAGTCAGCCATCTATCATTGAACCCTTATATCATATTCCTGCATAAATAAGGAATATCCTATAGACACCAAAATATAGAATACTGCATAATGCAATTTTTTTTTTTATTTATTTTCATTCAACAATTTACATAATCAAATTCAATTTATTATCATTCTTTGTTAATAGAAAATGAACATTACTTTGCTTTTGTTAAAAGTGTGTTCGTTTAAAATACTCGGTTTGCTTTAAAATAACAAATATTTAGTTAATTCTCTGTGCATACTAAAACCAATGTATATTCCTAATTCATATTTGCTCTATATTTTGTAACAATGTATAATCTTATTATCGGAGAACAAATTAAAGGAATATTTAATTTAATTGAATCAAATATTTTCACATAACAAAAAAGTATTATTTTTAGAGGATTTTTATTAAAATAAAATTTATTAAATATTGAAATACTTTAAAGGTATTAAAAAAGTTAATAAAGTTCAATAAAGAAAGGTATAGAACAATTTAATTTGATAATATAATATTTCGACTTTACATTTTTTATCATTAATTTATTCACAAGAGTGAACATAAGATTGTCTTTCAAGCTTTTTTAATAAAAGGAAGGTATTCCAATTTTCAAATGAAAAAGTTAAATAATGCTTAATTATTGTTAAAACTTTAAGATTTAAGCCAAAAGTTATGTCAATAATAGCACCAGAATAAAAAAATTACTATTCTAGAAATATAAGGCTTAGAAATAGTAGTATAGTATGTGCAACAAGCGCAGTATGAACCTACTTTAGTCAAGTATAAACGTTGCGCACGATTAATATCATTTGTTGTACAATAGAACTAAATCAGAAACAAAAATTATTATACACACTCACGCAACAAACTATCTTAATGTCAGTGATTTAATAACCAAGAAAAATTATTTACTCAAAACAAGGAAACAGTTATTGACAGTGGAAAAATTAACCGTGAACAGAATCTTTATTCTTTATTTTCACATTTCTAACAATACAATTTGTATCTCAAATTTTTGCAAATGTCATTAGTTAATAAATAACTCATTTGAGTTTAATACACAAAGCATTAGAAAAATGAGAAATGTAAAATCTAAATATAAAATGTAATATTTGTGAATGAGCAAAAAATTGCAAAAATTAGTTTTCTAATACTGCCATTTAGTCCATTTATTAATGTTTTAAAATAAATTAACAAAGTTCAGAAGAATTGGACGAGTAATTTCAAAACTGTGTTCCCGCCCACCCGCCCGAGTGTTTTCCATAAAGATATTTGAAGTTACCACCACCTGCCGTGTTCCTGCAGCCAAAAAACCCAACAAAAGGACTGACAGAAATCATCGAGGTACAAGATGGTGATGACGTAAGCAAATTCTTGATAATAAACACTTTGGCAGGCGAGCGGGAACAAAGTTCAGAAGAATTTAACCAGTATTTTTTAAACTGTTTTCCCGACTACCAGCCCGAGTATTTGTTATAAAGAATTTTGAAGTTACCACTACCTGCCGTGCTTAAAAACTTAACAGAAAGACTAACAGAAGCCATCAAAGTACAAGAGTGTAATGACGTAAACAATTTCTTGATAACAAACACTTGGGCGGATGGTCGGGAACACAGTTCAGAAAAATTGTACAGGTAGTGGAAAACTGTGTTCCCGCCCACCCGCCTGAGTGTTTGTCATACAGAAATTTAAAGTTCCATCACCTGGCGTGTTCCTGCAGCTGAAAAACCTAACAGAAAGTTTGACAGAAGTCATCAAGATACAAGAGAGTGATGACGTAAACAATTTCTTGATACCAAACACTTGGGTAGGCGGGTAATAACACAGTTTAAAAAAATTAAAGCGGTGGTTGAAAACTGTGTTTTCACCCACCCGCCCAAGTGTTTGTCATAAAGAAATTTGAAGTGACCACCACCAGCCGTGTTCCTGCAACTAATATCCTAACAAAAAGACTGACAGAAATCATCAAGGTACAAGAGGGTAAGGACGTAAACATTTTCTTGATAATAAACACTAGAGAGGGTGAGCCGGAACACAGCCCAGAAGAGTAGGACCAATACTTTCAAAACTGTGCACATAATTATTATGTGTAACATTAAATGTTTTTTTGTATTTCTTAATCATTTGTTCCCATCCAATCTAATGTACGTAGATTTATAGCAAACTACATAGTGATCTACAAATTAATATAAATCTAGTCAGGTAACGATCCAGGTATAAAAAAATTGTATCAAATCACCTTAAAAAAGCCACAATACAAAAATTATGTTAATAAAATCCAATAAAAGTGATAAAAATGTAATATCCCTTAGAAGCAATATTTTTAAAAATTTATTTTTCAGTGTATCTGATGCTAAAGCCCGACTTCAACAGCGGATGATTGTTGCCAAGTATATAATTCTCACCCATTTTTGTTACATCTTATTGAAATAAAAAAAATAAAAATGTATATTAAAAGCAGAACGTTTTGACTCTTTTTATGGCGTTAACGACTTCACATTTATTCAATTACTTCTACATTCTTGACTTTCTCAGTCCAAGATATGTGCTACATTTCAAAAGTTTGTAGTTTGTCTAGAGTACTCAAATAATGCTAAAAACATAACAATATAAACTATACTACGGTTGTAAGGTGGCTGCTAACAATTACTCTATTTCAAAAACAGGTGGCAACTAAACTAAAGATTTTCCCAGAAAATGTATAGAAATGGATGAAACATGGATTTTGGAGACACAGACTGTACTCTTGACAAACTAATTGCAGGTTTGTTGCCCAATTCTAAAAAACCAATCCAAGTAAATGCAAAAAAAACTGAAAAAATAATTAATATTTACATATCCAACATAGAAGGTTTTATTGCAACAATATACACATTCCTAAAAAAACAAGCAATGAAAGTGGCTCAGAAAAAAAGTACAAATATTATAATATAATCATTAAAGTAACAAAAACTAAGATTTCAACTGTTGTAGATATATTAACTTAGGAGAAGGTTGTATTTAATTTTACAATACCGGCACTATTAATGATCTTCTTTACAAATTTTAAGAGCATGTGAAGTAAAGTAAAATCTGGTCCCTTATTCAAATAGTTACACAACATTTTTTTAATTAATTTTACCTAGAAGAAGTGTGCATATGGAATACAAACGTCAGTATTATTAAATCTAATTTTTATAGTTTTTTATTTATTAAAACACTTCATCTTCCAGTAAAAATATTAAAAAAAGCTTGTTGATCAATTAGTTATTAATTTTTTTACATATTACGTTGTTTTACTCTAATAAATATAAACAAATATAACAACTATTACACTGGCCAACAAAATTGAACTTTATGACTGATGAATGACTTATGTCACTTGATGTTTACTAATTTGGCGTCGCTGATTCCAAATATAACCTCATTTCTTTTCTGACAGCTCTTGTTTACAAGTTACAGCTTTCACTTAAAATTAGCTTTCTTGCTGTGTTTATTTGCTATTAATTTACAAATTATTGAGTTATCTAACTATATTTTGATATGGCATCGTCAAGAAGACATTGTGTGAATGATCCAAACCATTTTTGTTTCATTTGCGGAAAGTATATGTCTAAAGTATGCCGTTTAAATGTGACAACGTTCGTAAATGAGGCTTACAAAAATTACTTTGGGCACACGTTGGATATGAAATATAAGCCTTGGATTCCTCAAAAGGTATGCAAAACGTGCGTTGAGTTTCTACGCTTATGGACAAATAAGAAAAGAAATAGTTTCCGGTACGAAACCGCTATGCTCTCGAATGAACCACGGAACCACCATGACGACTGCTATTTTTGTTTGGTGAACATAACTGGCATTAACCGAACAAATAGAGCCAAATGGAAATATCCGTCCATACGATCGGCACATAGATGTGTCTTGAGTCCTAAGACACCTGAACCTGAAGCTTATGCTTCATAGGAGGAGCCATTTGATTTGGAGACGAAACTTGACAGTAGTGATAGTGACTTTGAATGTGACCTGGAAAAGCCAAAACCATTCAACCAAGATGATTTAAACGACTTAATCAGAGATCTGGGACTGTCGAAGTCTGCTTCAGAAATTTTGGCTTCTAGGCTAAAAGAAAGGAACTTAATAACAAAAGGAACTAAAATTTCATATTACCGCACAAGAGAACAGAATCTCCTAAAATATTTTGATGAAGAAGATGATTTCGTATTTTGTAGAGATGTACCTGGTTTAATGACTGCAATGGGATTACGAAATTATGTTCCAAGTGAGTGGCGTTTATTCATAGATTTGTCAAAACGGAGTCTAAAATGTGTTCTCTTACACAATGGGAATAAATTAGGGTCATTACCTATTGCACATTCTACTAAAGTAAAAGAAGAATATACATCTATTGCTCTGGTTTTGGACAAAATTAAATATGTGGAAAACAACTGGCTCATATGTGTTGATTTAAAAATGGTCAACTTTCTATTAGGCCAACAAGGTGGTTACACAAAGTATCCCTGTTTTATTTGCTTATGGGATAGTAGAGCTAAAGGTCAACACTGGGTTAAAAAGGATTGGCCTACTCGGGAAATGTTAGTTCCAGGACAACAAAACGTGATAAACCCCCCTTTAGTATCAAGGGATCGTATAATTTTGCCTCCATTGCACATAAAATTAGGGCTTATAAAACAATTTATTAAAGGTCTTGACTAAATGGAAATTGATTCCTTTATCTACCAAAAAAGTTCCCAAAACTGAGTGCAGAAAAGTTAAAAGCGGGCATTTTTGATGGGCCACAGATAAGATCATTAATAAAAGACACAAATTTTACGGACACTATGACAGAGATTGAGAAAAAGGCATGGAATGAGTTTGTTTGGCTTGTTCAAAATTTTTTGGAAAATAAGAAAGGTGCTGACTATTCTCAACATGTTGAACAATTAATGAGTCACTTTCAAGCGCTTGGATGTAACATGAGCATCAAGTTACACTTTCTGTACAACCACCTAGACTATTTTCCTGCTAATCTTGGGGATGTAAGTGAAGAACAGGGCGAGCGATTCCACCAGGACCTTCGTACGATGGAGGAACGCTATCAAGGCTACTGGAACGCACACATGATGGCTGACTATTGTTGGAGCATTCAGAACAGCTCTTCAACTTCAACTTCTGTAAGGAAGTCTTATAAAAGAAATTTTTTTAACTTAAGAAATCAATAAAATAGGATTAACTTTAAACGTGTTGTGTTTTATTGTAAAACGGCTCATGTGTCATATTTTTTAAACAAGAGCTGATACATAAATTTCGATCACAGATTTGAAAACGTCATTAAAAATTAGGCTAGTATCATGTAACATAACTCAATCATCAGAAATGCTGTTGTCCAGTGTTATCAACGTTTATTAATATTTTAAAAAACTGAAAAAAGATATGAGACCTTCCACATCATCAAGAGTTAAATGATTTTGAGTATTAGACGGATTCAAACAAAATTTCATATTTTCCAACACTCCATGCCGCATGCCAATCTAAATTCTGAACACATCCTTTTTTGATTGTGGCTAATAATTGTATTTATATCGAGTAAGTTTAGTTTTAAGTAATATTTATATTGTTTATTTGTTCGATCAACACAAACATACATACCAAATAAATATAAAAATAAAATATTAGTCCTATTATATTCCAGATCAATGACCTATTTACTAATTAATTATATATTCATGTTGTATAGTATACGTTATAATTAATTATAATGTATATCATCTGATTAAAATTTTCTGTAAATTTATTCAAAGAAATGTGTAATATATGAAAATTCACAACATTTTTTTTTCAGTTTTGATAGATTTATGTTTTGTTCTTACAAATATTTTGCATTGTCTATAAATTTATTTGTAGTTGTTTTCTATTTTATGTTAAAGTACAACATAAAATTTGTACGCTGTGGGGTGAGTTTTTGTTATATACATATATGATGTTGTTTTACAGCTAACATACAACTAAAACGTGAATTGCTATTGTTCGGATTAATACAGTATTTCATTGCAAATATGCAATTTTGCTAAATATACAGTGCAAATGAAATGTAATATTACTTTTATTAGAAAATTTCATTATAAAGTTCGGAAACACTTGTTTTTGATTTAAAATTAATTTTAATTCTTATTATTATTTACGTACAAGTTTTATTTAATTTTATTTAAATCATTTATTTGCTATCCATCTGTTGTATACTTGAAGGGACTGGTAATTTCTTTAAAAAGATTTATTTAATATTTAATTCTTGTGTATTATGTTATTGTTGGCTTTGCTCTTTAGTCATTTTTTGGTTTAAATATAAGTACGTTTTCATTGAATTATAATTGTATATTATAAATATTTAAATTTTAATAGTGGTTAAGAATACAAGATAATTTTTTATTTATGATATAATGTCGGATTTTATATGGGCAATTCCATTTCAAACGGACCAGAGCTAGGGGGGGGTGCGTTGAGAAACTTGCTTATGTATTTTTTTTTTAGTTTCTATAACTTATTAGTAGTTCTTTGATTGGTATATGAGGGTATAAAACCCATTAAAAAAAATTCTACGATTTTTTTAAGTATTTTTGACGTTTTTTGACTTAATCGCAATTTTTGTTTAAAAACCGCAATTTTAACTCAAAAAAATAAATTTACTAATGAAATCAATCAAAAATTTTCCGTAGAATCCAAATCTGACGCCATTTGAAGTTTATACCCTGTCTATAAGCCGCAAAAGCCATAAAACCATGTTTTTGTTCTCAGTGGGCTGTGCAAAAAGGAGCATTTTTTAAATTTTTTTTAACCGCTAAAGTTGACGTGTTTTGATGTAAATTAATTAGAAAACATAAATTTGTTCTGTGTATTTGGGTTTTAAGCGTCTAAAACTCAAAAAAACTGCAAAAATAAGCCTATTTTTCAACATAAACTTTTACAAATGCACATTTAACAGTTTTCAGAGAAACTATACACCGAATATTATTAAAAAATTTAGTTTTGCAAACAATTCTACATAGAAAATAGTCAGTGTCGTGCTTATCTAGCAAAGAAAAATCCATCTAAAAAAAAAAGTTTGTTCAAAATTTACTTAAATTTTTTTTTTTTTTATTTTTGTTAAAGATTATTTGGATTATATTTTTTTAAGTTGATTTCAGAAGTTTAACAAAGACATTTTTTGTCGCTTGAACTAATTGTTGGCCATTTTACTCGTTGTTTGATAGTTTTAGCGCCTGCGGCACAAATTTAGACTCGATCTATCGGCGCAAAAATTTAAAAATATTATTATTTTTGGCATTCAAACATAAATCTGCCTGTCGCTTGTTAAAGTTTGTTAAAAAAAGTTTTAAACTACACCCTAGTGTGTTTATAATATTTTTTGTAAATAAAAAAAAATAATTAATTTTTAACGCATTTTTTGCATAAAAATTTTGTAAACATTTTTTTCTAGATGGACTTTTCTATAGACAATGAGTACAACACTGACAATTTTCTATGTAAAATTGTCCCCAGAATTCAAATTTTTAATAATATTTGGTGTATTGTTCCTCTGAGCGCGGCTAAACGTGCATTTGTAAGAGTTTATGTTGAAGAATAAGCCTACTTTGCAGATTTTTTGAGTTTTAGACGCTTAAAACCCAAATACACAGAACAAATTTATATTTTTCAATTAATTTACATCAAAATACGTCAACTATGGCGGTTAAACAAAATTTAAAAAATGCTCCTTTTTGCACAGCCCACTAAGAACAAAAACATGGTTTTATGGCTTTTGCGGCTTATAGACAGGGTATAAACTTGAAATGGCGCCAGATTTGGATTCTACGGAAAATTTCTGATTGATTTCATTAGTAAATTTATTTTTTTGAGTTAAAATTGCGGTTTTTAAACAAAAAATGTGATTAAGTTAAAAAACGTCAAAAAAACTTAAAAAAATCGTAGAATTTTTTTTTATAAGTTTCATACTCTCATATATCGATCAAAAGACTACTTATAAGTTATAGAAACTAAAAAAAATACATAAGCAAGTTTCTCAACGCACCCCCCCCTAGCTCTGGTCCGTTTGAAATGGAATTGCCCATATGTTAACGAAGATAAATTCATGTTAAGATAAAGGATGGTTGAGACCATTACTATGTAGTAATCCAAATAAAAACACAGTCTAGGTTTTTTTACTTTAAATACTTTATTGATATAATTATATATTACTAAAGAATATATATATATCAATACAAACAAAAGTTCAGTACTCAAATTTCGACTTTTTAAAGGCTGTTGTGAAGTTCAATTTCATATTAATAAAAAGTACATATGCACGATTACTTTTGTTTTTTTTTTATTTTATATTTTTCAGAGTTGTTTTAAATTAATCAACAAAATATATGACTTATAGCAAATTTAGTTTGAACTACACAATAAAAGTGATAAAAAATGTAATATAAATACTAGCTTTGAGTGTCAAATATAAATGTATATGCTTATAGTGGCCTTTTGGTGTTCAATAGAATAATATTGCATCATAAACCTGTATTTTGTGGATGCTTTGTGCTAATATTGATTATTTTTTATGTTTTTCACTCACTGAAGGCGTCAACAAAACTAAAAAAAAATATAGTGCAACAAAGAATTAATTATTAATGTCAGAATCCCTATTTTGTCACATGGTAGCATTGGTTTGCTTGTTTTAAGTATGCTTAATCAAATTAATTAAAGCATACACATTATCAACTACTTTTTCTAAATTGAATGAATGTTGTATTTTATGTAAAGTTCTTCTCCACTCAGTGTGAGACACACAAAACTAGTGTTTTGGGGTATGCACCCATCATCATCGGTTTGTTTAGCATCTCACTGGTTTTACATTTATTAAATTTAAATGATGTCGCGGTCATCTAATTTAAATAAAACGCCCCAAAATGCTGTAATCAGTCTGTGGAAGTATTTAACTGTATTACAGCTGGCATGACCTCTCAAACTTTTTTCTGTTAATATATACTAATAAAAACCATCATCACGTTTCAACTTGGTGTTAATTAAATCAAATATTATATATTATGATATACATTATTAATAAACTATCAAAAAATTTGTATTATTTTATAAATTTTGTTATAATAATTAAACGTACATTATATGCAATATCTGTTACTATTTCCAATATGAAAGTTTACCCTATAGTACGCAATTGTCGCAGTTCAATACAAAATTAACCCCTTATAATTAAGATCGATTTTGTCCTTGAAATGCCTAGAGGCACTACAATTTAGGGCAAGCGATCTCTATTTGATTAGCATATTGAATTACACAAGGTACGGAATTCTGTAATACTAAATGTTATATTAGTTTGAAAGTGCGCTTTACTTTATAAGTAGTAAAAGGTAAGGGTTAATGAGTTATATAAATATTATAAATAATATGCATAATTGATTTCAGATTTGATTAAATTATACTTATGTAGAGACAAATATTTTTAATTAATCATTGCCTTATCTATTTATAGAGACTAAATAGTTCTGTTAAATTGTAAATAGTACAAATCATTAGCTAAAAATAATGTTTTCAATAAAATAATATATGTTAATATATCAAAATGTCATATACAGGGTGGTTAGAAAATGGCAGATAAGCTTCTTTACATTATTAACACTTCTTCAGCAGCAACTTTTTACTTAAAGTACATATAAAAACATTGTCAAAATCAAATTGGCAAGTTTTTGAAGTTTTACATTTGTGGATTTTTTTTAAACGCATTCCCTGCAAAACTTAATTTTTTTAGGTAAAGGTAACATTTTAATCGCTGTGAAAAATGCTGATTATTTGTAGAAAAACTACCAGTCAAAACGTAATATTTTAAAAGTGTATTTAAAGTTTGAGTTTGTTTTCAAAACGCAATTTCTATGCAAAACATTATTTTTGGGACTGTATCTGAGGAAAATGATGGAACAGGAAAAAAAACAAAAGTGATGTTCTAGAAACTAAAAAAAAAATTCTTTGTGTTTCAAACAAAATTGTAGTTCAAAAACTATTTCATTTAATATTAGTTCCAAAACGTAGTATTTTAAGCAAATTGGATATTCCGAAACATTTAAAAAACTTGATGATTTTTTGCTGATAGATGTGCTGGCCAAAACAAAAACTGTTATGTGGTACACGCTATGTATTTTTGACTATACCATAATGCTCCAAAAAATGTAAATAATTTAACAATTATTGGGAGTCCTTTTATATACCAGCAAATTGTTTGGCACAGCAAAAAAAATATATAAAAAAAGATATACTTTTAAAAGAAGATAACGATAATGTGCTAAGTGAGATAGAAGAAGTGCAAAAACTAGCGACAAACTGAACCATTTATAATATAAAAAAAAATGAGTTTAAGTTAAAATAAAAGGAAACTACAAAAACAATGACGAATCCAAAGTGTTTTCAAGCATCCTAAATAAAAGAGTAAAAATCAATAGTGTAAGCTAAGTAACTTTGCCACTAAATAATGAAAAACATCAACGCATCTAGATAATTACAACAAAAAGTAGTAGTTAGTTTGTTGGAAAAACTAGCTATAGATGGATACAATTTTAGAATTTTTTACTAGTTTAGACAACAACTATACCTTAGATATACCAGAAAAAGACAAAGTAGGTTTAAATTTTTTTAAGTAAATTTTATTGCAAAATGCAATAAAAATAACTGTTTACTTTTTAAACATTTTTTTTAAGTTTCATTTTGTAAAAGCAATTTTTTTTTTATATAAACCGAAAGCTACATCAAGGTCTTTTAGTTACACAATTAATGAATTAATTTTATTATGTAAATTTTGTTTGTTATAAGGTTTATTATGTACATAAATTATGGATTAGCTCAAAATAGCGTATTTGTCAGAAATTAAGTTTATTTATTTATTTGTTAAAATAATCCAACAAATTTTGATTAATTGTTTGTTTAGTATAAACACTGAATATCATGAACATTATTCTTATTTTATTATTGTAACACTGTGTACTTTTAACAACTACGCACGTAGTATTTGCATATTATTTTGCAATGAGAATAAAAACATAGTAAAAAAATTCAAAACACAGTATCCAAATCGGTCGCAAACATTTATTAACACTTTCCAAAGATTGGATAAGAGACTTTGCTTAATAATAGTGAATTGATCGTTGATATGTTATTTATTTTACAATACAATTCTTTAATAATTCTCAATATTTGTATAGCATATCGCTTAGAATTATTGGAATAGTACAAGTTTCTTTCAGTTTTTCCAATAATATCTCTAGTATGATTTACACAAATATAGTAGGTATTATTTTTTATTGTACATACATTTTTTTTTCATTAATAAAGTTATACAGTTTTATAGTTTAATAAACACATAAAAAATAATTGTTTGTTAATGACTTTGTTTATAAATTTAAACAAGCCTTAATAATGTACAAAACAACTTAACAACTTGATACTTTGTGTGAAAATAGTCAGTTAACCCAAAATCCTAAATAAACTAATAACTAGCCAATTAATTAAAAATAAACTAATGCTTGTTAAGCATATGCCAACCCTTAATAATAAATACATAGAACGGTAACTAATATTTTACTTGAAAAATTGTTGTAGTATTTTATTAGTTATAAAACATAATTTAGAATTTAGTTAATTAATTAATTAAGTGTTACGATTTCTGCATAAATTTGTCTTGTCGACCTACATCATGAATTATACTAAGTAATGTGAACTATTAATAATTATATACCCGACGTTTAAATTTTATACATTTTACTATTGTTTTTGTTTAATATTTGTTTTACATTGTACTGAAAACAATTTTATTCTTTCTATTTTTGTTCTTAATAAAAGTCATCATTTAGCGTAGTCCTATGGAATGGAGCGTATAAGCAAACAGCATTTTATCATGCAACTTCGTAAAAATGAAAACCAATTAAATAAGTGGGTGTAAGTTTACTATAGCATTTTCAACAATAAAAATATTATAAATAACATTTGACTTCACTCAATATTTATTATTATTATTATTTATTATATTATTTGCTGAACATTTTAGGTCATTTAATTTAATATATGTAAAGAATCTAACTGTAATATCATGCAAAATAATTTTAAAAAAACTGTAATCGTATCTGAGATAGTAGAACACATGTGAAATTCTTTTTTTGTATGTGACTAATGTTTTAAATAAATTAAAAAATATAGATTGTAACAAGAGTGAAGGTCTTTCATAATACTTTTACATTTTAAATGCATGTTTTTGACATATTACCGGTTTTTTAATATTCTTATTTTAAGCAATTTGTCCATCGTCATGGCCTCGGAAATGTATAGAAGATTATACTATATTCACTACAAATGTCTGTAATATGTATTTTTGCAATAAAAAGTATTTTCTAGTAGTTACATTAATAAGCAGTTTACTATTATAAAACTTCGTCCACATGAAGAAAAAAATCAGTTTTGATAAAATTGAATTGAAAACTAGATGCAGAAAAGATCCACAGTGTATTATTTATTATTTTTATGTATGAATTTCAGCACTTATACTTTTTTAATTAATCTTATAATAAGTTAATTTTAATAAAAAAAAATTTTAAACGTTTAACTTGTATAATTGTAATTGTAATTTTAATTTTTGTACGTTATTTTTAAAACCGAAATTATTTTTTTAACACTTAAAATCACAATATTTACTCACTCACAACTTACAGTTAATTATTAGACGGTTTAGAAAAACTAAACCTTATTAAATTTTTATACTTTTTGTGTCGTAAATTAAAACAAGAGCAAACACTATTTGACAAAAAAAGGAAAAGTTGTGAAAATCTTCTTATAAAATGTAACACATTTTTTTTTATTATTATTAATAATAAATCAGCCTATATTATAAAACAGTAATATTTATTTAAAGCATAATTCATATTTATCAAATATTTACAGTACGCTCATTGTTATTATTAATTGAATATATATTTAAATTGATGAGTTGATAAAATTTATTGCAATTCACTTCAACAATTTGATAGTTATTATTTTATATACATATACAAATTGATGTGATATTAAGCTTTTCATGACAATTAGTAACGTGGTTTTAAAAACTGATATTTTATAAAAAATCAAATCATTTATTCAAACACATATCATTAAAAAGTATACCACGTTTTTGCGTTTTAAATTAATGCGTCTTTCTACAGAATTTAAAATGAATTCATTTATTTTTGTTTTTACGTAAATTATTTCATAATATTTATAGAATTCAAAAGTATTGAAACAATGAGAAATAAGATTAAGAATTACAAACATTATATCATATTACTTTTTATATAACAAACTTATTCATAAATTAAACATTATAAATATTTTCATTCAAATCTCAAATTTTAAATGTGATTTGGGTTAGATTTAACACTGATTAAGGTACAAAATTAAATATTAACATGTTGTTTACATGCACTATTTTCACTTATCCTAATTGCTTTTGAATTTTACTGAAATTTTAAGTATCTTTTGTGCCTAAATTGGCTTTATTTAAAGAGAATTTTAAGTCAGATTAAAATTTAATTAACATTATATCATAAGCATCCGTTAAAGTAAACAATGTTAAATATTTTATATTAAAGAGATGTTCCATTATGTATGCTTTTCAACATTATATTAAAATCAACAACAAAAAAAAAGAATAAAGCAGTATTAAGCAGTGTAATAAAATTGTTTCTATAAAAATGAATTTGATTTTTTTTAAGAAACAAGTTTAAAACATTGAAATTACGCAACACATTTTTGTAATAATCATGTAAATATCAGCGGTCAAGTTTAAAAAAAATTAGGGGTTTCAGAAATGCGAAAAACATTGGAATTAATTAAAATACCTCGCAATCCTTAATTGCAACTGCTGGGTATTTAGCAGCACATGTCGCACAGAAAACACACAGAAATAATGCAGAAAGCTGCTGATGATAAAAATAAGATGTCACGTGTCCACAAGCAACAACTTGCACACAAATTGCACGTGTCACGTACGAGTGACACAATCAATCACCGTCGCACTAAAAATTCATTAATCCTCACGTGAAAATTATCGAGAGAAAAATGAATCACACTTTACGAAAGTTACCGCGCGCACACGGAAAGCACACACCGTCGCGTCCTGATCCTGGATGCTGCTGAACAGATCCCGGCTCGGAGAGAGGCGCAAGGCTACTGACTCGCGGATCTAGTGAAAGCTGAGCTTGGAAAAGCTCTCGGTTGCAGCGCGCGCTTTCCACTATCTCTCTTTCTCTTTGCCGTAGCTTTGACCTGTTTAGTTTGACACCTTTGCCTCTCTCACTATTTAGAGTCGAGAGATCCTTTTTGACTTGTATGTCTTTTTGTTCCCGCTATGTGTGTGTTACTGCTGTTTTTTATGCTCATTCTTGTGCTGGCGCGCACGTCATTGTTTAGAAGTAATAAATCTCGAGGGTTAAGTTTTTTCGATGGATGATTTATGGCTACTATTAAGCCAGCTACTCGCGTGTCGAATACATCACGCCGCGTGCACTTTATTGCAACAACCTGCAAGAAGTGGCGAGTGTAGTACGTGTTAAAGACATAAATCTACACATCATTAAAATCAGATTTAATACGAAACTAATAAAAATGTCTAAATTTCATTAAAAAAAAGCTTAAATAGAATACTTCTTCTTTAGTATAAGTAAATTAATGCATTTTAAATACAAACTACTTTATGTAACTAAGATGCTACTGGTGGGATATTACTTATAACCATATGCATAGTGACAAGTTATTTTAGTTTATATTATTGTTAATTGCTCTGCAATTGATATCATTATAAACTTTATGGAGAAGTTGGAAAAAGTGAATAAAATTGTCTACTTTGTTTTATTCATACTTTAATTTTAGTACTGAAATTGTATATTATTTTAATTTTTTTAACTTTTGTTGTCATTCAATATTTATGTATTTAATGTATAAAAAATTATATGCAAATGCGCAAATTGGTATTGTCGATTACAATGCTCCCGCTGCACAGTCTCGTGGCAACGGTTTATCTTTTTGCCAATCAGCCCTTTTGCGCTTTTAATATATAAATAGCTATTGTAGGTGTAGTTTATAATAACTATTTATCGATCAGAATGTCAAATGACAATAAACTACCAATATACCCCGTTGGTTTAGATCTGAGTCAGGAGTGCGCAGTGAGTTATTAGCGGCAGCAGCAGCAGAAAATCAAAATTATGCCAAAAAAAAACAACAGTAAAAAATAATAATAATAACTATGCAGAATATTGTTATTTTGTTGAGTCTCCAGCAATGATTTTATAAATAATTTTGTGTTTAAATTGTTTACAAGGTATCTCTACACTCAATAGTAATAATAGTAATACTAATTAATTAATGTAATTTTAAAAACAAATTTTAATAACTAAGCGTAACAATATATTTAACAACTTAACATATTGCATTGTTTTTACTTATTTTTAAGAAATACGGTTCCTGTAGAAGAGAAATTAAGTTGTGATTTTAATTGGAAAAGAAGCAGAAGTTCCATCCCTCAAAACAGACATTGAGTTCGTCTTTTTGTGTATATGTAATGTATAAATAAAGACTATTATTATTATTAGTGGTTTTAAAATCTACAGATAACCGCCAGATATTGTATTTTGTACAACGATGTAATAAAAAATAAAATTTAAAAAACCGTTTCTTTACACATTCCAATAGGTGTAATTCCATTTCCAAGGCTTTAAATGTATGGGGCACCTGCAATTCGAATAAAGTTTGTTGTCAAGAAAAAATGGCCTTAAAACGAGTTTCAGTTGTTAAGAAATAATTTGTTTATTGTTGATATCAGCAAGAATCATAATAAAGAAAAGAGCTAATTGTGGAAGGTGCGTTCAATTATGAGATCGGTTGAACAATTTGTAAAAAAAAAATATCAGCATTGATGATTCTATTTTACCATTTAAACGACAGCTTCTTATAAAACACTATACGTTTTTTTATAAATTATGCGCAAATCTAAAGAGTATTATAATATATAAATCAATTAATTGTGTGTGCATATTTATTTTTACATATTATGTTTATATTAAAAATAAATCAATATATTAACAAACGATCATTTGCCATGAAAAATCACTTTAATTATGCTGTAGTAAAATTTATATCCTTGATCAGCATATTAATTATGGCTAATATGTTTTTAACAAAACTTTTTTATAGAATATAAGGTTTTCTCTAAAAATTAAAAACAAATAGTTTTTTTGTATTGTTTTAGGAAAAACTATATTATTAATCAATTAGAGTTTATATTTTGTATCAAAAACTTACTTGAAAAAGCTTCTAATATGACCCTTACTTTTTATAAACGCAATGGTTGTAAGCATCCAGTCTTATAGGCAAATATATGAAAAGTGCTTCATTGGTTAATTAATGTTTTTTCTATTTGGCATTCAATTGACTTTATCATAAGATAATTCTTTAATACTGTTAGTTAATTAAAATGCGTATACATACATATTATGCTGTACCACTGCAAAAAATGGTAATAAGCCATCGTCATTTTACAATATCATCATTTTCCATAAAGATACAATTAACAAAAGAGCATGCCAAAAGTGGTTTGTTTGCTTCAAAGATGGTACTGCCAGCTTAGACAACAAGTCAAAGAAAGGTTGATGTTTAGATTTTGATGACTAGGATGAAGAAAAAAGTTGCATTACCAGAATAGATCAGTCTGAGAATTTAAACACCGATCAATTTACAATTGTTTGTCATCTTTAAAAATCGGCAAAGTGTGAGAATAAGTTTTTGCCATAAAATACTTAATATACTACTTTAAACACAACCACAAATTTTCAAGTTGTTTAAACAGAAGAAATGCCAGATACAGTTTTTATAATTTCTCAAATCGGCCGTTTGACAACATTTAAAAAAAGTGCAAAAATAAAATATTTTATTAGTTTAAATTAAAAATACTAAATTTATTTATGAAGTTTAAACGTGCGATTTATAAATTTAGACTAGAATAACATCACTATTTAAAAGCAAATTTTTAGTTTAAGTTACTATAATAATCTTAATAATAATAATCTATATTTCCCTATAGCTTACATCTTAAAAACTTTGAATAAAATTAATTTAGTTAGAGAAAATAATCAGGTTCAAGTTTATTTAAATTGTAGCACAACTTTACTTGATCTTCCACCTGACTATATAAATATTAAACTAATAATCTAATTTACTATTCTAAATACCAAGTACAACCATCAATGTTTAAAAATAAATACGATAAAATATACAAAATAATATTATAACTTTATAATATAATTTGCTCAAAACAATAACTTACTAGCTACAAACAAATGGAACAAGAAAATTTTAAATGTGTCTGTTTTGTTTTATTTATACTTTAATCATACATATGGTATTGTTTTGTAATTGTATATTAAATTTATTTTTAATTTTTTTTTTGTCATCAAATATTTATGATTTAGTGTATAATTTTTTTTGAAATAATTGCAGTATTTTTATTCAAGTTTCCCAAATACAATTTTGTGGCAAAAGTTTACCTCAATTGCCAATCAGCCATTTTGCGTTTTTAATACATAAATATTAGAGATGTAATTTGTAATTACTATTTATTAATCAACATCAAATGATAATAAACCACCAGTAAGCTTAAATTTGCGTCAAGAGTAGGAGTCATGCTAAAAGAAAACTTAAAAAAAACGAGAAACAACACAAGTGGCGAGTGCCCCAGAGGCATCAGATAATTGCTCAAAAGAAGCAGACAAACCGGAACAAAAAGTTGTCACTTCCATTAGCTCAGCTATATAATCGTCAAGGTGTCAAAAAAAACAATTTCCTACGTGGAGCTTCCCAGTTTTAGAAAATAAAGTTTCTGTAAAACAGATTAGAATCATTCATCAAGTTTGCAATAAACTGTTATTCTATTAAACTACTACTTAAAGGTATGATTTTCTAAATAAACTGGTTTTATGGAGTGATTATAACCTGCTTGCTGCCACTTGAGCAATAATTTAGACATTCAAGTGATATGTTTATGCATCTGCTTTAAATTGTGTAAAAAAAACTTAACACTACAATAAAATATTCTACTATAAAATTATTTATTTATGGCAAACATGTTTCGCAAATTTATTTGCATTTTCAATGTCATATTTATGATTAATAAATTATTTAAAATTTGTTTTTTCCTGCTACCCAGATTTCCTGTTTTAAATTTGTTTTTTTTTTTTCAATTAAAGATAACAGTTTAATCTGTACTAAAGCAGACAAAAATAAATCTTTAGTAATTTTATCTAAATCTTTATATAATGACAAAATTAATGAAGATTTTTCAAAAATTAAAAGAATTCCAAAAAAATCATTTTAAACTTAAATTAGAAAAAGCCTTGAAAATTTTAAATACTTATTATCTAATTTTGAAATTAACAATCTTACGGTACAAAATCCACAACAACCAAAATTATATGGTTTAATTAAAACACATAAAAAAGTTTTCCAATAAGATCAGTAGTATCTTATGTTAACTGTCCAAATTATAATTTAACAAAATATTTAAACAAATTGATTAAATCATATGATTATTATCCAAAATTTAGCATAAAAAATACTTTAGACCTAACCAAAAAATTAGAAAATCATAATACTGAAATTGGATGTAAATTAATAAGTTTAGATGTATGTGATATGTTTTCCAACATTTCGGCTAATGAATGTATTAATTTAATTAAAAAAAATTTAAATTAAACAGAAAAATGTCCATTTAAAATTAACTAAATTATAAATTTATTTGAAAATGTATTAAACAAAATTACTTTTTATATGACAATAAATTAGGTTTTCAAAATTAAGGTTTACCAATGGGAAATCCAATAACACCTATTTTAACAAATATTTTTATGGAAAATTTAGAAAATAAAATAATAAATTCTAATTTTAAAGAAAATATAAAATTTTGGTATAGATATGTCGATGATATTCTTATTTATTTTAAAGAAAATGAAAATGATTTAGATAATTTATTAAATTTTGTAAATAATATTCATAAAACAATTAAAATTAAATTAGAAATTGAAGAAAACAAACAAATTATTTTTTTAGATTTAACTATTTCACAAATTGATTCAAAATTTAACTTTGAAATTAGAAAAAACCAACTTATTCAAAGCAACTTCTTTACCATTAAACAAAGAAAACTTTAATAAAGAAATAAATATTATTAAAAAAATAGCTACAAATAATGGATACAATAAATCTATAATTGTTAAAGTTTTAAACAAAAAGCAATTCAAAATTTGTGTTAATAAAATATAACCATTCGCTAAAGAAATAAATAAGAAATATTGTTCATTAACTTATTTTGGTAACATATCTGAAAAAATTATCTCGTTATTTAAATAAAAATTTCAAAATTACAGCAGCATTTTTTGCATTTAATCATTTAAAATCAATATTATTAAATTCAAAAGAGAAAACAAATATTTGGGATTTATAAACTAAATTGTAGTGATTGCAAGTCTATATGTATATACATATATATTGGACAAACCATTCAAAATTTCAATATTAGATATAAAGAACATATTAGAGCATTCAGAAATAAAGATATAGAAAAATCTAATTTTGCAAAACATTTGATATTAAACAACCACAAAATTTCAACACAAGTTTTTACTTTAAAAATATTACATATTTCGAATAAAAATTTATGGAAGACTTAAAAATTAAAAATCATTTAAAAAATCGAAATTATAAAGTAAATAACGAACAATTAGACTTATATAACTCTCCAATATTAGACATGTTATTAAAATAAATTTATTATATAAACACTAACTTTAAGTGTAAATATTTAATGTTCAAGATATGATATATTTCTAACCTTAAAATAAAATTAAAATGTCAATAAAAAAACAGGAAATGTTGGTAAGCGGGAAAAAACAAATCTAAATTTAAAACAGAAAATCTGGGTAGCGTGAAAAAAACAAAATTTAAATAATTTACTAATCATATAAATGGCATTGAAAATGCAAAAAAATTTGCAAAACATGTTTGCCATAAATAAATAATTGTATAGTAGAATAATTTTTTATTTATAAATAAATATGTTAAATATAAAAAATTTCTACAAGATAAATGAAGAAAATATTAATTACTATTCTTTAATTAATTTTTTGCTTAATACAGTTGCTGATATCCTTAATGACCAAACAAATTGATTAAACATATAAATGATACCGCTAAAACTAGATCTTTTCTCCAACTATTAAGTTTTCTACAAGAAATAAAATTTACAAAGCAAAAATTAATAATGGCTGAAATTTTCAAAAACTTTAAAACATATACTTGAAACTAATTTTATATTAAGTCTTTATATAATATATATATCTATATATATATATATATATATATATATATATATTCAATTCAATTGCTTACATCAACCAACAAAATTGTTTATTAATTTTGATTATTTTATTAAAAACAAACAATAACAAAAGTAAATAGTAGTAGTGAAGATGATGTTACTTTTGACAAATCCAATCCAGTTTCTATAGATCTATTATCAAGTAAACCTACAAAAATAAAACGTTGCCAGTTTAATTAAATATATCATCTAAAAACAACAAAAAAATAAAATTATAATTTCAATTGAATAAAAATATGTTTTCTATCCAACTTTTTAAGATCTTTTTAGTTAGTACAATTTTATGTGTAATAAATTCAGACTTTTTTAAATTTATATTTAGACATTTTTAATAAACAATAAAATTAATGATCATTTGTAGATTTTATATATTTTTATATTTTTTTATAGTAAAAATTTTTAATTTAAATTGTAGGTAGTAGTAGTAAACAAATTTATTTCATATACACACATACAATTTTTTTTTTTAAGAAAATTAACATATATAAAAGTAAGATAGACATGAGTATGGATATGAATATGAAAAAGGCTATCGACCAAAGTCTTTCTGCCCATGAGTATGATTATAGTGGTAAGAAAGATAAAATATAGAAGTTTGGTGAATTATAAAAAAAAAAAAGCAAGTGAAATGAGTCAGTTAGTCGGATGAGTCTGAATTGTCAGTGATAAATTTTTTTTTTTTAATATAAAATAAGTGATGATGATAATCTTATCGTATAAATATTGAGTTAACTCAGTGCTGCTAGGCGATCGTTTTACAATTTTGATGTTTCTTCCCAGGCGCTAAAAGATAGCTCAAAAACTCATGGCAATATTCTTATAGGAAATTGATTCATTTTCTATGGTATGATCTGTGGTATCGGTATTGCTATATATATTAAACTGGTTCTTAATTTTTTTGTGGAATTATTTTGTGTGCACCCTCAGAAAGTGATTGTTATGCAAAAAAAATAAGCCATGTCAAATTTCAGTCCTTAAAATTCCGAAGAACACGTGTTTAAAAATAATATACTTAATAAGTATCTTAACTTTCAGATTTGTGTCAGGTGTATACCCTGGGTCTTCAACAAAGCGATTGAGTACTTGTTAATTAAATTCTACCTGAAATTTTACATCAATATGCTCAGTTTTATAAAAAAACATTTTTTTATATTTTAAATTTAGAACATATAATTAGACTAAAATTATTAAAATTTGAAAATTAGTCGCTATTTTTTTTTTATTAGAAAATCTATAAAATGACGTATTGAACGTATTTTTGTTATTCTGTCAAGTTGGTAGCATTCTAATAATGTTTTTTTTTAAATAAGATAGGGGTTTACTTTTAAAACTTCAAAGGCAGTGCGACACAAGTTCTTTTTATTTAAGGCTAAAATTTGGCATAGGTTACTTTTTTGCATAAAAATTACTTTCTGAGAATACACACAAAAAAAAAAAAAATTAAGAACCAGTCTAATATATATAGAGGGTGAGTCGGTAGGAATGGACCAAACCCCAGGAGTGTATTGTAGACGTGAATAATATAAAAAAACTAAAATATTGTAATTAAAAATAAACTAATTTCTATACATTATCGTTTTGGTAATTATAGCTTTCTTATAATAAATGTTCAAAAATAACGCCATTCATTTCTAAACATTTTCTGCTTTATTTACAAAGGGCAAAGGGTTCTCCTTATTGAGTCATGTTTTTGTTTGAGATCGACTGCTGCTTTTCGAATGCGTTGAATTACTGCATGTCGAGTGTCCATTTTTACTTTGTACAATACTTCAGTTTTGAACCAGCTTCATAAACAATAATCTAGTGATGTGAGGTCTGGAGATTTCGAAAGCCAACTAATATGACCACCGCGACCAATCCAACGCCTTGATAACCTTTTGTCTGAATGTTGCTTGATTTGACAAACAAAATGCGGGTCTAGGACACTTTGGCGCCGCCGATTCGGCGCTGCCATCTCGGCGCGGGGACACATCGGCGCTGGCCGTTTCGGCGCCGGCCATTTCGGCGCCAGAACTTTTCAAATAAAATAAGTATATACATATATATTATAATCATAAAAATTTATTTGTTTTATATACATAATAAATAATGAATGATAAATAAAATCTTTAGTATGGTGTTTTTCAACATTTTATATTGTAATTCTATTTGTTATTTATTTTAATAGACTATTAATTACCCTTTATACTTTTCAGGTCATTACCTATAATTAAAAAGTAATAATTAATCACCCATACATTATTTGCGGGCCAAAATTGTATTTAGTTATTATACTATATATTGTATATTTGACAATTTAAACATGTACGTACATATATTATGTTTTTTATCTGTAATTTCTGATTAATATGTTATGTAATTTTTATGTATTTTATAATTTATTTATCATACAATATTTATAACGTCTCATAAATCAAATCAATTTTTATTATAAAGTATATGGGTAATTCCATTACTTTTCGACCAATTTGAAAAAGTCGACCTCTTTGATTTTGCTCAAATTTTCAGGGATCAAAATATAGATAAAAAAAATAAGATTCCTAAAATTTTGGACCTTAGAATAATGCCTGTTCAATATGACACACATTTGAAGGTCAGAAATTTTACAATAAAACGTCTTTTTTAGCTTATTTTGTATCTCAATTTTTGGGCTTCTGAAAAAAGATAAAAAGGTCCACGATGTCTCAAATTATTTCTTATTACATGTACTTTAAAACCCATATTTTTATGTTTAATATCGTGGCAGTCATTTTGATATATTGAGCTTCAAACAATATTCCAAAAAACCCGTAAATTTAGCAGAATTGCAAAACTTTGCTTTCTTTAAACCGTTCTAACTTTGTCAAACCTTTACAAAATTTAATCCACAAGGTCTGGATTTCTTTGTGTTTAATCTCTTTTTAAAGTGATCACACAAGACTTATAGAATCAATACGTATACACCACTATTTTGATGCAGGAAGTTGCACATATTTTCGCGATCTTCAAAACTTGTAATTTTCAGGTGCCAAAAAAGCGCTGTCACCCTATGTCGATTTTAGTCAAAATTTCAGTAAATACTCTTTGGAGCACAAGAAAAAAGAGTATCTATATGAGAAATGGTATATCGGGCATTATCAAGAATTTTTTAATATTCAAAAATTGTCAAAATTGGCAAACCGCACATTTTTGTATCTCAGTTTTTGGGCTTTTAGAAAAGATAAGAAGGTCCACGATGGCTCAAAATATTCCTTATTACATGTACTTTAAAACCCATATTTGTCAATTTAATGTTAGGGCAGTCATTTTAATACATCAAGCTTCAAACATTATTCCAAAAAAAACCGTAAATTAAGCAAAACTGCAAAATTATGCTTAGTTTAAACCGTTCTAACTTTGTTAAAATTTAAAGAAATTTGATCCACAAGATCTATATTTCTTTGTGTTTAATCTTTCTTTAAAATGATTACATAAGACTTATAAAATCTATACATATTCACTACTAATTTGATGCAGGAAGTTGCATATGTTTTTGCAATCTTTAAAACTTGTAATTTTTTGGTCTCAAAAAACCGCTGTCACCTTATATCGATTTCAGTCAAAATTTCAGTTGGAGAGTTATATAAGTCTAATCCAAAATAAAACTACTACATACTTATGTATAAATAAAACATACACATTAATTTGTTATCAAATGTCATATTGACATATTTTTTATTTAATAAAATTATTGAGTATTGGAAAGGGTATAGAAAATTATAAAATGAACAGAGGCAACATCAGTGTGGTTAAGAAGAAAGAAATTATAGAATAGCTGTAATTATTGTGATGCTAAATTAATATATTGTAAAAATTTGTTTGGTTAAGTGGAAAAGTAGCTTTAAGCTGAACTTTGCGTTTTCATACTTATAATGTATATATAAATAAAGACTATTATTATTATTATTTAACATTTAACAAATTTCTATCAAGAAAATCTGGAAGCTATAAAACTGATACACTGGTACATATTTGTATACCCATATTACCAAACATCATTAGCATTAAATCCAAGTGCAGAATACAATAGAAAATGATAAATTATTATTTTAAATATTATATACTTAATCTTTAAAAAAATAAATTAAACACAGGTACTTTAGAGTATCATAAATTTAAAACCTGCTACATGTTTTGCCACAAAGTGGCATCATCATGCAAATGATTAATAAAAAAATTACAATTATAAGTTTATATACTAAAAGATTTTTTATAAAAGAGATGGGGTTATTATACAAAAAAGTGGGGATTTTTAAAAACCACTTTACAAAGTGATTAATAAAGATTAGTGAACAATATTAAAAAAAAAAATAGGTTAAAACTATTCAAAAACAAACAACAAATAAAAAGATTAGAATATTTTCAAAACTACAAACACAGGTATAAAAGATTTAATCATTACATATTACAAATTTAAATTTAAAAAAATGCTCCTTTTTGCCCAGCCCACTGAGAACAAAAACATGGTTTTATGGCTTTTGCGGCTTATAGACAGAGTATAGAAATGGCGCCAGATTTGAATTCTACGGATAATTTCTGGTTAATTTCATTAATAAATTTATTTCTTTTGAGTTTTAAAACAAAAAATGCAATTAAGTTAAAAAACTAAAAAAAATTGTAGAATTTTTTTATGGGTTCCATACCCTCATATACCGATCAATCAAAAAACTACTAATATGTTATGGAAACTTAAAACAACTTAAGCAAGTTTCTAAATGCACCCCCCCCCCCCCCCCCAGCTCTGGTCCGTGGAATTGCCCATATATATTATACAATAATTTACTGACTTAGTAGAAGTTTTACCTATGTAACTCAGTGATGTATATATTTTTTAAGTATCTTTTACTATTGCAAAGACAAGTTCAATATTTTTTGTTTTTGTTTTTTGTTTAATAGATTTTTAATATGAGTTTCTGTATAGCTACTATTTTTTGCTTTATATTTTATTCTTAACAATCACAAAGTCTAGTTTTTTAACTTAATGCAATTAGCCGGTTTAAATTATAATTTGTAATGTTATAAACATGCTGGGTAGAACGACTTACATGGTCAATTATATATTAATACAAAACAAAAATTTACTCTAAGCATACAAATTATTCTAGTAAACTTGGTCAGCCAAAGATAATTAATCATGTGAAAGAAAGTGTTGGAGCGTTAAATGTGCAACAAAACGAGACTACAATAAATAATAAGCTTAGCGTCCATTGTTCAAGTAACAACCAAATCAAGAAAAAACGTTTAAATAAAGTTTATTTAATTTAAACTTGATAACAGCAACAATTCTTTTAGAACTATTACCCTTGGCACGTGTCAAAGTTTTCTTAAGAATTTGGACTTGATTTGCTACATTAGTCTTGGGATCTTATTATGTCATATGGACATTAATGATACCATTCATAAGCGGAAGAATCTACCACATCACAATGATAAACCAAGTTTATTATATTTAGGTTTCAATGCGATACTGAACCAAGTCAACAAACAATATTTATTTTATTTTTTTTATATTTTGGAGTATTAACAGTATTATTGATCGTGTAAGGTGCCTTTTAGTCATCATCATCACATTTTATTATTTTATGGTTTTATACATTTAAAACATAGATTATATGTCACTAACAATAACAAGTAATAATGGTGTATCAGGATTAGGAACTATTATAGGTTTTAGAACAAAAAAAATTTAAATGTCCACATTAAAAATAAATATTGTTTAGTTTGCCAAAGAGCGCAAAAATGTGGTACTTCACCTAAAAAACATCGCTGTTACAAAAACTGAGAAGGAAATTTGCCTGCAATGGAAGCTGCTGCTATTGTAGATGGTTTTAACAAAAGGCAAGAAATGCATAGTTTAATATATAAACAAATGATAGCAAATGGCGACAGCTCATTTTTCAAAAAAATTCTGGAATCAAACCCATATCAAAATGTTGCTGTAGAAAAAACTGAAAGTTGAAACCATCTTTTAAGAAATTTTTGGAACAAGTTAAGAATTTAAGTAACCAAAAAAATGCTTAACTTAAATATTATGAACTTTAGAGGATCAGTAACCAAGGCAATACAATATCAAAAACTTGAAAAACAATTTGAAAACGAAAATAAAACTTCTTAACGCTAGAGAATTGCCGGGTTTAGTCGGAGCGTCTTGTTGTGATGCCACTAGAAGTTTTGTTATGGAAAAATATTAAATCCTATCACATCTACGAGAATATCGGTAAACTTTTCTTTCTAAAAAAATATTGACAAGTACAGCGCCGTTTTTAAATTATAATTAGTTCTTATAGGACAAAACGCCAACCAACTCAATATCCAAACGATAAGATTTTAGTCATCACTCTTTTTATATGTTGAACTACATACAATATTCTATGTCTTCATGTTTTTGGTTAAAGATTTGAAGTTATATTTAACGAGTAAAAAATTAATAAAGAACTAATTAAAAACGTTACTTTTTAAAAATTAATTGCAAAGAAACGACTTATTGCATCAAATTTTTACAAATTTGAGGACACAGATTGGACTTTCTTCTACAATGTGTGAAAATTTTATTCAATTATATTCGGGCGTTTTCTTGTTGAGTTGGATGCTGTAAACCCTTAAAATAGCACAATTATTCTCCCCCCTTAAAAAAGATATTTTAAATAGTTCAAGTCACATTTTTGGTGAGCATAAATTTTGTATAAAGTTGAATTATTTTTGCCAAAAAACTGAACCCGATGAAGAAAACTACATGTAGCAATTTATTCAATCTGGACTTTATGATAAAATAATGCAACCTATTATCAGATTATCAAATCATGCTAAGAACCTTATTCATGATGCAGACAGTAATGTAGTAAAAGAATTTATTGCTATTGTATGCAAAAAAATTGTTAAAAAACAAATTAATTTTTCTTTACGGCAATTGTATAGTGAAAGGTGTTATGCTGCCGTAATAGCACATAATTACCAAAAGACCTTTTTATCAAATCAAATCAAATTTTGGTATAGTTTGTCGGAGAAAAACGCACACAAGTTGTACAAACCTTGTTAAAAATATTTTGTATAAACGCGTAATACAGAAAGTAGAGTTAACAATATTAAAATTCAGAATTTCGGACTGTTTTTAGATGACAATATTCCATATTAAGGAGCTACTCCCAATAGATTGACAAATGAAGACGGAATAATAGAAATTATGTGTACTTGCTCAGCTAAAAATGTGACCCAAAAAAGGCGTTTCTAATAAAAATATCACATTTTGGAGGTTAAATGAAATTAACAAGAAACATAAATAACATTATCAAATTCAATTACAAATTACTATACGAAGATACTGTTTGTTTGCTGCATGAACTCTAAAGAACTTAAAAATAGAAATAATCACTAAAAATGAACAGTTTTGGTCAACTAATATAGAGAAACAATAACTATTTTTTTATGAAAAATGTTTATTGCCAGAGATTATTGATCCACGGCAAGTAAGAAATATGCCAATTAGGGATTCAACCAAAATTGTTAAAGCAATCAAGAATCATAAAAAATAATATATTAAAAATTGTTTTGTTTAAATGTTTTTGTTTTACGTCCAACATCAGTTACTATCTAGCATCAATCGACGACGGTAAAGATTGAGCTTTAACCATATTCTCAAATTAACATAAGGCCCACTATTTCCTACTACAACACAACGACCGCTATGTCTACTGACCATGCCTATGGACAGATACACCATCTCTCCGCACCAGACCTGCACGGGACCTACTGGCCTGCACCCTTTGCCATTGGTTTTCTCCAAACAACTGGTTATTACAAGGAAAACCTATCCATGACAACCACCGTTATGTCTACTGTCTACGCTTCTATACAAACGACTAAGTTTGGGGCTTGTACATTGTCATGCACTACTTATGGCATTTAATACTACGCCGTGAGTCAAATCTCGACACATAGATATCATAAACTACGGTTATCCACCCTAAAACAACACCACAACTGGGAGAAGGTTCCAACCAACCTTCTAAAAAGTTTATACTAACTATTTAAGACATTTGTCAAGATCAGAAAAAGCAAGTAGTGCTAGTATTATTCAGAGAGTATTTGTTCATAGCGTATCCTTACTTTCAAATTTTTTTAGGCTAATCAAAACTTTGCAATTGTTTGAGAGAACTTTTTACAACCAAAAATCTAGGCGAGACACTTTTGTTATGTTATGTGCCGGCAGCCATTATAAGCCGGGATGAAAAAGCAGATGGGTATAAAAAACTTATGAGAAAATAAGAAGGAGGATTTGACCTCGATCTTAGCACAAATAAAAAGTAAGCGCACTTTAGTTCAGTTCAGAATAGTCATTTAGCAAATTGGTAACAAAATTTTCAAAAACCTTGAAAAAGAACACAAATAAAATTTTATAGTTTATACATCATCAGTTATTACTAATAACATAAAATTAACCTTAAATATTCAACAAAGGTACGCAAAAATCAAATACATAAAAAAAAATCATTTATGTTGTTCTATTGTTATAGTTAAATTTTTATATCAACTTTTTTAGATATAGATATGTATTTTATTTGATTGTATAGCATAGAATACATGTATTATTTATAAATTTTGTTATGTTTATAAATTTTATTTTGTTTTATTTTTATAGATTTTAAACAACTGTGTGTCTCAGGATAAATTTTACACAAGGAAATGACAAACAAATGTTAGATTTTTGTCTAACTATTGGAGAAAAAATGATAGAAGACAGATTTTTAAGAATCTCATAATTTTTTCTGATGAATCTACATTTACGACAAATGGCGTTGTTTCTTTTCAGAACTGTTAGTATTGAGCTTCTGAAAACCCAAATTTTACAATTCATATTAGAAGACAATATTACATTAATATTTATTATCAATTTATTTAAGTACAATTTTTTAAGTTGCTTTTGATATTCCTGAAATTTGGTATGGTGGTATAAAATTACATTCTAAACATCTTTTTTTAGTAAGTTTTTTTTTTGTATATTGAAAAATAAAGGTACTTTATTCTTGATGATTTTTACAAAATTGCTTATAAAATACTCTTTATAAGACTGAATTAATTTTTTGTTGGTATTTACATTTAGCAGAACATGATCTCCAAATATGCCAATCCAAAATTCAAAAATTTTGTGTTCATTATATAATACCTCGTTACATCTATCCTGGGACATCGATAAAGTATCTTGCAAATATTATAATAGATAATACTTTCTGTATTGCACAAAAAACATGTTTTATATTTTTATATTTAGTTTTTAATAATTAAAATATTAAACAAAAAAGTATTTGTTTATTTTATCATATATATTTTGTTAGTAATGTGTTATTTTTAGGCCTGATTAAGTTATTAACCAAATAACGAAACGTCGATACTTATTTAAATATATAAAATATATAATTATTTTTTTTGTATTTTATTATATTTAAAATTTTAAAAGACTTCAACCCGTTAACTTTTTTAACATATATATATATATATATATATATATATATATATATATATTTATATATATATATATATATATATTCATATTTTTTTACAAAAACGGTGTTTTATTATAGTGTAATACTTATGGTGTATAATAAATAATAAGTATAAATAATATTATTGTACACAGCCTATTTATATGTACAAAATATAGTTATACACATATAATATGTAGTATTAAGCAGCGATCAAACAAAACAAAATAGTAGAACAATTTATTTGGCAATCGCTTTCAATCATAGTCGAAACATGCATTCAATTTTAACTAAATATGTAATTATTGGAAGATGCAGGGTTTAATTTATTACAATCATTGTTTTCTATGCTGCTATTACAACCATTTGCTAGTAAAGATGCGTGAGTCGTGCGTTTTTTTTTGTAAGATTGATGTTTTTAGAACAATTAATATTCTTTTGAATCCCGGCGGCGTTGGTAAATTTACAGAGCGATTCAAAACTTAACTTTATAAATTTCCCCTTACGGTTGCCCCTCAGGTAAAACTGTTTGGCAATCTTCTACGCACCCTTTAAAAAAGCGGCTTGTAGAGCAACACAAGTTAGAAATTCCAATGCCCCAGAGGTATCAGATAATTGATCAAGAGAAGCAGAAAAATTACAGGAAAAAATAGCCAAAGTTGAGTTGCCTCTTTCAATAACTCAGATACATTTTGGTCAAAAAGCAAAAAAAAAAACAATTTTCTATGTAAGATCTACTATCTTGGAAAATAAAGTTATAAAATATTGTTGTTTTGTTAAATCTACTTACAGGCATGATTTTCTAAATAAACTTGTTTTCTTGGGTAATTAAAACCTATTTGCTGCTACTTGATGATTTAGATTATGATATATTTACAAATCCGCTTTAAATTGTGTAAAAAACTGAACATAACAATACAATATTGTAATTACTAAGTACCATTCTTTAATTATCTTTTTGCTCAAGACAGTTTTTGGTACCCTTAAGAATGTTTATCAATTTTTCAAAAACAAACAGTAAAAAAGTAAATAGTAGTAGTGAAGATGATGTTATTTTTGACAAATACAAGAACAAGCAAATACATTTTCTTTAGATTTATAATCAGGCAAACCTACAAAAATAAAACGTTTCTAAAAACAATCAAATGAAAATATTTTAGTAAACTTGGTCAGCCAAAGATGATTAATCATGAAAGAAAGTGTTGGAACGTTAAATAATCTTTCTTGTAATAGCGTCTGTCATTCCAGTAGCTACCGAATCCAAGAAAAAAAGTTTAAATAGAGTTTAATTAATTTAAACTTAATACAGCAACAATTCTTTGAAACTATCACCATTAGCACGTGTCAGAGTTTTCTTAGGAATTTGGACTTGTTTAACTACAGCAGTCCTGGGATTTTATTATGTTCTTTGAACATTAATCATACCATTCATAACTGAAGGATCTACCACATCACGATAAAGAACAAAGTTTATTATATGTTCTTTCAATATTTTTCTAGTTGGTAATGACATGTCTTGGGCACGCTTGGAAGTAGGATCGTAATTTTTAATTTCAATTATTTTATTTTTAATTTAATTTTTTAATTTTTAATTTTTAATTTTTAATCTTCAATCTGTAAATTTTAATTTTTAATTTTTAATTTTTAATTTTTAATTTTTAATTTTTAATTTTTAATTTTTAATTTTTAATTTTTAATTTTTAATTTTTAATTTTTAATTTTTAATTTTTAATTTTTAATTTTTAATTTTTAATTTTTAATTTTTAATTTTTAATTTTTAATTTTTAATTTTTAATTTTTAATTTTTAATTTTTAATTTTTAATTTTTAATTTTTAATTTTTAATTTTTAATATTTAATATTTAATTTTTAATTTTTAATTTTTAATTTTTAATTTTTAATTTTTAATTTTTAATTTTTAATTTTTAATTTTTAATTTTTAATTTTTAATTTTTAATTTTTAATTTTTAATTTTTAATTTTTAATTTTTAATTTTTAATTTTTAATTTTTAATTTTTAATTTTTAATTTTTAATTTTTAATTTTTAATTTTTAATTTTTAATTTTTAGTTTTTTTGATACCCTTAAGAATGTTCATCATTTTTTCAAAAACATACAGTAAAAAAGTAAATAGTAGTAGTGAAGTAAACACATTTTCTTTAGATTTATAATCAGGCAAACCTACAAAAATAAAACGTTTCTAAAAACAATCAAATGAACATATTTTAGTAAACTTAGTCAGCCAAAGATGATTAATCATGAAAGAAAGCGTCTGTCATTCCAGTAGCTACCGAATCCAAGAAAAAAAGTTTAAATCGAGTTTAATTAATTTAAACTTAATAACAGCAACAATTCTTTGAAACTTTCACCATTAGCACGTGTCAGAATTTTCTTAGGAATTTGGACTTGCTTAACTACAGCAGTCCTGGGATTTTATTATGTTCTTTGAACATTAATCATACCATTCATAACTGAAGGATCTACCACATCACGATGAAGAACAAAGTTTATGTTCTTTCAATATTTTTCTAGTTGATGATGGCATGTTTTGGGCACGCTTGGAAGTAGGATCCTAATTTTTAATTTCATTTTTTTAATTTTTAGTTTTGAATTTTGAATTTTAATTTTTAATTTTTAGTTTTTAGTTTTTAATTTTTAATCTTTAATTTTTAATTTTTAATTTTTAATTTTTAATTTTTAATTTTTAATTTTTAATTTTTAATTTTTAATTTTTAATTTTTAATTTTTAATTTTTAATTTTTAATTTTTAATTTTTAATTTTTAATTTTTAATTTTTAATTTTTAATTTTTATTTTTTAATTTTTAATTTTTAATTTTTAATTTTAATTTTTTAATTTTTAATTTTTAATTTTTAATTTTTAATTTTTAATTTTTAATTTTTAATTTTTAATTTTTAATTTTTAATTTTTAATTTTTCTTTTTTATTTTTTAATTTTTAATTTTTAATTTTTAATTTTTAATTTTTAATTTTTAATTTTTAAATTTTAATTTTTAAATTTTAATTTTTATTTTTTAATTTTTAATTTTTAATTTTTAATTTTTAATTTTTAATTTTTAATTTTTAATTTTTAATTTTTAATTTTTAATTTTTAATTTTTAATTTTTAATTTTTAATTTTTATTTTTTATTTTTTATTTTTTATTTTTTAATTTTTAATTTTTAATTTTAATTTTAATTTTAATTTTAATTTTTAATTTTTAATTCTTAAACAACAAAAATGTTTATCAATTGTGATTTTTTTCAAAAAAAAACAGTAAAAAAATAAATAGTAGTAGTAAAAATGATGTTATTTTTGACAAATCCAAGAACAAATACAGTTTCTTTAGATTTATAATTAAGTAAACTTTGGCACGTGTCAGAGTTTTCTTAGGAATTTGAACCTGCTTAACTACAGCAGTCCTAGGATACTATTATGTCCTATGTACATAAATCATACTATTCATAACCGGAGAATCTACCACATTACGATGATGAACCAAGTTTATTATAATATATGTTCTTTCAATATTTGTCTAGTGCGTTAAAAATGCAAAGAAAGAGAATAAACTCAAATATAAAAATGTCATAGAAGCATTTGAAAATCTGATGATTAAGAAAACTAATGTAGTATACGAAAGATACAAATTCTAAAATAGAATTAAAATATCAAGATAGCAAAACGTTTGACAAGTTTCTACAAATGCTCAATAAGTTAATTAAAACTTGTAATTTTGAAAACAATGATAATATGCTAAGAAATAAAATTGCACTTGGAATATAAAATAGAAAAAGTTCAAGAAAAACTATTTTAAATTTGGAAAAAGCAAACATAATATGTTTGCATATTATGCAGAAACCATAAAACAATGCAAGAGCAAATACCAAATAAAAATTAAAAATGGCGAGATAGCAACGTCCTAATCATAGGGTTCTAAATGTCACATATGATACAGTGACCATCCTACTTCATGCTTTTGAAAAACAACTTCTTCCCTGACTAACTAACTAACTACTAACAATAACTATTAACCCCGACCTGGCGGTATGTATAGAGAGTAAGTTTATATTATAATAGCTTGTTCTAAATCTAATTATTCCGCACGTAAAACAGCCTCTCATTCGGATGTTCGGGCAGGGTCGTAGATTTGGAACGAATCCTCAAAAGTACTACTAACGCAAGAAGAAAAAGAAGAAGAAGAACGCAAAAAAAAGAACGATAAAGAAGAATAACTATACGATTAATTTAGCAGAGCAAGGCCTCGCCTTGGAAGAGAAAAACTATTTTTATTTTTTTGCGTATTTTATCAACGTCAGCTCTCACATTATAATTTTGCTATACATGAAACAGCATCCAACAATGCGTTTATGATGTTATAGAACGAAACTGTAGGAAAACGAGGATTCATTGAAACTTCATCATGTTTACTGCGGTATGTTAAAGAACACTTTCAGCCATTGCAAAAAGGCAAAAGAAAACTTTTTCTATGGTCAGATAGATGCGTGGGGCAGAACAATAACTGGCGAATGATAACTATTTTTAAAACTATTAGTGGATGTAAAGTTTTTTACAAAAGAACACCAAAAATTTCAATCCACTGGGCACAGCTTCCTACCCTGCGACAGACTTTTCATTATTAGAAAAAAATTAAAATGCAGAAAAGGAATTTATACCGTCGGAATGGGTAGAAGTTATTGCTCAAGAAAGAGGTAGCAAGCCCTTCAATGTTTTGTGCCTGCAAAGTGAAGATTTTAAAGATTTGGTAGATTTAGAAAAATTTTTTTACAAATATCCTAAATTTAAACTTACAGATTCATTATGGAACAAAATAAGCTCTGAAAATCCAAACACATTGTTTACTAAAAAAAGCCATAACGTGTTAAGACTATGGCAACACTTTCCTATAGTGAAAAACATTGTTAAGTACAAGGCAAGCATTTTAACATTTTTTAGTAATGAAAATTTATCTATAGCATATAAAAGACCATTACCTATTTCGGTAAGTCCAATTTAATATCCCATGTAAGCCTATGTTAATAAAAATTTTAAGAGCTGTTAGTTTGTGTAACACTGAATAATAAACAATAATAATACAACACGTTGTTTAATTTATTCATGACACACCTTATAATATCTTGAAAAATGTGCAATATATTGGAAAAACGTTGCAAGTTACAAAGCAGTTACAACGATATTCCAATTTTTTTCAAATGTAAAACGCTTGTAAACTATGGAAAAATCGTGTAAAATGAATGCATCTAGCATGAAATAATGTTATAACTGCCACCTTTTACAATACAACGTTTTTCCCATTTTAAACGGCCATTAATTTTATTTTTAGAGTTTATCGATTTTTGTGCCCCTGTGAAAAATTGAAAAAATGTAAGTTACAACGTTATTTGAGCCGACACTTCAATTGCAGAGACAAGTTTTATAAAGTACGCCTAATAATGAATGCCGTTCGAAACAAATGTTTACAGTTGGATGTCAAAAAAAAACGTTTGTATTGATGAACAAATTATTCCATTTACTGAAAACTTAGCTATAAAGCAATATGTAAAAGGAAAACCATGTCCATGAGGAATTAAAATATTTGTGTTTTCTGGAAAAAGTGGCGTACGATTTCGTTGTCAAGATGCGTCAACAAAACTTTATAGAACCATTATTAAAAACTAGGGGTTAAATGCTACTTTGGTATTACAATTATGAAACAGGCTTCAAGAAAAGGGACACAACTTATATTTTGACAATTATTTTAGTTCTTATATGCTGTTTTACGTCTAAGTGAGTTATCTAAAAATGAAGCTGGTACAATACGTATCAATCGATTTTTGAAACCTTCTTTGCTTTCCGATAAAGAACTAAAAAGAAAAAATAGAGGATGTTCAGATGAAGTTGTAAGCAAAGGCATTATAGTTGTTGTTGAATGTTTTGATAACAAACCTGTATATGCTGCATCAAATTTTGTTGGTGTTGGCAACGAAGATTATGCAAAAAGATGGACTAAACCAACGTCATCATATACTCATGTGAAACCAAAGAGTTCTATAACCAGAGATTCCAAGCTGCCGTTTAAACAATGTATAAGCAGCGTACATTTCTCGGTATCTCCGTCTTTCTCGCATCATGACGTTTTTCTATCACCTACAACGTATAGCCGCTCAATTATTAGTAGATAAAAAGAGAGAGTACAGTGTTGTATATATATATATATATATATATATATATATATATATATAACAATCGTATGGGTGGAGTTGACCTTTTAGATTAGCTCATAAGCCTGTACAGACTATTTATTCAATCAAGCAAATGGTAATTGCAAGTAATAATTCATTTTGTGGACTTTGCATTAGCAAACAGTTGGTTGGAGTATAGAAGAGACTGTAACAAACTAAATATAAGAAACAAAGATATTCTTGATTTGCTTCAATTTCGTATGCGGTTGATGATGGTTTAATATTGGTTGGAAAAACTGTCAAAACAAATACACGTGGCAGGCCAAGCAGTATTATTAGCACTTTACGCTGCTTTAAACACACACGTACTGAAAACCGGCCACTTGCAGAAATACAAAAAGATCATTTTGATCACATGCCAATGATTGATGATAATAAAGAAGCAAAGCGATGTAAAACACTTTTTGGAAAATTTTGTACATTATAATGTACATTGTAAATTTTGTACAAATAAAAAGTTTATAAACAAAAATAAGTAAAAGTTCTGTTTTTTTAGTCTAAATATGAAGTTATTTACAACAAAAAAAAAATGTTTTACTATCTCAAACAAAAGTCTGAAGAGATTTAAGAAATTAATACTTCTCTGCTTATTACTACCAAACCTAAGTCGCGCCTTATCTATCATTATTCTAAGATAAACATAGTAAAAATAAAAGATGTTTTTAATAATTTTAAATTTGACACTCATTGTTTATTTTCTGAGAGAATCCACATATTGCAGCAGAAAATCTCACCTAAACTATTTAGAATGTCATCTAAAATTTTGTTTCATTCTATATTCTTAAACCAAAACAAAAGTACTTGTTTTCAATTCAAGCAAAACAAGCAGTTAATAAGATGCAAAAAGCATTTAGAAAACTGTTCAGAACAGACCAAAATTATAAAAAAGCTTGTAAATATGGTGACAATCAAATACAATCTGAAAAAATATAGAAACAAAGCTAATCGAAATTCTTAGCTTTCTAAAAACAACAAAAATTTCTTTAATATTTATTACAAAATCTTTAATACCTCCTATTCAAAATGATCAAAACATCCTAGTTACTAATACAAAAGAAAAAGCAGATATTTTTGCAAAACAATTTGCATTTAATTTCTACTAATAAAAATCCTCCTATTGCTTTACTTACAATGACGGCTAAAAGTAAAATATTGGGTACAATTCATTTTACGCAACAAGTTGTCAAAAGATATCTTCTTACATTAAATACCAGAAAGGCATCAGGTATAGATGAAACTCCACTTATTATTCTTAAAACATTTGCAAATGAATTAGCTCCCACTTTGACTAAAATGTTTGCCTTTATATACAAAAAAGAAACATTTCCAAATTGTTGGAAATTTGCAAATTTCAACCTATACCTAAAAAAAGACAAGTCAAGTTATAGACCAATTTCATTATTGTTCAATCTATCAATAAAATTAAAAAAATGTATTAATTTCCACAGTGTCAAGTTCAAAATAACTTAATCTAAAATACTCAATATAGATTTTAATCAAAACGTTTGACAACAGATTGTTAGTCACAAATGAAATTTTATTTTAAACAAATATGAAGAAAATTTTGCCGTAGCTCTAGACATTTCCAAAGCTTTTGATAGGGTATGGCATCCTAATCTTTTGTCAACTTTATTTTATATTTGCATTAATAAACTTCTTAAAATAACTAAAAGTCTTATTTATAGTTTTGCAGATAATAACACTTATCATATTTCATACTTTTCAAAGACCATATGCGTCTTGAATCTTCTATGTTAGATTTTAATCCATAAACAAAGACCTCAAAACAACATCTAAATGCAACATTCTCAATATGATCAATTTTAACTCAACTTCTAACTGTTTTAAAATCAAAATTTAAGGTATCATCAGTACCAAATATTAAACTAAACAACGAATCTATATCTAAATCTTTTTCAAATTTGTCTTTTAGGGGTTACACTCTTGCATAATATTCTCTGGAACGACCATGCTTTCGAAAATCTAGAAAACTATGCAAAATTATGTAAAAAGTTTTTTTACTTTTGTTCAACTTTTGCATATATAGAAAACTTATATTTGTTCTTGTATTGAATATTGTTCCCAAGTATGGAAAGGAACATCGGAAACTACACTATCTCTTTTAAACTCTATTCAGAAACGAGCTATTTGGATTATTGCCGATCCAAAATTGATCAAAAACTTTGATAACACAGGCGTAATGTTGCAGATCTTTGCATTTTTTATAGATATTTCCATGGACATTGTTTAAACAAAATAAAAGACATATTGCCATCTAAACAAATATTTACTCGTAGTACAAAGCTTGCTAGAAATTCTAACAAATATTCACTGACAGTTTAGAGATGTTGGACCAAAACTTTTAAGAGAAATTTTGTTAATCGTATTATTGACACATGAAATAAACTTCCAAACTTTAAGATCAGTAAGGTAATATTAACAGACTGCTTAAATCTAGTCTGCAAAGTGATAGTTTCAACAAGTGTGGTTCCACCCGTTGAAATTCAAAGGTATTTTTATGTTGTTGTGACACATTAAGTAATTCCTAAATGTCACATTAAAAAAAAAAAAAAAATATTATAAACCATTGCCAAGATCTCTATGCAGAAATGGACGTCGTATTATATGTCATGGTTATCATTTAATAAACGTGTTTAGAAAAATAGAAAACGATAAGCCGGAAAGTAAAAACAAACTGAATAATTTCATCTCATGTTTTGTTTTGTCCTAAATTAGATTTTCCAGAGATTAGAACTCAAGGCGTTGTCTTCGACAATTTATATTTATCCCCAACTTGATTATACTTATAGTCAACACAAGAAGAAGTGTTCGAAATGTGGGCTTATAGAAGAATTGCAAGATTAAGCTTGGTGAGCAAAATAACAAAAACGGAAATATTAAAGGCATTGAAAACGAAGAAAAAAATTGTAAACACAAATAAAATTAAAATACTTGGAAATATACAATCCAGTATACAAAGAAAACAGAATTATAGAAAGAAGACGCATCTCTTGGTTAAATAACCTACTAACAGGCCTATCGTTCCCGAACTATAATCGCTTTCGAACTATGATCGTTCTCGAACTATAATCGTTCCCAAACTATAAAAGTTCAGAACGCATGGCTATTATGCACAATTTACATTACGATTCTCATTACGACAACGATTGTTTAATAAACAACCTTTTAATGATCGTTGCGGAGCGAGTAATATGATCGTTCGGAAACGGCATCTCTGCTGGCAGTCGTTACGAAAATGTAATCATTTATTTTAATAAATAACTGTATTTTTTTAAGATTTAGCATATATATATATGTATGTATATAAATATAAATTTTATAGTAATGTAGTAAAATTTATTTATTTGAAAGCAAGTAAATAGAAAAGTAATAAGCATAGTTAAACAACTTTTTTCCCGTTATTTTTTAAATTTAAAACTTGTTAATCATAATTAATATTTTGATTGTCGTTATAGATAACTCTTTTCTTTTTAATCAGTTGTATCCAAAAATAAATTATTAAAAATTTTGTTTTTGAAAACAAATTCTATTCAAATAATGAATTTTTCTCAAACGTTTAATGCTATTAACAAGTTTTGCATCTAAGAAATTCATTTTATATAATATGTATTTTACTTGAATATAATAATACATAAAATTTTGTTTTCAATATATTGAGATTTTGTAGCCAACAGTTGCTATGCAACTGTTTACAATATTTTAAAGTAGTACATTAATATATATACCGAGTGAAATGTAGATAGAATAAAGAGATAGAAGGGTCTAGAAGAAGTGAAAAATGCAAAAAACACAGAAAGACACGGCGAGGAAATGGTACAAGAAAAAAAATAAACACGACAAACAATGAGAAGAAAAAGAAAAAAAGTAGTAAAAAATTCAAATAAGAAAAAAAAAGGAAAGAATAAAAAATAAGAACATGGAATATAAGAGGATATATAAGAAAAAAAGCAGAACTGGCGGAAAAAATAAATAAACCAAAAAAATAAAAATACTAAGAATAACGAAAACAAAAAAAAAGGGCACAGGAGAGAAAGAATGGATAGAGGTTACTGGTTAATGGAGACAAAAGTGGAGGAAAGAAAAGAAGAAAATGAGGTGTAGGAATAATAAAAACTCTAAAAAGGATAAAAGATACAATAAGAGAAAAACACATAAAAGATAGAATTATTACAGTAAAAGTGACGCTAGTAGAGAATGAACCATAAACTATGATAGTAGCATACAGACCATATAAAGATGCAAAGAAACAAGAGAAAAACCGTTTCTATAGTAAATTACAACAAAAATTAGACGAAGGAACAGAAAACAATAATAATAGGAGACCTAAATGGGAGAATAGAAAACTAAAACGACGGAATAGAAGAAGCAATGGAAAAAAAAGAAGAAAAATGAAAAACAACAACGGAGAAAAAAATTATTAAGTATGCATCAAAAACAATCTAGTAGTAATAAACACTAAATTAAAACACAGAAAAATCTACAAATACACAAAAACACAACCAACCCAGACACAAAAAACAGTTAAGATAAAGATAAAAACACACAAACTAAAAGAAGAACAAATACAAACGGCATACCAAAAAATAAAACATTTAGAGAAAAAGAAAAAAGAACTTACATAGAAGAAAAATAAACAATGTTTAAACAAATTATTCTAGAAACTGCAAAAAAAAGCTGTGCAACAACAAAAATAGTAAACAAAGATATAAAAAAATAATGGAATGATACATACAAACTAAAAAATAGAAGACTACAAATAATACAAAGAAAAAAGAAATGAAACTAAAGGAATAATAAAAGAAGCAACAATAAAATTATGGACAAAATTTGACAAAGAAATGAATGAGAACTTTAACCGGAACCAAAAACTGTTTTACGGAACGTTTAAACATCTAAAACAAAAGAAAAAAAAACAGAATATCATAAACATAAAAGATAAAAATAGAAAATTAATAACGGAAAAAGACAAGATAATGGAAAGAGGCAATATTTTCAAGAACCAACAGAACAAAAAATAAAATAAAACAAAACAAGAGAAGATGAAAAAGTGCTTAGGGACTAAAAAAACGGAAAAAATAGAAGAACTTAAAAAAGACATAAATATTACATACTTTTTAAAACTACATACATCTACATTTTTACAATCTTTTATTACGCTTTTAAAACCGACCGTATTGTAGTGAAAACAGCAACTTTGGCGTCATTTCTATTTTCACATATAATTTGATAATTAATTAATTTTTTAATCAGTACATTCAGAAAGGATAAAACTATATTTTCCCAGAATATTTTAAATTAAAATGCTAGCGACGCATTTATTTCAACATTTGAATTATTTTTTGGTTATTTGACTAAAATATTCTGACAAAATATAGTTTAATCCTTTCTATATGTAACAGTAAAAAATTATTTGATTATCAAATTATATGTGAAAATAGCAATGACGCCAAAGTAGCTGTTTTCACTAAAATACTGAAAATCAAGGTAGCGGCCGGTATGCTCTTAAATTCTAGCCTAACATTTTATATTAATCAAATTAATAATTTTTTAATAAATTTACTTAACGTCAGGTCAGCTCATCCAAAAGTTTGAAAATAATATTACGCTTATTCATCACTATCAGTTTCTACAATTTTAACAATAATAAATGTATTAATATTATAAATAATAAATAAAAATATTATCTGTCAAACTGAAATTTTGCAACGATTGTCAACATCACATGGTAGCGGCTTAATCGTTCCACAACGATTATCGAACTGTAACGAGATCGTTACGAGTTATAAAATTTGTTACGAGTTATAAAATAAACAGAATTTAAATAGAACTATTCAGAGCCAAAAAAATTGCTGTGATGATAGCGAACCTTCTCAAAAGAGACGTCACAAAAAAGAAGTCAACACAAACATATTTACCCAACAACAAATTATATCTTTTTTTAGTTACAATTAGGTATATCCAATTAATTCAATTCATTTATTGGCTAATTATTATATAAATATAATAACAATTTATCATAGATTAATTCAACATCCCCGCATAAATAATGTGATAACACCGGCTTGCATTTTAAAGCAGCTCTTTCGATTTATAATCATTTTATTTTGTTGCACTTATTATTAATATTTACAATGGACAATAATTATTAAATTTGAACGAAATACGTTTCAACGTAACCCTTATATTGCTGCGTTCCACTACTAATAAATATAGAATATAATATTAAATGGGTTTTATGTCGATTGTATCATTGTTAAAAAACAAAAGTTGCTTAGCAACAAATAAAATAACATCGGCAATAAAAATAAACAATTCTATATTAATAAAATTATTTTTATTTTGCAATTAAGCAAATTAAATAATCAATATTTTTTAATAAATACATATATTTTTAATTTAATTTATAATAATTAAATAATTATTGTAATTAGCCGTTGTCGTTATTAATTATTATTAATTATGTTTTAATACAGATAAAAATAAGTACTTTTGCAATTGATGATCGAGTGAGCAAGAGTGTTTATATAACAATTAAACACACAAGTATCAGAAGCGTAAACAAGTCACTAAGCAACACAGAAAAAATGCATCAGTTCCAGACTTTTAAAATCCACGGCCAACCGTTAAGACAAAATTAAAAATATAAATTTTAAATTTTAATATTAACATTCATAAATAATTAAAAATGGTAGATAGGTAATATTTTAAATAGCAAGAAAAGCATGATTTATATTTTGTAACACTACTAGCTCTTATAAGATACGTTTTTGTGCAATAAAAATTGATTGTGCATAGTAGACGTTATTAGATGTGAAATAGTTTAAAGATTCTTAAAGATTTTTAATTGGTAACAAACCTTATTTTTAATGACGTAACGAGGTACAGATACTATAATGCATATAAATAAAATAAATCAATAAAGTAAATTAAAGTAGCAATGCCGTGATAATGATCTACAATATGCATGTAATTTGACATGCTTTGCTAATTAATTATATTATTTCATTACACATGACAGCAAAATGAGTGACATTTAACAATTTGTTTTTTTACAAACATCATAATACATATACAATTTGTCAATTCATAAAATTTATTATTTATTTTTATATTTAGTTATTAATTGATTTTAATCTAAAGATGTATGTATATAACATATGAAACGTCATAATAAATCATTTTATTTTGAAAAAGTTTATAATTTAATATAAAAACTTATCCCGTTATATCCCGTAATATAATAACATATGTACATAATATTAAAAAAAAAGTCTGTTAATCATTTACATATATATGATAAAAATATACTGGATTAAATAAATAATATTTAAAACCAACGTTTATTAAGAATAGTTACATGACGTATGTATATCATTAGGGAAGAATCATTAAATAATTTTTGAGAATCAATAGCTCTACATATGTATGTGACAGTAGGTATGTCACATTTGACAAATTAAAATTAAATATAATATAATTATCATAGATAAAATATTATAATAAACAACTTGCTAAAATGACTATTATTATGGTTGTTGTAAACGTTGTACTCGGTAAATATTAAAGGTTTTAGACAAACTAACCAAAGTTATGTATTTACATATTTTAAAAATATGAGATTCTATAGTTAATAACTTAATAAATAAACTAAGAGCTCGAAACCAAAAAAAAAAACTATGAATGTATAAACGCTAGTTTTTTAATATGTATATCATTTTAGTAGTGTTCTAGATTAACATACTAGTCAGTCAAGGTCTTGTTGGGACAGGTGCCATTGGTGCGTCCTCAAAGATGTTGCAAACACCGGGGTATTAAAATAAGTCTATAAAGGCTCAAACTTTTGGGACTGATTAAATATTACATATAATGAAATTTATAGTAGTCACGCTTATGGATGGTCAGTCTAGCCCCAACTATGTATGTATAAAAAAAATTATGTGAATGTCTAAACTGACACTTACAATTTAGTGTCACATTTGTTAATTTTTTATACATACTTAGGGCCCGATTGATCAACTCCTGTCTCTATATACATATGACTACTATATATTTTTTATTATATATAATATTTAATCAGCGTGCAAAGTTTCAGCCGTTATAACAAAGAGTTCTATAATTAGAGATTCCAAGCTGCCGTTTATACAATGTTATATGCCCATAGATATAGTGTATTTACGACATGGGCTTAATTTATCTCGGCTGGTTATTTCATTACCAACCAATTATGCTTGTATTATATACCTGGAACCCTTAATAGTATTCAAGGGTGAAAATATTGTATATTTATACAATATTTTCACCCTTGAACAAAAAAGTGTTATAATCTATTTAGGATATATAATACTATCATAATTGCCTCCCCAAGGCAATTGGTAACAAAATAATCCGCTGAGATAAGTATATGGGCATACTATATAAGCAGCGTACACTCTTGGTATTTCCGTCTTTGTCGCACCATGACGTTTCTCTGTCACCTACAACGTAGAGCCGCTTGATCACTAGTAGTGAGAGGGAGAGGGTATAGTGTTGTGCGACAAGAACAGAGATACTGATTTTGTACTGCAAAACGCTGCACAGTGCGGCAGTGCAACCATTTAAAAAAAAAAATCTGAAACGTTTAAAACTAGTTAAAATTAAGTTGTGATTGCAAAAAAAATAATTAAAAATTTTTATTAATAAATTGGGGTAGTTTTTAAGGGATGGAAGTAAAAATGGCTTAATAAAATTTTAAAACTCTGGATTCGTATAGACTTTGACCTACAATTTAACGAAAAACTAGTAAAAAAAAACTCTTAGATAAAATAGGATAAACCATTGTAAAGAGAATTAAATTTAGAATTTAATTCTGCAAAAATATACAGAGCGATTCATTTTTTAAGTGATTTTTTGTATTTTCCGGAAAATAAGCAGACTCTGGAAAACATTATTTCTGATACATTTTAGAGACTGTTTGATATCATTTGTTTTTTATCTAAAATATTTTAGAAGATTGCACAATGAACGAGACACCTTGTATAAATATTAATAATTTTACGAACAATTGCGAATCGAATTTGAATAAATATATTTTTATTTACTTTATAATTTATAAAAAACGTAAATACAGAACGTATAAAACAAATATTACTTTTTACTATTTATTTAATTGAAAAATGAAATGCGATATTGGTATCGATTATCGATAAAATAGTTGTTTAAATAGTATTTTATTTAGAACATTATTATTTAAAAATATTAATAATTAAATGTTAAATTGAGTAATATCGTCTTCTTCATCAACATCACTCACTGCTACCGCTATCGTCCCTATAGTTGGCTAATTGATATTTCCGAAGATTTTAATAAATCCATTGCTTCTATTGGAAACTGTTGTTTTTTTTCTTTTGGAATTTTCGCTTGCTTGAAATTACGGGATCGGAACTCAATAAAAAGAAATTAAAAATGCCTGCATTTGTTTTTTGCTCAACTGGCTTTTCGAGCATAAAGCTTTCTGTATTGTTTAAAATCTTTATTGCAAGCTTTTTGTGCTTCCTCTGTCAATTGTCCTATAGGTAGCAATGCTGAAGATATAATTTCGGCTCCATGTATAAAATATTAATGAAGTGTAGATGGCATATTAAACCAGGGGTAATTTTCAACAAAAAATCTGGCTGTGTTATGATCGAATGCCTTGAATTAAATTACATCACTTTCATATCCACTTGACACTGTTATCATAATAATATGTATTTTTTTATCAACCGTATGTCCAATTTTGTAATTTCGGCAGAAATTTCAGGATTTTGAAAAAAACGCCTTGCTGTGTTACCATCATTTGAGTTACCAAATCCTGGCTTAGGTTTGTCAACTATTAAACCACATTTTTCTCGAAATTCTTTTTGAATTCGGGTTTTATTGTCAGCAATTTATAGGCCAAATGCAAAAGACATTCAAACATTCTTATCCAACCATGTAACACCGATAAGCCAAATCCAAAATAATCAATATTTGCAACCTGCTTTAAAATCATTTCTTCAATATTATTAAAGCTAGTTGATGTTGCTTTACAAATAAAACATTTTTGTGTTGAAATCGTTTCGGTGATTGTATTACAAACTTTACCATCAATAATAAATAATATAAAATTATGGCTTAGTAGAATTTGTTGGTTGTTGATGATGCATGTACTTTTTTGAATATTTTGAATTTCTTCATTTACCCTTCGTTTTTCGGATATAGATGTTTTGGTCGACTCTTTAATAAATTTTATTTTTAAAGGCCGTCAATATCGCGTCGATCCAGCGTGCATTTTGCCAATTAATTTTTTGGCCATACATAAGACGCAACGGATGGACATGTAATAAAAAGAGCCGAACCACTTGCTTCAGAACCATGAAAATCTTGTTTGTAAGAGCTATGTCCTGTGGAGCCGTCAAAACTCCTCTTTGATATTAATTGAAGTTTTAGTTCTTCATTCTGAAAGCTCTCAATTACGGGTTTTAGCGTACAAAGCAAACGATCTGTCACCATCACATCTGCTGGATAACTAAGCTTTTTGCATCTTCAACAATTTTATAGAAAAGGAATTTTTCTGGAGCATTCATTTTTATAACATTATATTGAAGCCGAGAGAGATTAGCATCCACCAAAACTGCGAGCGCGTCTTCACCAGACATTGTCTGTTGTAGTTCGACCTTTTATAAGCATTAATATATTTTGTTGCACGTTTTGGACTTCTTGTAGTAACATCTTTGAGGAGTTTTGAAGCTTCTACTTGCCCTTTTGCTCGTAAGCTCATTTGTGTGTCAAAAGTGAGTACAGAATTAGTTGTACAATCTCGTAACTCTCTTGTTTTTAAACGTTTACCACGCTCACAACTCAATTCAAATGGCACCTCTGGGCAACCGCCCAAAATACCGTGGAAATGAAATTGAACCTTCCAGCCACTCTACATTATTTCAATTAAATTTAGATTCTATCCTACAAGCCTTTTACCAACGATTTATAATCTGCTTTAAAATACGACAGCCTGTGTTTCAATTCATTAAAATGCAACTCATCACATTTTGTTCAATTCTTTATCTTTTTGAATAGAAATCAAACTGTTTTTCCATAATCTTGATAGTGGAAGTTTTCATGATGTTAATAAGTTTGTTTCTTTTGAAATACACAATATGTGAGCTTGTTCCTGAAATTGAATAATAACAATATTACATCTGCTAAATTCTTCTTATGGTGTTGCAGTCCAAATTTGTGGACAACACCATTTGCAGTTTCTAAGTAGTCTAATGAATATCTAGCCTTTTATATTTTATAAAATGAATACATATCATAACAATATCAGTCTAACACCCCTATTTTATAACTCGTAACGATCTTGTTACAGTTCGATAATCGTTGCGGAACGATTAAGCCGCTACCATGTGATGTTGACAATCGTTGCAAAATGTCAGTTTAACAGATAATATTTTTATTTATTATTTATAATATTGATACAATTATTATTGTTAAAACTGTAAAAACTGATAGTGATGAATAAGCGTAATATTATTTTCAAACTTTTGGATGAGCTGACCTGACGTTAAGTAATTTTATTAAGAAGTTATTTATTTGATTAATATAAAATGTTAGGCTAGAATTTAAGAGCATACCGACCGCTACTTTGATTTTCAGTATTTTAGTGAAAACAGCTACTTTGGCGTCATTGCTATTTCCACATATAATTTGATAATCAAATAATTTTTTACTGGTACATTTAGAAAGGATTAAACTATATTTCGTCAAAATATTTTAGTCAAATAACAAAAAAATAAATGCAAATATTGAAATAAATGCGTCGCTAGCATTTTAATGTAAAATGTTCTGGGAACATATAGTTTTATCCTTTCTGAATGTACTGGTTAAAAAATAAGTTAATTATCAAATTTCAAAAGTTGCTGTTTTCACTACAATACAGTCGGTCTTAAAAGCGTAATAAAAGATTGTAAAAATGTAGATGTAGTTTTAAAAAGTATGTAATATTTATGTCTTTTTTAAGTTCTTCTATTTTTTCCGGTTTTTTAGTCTCTAAGCACTTTTTCATCTTCTCTCGTTTTGTTTTATTTTATTTTTTGTTCTGTTGGTTCTTGAAAATATTGCCTCTTTCCATTATCTTGTCTTTTTCCGTTATTAATTTTCTATTTTTATCTTTTATGTTTATCATATTCTGTTTTTTCTTTTGTTTTAGATGTTTTAACGTTCCGTAAAACAGTTTTTGGTTCCAGTTAAAGTTCTTATTCATTTCTTTTTCAAATTTTGTCCATAATTTTATTTTTGCTTTTTTTATTATTCCTTTAGTTTCAGTTCTTTTTTCTTTGTATTATTTGTAGTCTTAAGTTTTTCTTGTATGTATAGTAAGTATCTTTTCCATTATTTTTTTGCCCTTTATCTCTTTTTTAACTTTCTTTGTCCACCAATTGGTTTTTTTTTTTAATCTTTGTTTACTATTTTTGTTGTTCCACAGCTTTCTTTTGCAGCTTCTAGAATAATTTGTTTAAACATTGTTCATTTTTCTTCTATGTAAGTTCTTTTATCTTTTTCTCTAAATGTTTTATTTTTTGGTATGCCGTTTGTATTTGTTCTTCTTTTAGTTTGTGTGTTTTTATCTTTATCTTAACTGTTTTTCTTCTTGTGTCTGCGTTGGTTGTGTTTTTGTGTATTTGTGAATTTTTCTGTTTTTTAATTTAGTGTTTATTACTACTAGAATGTTTTTGATGCATACTTAATAATTTTTTCTTCGTTGTTGTTTTTCATTTTTCTTCTTTTTTCCCATTGCTTCTTCTATTCCGTCTTTCTGGTTTTCTACTTTTTCAATTAGGTCTCCTAGTATTACTGTTTTCTGTTCCTTCGTCTAATTTTTGTTGTAATTTACTATAGAAACGGTTTTTCTTTTGTTTCTTTGCATCTTCATTTGGTCTGTATGCTACTATCATAGTTTATGGTTCATTCTCTACTAGCGTCACTTCTACTGTAATAATTCTTTCTTTTATGTGTTTTTCTCTTATTGTATCTTTTATCCTTTTCTGAGTTTTTATCACTCCTTTACCTCATTTTCTTCTTTTCTTTCCTCTACTTTTGTCTCCATTAACCAGTAACCTCTATCCATTATTTCTCTCCTCTGCCCTTTCTTTTTTGTTTTCGTTATTCTTAGTATTTTTATTTTTTTGGTTTATCATTTCTTCCGCCAGTTCTGCTTTTTTTCTTATGTATCCTCTTATATTCCATGTTCTTTTTTTTTTCCTTCTTTCTTCTTATTTGAATTTTTTACTACTTTTGTTCTTTTTCTTTTCATTGTTTGTCGTTGTGTTTATTTTCTTTCTTGTACCATTTCCTCGCCGTGTCTTTCCGTGTTTTTTGCATTTTTCACTTCTTCTAGACCCCTCTATCTCTTTATTCTATCTACATTTCACTCCGTATATATATATAACTGTTGGCTACAAAATCTCAATATATTGAAAACAAAATTTTATGTTTTATTATTTTCAAGTAAAATACGTATTATATAAAATGAATTTCTTAGATGCAAAACTTGTTAATAGCATTAAACGTTTGAGAAAAATTCAGTATTTGAATAGAATTTGTTTTCAAAAACAAAATTTTTAATAATTTATTTTTGGATACAACTGATTAAAAAGAAAAGTTATCTATAACGACAATCAAAAAATTGATTATGATTAACAAGTTTTAAATTTAAAAAATAACAGGAAAAAAAGTTGTTTAACTATGCTTATTACTTTTCTATTTATTACTTGCTATCAAATAAATAAATTTTACTACATGACTATAAAATTTATATTTATATACATACATATATATATGCTAAATCTTAAAAAAATACAGTTATTTATAAAAATAGATGATTACATTTTTGTAACGACTGCCAGCAGAGATGCCGTTCCCGAACGATCATATTAATCGTTCCGTAACGATCGTTAAAAGTTTGTTTATTAAACAATCGTTGTCGTAACGAGAATCGTAATGTAAATTGTGCATAATAGCCATGCGTTCTGAAATATTATAGTTCGGGAACGATCATAGTTCGGGAGCAATTATAGTTTGGGAACGATGTTTTATAAAATAGGCCTGTAAATATCAGTCTAAATATCTGAGCTATTTGTAAAATAATTTCAATATCTATTAACATAATTTATGATACTATTTATATTGCGAAGAAAGTGATTTAAAGTAGCAATTTTTTTCACAGTTCTGTAATTCAGAATCATTAGTAATTTGTAAAATTCAAAAATTAAAACTCATACTCACTCGGAACATAACCTAAAATGTTGATTTTCTTTAAAAAAATTATTAAATCGTAAAATGTCAAATGGGACCTTTTAACGCGTTTAATTCACATGGCCCAATTTTTTGTATACATATTAATAACATACATACCTGAAGTTGAAGGCTCCATAATACACGTTTACAGGGGCAAATTTAAGCAAACAAAAACAACGCACGAAAAGCGTTCACTTGTAACATAGATCAACAGCGCCCTCTTATGAGATCAAGACACATTTCATCAGCATTTCTAGATCGGTTTATTGTGCGTTCATTAGTCATGTTTCGGTATGTTATAAAAAAAAAACCGATTTATGCAATTTAATTTTTTGAATTAATTTCGCGTTTTAAGCTGTTTTGTCCCACTCTGCGCTGGCTTGGAATCTCTAGTTATAGAACTCTTTGCGTTATAAACTTACTTACTTTACTATCTCGGTATTCACAATATCTTTGAGGTCCCACCAATGGCACCTGTCCCAACAAGAGCTTGACTGACCATAGTATCGTTGAGTGAAGGAATAGAATAGAGCAAACGCTAGTGTACGTATAAATATGTAGCACATAAAATTCGCCGAGATCCAGGGGGCAGCACGGAAGTTATTAGATGACTTAGCTTCCATGTATTACCAGATGAAGCGCTGCCTGTTTTGTGTTGTAAACTTTGCTAAACATGTTGGATACACTGCAGACGTAACAGGGTAGCAGCACGCAATAAGAGGTGTAAATAAATACACGCTCGGGCGCGGGATCTCTACTACGCATTATATTAGAATAGAAACAGTATAATATTTATGTTAATCTATGCTCTATCGCTTCATAAATAATCATAATGAGTTGTAATACTTGTGTATATTCCAAATGCTTAAAGTCTAAAAAGACTCCGAGGATAGAAAAGGAACTGTGGAAACATTAAAATTGCTCTAATGGATGTGGATTGTTTATCTTATAAATTAATTTGTGAACAGCATTTCATGCCGAATGATTTCATATTGAATTCAACATGTAAATTGTTGACAAAATTTGCAGTAGCATTTAAATATGTTAACCAACATATTAACATTATAATATTATATTAACTGTGTTTGGCAATAATTATTTATACTTCAAATGTGAAACATGGCAATTTATATATGCAAAATATTTTTTCAATTTTATAAAAAAAAAATTAAAAATAGATTGTAGAATTTGCATAATAAATGGTAATATCATAACTAAATATTAAAAAAAAAACATTAAATTCCCCAAGATGTTTATTGTATTCTTGAAGAAAAGTAGTTTTTTTAATAATAATCTAATCTAATAATCTAGTTTGTTTTATGTTTCTATATCAGTTAAAAGTTGTATTGCCAGTTACCATTATTTAAAGTAAGCGATTAATTTTATTTTATGAAGTAGGCAGAATCGGCTTAATCAAAATTTCTAAGAAAAATTTACACTTGGCAAACTTATTGTATAAATAACTAATATTATAAAATATTAATAAATTTTACAAATATTTGTTGACATTAACTTTTGTATTAGTATACTTAACGCGGATGATTAGACATTGATTTAAAATACTGTCAAAAAATGGTTTTTATGTCTATGATAAAATGCCACGTTTGTTATGTTATATTTTTAGGTTTAGTTGAGAAGTATTAAGATGGTTTATAAAAAAAAACAAATTTGGTACAATATTTTTAAATTAAATTAAACAACTGCTTGTATTTTCTTTAAGCAATAACTGGTGATATATTATATATTGTATGTTTATATTTTTTGCAATCCAATTAATCAGTATTGTTTATAAATAATTAGTCATATCGTTGACTGAATGAATATTAATATCTACTCCTTCTCTCAACGATTATATTATAAATTTATATTTTTGAAATCAAATTAAACAATTAAATTCCATTTTGTTTCTTTATTTTGTCATTTATCAACCTTATTAATTGGCATATAAAAAAAAATTGTTGGCGAATTGGTAGATTATAATATTATTTAAATAAAATTGCATTTAATAATAAAATTGTAAAATTAAGAATAAATAAATATACACTGTTTACAAAATTTAGTTTGCGATTCGGTGGTGACATGAGAACATGAAACTATCACTCGATCTTGCTGGTGAGTCTGCCGAAAATAAAATCCAATATAAAAAAAGATTTTATTCATTTCAACACTTATTATTACTAAAAAAAGACTAGTTTAAAAACTTAAAAACTTATAACAATTTGTTCAGACTTGGTATTACTAAACAGGAACTACATTAAAAAAAAAATATATTTTTATTAGAAAAATTAGTGCGCTTTCTACCAACGACTTCTGTTCTGGAGCTTTTAAATAAGAGTAAAAATTTTTGCTATGTATGCCAAAATTAATTCTAATAGCAAGTTCTGCTTTTATAAGATTAAATCGCATTCTGTTTCTATCATTTCTCCAAACAGATTCCATGATAAAAAATATTCGATCTACAAATGCATTGCTGACTGGAATAGCCATTACTTTAAAAACTATTTTTTTTAATTTTGCATATATTGTCAACTGTTTTAAAAATTGCAACCCAGAGTTTTTTGCAATTAGTACATTTGACATCATTTCGTAATTCTGCAACATATTGATTTATTACGTTTATTTCGTCATATAATTGGTCTTCATTGATGGTTATGTTTAATAAAGACACAATTTTTAATATATCGTCATATTTAAGATCTGTTGTTTTTATATGTAATGCAGAAAACATCTATTTTCAAAATCATAATATATTTCTATATAATTTTATGCGCGCTCGTAAACTTCTCTAGCATCTACAATAAATTTATTTTTGCCTTGCTTCCAAAAAAATTGTCTTCCAACCGAGATTTCAATTTTGTTCTAAGGCTGAACATAATTTCATGTGATTCTGTTGCTGTTATATCACGTTTATCCAAACTTAATATTGATTCGCACATTAAATTGAGATCATTTGAAATAAAATATAAATATAATTCAGAAAGCATTGGTTTGGTCATTTCAGTATCCATTTAATTTTCTTGCAAATTAATTTTATTTCAAATAAAAGCATCACAGTTGTCTTGTCCTTGAATTAGAAAACATTGTTTAATGACAGGCCAATAAAAAAGAATTCTATCAACTGCATTGGATAAATTTAACCATCTTGATGGCACATTTCGTAACATTTGTGCAAGTTCTCTTTTATTTGTTGTACTTGTCAAAAATTCTGAATAAATTTTGTTGACTGATGTTTTAATGTCATACGTCAACTTCTTACACGAAAATTTTGCTGCATTATGTACGACATGACAATTGCAATTAGCCTTTAAAATATGTTCATTTTTGCAAAATAATGTTTGATACACATAATTATATTTTCCGTAATTAACTGCTGCATTTTCTGCAGAATATGACGTTGCATTATTAATAGAAAGGCAATGCTTGTCAAAGCAACCAAACATTTTTTCTGATATTGCTTCAGATGATTCAAAATCATCAGAATAAAAATCCAGTAGTTTATTTTGTATTCCTTTTTCCGGTATAATATAAGTTACAGCTTCTATTAGATGCATTTGAAGAAATTACAAAAAATCTTGGTTCATCTTTTTTAAGGTCACACATAATCAATTTTATTGCTTTAGGACCCAAAATATTTTCTACCAAACTTGAGGATTTTGTTCGACTACAATGACAATAAAGAATCATAAAAAAACTGTAGCATTTAATTTCGTACTGCAGTCAACACTGTTGTAGCTATGTTGGTGCTTTACTGTATGATAAACCATACTTCACTCTAAAATTAGTTAATAATTGATGGCTATTTTAGCACTTATTATTTGTCGATGACGTCCTGAATTTTGTATTGTTTTTACGACCTTTTCTCCATCATGTTTAATGACAAAGGTAACGCCGCATATTTTGCATTTTCCTGTAAATTGATTTTCTTTTAATAAACAATTTTTATACTCCATTTGAGTTAACCATTCGTCATTCAATGAAGCAAAATAATATTTTTTCTTTTTGTTTGGTATTGGTACTTGATATGCTTGATCACTTTCAATATCAGACATTTAAGTGTTCTATTATTTTTAAAAAATACTTATAAAATATTTTCCTATACATCGGTAATTTTATATACTTAACTTTTAATGACGCTATTTTTGGTTTTTATTAAATCAAAATACTTTGTTGTCAGTAAACTGATAAACAGAATACATGAAATTAAACTATCACTATTCACTTCACATTCACATTTATCTAGAGTATCTAGACCTACCGACTGCGAACTGTCGCAATACAAATTATAGAAAACGAAAACAACAGGAAAAAAAATTACGCGTCGTCTATTATTGGCAAAATGCGCTAAGCCTCTTTGTAACACCAATACGCGGGCGGAAGAAAGTATTATACAGGTGTATTACGATTATGCTCTAGCTTTAGTATGGAGCGTTGTTTTGCATGCGCGCGTTATACATTTCTGTAGTACTTTCTTTCGCCTGCCTATATTTTTTTCCTATAATTTGTATTGCGGCATTATTTTAAGCAACAAAAACGACGAAATAAACGTCAAACCCAAAACCCGAAAAATGATCTTCCAACCCGAAGTCTTCGGGTCAAAATCACACTGTTGGTAACCCTACCACTACTAGAATGATATATTAAAAAACTAGCTTTTATACTTTCATAGTTTTTTTTGGCTCCGAGCTCTCGGTCTAAAACTATTCTATAAATATTTTGAATATCAAACAAGAAATGGTTTTATCATTATCAACAAATTAACCATATTGATAACTTTAGGTTTAATATTTATATCAAGAAAATAATACTCGTACATATATCAAAAACTATGTAAAAATAATAATGTAAACTAATTAGTGCATTTAATCAAAAAGTTGTTTCTCCCTAAAGTAAAAGAATGTGTCTTTCAATTACATAATAATTCTAATCCTTAATGATTAATTAAATATGATTGAAATTTAATTAAAATAACATGCATTTAATTAAATGAGAATTTTAATACATAACACTACCACGGCCAACCGTCTACCTTTCCTTGTTTATTCATAACAACCATAGCAACCCCACGGCCTACTAGATATGAATAAAAAAAATTCTACTTCTTTGTTTCTCTCTTTTCAGAGAGGTCGTGATTGTGGTTTACTCTTTTGTTGTCGCTCTTTGTACAATATCAATAAAAAAATATAAGCAACTAATTTTTACTTTTCTTACCAAATATTATGTTAAAATTAAAGTTGTTTTGAATTACTGTTATAATTCTAAAGTTATTTGTTAACAATTAACGGTAAAATTTAGATTGTGTAAGAAAGCAAACAGATATAAACAATTCCATATAATTCGTGTTACGCCCAGTTATACAAATTTATTTTTATAATAACTGACGCAACGCACGTTAAACTTCCCAACCACCACACCGTGCTTGAACGTCGTAATTTAATTAATTATCACTAATTTATCCATTAATTCATTGCCGCCAAACCATGCGACCGCATCTCTTCACTGCGTCGATGTTACTAATCCTCCTTCCTTTGTCCCGCAATCGACTTCCACTCTGCCGCATTGCAATCCTTTCGTGCTGAACCGGTCCATCTCGTCTTCTTGTAATACCTTCGCTAATGTTCCCGCGTACTATTCTATAAATTGAACCTACACACTATTATTAATACATTTTGTCTAATTAATAAAAATATATGTCTCTTGCACAATACCAATTGTTATGACAGAATCCCTAATATTATATCAATACATGGTATACTACCAAATATTGAATTAACACATCTCCAAGGTATACTCTAATACCAGTGTGTTTATAACTGCTCCTTACCGCTGTAATGTGCCCTGCATACAACCCCTAGACCTAACTGTCCTGTGTAAGCTTGACAATCTTTTGCAGTTATTGTGCAACCCCAAGGCCTCAACTGCCAGTGCACAACATACTTTTGGCTGTTACATATGAGGCCCTACTGCCAGATACAGTGTTATTCACACAACCCCAATACCTCGGCTGCCAGTGTGTGAAATAACAATCTTTTCAGCCCTCCAAGCATGCTATAGCTATCAGTACCTCGATGACCTTCCTGCCAATGTACTTTGTATTACACACCTCTAAGACCGGTCTATGTGTGAATAACCTCTGATAGCTAAATTACACCCCTTAAAGCTCCCCTAGCCATTGTGTAATTAAATCTCTATTACTCCTCTAAAAACTCACCTAGCCATTGTGTAATTAAGTCTCGTTTATCTTAGTTAAAGAGTTACCAAACCTTTTTATTAACAAATATAGCAATCTATAACTGGTCCATTATTTATTTACCTTTAACAGTACCTCAGACGCTCTATCTGTACGTAAATAACAAAATTTATAAAACATTAACTATCATAAATAATGCTAACAAAAACTACTGTTAACATTCATAATAATATTAAAATTATTTCATTCCACCTTAAGTAATTAACAAATTTAAAAAATAGAAATACTACATTCTGTTAAAAAAACAATTCCATATTCGTATTTATATAGAAATTATTTTATTCTGCCTTCAACAATTAAAATATTATAATAAAATATTTTATTTGAAACACGCTTGTCTTTAACAAATAATTTATTTTGTCTTAATATTATCTTTGGTTTAGTTTTGGTCAAGTTTTAAATATAAAACAAAATATATACATATTAAATTACCATATATTTCTAATTTGTTTAAATTCTTCTTCAGTGGTTAAAATAAAAAATAAAAATAAAATATTTAACTTTTTTTTCCCTAAGATATAATGTAAAATTGCTACAGTTTTTGTTAACCCATGAAGTAAATCTTCGTCCTACTCTACATAATTTTTTCAATATTCTAGTCATAACAACAGGTTCATTATCATCGTAGTGATGACCATAGTTATGTTTTAAATCTATAAGAACACTCAAAATAAGATCATGTACAAAACCTTTATGATCAAAATGTAGAACAGCAACACCAATTTTTTTTATTTGTATCACAGCCAGCATAATTTGGATTTAATTTTTCCAACGATTTAATCACAATCACGTCTAAATCCAGATAAATACCATATCTGTACAACGATAAGTATCTTAAGAGATCACTAGCCATGAATCATGGCATGCAGACTGTACTAAACACGTCTATTACTGTATAACTCTTCTATAGGCGTATTTTTAATACAGTTTTCAAAATTTAAATGTACTATTTTAATATTTTTGTAATTTAATAAACGTTAAAACATTGATTTGCCTTGACGTACATGTAATTGCAACATATCAGGAAGCCTTTCGTTTGATTCTATTTGATAGCAAAAGATTGATTTATTTAGATTTAAATCGTAATAGATTTGGAGTGGGTAATTTTGTGTATAAAATATAGTTACGAGTATTATGACTATTATGAGTTCAGTCCAGATGAGTTTTTTAAATTAATTTCAACTTTGCTATTGCGTTACGTTTGATGCCAGTCTTATTTGTATTTCCAGACTTGGATGACAATACTTCTTGCATGCTGAATATTCTTTCTTGATCATTTTTATCCTTTGCCACGTCTTCTTGATTATTTATTAAGCTATCGTTTACCGATTGACTACCTAAAATACTTGCATCTAGAACTGTGTCTGGATACAAATAACACTAACGTTGTACTACTATATTCTTCAGTTTTATAAACAATTCAGCCACATTTATATAAAAGGAATTTTGTCACTTGACCATTATAACAATATTTTTTAGTTGCAAGAACAAAGACGACACATATAAACGATGAATGATCATAGAAGTGATTATTTATTAATATTAATCATAAGATATTTTAATAGAAAGTGTATCATCACTGAATTTAAAAATACAGCGTCCAGTACATCTGATTATAGTTTTGTTTGTAAAAAATAAAATTGTTATAGAAAATATGTCACATTGAATATTTTCTTGTTATAATAAAAAAAAAATTACATTTTTGCTTACATACATTACAGGTATGAGTATGTTGAATAATAATGAAGTTTTAAATATATTCCCAATGATTCAAATGACATGCCATAGAATATTGTTGCAAATTATATTTAACAAATTACAATTTTCTATCAAAAATCTTATATTTGTCATAAATAAAATATTCAATTCTTTGTTCACACCTTATTAATATTAGCAATTATCTATCTGCTAATCATCTAGAATATTTCTAATTATAATTATAAATTTATCTCTATATGATATAATTAACAGTATAAATTTGAAAGATTGTTCATTTTTAATGTGTGGTCATTGTTCTTGGTATTGAAAAGTATTGTTATTATCATTAAGAAGTAAAACTACGTTGTTATTATTTCGATTAGACAAAATACATAATTTATTAAATGCATAAATCTGATACAAATAAAATATAATTTTTCTTATAATTTGATGAAATGGAATGTCAATATTAATACAAGCTATATGAAATTCTCCATAACTGTTTTCTCTACTACATATACCGCTACAATAGCAATTGTATATATACTTTTTCAACATTCAAAACAACATTAAATGTAACAGAATGCAAGAAATGTATTAAATGTTGCTTATTATTGTTTCTTTCATATTTAGTAGGTTATGAGTTAATATGAATAAACAAAATACCGTTCTTTATTAAAACTGTCATTTACAGTCAGTCCCAAAAGTCTACATACATCCCTCAAAAAGCCTCAAAAATTTAATAAATTCTATATAGAAAAACATTTGTTTATTAAAATATTTTATACCTAGTACATTCTACAACCTCAATACATGTAATTTTCAAGAAAATTTTAATTATTTGAAAACAAAAAAATACAAAAAAAAAATACAAAAAAACTTGTACGTGAGTCCCTTGTCAAAAGTAATCCCCAGCAGAATCGGATCACGGTATGAGAACGTCGTCGAGACAGACGTTATTATGAGGAGCACTTTGTCGCCGAGTGAAGAGAATGGCTTTTTGCTTTTCTCCGGATTGACCTTTACTTGCCAGTCATCTTACCAGAATTCCAGATTGTCGGTGGTTTTTTGTAGCCTAAAGTGATTACCAGAGGTGACCTTGACGAGTACAAAAGCGCTGTATTGTCCGCGTATTGTGCCATTTTAACCCCGTGCTTCGATCCTGAAAGCATGTCTGCAACAAAAAGATTAAAAAGGACCGGAGAGAGAATGGAGCTTTGAAGGACACCTGCCGTGATATTTCGCGTGGTAGAAACGTGTTTCTGAATTTTAACAGCCAAGGTTCTACGGTTTAGATATGAGGCTATCAGCCTTATAAGACGTAGAGAAAATTTTTGACTGTAAAGTTTGTAGAAAAAACTCTTATGCCAGACTTTGTCAAAAGCTTTTTCCACGTCGAAAAGGACCATCCCTGTGGCCTTTTTCAACCTAAAGCCTTCCACAATGAACTTAGTTACCCGATTAAACTGGTGGACCGAACAACGTGATCCTGAATAATATCTAAGATAGCCTTTTCTATGACCTTACTCAAGGTGCATAGTAAACTGATAGACCGGTAGTTTTGAGGAAACCGCCGGTATTTCCCAGGTTTTGGAATGTTAAATTTAATTGAGCTTTTCCAAACCGTAGGAAAATGCCCAGTGCAAAGTATTGCATTAGCAATATTGGTGACAACCATTATCGCTTTGTGCAAAAACCTTTTTAGCGCTTTATTAGGAATTCTGTCAGAGCCTGGAGCAGAACGGATTTTGCGTTTTTGTATAATCTTTCGTATTTGAGACGGTCTTACGCTATGCAGCGGCGCGTTGTTGTCAGCGGCGTTCAGGGCTTTCCTAACCACTCTTTCAACCCGTTCGACGTGCTCCAACTCCAAACAAATGTTTGGGGAACATTGGGGTTTCAGGCTATCAGCAAATGCTTAGGCCTTTCTCTCAAGCAAGTATTGTACCCCATTTTTGCCATGAATGGCTGGAATGAGGACCGGCCTGTTCCTTAAAAACTTCGAGACCTTCCACATTTGATGATCGTCCTCCGTGAAGGATTCCAAGGTATTTTTCCAGCACAATTCTTTGTGTAACCTTATGCCTTTTCTCACCTTACCAAAGAGAGTTTAATGTCAGGCGATCTCAGTGGTCGCGGTGCCGCTTTTAAAGGTGCCTGGCGCCATTTCGTCTACGGATTAAATCTTTCACGTCCCGAGTTAGTCCAAAAAAATTATCTACGCAAACCTAATGAATTTTAGAAGCTTTTTGAATAAGGCCACATCAAGAACGTCCCCTTGGTGCCCTGCGCTATGAATGAAGGTGGGTTCCTCTGGACCTACTACTTGTAACCCTCATTGCTCTACAAAGTCGAGCAACGACCAACCTTTGAAGTTTGTCTGTAAACTATTCCACGCCGGGTGTTTACAGTTAAAATCCCCAGCAATGATTGTGGGGAGAGGGTGAGATTAAACCGATTCAAAACTCGCCGTTTTGATTCGGTTTCTCGGACTGAGGTAGCCAGATGCAATTTTTAATGTCCCTAAACCGGGCACATTGATCACTATCGCATTTGATTCTAGAGAGACTAGCTCGTGGGTGTCAACCTCGGAGTGGTCCAATGATCTTTTTGTAAAGATCAAAGTCCCGTGCGTTAGTCTAATCCCCGACGACCCCAAATACGTAAAAGTATTTGGTAGTCTTAACGATTGGGTGAGACGGTGGTTTGTCTCGGACACCAGCATTATGTCGAGGTTCTCTTGGATGAAGAAATGTTCCACCTCACCCAATTTTTCTGAAATGCCTCTAGAACTCTAAAAACAAACGCGAAGTAATGGTTCCTCGTTAGCCATAATTGATTCTGAAAAAGAAACGCCATGATTTTCTTTTGAAAATCGTTGAAGTTGTTCAACAGAGCGACTATCCTATCATCATGGCTTGCAACCGGATAAATTGCCGGTGGAGCGACCGCGTTAGCAAAAAATTTGCCCGTGACAACTTCAGGTTTTCGGGGACCTACGGGCTTAGAGGATGACTGAGCCGGAGCCGGAGCGGCCAAAAGAGTCGAAGAGGCTGATTTAACCGCCTTGCCGTGCAAGGCCAACATTCTCTGGTAGAAGGAAATTAAATTAGCGAGATGCGGACCCGCGCAACGAGCACACTTTGGAGGTGTGTCTTTGGAGCAGACCATCGATTGATGGGGCCCGGAACAGATGCGACAGACTGGTGTCTAAGAAAAACAACGTTTACCACCACGTATTTTAAGTTCAACAGAGACCTTAATACCTAGGAATTTTTTCAACCTCATAATTTCCAAAAATTTGGCGCCTTTAGGAAGCTGCTCCAAAACCAAGTTAAGCCTAACGTGTTCGTTTCTCATACGATGCACGTTAGAAGAGTAGAACCTCAAATCAACAAGAGCCTGACCCACGTCTTGCTCGGTATAACATTTAGTGACGTGCCGAATAACAATTTTTAAACATCTCTCCTCGGCGGTTGACCAAGTGTGGAAACCCACACACGTCAATTTGAGATAGGCAGTTGTCTTTCCGTAATCGTCAGAAGTGGCTGGCGCCATACGAATACCCTCTTGAGTATTACGTGATGAAAGAATAACAACTCGGTTATCCTTAAACCATTTAGAAACAGCCGGGTATTTGCTTTTGTCAGTCAATACAAAAGCCGGCGGACGAGACTTAGAAGTGTTATTATTTGCGGGAATGTCAGCTGGGGGATGAACTTCATCGTTAGCAATAAGGCCTTCGCCGTTGTGGTTAAGGTTCGCGGCTATAGGCCAGAATTTTACCTCAACAAAGTGGGTCTCCTTTTAGGCAGGGGCGGCGCGCTTGGGGGCAGAAGGCCCTTTTGCCATATGGCCTGAGGAGCCGGCAAGAGGAGCTGAAGGCCTTATTAAAGGAGGAAAAGGCTCACTCGTGATCCTGCTTCGTTTGGCGGCTTTCTTCTTCTTTTTCCTTTCAACCTCGGTGAAGCCATTCTCTTCATCGGAAGTTGGGGGCGGGGCATCGAGTGTACGGACCGCTGTCGAAACGTCCGCTGCTACTTCTGCTCATCGGGGGCGTGGCCTATCTTATCGGAATCAGATTCATCCTTGGAGGGAGTGTAGTCATGGTGGCGTTTGTTCCCGCCGGTAGAGGCCCCCAAGTCCATTGCCTCCATTTTTAGTGATTCAAATTTGATAATGAGGGGGGGGGGCGCTGCTTTTCAGTGTCGACACGAAGTCGGCAAGAATCTGAAGTGAGAAAGATATTTCAATAATCCTCTGATTGAAGCTTACGATTGTGGCCACCATGTAGGCCATCTGGCCTTTCATCCCCTGAACTTGGTGAGACAGGGCATAAAGATCTCGTCCAATAAACACATCGTAATCAAGAGCAAAATCAGGTACTATCAAATAGTTGATAGTCGTACTCTGTCCAGTAATTTCCGTAAATCCAGTAAATGTTTTCATCGCTAACAGACTACCAGGTACGATTCCCTTCAATGACATACTGCATGGTTTAATTTTGTGTTCAAACAATAAAACAAATCTATCTAAAATGAGCGATACGTCAGACCCAGTATCAATCAGTCCATGGAAACAATTACCATCTATTGTAACTTCTGTCGCTCCCATTGGATAACCAGACTCACAAAAGTTCACACTTTTTCGTTTATCGATAGCAGCCTTTGTAAAGCAATTCAAAACCGTATGTCCTCGTTTTCCACAAAAGGTACAATTCGCTTCCCTAGAAGAAGTTCCCACACCTGATGAAGCAGCAGTTTGTTGTCTGGTGTCTCTGTAACACGTACTAGGGCTTGACTCCGGTGGTCTTCTCGCTTTACTACAATTTGCACGAATGTGTCCTAACTTGCCACAACCAAAACATTTAGGTGCTGAACGTTGCTGTTCTTCACGGCTTGGATACAAACGCTTACGTGAAATCAAGTTCGAATTATCACGTTCAGTAGAAATCAAACCAGCAAATTCAGGTGCAACCCTTTTTATAAACAACTCCGATACAGTCTTACAGTTACGATTGACAGCTGAATTACGCACATCAATTTCAAATATGCCATGAACTACCAGCTCAACCACATCAGCTTCACTCCAAGATGCACGTAAATTTTTCAATAGCAAAACTTTTTCGTGTACATACATTTCGTACGTGTTGAAACGGGTGCTATTTAAAGCAGCGGCTTTTTCCAACAACATGCCAAGATTTCTTTTAGGCGGAAACGCTTCCACAAAATCTCAACAAAATGTCATCCAATTTCTATCGTCGGGCGACCATAATTTGTACCAGCGTTTAGCGTTACGCATCAGAAACCGACCAATCCTCACAAGAACTTGTAAATCAGACCACTTAAATTTGTTCTTGATCTTCTCCACATAACCAATCCATTTTGTAGCATCATCACTTTCCGGTTTGAACAATGGCAGATCCACCTGTTTGAGAGCCGTTCTAGAGTTTTGCAATGTTCGCACTAAATCAACTAACACAGATTGCTGTGCGTCCGCCATTTTCACTGTACTTACAACACAAATGCACCACAGTCAGGTTTAAACACACCACGAGTCACCGGCACTTGAGCGAATCCCACTTCTGATATTAGAAACAGTGAAAATGTACAACGCGTCGATTTATTATTTTATCTATTTTTACAATGTCAATGTCAATCTTCCTGTTTTTTGTTTTCATCCGCCTACTCCGTTGTAATATCGCCTCGCTCAGGGAATTCTACCACATCGATTCCCGCCTCACATACATCTTCAAGGAACGGCAAATGATGATTGCTAACAAAATATAGATATTATACCAACTTTTATATCACAAATTTGTACACATCCCAACCTCCATCTCTTTTGAAAAGCTTTCCACAATTTTAAAATCTTTTGCTAGTATATTTTTATGTACAAAAATCATACTCCTCCGCGCATCCTTATCTTCCGATTAAAATAACTGATTCTATTGTAATTTATTATTTTTATTACATCAATGTTAGCATTTGAGCCCCATGATTCTAAAATGCATAATATATCTGGACGTTTTTCATCCACCATTAATTGGAGTATATCGAGTTTATTAAAAATACTTTCCATATTTAAATGAATAACAGTCATACAATTTGCTGTGCTGAGATTGTTTCGACTTAAAAATTTCTGTCTGGTATATCACTGCATTGTGTATTACTGCAGTAAGTCGGATTAGGTGATTGCGTTCTACAATATTTGTCGATAAATTACTTATTTTATTATTTTCAATTGGAACGATACATATAATATTTCTATCGGTTTAGTGTTGTTTCTTAGTCATTACGCATTGATTTTTATTATTTAAATAACTTGTAGCATTATTAACATATTAAAGTAATTTTGTTTTACCTTCAAATTTAATGCTTCCATTTCTACCAATGTCCATAGAATCAATGATTGCGTTGGAATCAATAAATGTTATTTTATCCATACAACTGCATAACTCGTTGTATAAAGACATATTGAAATTGTATATAAATTGATTCAATATCTTTCTACTTGCACAAAATGGCAAGGTTATAAAAACTAGACTTGTTTTTGTTGCATACTGTTTCAAATCTTGCAAATCTCCTTTCTTGGTAGTGTTTCCTTTGTGAGCATCATATGTTCCACCCATTATCACTACATAATCATTCTTATCATACTCATTAATATCGACGTTTATTGATTGCGAATATGGTGCATTTGGATTAAAAACACACGACACTTTAGATTTAGTTGATATTATTTTGGTCAATATATTAGAACAATTCCTGAAATTATTACCAGTAAAAGTATATTACTTTTGTTAGTATTTCTTATCTCTGACTTTTCTTTTGGGTAGAGTTTATTTTTTGTTGTCGTATTATTTATCATATCGGTTGACTTCTTAGTTTTACATAAGCTAATTTTATTTTTTGTAGAATTTAAATCATTACCCTTTTTCTCAATAATATTTACATTGATTTTAATTGCTGATTCTTCTGTTTGACTAGAAACGTCTTTTACATTTTTTTGTTTAATATTGTTGATTGTATTGATAATTTCAGTTTGAGATATTTGACAAAAGACTACTAATAAGTTATAGAAACTAAAAAAAATACATAAGCAAGTTTCTCAATGAATCCCTCCTCCCCAGCTCTAGTCCGTTTGAAATGAAATTGCCCATATAGTTTAATTCAAAATAAATAAAATATATATTCAAAATTAAAAAAAAATTCTTTTAGCCAATGCAACTCTGAGTTTAAAGTTGCTGACAAGTGATTTCTTTGTCCTTCTACTTCTTTTGGGCATTTCAGATCTTGCGCCAACTAAACCAGTAATAATTAAAAGACGAAATGTTTTGAAATCTATTCATTTTCTCAACATTCTATGTTTGTGGATTATGTATGAATTTACAATGGTAACATCTACAAAATGTCAAAAAATCCTGGGCCACCATTTTTTACACTTGCAATCAATTTTGTACAAAAACTTAAGCATATATGCTTTATCAACAAAGACCATGTGGCGGTTGTAATCTTTAATCATTGTAGGACATCCTACATTACATGTGGTCCCATCTTTGGCGTTTTGTTTGACAGTATTTAGATCATTCGGGTCATAAAAATTGCTACTCATTAAAACAATCTTCTTGTCCATCCACTTTACACAAGCCATGCCTTCATTCGTTACTCTCCAATCATAATTTTTTTTTAGTTGTTTGTCTGGGTTGAAATTTTTAGGTAACCCTTGTCACCCTTTCCTAATAGTGCCACATGCGTAAATTTTGTTGTTTTAGATTTTTTAGAAGTGGTAGCAAAGTGAAATAGTTATCAAAGTATACAGTGTGATTATTAGTTACCAATAGATTTTGTAAAATCAGTAACAACCCTAGTACCTAACTGTTTTTCTGCAATGTTAGCAACTTTGCCAGTATATATTTGGAATTGATCAACGTATCCGTTCTCATCTGCTTGCACCCAAACCTTGTAACCCCACTTGATCGAGTTATTGGGCATACACTTGCAAAAACAAGATCTACTTTAAAATTTTATCATCGTTATAATTGCACTTGGTTTATAATATGTCAAATAAGTCTAGGAGATCTTATCTAGAAATGGACGCAGTTGTTAGTTTAGATTGGACAGACTACAGAAGATTCTAAAAAATTATTATGAATACATATGTGTAATATAAACATTATAAAAGTAATGCGCATGATTTTATTGTGACGCCAGCTCGGCAAAACCGGTCAAGAATTATGTTGGAGGATCTGCCCATCCAACGCAGCCTGTTGCCAACTTGCTTAGCTTGCGCTGTCAAGAACTGTTAGATTTGATTCAAAATGAGCCGGATTGACTTAACTCTATCGTAACCAGAGACTAATCCTAGTTGATCGAGTACAACCCAAAATTAAAAAAACAGAGCCACGCGCTGCTCACACACAATCAAAATCATCCCCCCCCCCCCCATCCCACTCAAAAAAATGCGCATTACTTTCATAATAAACCCTGTATATTATACAGTAAAACATGTAATTCATTGATAAAATATATTTAAGTATAAAAAAATTACCATAAATTGAGGACCTTGATTCCTTCACCAGTTCAACAATTATTATTCTATGTCTAAAAAATAGTATGATTATGTATAGTGAATAATATATTGGTATATATCTTCTTAATCATCTTCATACTGCGCAACATTACCGTTTAATTGTTGGCCGATAATGTCATGTGGTACACCGACAAGTATTGTTTTTTATTCAAAAACTTCTGTTTGTTTTTTTTTTTTAATTGTCATACTTATTTTGAAAGCAGCTTCTATGTGGCATGTGCCATTTTTTATTTTATTAGCATTGGAGTCTTGGAGCTTTTGTACATTCGATTTCGTTAATGTATTTTGTCAGCTATGATATTAAAATTGCCTCTTCAGCTGCACTGAAGTTCAACAATCTTTTTGACGTATTTATTCTACTATAATATCTAATAATAATTACAAAATAAAAAATATAAAATTGTTTGCTATTGAGGCCACCTAATGGATAGAGCCACTCGGGCCAATCAGTTGATATAAAGTTTACGCATTGACGGCTCAACGTCAGTCTTAGCCACGCAACGAAGCAGCAAGAATCTTTTGGACCAAATTACCACAACCGTTGTTGCTGTCGCGGAGGCGGTTGCTCCGAAGGTGGCCGAGTTACAGCCCCCAAAGTCCAACCTGGGGCACACGCGTATTTACCATCCGAAGCCCCAACGCGGAATTCTCACCGACGTTTTGTCAGCGGTCAGCGCGTCTGGACTAACTCGACGAGAAACTTGAAAACACCAGCCTATCCGCCGCAACCGCCATAGACGACCGAGCCTGGGACATAGCAGGAATTACCTGCAACCCCGAGCAGAACATGATGGCGCCTCCGCCGCCACCTTCTTCAGGTGCTTATTTAATTACCGATTGTTGGCGATCAATATAGCTATTTTTACTTTATTTACAGCAGCGCGGAAGAGTTCGGTAGTTGTATTCCCGAACCACTGTCTTAGGTTCTTGAGCCAGGAAATACGCCTTCTGGCAGAACCTCTTCTTCCGAACACTTTTCCTTGCAGAATCAGTTGTATAAATCCATATCTTTTTTCATTCCTCATAATGTGTCCGAAATACTGCAACTTGCGCGCCTTAATAGTATTAACTACCTCCAATTCTTTTTCGAAACGTTCAAGGACCCTTGCGTTGGTGATATGGTCCTTCCACAAAATTCTTAGGATTCTCCGGTTAATCCACATTTCAATGGTTGATAGTTTTTTGCAGGTATCTTCGGACATGGTCCATGCTTCCATTCCATATAAGAGAACCGGGCACACGTAACATTTGACAAGTTTCATTTTTGTTTTTATATTTAACTCACGACTACGGAACACATCTTTCATCTTTATGTAAGCTCCCCTGGCTTTTTCAATGCGGCTATTTATTTCTACCAAATCGTCCCACTGATTGTTAATTATGGTACCTAGGTAAGTATACTTTGAAACCCGTTGTATTGCCTGATCTTCTGCTTTGAGCTGGATGTTTTGAATTGGCACTTTGCTTATGACCATATACTTTGTTTTTTTTGCAATTCAGGGTCAATCTGTAGTTTTTACTTGCGTGCACGACATTGTTCATAAGTTCTTGCAGTCACTCTATGCTATCCGCACACATCACAGTATCATCAGCATATCTGATATTATTGATATATTCACCGTTTAACCGAATGCCAGTATTTACCTTATGGAGCGCCTCCTTAAATATTTTCTTAGAGTATAGATTATAGAGCATTGGCGATAGTATGCACCCTTGGCGTACACCACGTTCTATGTTAATGTACTCGGTATCCTGTTCGTCAACTTTTACGGACGCCAGCTGGTTCTAGTATAAGTTACTAATCACTCTAATATCTTTCTCGTCCAGTCCTATATTTTGTAGAATTTTGATAAGTTTTGGGTGTTGAACCTTATCAAACGCTTTCCGATAATCAAAAAGCATGCGAACACATCACAGTTTACGTCTCTACATCTTTGAAATAGGACCTGGACGCTAAACAAGGCTTCTCTGGTACCAAGTGCATTTCTAAAACTAAAATGTTGGGCTAATATTATCTTTACATCGTCTATATATTCTGTTATGGGTGATCTTTAGGAATACCTTCAAAATATGACTCAATAAGCTGATCGTTCTATAATTACTGCATGCTTTTGCATTCTGTGTTTTTAGAATTGTCACAAACGTGATGTGAAGCCAATCCTGTGGTATGGTACTATTGTTATATATGAAGTTCAGTAATGATGTCTATACCTTCCTCGCTTAGTACTTTTAACACCTCTGAGTGAGTATTATCTGGGCCTACTGCTTTCCCGTTTTTGGTTTGCTGGATGGCCTTTCTTACCTCCTTTTTAGTGATATTGGGACCCGATTCTACATTATTTGTGTTAGGTATTTCCGGTCTTTCATCGCTAAATAGTTCTGTAATGTACTCTTGTCAGGTTTTTAGTTTATCTTCTATCTTAATTATAAGCTGCCCTTGCTTGTTCATTAAGCGTCCCGTAGTTTTTTTCCTACTGCACCCAGCTGCCTCCTTTATCTTTCTATGCATGTTGAAAGCGTCATGCTTAAGCTGTAAGGCTTCAATCTCTTCACATTGATTAGTTGATGTCTTTAGCGACTCTGATTTTGCGCCGTAATTCTGTCTATATTTCCTTATACCTTACTTTGTTGTTCTTAAATTGCCTTCTCTGGTCCATTAGCTTCAAAATCTCTTCGTTCATCCAAGGTTATTGTCCTATTCTTGTTTTCTGTTTTAGATGTCTTTCGCTACTATAGGTTATTGCTTCTTTTATTGTTTTTGCCATGTCACTTGAACATCAGTATTATCAGTTCTTGTTATTATCTGCATTTTATGGTCTAGACATTCTTGTACTTGCTCTTTTACTGGCTCAATTTTTAACTTAGTCAGATCAGGCTTTTTTTTGCAGGTTGTTTTCAGGCTTTTTCTCAGACAAACTTTGACAGTAGCAACAACAGGATTAAGATCCGAATTAATGTCAGCTCCAGGATAGGTTCTTACCATATTAAAACTGTTTTTGTATCTTTTGTTAGCTAGGATATAATCAATTTGATTTCTTACTATCTTTTCTGAGTAGTCGGCTGGAGATTTCCAGGTATAGAGTCTTTGAACTGGAAGTTTGAAAAATGTATTCAGTATCACAAAATCCTCATTAGTACTAAACTCGCATAATTTGTCCCTTCTGTCATTTTTTTCACCCAGTCCAAATGGTCCCACACATTCCGCACTTCTGTTGAACCCAATTTTGGCATTAAAGTCGCCTATGATTATAGTAATTTCAAGCTTTTTTGTTCTTTTCAGTACTTCCAAGATCTCGTTGTAAAAAGTCTCAATTTCGTTGTCGTCTTTATCTGAAGTTGGTGCATATACTTGTATGAGATTTATATTGACTGGACTTGCTGTTAGTTGTACAAACATCACTCTGTCGGATACGGGTATGAAGTTCTATACACATTTTGCGATATTCTTTGTGATAATCATTCCTACTCCATATTGATGTTGTTTGGTATTATCACTTGAGTGGAATATAGTGTGTCCTTCTATTATGCATTTACCGGCTTTCCTCCATCTCATTTCACTAATGCCCATTAAACCTATATTTATACGGTTCATTTTTTGGATTGCGTTGTTGATTTTTCCTGCTTGGAACATACTTCTTACGTTCCAAATGCCCATCTTGATGGTTGAGCCATTTGTCTTTAGCCTCCTCTGTTCCTTTGCGAATTGCTTTACTGTGTTTTTCCGTTCCGTTATCTTTGCTTTTTTCAATATCTTTCCCCCCGGAGATCCGATTGGGGAAATTACTCCGGAATTGTTATTTATATTGAACATTTGAAGCTATATTAATTGTACTAAGGTAGTCCATTGGACCTTTGATACAGTGGTTTCTCGTTGCTTTCTGTATTTGTATGCTTTCGACCATCGTCGTGGATTTTCCGCCTTTGTGGCTAATTTCTTAGCCCCAGGACAAAGAGTGCCCTAACCCCTGCTGGCTCATCCATCCGCAGCTGTTGGCTGTGCAGGAGGAGTCTGCTTATACCGGCAGATACTTGGTTGCCAGAACCTCGTTTGTTATTTAGCTAAGTGTACTACGTGCAGGTCAGGTTGACATTTGAGCTCCTGATGATCAAACTCCTTACACTCCGCCGCCACCAACGGGAACAAATGCATTGCTTATTAAGGCAGATCCCCGAGGCCTATGGACTTACAAACAACCACAAGAAGGGCCACTCCGCCTTCTCCAACATCACCGACTTCCACCGCTACCACCTCGGGGGCGGTAACGTTATAAAACTTACAATAGAGCACGGCACATTTTTTTTAATATCAACTAGGCAATTGAATAGAGTGAGAAAATTAAATCTAGAAATGTTGATAAACTTTTAGCCAAACATTATGGCACAGACTGAAAAATAATAGAGGACCTGAAGTTCTTTAAAAAATGTCTTAGAGCGACCAGCGGATGTTGCGGATGTAGAAGAGCAGCAAATTGATGAGCTTGCCAAGAAACTGATAAGATGGAAGAAGTCAAAATTCTTCAAATATAATTATATTCAAATATATATTATTACAAAAAAGTAATAATAAAGCTATTTTGTCGATAAAAAAAGTTAATTTATTACCTTACCTAAAATGTCCGTGCCTAAAATTTCCATAACTGGTCATAACAAATGATTAGTTTCAAAACCGGCCATTTATCAAATTTTAATCTCTAAAAATCATAAAATAATGACTTGATTTATAGCAGTATTATCACCATTTTTCAGTGCTATAATCTGTTGGATGCATTAAAAGTATATTTCAATATTTTCATGCAAGATGTGTAAAAACTTTGTTACATTTTCTGCAAAATCATTTATTTTGGAGATGGCCGTTATTGGAATTACACGACTCAAATATGAGTTTTTCTGTCAACCCTAACCTTAATTTACAAATATAGTTTATATATATTATACGTGTTATTAAACCAAAATTAAAACATATAAAGACATTATAAAATGTAAGATGAGCATCAAAATAAATTTGTCAGAAAAGGTAAGAACTGCATAACTTCTTTTTTATCATTATTATTTTACTATTGATATTGTAGAATTAAATTTAGAAAATCGTGGCTATTGTATTTAATTTAAGAAATGCAAGTTTTCGAAGAATAAATAAAAATAAAATTTGATCACCTTAAATGCAAAACTAGAAAGTTGTATGCAGCCAACAAAATTTTGTTGAAAAAAAACTGGTGGTTGTTTTAGGGAAGTTATTGTATTTGATCCGGTAATTGAAACTGTTCTTCGAATAATAAATAAAACATCAGTCATAAGGCTTAAAAATCCTTATGACTGCATCATGCATCTTCCCATTACAATATATTAATATTTGTGCTGTTGCCAAGAGAATTTCAAAACCGGAGGGGCCAATGGCTTATGAAAATGATATGAATTCAACAAATATAAAAAAAAGTATTCTGAATTAAATGTTATAAAATGTATAGCAGAATAAACGTAGACGCTCGACTGAACATAAGATGTAGACAAAATACACTCCTTAAATGTTACAAAGATTACAAGAATATATAGATTAAAAGATCTAAGATGCAAAAATAATAAAATTAAGAAAAAAAAACACAATAAAGATGAACACAAAAAAAAATTTGTTAAACTTAGAAATAAAATTAAAAGAAAATGAATAAACACATTATAGTCTATTAAAATGTTTATTAATTATTAATTGCCTAACGTTTAGTGTGTTTTGATTTACTTCAGGTGCACCATCGTTTTCTATATTGTTTCATCATCATCCTCAATTATGTTTCATTTTTTGAATAGTTCTTCACCTTCTTTAATTGCTATATTATGCAAGACAGCAGTTGCTTCAATTGAGGCTATGAGATCAATATTTCAAAATAAGGAAACTGTTTTTTTTTGTGATTGTTAACAATGCAACACTGGCCTAAGCCACAACTGATTGTTGGCGCCACAGAGAACATATATGATTTTATATTTTTATTTGACATACATCAGTTTTATGATTATACAATTTTACATTCAATCTATTTCTATTTATTGTTCTGTTTTAAGTATAATTCAGTTTAACATTTCTTTTAAAAATAAACTCTGAAGTTGTAAGCCTGTTAAACGGTAAGTACCTATACTTAATTAATTTTTATGGCAATTAAGTATTGGATCAGGATTAATGGTTTGACCTACTAATCATAATAATAAATACATATTATACAATTTTCAAACCTTTTGGAAAGTGATGAAGAAGAAGACTTTAGTTCCGGCAGTGATTTTGAGTTTGTTCATACTGCAGAGGAAGTAACATTTGAATGTTTCTGTTTTGATTAACAAAACCGGAAATGCAGGTAATTTTTAGCCTCACATCTTCTGGCGGTTCACCAATAAAAAGAAAAAAAAAACGCAATGAGGAGAACTGGGCTTGAAATATAAGAAAAAAGCCGGAAATAGTAGAATGGCCTATACAAACAAACAAAAACAAACAGATAAAGCAAAACTGTTTAAGGTCATTAACCAATGCTTTAACAATTTAATCCAACTAAAAAAAAACTTACGAATATTACGAAATTGTTAATTTTGATTTACAAACTTCCCACTTATGTGACTTAATTAGTGTTAACAATAAAAAATGGTGTTACAGTGCTAAAAAAACAACTCTTGTAGGAGTAAAACAAAGACATACCATTTTCCTGATAATATGTCAAGAAAATACAACGAGGTTTGTTAAGAGTTTGCTACATATATCTGACGGGCGCATTTCAAAAGCATTAGTAAATAAGCTCAAAGTAAAATTTCCACTTAAAGATCAACGAGATTACCAAAGTTCTGTAAACAAAACACCAAACTTTAAAATTGACTTTTCGTTTTATAGAAAAATTTCCAAAATACGAGAGTCATTATGCAAGACACAAAAGCTTAAACAGGCAATACTTTGCACCGAACTTAAGCATGGGAATTTTGTATACATTGTACAAGAAGGTAAAATTAGATGACGCTGTTTCTCCTAATATTTTTATAAATTTTTTTAATGAAAATTCAACTTGCACTTCCATGCTCCGATTTTAGGTTTTTGCAAGAGGAGTGATGCATTCAAGGTTAAACTAATGGCCTGCAGTAATATGGAAAGTACAAAACAAAAAACAGAGAAAGAATTGCACCTTAGAAAGGCAAAGAATGCGGGACAATGCAAACAAGGCCAAACAGCATGGACAAGAATTAACCGCCATTGCATTCGATTTAATAAAGACGTTCGCTATTCCAGTGCTGTCGACTAGTGTGTGTTACTACAAGCAACAGCTGGCTACTGGAAAAGTAGTAATGTAGACGTAGAATGAAGCAATTGCTTCTACGAGTCCTCAAGAAATTGGTTTTTGCCTACTTCACTCTCAGGGGCTCACAATTGTGAGTACGGGCATGGCGCGCCCGAGGTGCCCTAGATAGACATACACTTTGCTTCCACTAGTCTTGGGTATAGTCTTCTCTTACTGTAATCTTTCCTATCAGTCTCCCTTGACTAATTCTTGTTCTCTTCCTCCAATGCTAGGGGTTACTATCTTCTATTTTCTCCTCTTTTCTCTAACTCCTAATCCTACGGTGGTGGACCTTACCCGTGCCAAGAGGATGCATGGCCAGAAAGAGGTCAGTCTGGTCCCTAATGAAAGGAAACCTGGCAAAGGTATAAATTGCATCCCCCCTAAACAAATAGTGAAAAACAAGGAAACAACCACCAGGTAGGTACGGGCAGCAGCTCGGACTCCCACCCTGCGCAAGCAGGCCGAACAATCGGATCTGGTGTGGGCAACAATCCATTCTCGGAACGAAAATCCACAAGTAAATGGAGACCCTCGTCCTCTAGGGACAATACAAGCAACAAGCTAACGCAACCCGGGCCTGGCACTAGCACTGATGCAGAGCTGAATAAAGAGGCATCCAGCAAAAAAGAGGTGAAACCGTCCGTCAGAGCCTATAGAGATAGAATGGCGGCTTACAAAATCCTCGATAAATTTAAGGACATCCCGGAGGAAACGCGGTCAGATCAAGACAAGGCAAAACTCGAGTGGGCCCTTAATGTAACAAAAAAACATGAGTCAGCGGCAACCCAGGGATTGTTCAAAAGAAAGGATAGGTGAATGGATAAATCCCTGCTCGTAGGAAAGAAAAAGGCACATCAAGCTGGTGGCTTGTAAAAATCAACGATTGGCGGACCTGTATAAGCAAGCCATCGGGAAAGTGGGGGAAGTCTGGCCGGGATCCCGAATTGAGGCTGTCTCAAGGGAGAAGATCCCGACGGAACTCTCTGACCCTAGGACAATACTGAAGATAATTCAGACCAGCAATCCCACGCATCCAACTGAGGATAGGAGCGTAATTAAAGTAAGCAAGGCAACGGGTATGAGAAGGCAATTGATTGTCATCCTCAACGAAGAATCTTTAGCGCCACTGGCTAAATGTAAGGGAGTGATTAGCTACAGCTTCAGCTCCACTATCCTGAATGTCTACAAGAATGACTAGAGAACCCCAATTTCCTCGAGGGAAGGGGAGCTTCGGTCACATTCAGACAGTGAGATGTCAGACATGGGGGTCAGCAACATGCTCGGACCACTCCAACTAGGTGAGATAAGAGAAGCAGAAGAGAGTCTGGCGCTAATCTCTGACACCGAACAAGACAACGACCTAACGATCGTCGAGGTGCCAGAAATACCTTTCAGCAATGGGGGGCGGTTCTACAATGTAACCTTCAGCACTCCAAAGCAGCCTCGGCTGCTCTGCTCCTCCAACTGACAAAAGGAGGAGTCGACATCGCCCTAATCCAAGAACCCTGGGTCGTGGGAACCAAGATCTGTAGGCTGTGTAAGCCACGCTCGTGTATCCTGGCAGATAAAAGTATCAACGCTTTTATGATGCCTAACCACAGCATTTGCGAAACTGTCACTGTATCAATGAAACTTTTTAACCGTAGGTTATGGATAATCTCAGGACTTTCCTTCTCCTGGGCGTAAGTGCCCAGGAGAAGGAAAGTTCCCAAGAGGGTTTCCATAACATTATCAATGAAGCCAACCGAGTAGGGGCGGACTTGATCATTGGAGCCAATGCCAATGCCCACCACACCATATGGGGCAGCTCGGACACAAACAGAGGTGAGTCTTTACTACAATTTGTACTAACATCCAACCTAGAAATATGTAATATAGGTAACACTCCCACTTTCACTACAGCCGTGAGAGAGGAGGTACTTGACATTACAGTCGTTTCCACTAAAACGCCTAACCTTGTAAACAATTGGAAAGTGTCAAAAAAACACTCCTTTTTTGATCATAGGTATATAAAATTTAAAGTAGACATACAGATACAAACAAAACAGCCTAGGTTTGCAAACAAACGAAAGACTGACTGGGGTAAGTATAAAACTACTCTATCGGGTCTTCTATCGGAAGAGCCGCCCCAACACCAAAAACATAGAATGAGCTAGACAGAACTGTAAAGCAGTTTACATCTGACTGTAACAAGGCCATACGCACATCATGTAAGGTCGCGAGCAAGAAAAGTAACAGCAAACCACGGTTGTGAACACCGTTAATAAGCAACCTAAGAAAAGAATACAGGAGACTGTTCAACGAGGCAAAAAACACCAATGAGTGGACTGCCTATAAAAACAGCCTGCGGAATTTTAAAACGGAGGTCAGAAAGGCCAAAAAGTCATCCTTTGTTCGGCTTTGCAAACAAATAGAGAAAACCTCAGAAACCAGCCGACTGCAAAAAATATTATCTAAGAATCCGGCAGTCCAAAGCTTCATACAGAAGCAAGATGGAAACTGGACAACCTCATGTACAGAAACGCTGGAGCTACTTATGGATACACACTTTCCAGGCAATAGTATAAGTGTACTGGACTCCACCACAACTGCTCCACCTCGGTATCTGGCTGACAGAATTGTAGGAGGAGACAAGTTAATCTAGAGCATCAAAAGCTTCAAACACTTTAAGTCACCTGATCCTGACGGGATCAGTCCAGTTGAGCTGCAAGAGGCCATTGATATAGTTATACTTTAGTTAGAGACTATGTTTAAGGCATGTATAAACCTCTCATACAGAAGGGAAGGCCTCCCCCCCCCCCCATCATCGTTTCTGCTAAAGACGCTTGAAAGACTGATTGACTTGCACATGAAAAAGGCACTACACCCTAAAATGCTGTCAAAGTCTCAGCTCGCATACACAAAGGGGAAATCCGGGGAAACGGCACTCCACATCTTGGTAAACCAGATTGAGAGCTCGATGAGACATAAGGAGTTCACGATGGTTGTCTTCCTTAATATAGAAGGGGCATTTAACAACGTGAAGCTTAAAACCATAGAATCAATCTTAATTGGACTAGCAATAGACAACGCTCTATGTCACCTGATCGGGAAAATGCTCCGTAAAAGGAACATCAGAGCCACAATGCGAGAATCCCACATAAAAAGGAAGGTGAGTAGGGGAACCCCATAAGAGAGCGTCTTCTCGCCATTGCTTTGGAACATTACGCTAAACGAGCTGCTACTTCAACTTAGAAAATCTGGCTGCAGGGTTGTCGCCTATGCGGATGAGGTAGCAATAGCGGCCTCAGGGAAATACTTCAATATAATGTCGCAACTTGTTGAAGGAGCCCTATCAAAACTAGCGCAATAGTGCAAAAGGTGTGGCGTAGATGTCAACCCGGCAAAAACCGAGCTAGTCGTTTTAACAAGAAAACACAACATCCCAACATTCAAGCTTCCAATGCTAAAGGGCACTGAACTGACAATCAAGGAGAGCGCCAAATACTTTGGTCTCATACTAGACCAAAAGTTATCATGGAAGCTCAACATAGACGAAAGAGTACGGAAAGCAACGGTGGCGCTGTACTCTTGCAAGAGAGCGGTAAGGAAATCCTGGCGCCTCAACCCCAAGATTACCTTCTGGCTATACAAAGCCGTAGTTACACCAATACTCTACTACGGCGTATTCATATGAAGGCCGGCGCTTAATAAAAAAGTCCATCAAAGGGCGCTTATAAAAGTGTTGAGAATGGCTTCGCTCATGATAACGGGAGCCATGAGAACGACGCCTACAAAAGCCATGGAGACAATCCCGGACATAGCCCCGGTCGATCTAATGGGCAAGCAGCTTGCCATTACCACAGCACTCAGACTAAAATCGGTGCAAATGTTGAACGTCTGCTGGTCATGCCAGAATAATAAATGAATTTAAAGGGGTGCTCAAAAACATAGACCGCTGTCTAGCAACACCTGCTCTTGGCAACAAATTCTCATACCACATACCCTCTAAAGAGGAGTGGATGGAAAAGAAAGGGATACCAGCAGGACACACGCAGGTCTATACAGACGGATCACGGAGGGAGAACAAAGTGGGCTGCGGAGTTTTCTTCAACGACCTCAACCTCAGAATCAGCCTACGCCTGCCAGACTACTGCAGCGTTCTACAGACGGAGGTAACCGCCATATAAGAGGTAGCAGAGTGGCTGATGGTAAATGGGAACCCTGGTGAACAGATCCACATTTACACCGATAGCCAAGCTGCTCTCAGGGCAATTACTAGCGTGTGCTCCAACTCAACAGTGTTCTCTAACTGTCGAAAAAAGTTGAACAAGCTGGCAGCACACACAAACTTAAAACTCATGTGGGTACTAAGCCACAGCGGGTTTCCAGGTAGCACAGAAGCGGATGAGCCTGCAAAGAATGGCACAAGCCTGCACTCAACCGAAGTATTACAGGATAATGGTATTCCATTGGCGTGCAAGGAGACCATAGCCGAAATAACCTCGAACCTAGCGGAGCAAAGGTGGAGGGATGAAGACACCTGTGAGGTAACCAGGCACGTATGGCCTCACCAAAACAGGAAAAGAAGCACCAACATTGCCTCTCTAAAAAGAAACGATATCAGAATGGCAGTGGGCGTCATCACGGGACTCTGTCTCATTGGCAAGCACGCTGAGAGACTGAGTATAACAAAGCGGAACTACTGCAGAGGCTGCCTGGACGAGGAGGAAGAAGAGAGTGTTCAGCATTACTTATGCCAACGCCCTTCTCTATTCGCAACACGATTGCTCTTCTTAGGCCGACCTTTCTTTGATGACCTCTCTAACCTCGCATCACTAGATGCGCAGACTCTCATGAGGTTCATTCACGGCTCGAAATGGTTTGACAAAATCTCCTGAGGAGAGTTGTAGTTTTAAGTACTGTGGTAACACAACGGGCCCATCTGAGGCCTATGTGAGCGTTAACCACTTAAACCTAACCTAACCACTTCATTATGTTAAAAATTTTGTACTGACAAAAAAGCTTATTATGTATTCGGACCAGTGCAGAGAGCAAAATAAGAATATAATGCTCTTATTGATTTGCAACTACATCACGTCAAATAATAATTTTAACCTTACACAAATTGAACATAAGTATCTTTGCGGTGGTTACTTCTATTTGTCTTGCAACCAGATTTTTGGATTAATTGAAAAGGCAAAGAGGTTTCTAGTGACTGGGAAAAAGTTATAAACAGTGCACAAAAAATTTTAAGTCGTGTCTATGAAATTTTTATTTTGTCAGGGCGTTTAGAATCCAATGTAATAAGAAAATAACCTCAAAGTCGAGGCTTAACTTAAAAAAAATACCATTTAGCTTCAATAGATATGCTAGTGAGTTAAGTCACTGTTGCTCTCATAGCCTCAATTTGTGTCAATTTCAAGTTGTGATATTAAAAAACGTCTTTTCCATACGCCATATTGTTATTCGACAATGATTCTTGTTCTTATTAAGTTGGGAAAATTGTCCCATAAAACTATCGTGCAGGTTTTTTCGGAAGTTTATTAAGATAATTCATTTCCGTTTTCGGCATTATTATGAGTATAATAACAACATTTGAATAAGCTATTTTGGTAAAAATATATTAATAAATAAAAAAGTTTAGTAGTAAAAATTAATCATGTTATTTTAAATTTAGTTCATATTAATTATATTTATATAAAAAAAATATGCCGCAAAAATTATCACAAAATGATTATTTGTTTGCTTTAAAAGTAGCACCGAAGATGAGGATACTTTTGGGTGTAAGCAATAAGCCCACCGATGGCTCCGCCCATTACGTTTGGTACTGTTTTTATTACACAATTGGTAGTTTGATTTTATTGGGTGATCGTCGCCATGGGCGATATTTTACTACAGTGCGAGTGAAGCGCTCCTGGTGGTTTATCACGGAACCATTCCTAACAATTCTGTCCTTAACAATTCATTATTTAAATTTTTAGCACGTGTATTACTATTTTGTAATTTAGACATAAGATATTTACTTAAAAAAAAGTCATCAAATTTTTATCGAAAAAAGTTGTAACAACAGGAATGGGCTTTACATGTTACACATATTATTTGTTTGTTTTAGTTGTGCAGTTGTTAATTGTATTTTATGTTAATGAAATTTAAGCGCATACCAGACGTGTTGGGATAATGTTTAAACCAAGTATTTGTTGCTAGCGTTGTTGGCATCTTGTAACTTATTAGAGATGTTCAGACTTTGTAGAAAGATTTATTGCAGAGCTAGAAACTCCAAAAAAAGTGTTTTAACTCTTGGCCCAAGTTCAAATCAATTTGCCAAAACCAAAGAAAGTAGTTAATAAAACTGCCCAAAAATCAGACAATCAAAAATCATTTTCCAAAAATTTAGAAAGTACGGAGCTGCAAAATTCTTAAGTAACCGACAATTAACAAATATAGCAAAACAATCTTTCAACAGTCAAGTCCATCATCTATTTAATAAATTAATAAAAAAAATCCTCCAACAACGGTGATTATGCAGTTTAATCCAGTAATTGCTAGTAAGAAATATTGTTTCATTGGTCATTCAGTAAATAATATTACTGATGTCCCATTTGAAGATTTCGGGTTTTTGTAAAACGGCAATTTTTTGTTTCTAAAAAAAATAGATGTTACTCTGGACCATCTAATTGGTAAGACAAGTATTTATACAAAAATCATTGAGCTATTGGAGTTAAAGAAGTTTTTTGAACAATATTGATTCCCGCGTAATAGACTAAATTAGTAATATGCACATGCCAAAAAAAAACGAGTAAAATTGTTGATTAGCTATAAATATATATAAAATCTCCTGGATTTACGCAAAATGATAATCAAAGTATATTTTAGGTTTTTATCATCTTTTTGTTCAAACTGAGATCAGGAAATTCTAATATCATAATATCATGCATTATAAAGGTAACGGAAAAAGTTGTAAATGATTTGGTGTAATCAGTAGTGAATTACTTTAAAAACAAAGTGCTGCCAAAACATTTTAAAATAGATGCTTATTCTAGAGAGTTTTTTTAACAGCACCTATAACTAAGTTGTTACTTGTTCTTGTCAATAAGTTGGGGCACATATGCAATGGGTTTTATCTGCGTTACAAAAAAAGTAGTAACAATATCTATCAATATATATACCGCAAAAAGATTTACTATTGATGTTCCAAGCTACTTAATGCTAATTTAAATGATGCGCAAATTCTGGACGACAAAAAATGGCATAAGCAAAATTTAAAAAAATGGATTTTATTCTAGATAAAGGAGTTTGTGATGTAATTAGATATTTAAAAAATAAGAGCTATGTTGTTCTGATTTCATCATTAAGAGGAAAGAAAAAACAGTTAAAACGGAAAAAATTAATCATTTTCAATTTGTTACGAAATTGAGATGGGTTGTGGAATCGATTCATAAAATTATATGTAGGTCAAAATAATCGTTTACTTCACAAGCAGTTTTGTAATAACATGCTGGAAAATGGTGGTCTATGGTGCAGAATTGCGTACTTTTTGCATAACCAATTCGGCAAACGTCTCGATATTAAAAACAACAAAATGTAACCGTCGTCAAAGGAATAAAATTAACTGACGTCATCGGATCTTCTCAATTTTTCCAAATTGATCTTGAAAGATCTCAAAATATTCTAGCATTATAAGATTTGATGTAAGATCCCGTCATATCAAATAAAAAAAAACTCAACTAGAACAGTTGTAAAACTATTAAAATTAAGTATTTTGTTAAATATTATTTCTAATTAGAAATATTTAAAAAAATACGTTAAACATAATTGAACTATTTGTAACCCTTAGATACATAAAACATATGACGTTTTTATATAAATGAATATAGAAAGATTTCCACAAAATCACGTCATGTGTAACAGCAAAATTAATTATTCTAAACAAGCTATAAGAGTTTGAACAAATATTGTTTAACAAACTTATGCCCGTATGACACTATGCATTTTTCTGTATAACTTTCTATATAGTCGATTGTACAAATTGACCTTGAGTAGTTTCTATATAATTTTCTATACAGTTAATATTTTCCTGTATGATACTATGAAGTTTATTGTAGCAAAAATGCATGAAAGACGGCATTCTATTGGCTGCTTTCTGCGGATCGCGTCAGCTGTTCGAGATTGTTATGTTTATTTACATATTTACGTCAACGTCGCTTTTAATCGAGTTGACATAACCTTTCAAAATAATCATTACAAAACTATATTTTGCTTTAATTTTGGTTATTGTTGTGGATAATTCTTAAGTTTTTTTTAATATTTGTTCTAATGCCTCATTCTTAGCATGCTTATTTTTATATTAAGTAGAATTAATAAATAAAATTAAAATCAGCTGATTACATGCGCCGCATATTACATATGAGAATTTGTGTTCTGCGCAGAAACTATACAATAAAATGATGTTACCATATATTTCTGTATAAAAAACTATATAGAAAATTGTATTCGTGTATGACACTATACCTTTTTGGATTGTACAGACAACTATATAGAAAGTTATACAGAAAAATGCACAGTGTCAGACGGGCATTAGATTTAATTGAATGCATAAAAGCCCAATTTATTTCTCTGCTTTATTTTCTTGTTTCTCATTGTTAATTTAAACAGTAATTTAAGAAAGTAATAAAATTAAAAGTTATACTGATATATCAGTTTAAAGAATATAATCAATTTTGCATGCCAAAGTGCATGTAAATTGTATAACCTTTTAAAATTTTACCACTTCTTTGCAATCTAATAGGTAAATGATTTAGTCTAATTACATTCATAATATCTGTAACTGCAGATAAATTATAAGCATCAAAAATGTGTTTACTTAATTTAATATAAGAAATATTTTATTTTATCAAATATTATTTTCAATATAGTAACATTAACGTAATTCCGATTGTTATACCAACACTAGTTTTGTTTATTTCACCATAGCAACAACCCATGGCTTCGGCTCACCATATGAAAACAAACTAAAAGCAAGAGAATATTTAATTAACGCATTTCTTACAATATATTTTCATAAATAAATATACATTAAATTAAAATTATTTTATGTATATCACTGAAAACAATAATAACAACAATTAATTGTTATTACATTATTAATTTATTTGTACATTTTGGAATTGTATTACATTTTTAAGGAAGCCATGATCTTAAAAATAAAAATTCAATGTTTGTTGCTATTGAAACAAAGATAAATATTAATTGTTTATAGAAATGTCATATTAAATATTTTCTTGTTACAATTGAATAAAATATAACTTAAATTAAACACATATTGAACTTATTTATATAACAACATTTTTAAATACATAATAATTATGTATGGGTACGTTGAATATTAATGTACATAGTTTAAAATACATTACTTATAATTGCATATGCAATAGAATATTTTTGTAAATTCAATTGAACAAATTACAATACATTTTCTATCAAAAGTCTTATGTTTAACATAAATAAAATATTCAATACAGTTCATTCGATAATAATAATATTAAAATCATTTGTATTGTCATTAAAACTACAAATTGTTGTATTTTTTATGAACCATTATTTTGCAATACAATTTACATATTTCAACAAATATAAGTATTTTAATCTTGCTTGTAATATTATTATACTGATAACAGATCAAATCAGATCTTATTAATATTTATATTAGCATTTATCTGCTAATCATCTACAATGTGTGTTTAAATAATAAATTTTTCTCCCTTACTAACTAAATTCACAGTACAAATTGGTTCTTTTTTGTGCCCATATATTTAATAGAGTGTTTATTTACAATATATTTGTCGTCATTGTTCTTGATATTAAAAAAATATTATTAATAGTTCAGTACAGAAATCCTATATTAGAAATATAACTAATTCGTTTATTAAACTAAAGTATATGTATGTACTAGAATTAATTATTATTGTTTTGATAATAAAAATAAATGATTTATTACTGAAAAATCTATTACAAATGCAATCTAATTTTTGTTACAATTTTGTCATCAGTACGAATTGGAATTGTCACAAATCTGCGACATTTTACAATAGCAATTTTATTTATTTTCTCAACATGCAGAGATTACCTTTAATTGTTAACAACTGTAGAGTTATAACAGTAATTTAAGACAATTTTAAATGTAACACAACATATTGCAAAAAATGCATTAAATTGAAGTAGCTGATAACTTCACTGTATATGAAACATTGGGCCGTGAGGTTGCTATGAATAAACAATACTAACACCGTCGCTATGAAAATGTTATTTATCAAAACTGTCATTTAATTAAGTTTAAATCACGATTAATTTGATACCAATAATTTATTTGCAAGTACAAATATTATTTTGTATATAAATTGATAGTTAGTTTGTAATTGCAAAAGTTGTAGGCCTCACTTGTGGGCCCTTTCCAAGGACGTTTAGCGTCTCTTGCGCCTTGCACCGCGGGGCTTTTGCTTCGACGTTGCGTAGTGGCGACGTCATTTCTTGGTTGATATTTAAAATATTTGAAGGGCTTATTGTCAGATATTGATATACCACATTTTGCTAAACATTTTTATTTAGCAAAACGTGGTTTAATATAAGACAGGTCAATATCAACAGAAACAATTATTTATTATTAGTTTCTATACTAGAAATACAAACAAAAAGCTTAATGTCAGATAGTGTTACGCTACATTTTGCCAAACATCTCTATTTATCAAAATGTGGCTTATCACTATCAGGCAATAAACCCTTCATTTATATAGTAATAGTTAGTTGTTACGTTATTATGAAACTGATCAATATAATCTCGTATTTTATTAAAAATGTAACTTGAAGTTAAATAATTATCATTTTCAATGTATTAATTATTATTAATTGACTTAAGTTGTCTCGAGTTTTTCAATCATTACCGATGATAATGTTTACAACATATTAGCAAATATAACCAGTACTATAATTAATTAAAAAATTACACTTTAATATAACATTTAATTTTAATTTGTCAAATCTGACGTTTAGCATATTTACACGAAGGTATTGATTCAAAGTTTCGAAAGAAATGGTAGTGTAATGGTTGTATAAATTGTAATACTTGAATCATGTTTTCTGTACCGATAAAACATCGTTGTATAAAAGTTTTAATTTAATTCATTCATAATTTGTTGGCCTACCTCTTGATAATTCACGTAATATCAATGCAAGAAAACAAAAAGTTTAAATGTAAATGAATATATTTTGTCATTATTCGCAATTTTCTGTGGAATTGATTTTTATAATTTAATGTAATTTAAATATATTGCATTTTGTACATGTATCCTTGCGAGAACTATGAAATTGGAAATTCAGATCTTTGTAAAAAATTTGACAATAAATTTTTTTGGAAACATTTGGTTTACTATTTGTTTTGCGGTTTTCAAATATTTTTTGTTATCACCATTACTTAAAAATAATTTTAAATTATCGTCGTAAACTTATGTATATGTGCTGATGTTAGTCATCTAATAGGCTGATTACTCAATTGCTTTAAAATAATTTTGATGTTTAATTGGCATTAATGGCGATTATTATAGTCTTTCGCAAATTTTATCATAAACAATTGATTATGACATATTTTAAGAATTAAAGTGAATTAAGTCATTGTAATGTGCAGTCAGTCACAAAAGTCTACATACGCCCCTCAAAAACCATCAAAAATTTGTTAAATTTTATATAGAAAAACATTTGTTTGGTAAAATAATTTATAGTACATTTTTCAACCTCAGTACATGTAATTTTCAAGAAAGTTTTGATTATTTGAAAACAAAACAATCCAAAAAAATTTACGCGCAACTGTCAAACACTGTGGAGGCTCGGTATGGTTTAGGGAGCTATGTCAGCTTCTGGAGTTGGAAATCTAGTTTTTGTTGAAGGAATAATAGACCACAAATTCTATTTAAAGATTTTGCAAGATAATTTGTAGACTTCCGTTGATCTTTTGGGATTAAAAAATTGATGGATTTTTTTAGCAGGACAACAATCCAAAACGTACGGCACCTGTTGTTAAGAAATATTTGCTTTATAGAACGCTAAAACAGTTTCATTCTCCTCCCCAGTCGCTTGATCTCAACCCTATTGAACATATTTGGGATGAGCTAGAGCAAAAAATTAGAAAAGTCAATATAACAAATCGCAAAACATTTAAAAATGCGTTAAGACACGCTTGGTCTGAAATATCTTCTGTTATAACAGAAAATTGAATTCAGTCTATGCCGCGGCGGTTGCAAGCTGTAATAGATTTACAAGGAGGTTCAACAAAATATTAATATTGTGTAAATTTAGCGCTTTTCACTTTTTTTCTACATTAATTTAAATATTATTTTATTTTTCTAATTTTCTGATTTCAAATAATCAAAATTTTCTTGAAAATTACATGTACTGAGGTTGTAGAATGTACTATAAATTATTTTAATAAACAAATGCTTTTCTATATAGATTTTTTCGAAATTTTGAAGGGTGTATGTAGACTTTTGTGACTGACTGTAATTAACTAAGTTATAGTGAACAGTGTTTGTGTTTTCCTCAATTGAAAACATCAGTATGTCTCCAGTCAGACAATGCAATAAAATTCAAGCGGCACAAATTGTGACTCTACATAATGAAAAAAATAAACAAAAAGAAATCGCGCGACGTCTCAAGAGAAATTAATCTACTGTATCGAATATTTTAAATAGGTATCAAGAGACTGAAATTTCTTACAAAGACCCGGACAAGGGCGCAAGAGATGTACAACAACAATTGATCAATTATTGATATTTTATTCTATACATAAAATTGCACATTGACATCGACGCATCTCAAAAATGATTTCTTAAATGTAAGGCAAATTAATGAGAGTTCAAAAACAGTCAGGGAAAGATTTAAAAAAGCTGCCCTAAAGCCAAGACGTAGGACAAAGTACCACGTCTTTTTCAAAATCACAAAACTCGTCGTCCACATATTCAGTGGAATATTGGAAAAATGTTCTCTTCTCGGATGAGACTAGAGTTCACTTATGGAAGCCAGACGGGCAAAACCACGTCTACAAAAGATTTGGAGAACGATACGCCAGCTGATATCTCATAGAGACCGTTAGTTTTGAAGGTAGCGGTATTATGCTTTGGGCAGGTATTAGTTGGGTGGGACAAACCAAACTTGTGGAAGTGATTGGAAGAATGACTACTGACTTGTTATCAAAAATATGCTGAAAAATCATGTTGCACGATAACGCTCGACCGCATGCACTGGCACAGTGACTAATTACCTCGATGCAGTCCAGATTCAAAGATTAGATTGGCCACTATGTAGCCCAGACTTAAATCCAATCGAACTTGTGTGGGATTATCTAAACGCCGCATACGACAAAGAAATTCTGTTCCAACTACAATAGAACAACTTCGATTTGCTGCACAAGAAGAGTGAAACGCAATTCCTTCAGAATATATTCAAACTCTACTTGGCAATTTGCCAAAAAGAATGCAGTAATTAAAGCTTGAGAGGGAAATACTCGTTACTAACTGTGCGCTTATTTTAATCAAAAGACATGTTTTTGCTATCAAGTGGCATTTAAGTATAAAGTAAATATTCTTAAATTTAATAACATTTAGCATAATTTTTTATCGTAATTTTTTTTTTTTCATTTTTTTTTTTTTTATAAAACTTTAAGATTGTTCCTGAATTCCTTTAAAATAAACTGTTTGTCGTAGTAAGATAGTGTTTAAATGACTTATTTTATCAAATTTTATTCTAACAATCAAAAATTATGAAAATTTAAAAATATTTGATAATTATGTTCATGAGTGTAGTTAGTTAGTACATTTGACAAATGTTTAATTTTAGGTTTAAATCATTTTGATTGAAATTATGCAACCGTGTTTATTTATACAATGTTCAAATTCATACGTGGGAAATTTATGAATGTATTTACGAACAAAGTTTTGCATATGGTCATTTGTTTTAATTTGGAGGTGCATGTTTTTCCCTAAAATAAATTCTTTTGCATGCACTTTTTTTATTTATAGTGGAGATATAATCTAACCCTGAATTTCGTTCCTTTTACGTATTTAATTTTTGGCTTTCTAAACCTTTTCCTGCCCATTCTAACGCTTAGACCAGAATTCTCATTTTTTTGTCTTTGTCTGAATCTATAAAATAAAACACGATTGTTGATTTTAGGTTATGATAATGTTTTCCAATATTAGATATTAAAAAAACTTACATTATATTACAAAATAGATTTCTTTATATCTTACATTTCTTTATTTTTAAATATTTAAAAATTTGCACTATTTGAAAAATTTGTTTGGTTAAATCGAAAATTATATTGTATAAATATAGACTATTATTGTCATGATTATTATGACATCAATGCAAAGAAAGACTTAAAATGGTTCAGACAGTAATTTAAAAAAAATAAAAATTTGCATGTTTTTTGTTTTTTTAAATCTCTATTATGGATTTCTAAATAATTATATTATTTTTTGCATTTAAAATGATTGTAATTGAGTAAATAATTAATTAATGTTTCATTTCTAGAATTTTTCATATTCTTGTGCGCAGTATAGTTACTTATAAAATCACATTTTTGAAAATTTAAAAAAATCAATTTTTGCATGTAAATATAAACTATTGTTATTAATTAAACAAATTGTAATTTGTAATTTAAATTAAATAGATTATCTAGTAAAAACAATAATTTCATAAAAAGATACAATTTCCATTGTAGAATATACATAAACGGCATCGTTCAATTAATTTAAACACCATATTACGTGATATGTTTCTTCAAGTATCAATAATTTGCAGTCTTATCACATCTATATTTTCTGGTAGTATAATGTAGACTTAAGGTAGCCCCAGTAAGCAAAATCCTTTAGGATTACATCTGGAGATCTAGCGGGTCATTTAATTGGGTCATTTGCTCCCATCCACTTCTCACCGAATTCTCTAGTTAAAAGATTTACATTGATTCTGGCATTATGAGGGGTAGCATCATTTTGTTAAAAATTAATTCTTTGAGTTTCTACAAGTGACAAAAAATTTAGAAAATTTATGCTAATTTAAAGAACCATTAATAAAAATGGTTTTATTAGAGTTTTGTCAAAAATACCACAACAAACATTTAAAAAAAAATTCTCTAAGGATTGCTTTAGACAATATTGTATGGGGTTTGTTGGCTCAGTATAATAAAATTGTGCCTGTCAAATCTGAGTTTCATAAAATTTTTGCGCGTTACAAAAATTAAATTAAAATCAAAATTGAAATACGCTTGCACGACAAAACCTCAATGTTTTCCAGTCAAAACCATATTGGCAATTAAAATGAGATGACTGATAGATTACAATGATACCATAATATATGCGACTGCATTATACCACTACAGTCTGAGCAATAACGATTTCAAACCGCGTAATCTGTTCTGCCGCGCCTTGTATTTAATTAACTATTGTCTATAGATTAAGTTAATTTAGGTTAGGTTGTGCTTTCCAATTTGTTGAGTAATATTGTAGTTTAAGCAATTAATTATGTAAATAATAACAAGCCAATACTACGGTTGTTGCTTTCTTAGGCTCAAGACATATAGCCTTTTAAAAGACGCCAAACTGTGACTTTTATAGACTAAAGGTGGCTCCTTTAATTACTCATTTAGACAGTAACAGGCGGTAATTAAACATAAGATGGTACTTTTTCTTAGTGCACGCATCTTAAGCATACGGCTTTATTAAATTTGGTTGTAATGAAAACGCTTTATCTGAAATAATAACACAAAAAAATTATTTTCTTTGTGTATGCTATTATTATTGCAATAATACTTTTTGGAAAACTTTGATTATAATCCATTTAGTACCATCTCAACGGTATGTATCAACGTGGAGACTAACGTGCTAATTCATTCATAAACAAGAATATAGACTGAATTGACGCCAAATTGATTAATCGTCTAAGGCCCGCTTAATAGCATCAAACTTAATATTTTTAATAATGATTTTAAATTTATCTTCAATAATCTTAAAGATTTTTTTCTGCAGTGTAATTTGGTGTTCTGGTTTCTTTAAGATTATTTCTTGATTTTCCATTACTGTGCATAATTTTAATTATAACGTCTAAATTTAATATAATCTGCACAAACATAGGCTACTAAAAGTTAGGTTTTATTAGAAATAGACACAAACAGTTTTTGTAAAACTATTAGAAACTTGCAGTGATACCATGTATAATCTATTTGAAACTTTTGATTGCTAAATTACTTTTAAAATGTGTTGGTGCAGTGCAGTGACAATTAAAACTACACTTAAGGATGGGGCAACTTTTTTGTAAAGTTTTATTTTGCCGTAGGTGGCGCTACATCCACGCTCCACTTCCATCGTTTAATGTATTCTAGATGTTCTATGTAAGCTAGATGAGCGGGGTAGCACGTGCATTGTGCTATAGGCAAAGAGGATTGATATTATAAAAATAGGAAAGCGGAGTGGGGACTTGGAAAATATATTTTTATTAATCTAGGGGCATGTTCATCTCCATTATTAATGCAAATTAAAAAAAACCAACAAATATATTTGTTTTCCTGATTTTTTTCTCTATACAGGGTGTAGATTAATTGTCAGACAAACGCGAGGTAAGTAATCTTTATTCCAAATGCTGAGAAACTCTTTGTTTGGCGTCACGAAGTCCTCAAAGTTTCAATTTTGTCAATTCAAATAATATTTTAATTGCGTATTTTATGTACCAATTTGCTTTCTTTTTTTAGTATAATAAAAGTTACGAGGTTTATTAAAAATTAATAATAAAAAATAAAAAATATTGAAAAATGTGCAAATTTTTTTTCAAGAATATATCAAATTTGAATTAAAAATACCCTTGGCAACGTAGCAATTTTTTTAATAAAATTTAAATTATAACGTAGGTTATGCAATGAATGTCAGTTGATATTTCTATTTTATTATGACTTTTACTCTGAATGAATATGCAAATTACGCTGGCCATGCTTGAGAATGTCATGAATTTGATACCGTATAGTGTTTAGAAGTAAACGGTAGCCATTATGAACATTTGTAGTTTATAATAAATAATAACATTTGATGTGTGTATTTAGTTGCCTACATTATAGGTTTGAATATAGAAATAGAAATTTAGCTACGTTGCCAAGCGTAACAAAACTTTAAGAATCTCGTGAAGCCAAACGAAGAGTTTCTCAGCATTTTGGAATTAGGATTTTCGTTTCCTTTTGGCACGGTCAAGTTACTTGGCGTTTGTCCGCCAATTAATCTACACCTTCCTGTATAGTAACAAAAATTTAAAATTGGTAAAAAAATAATTTCCATTAATTTCGTAAAATATTGCGTAAAAAAATTAACAAAATATGTCAAGTTATAAACAATTATATCAATAGCAATTCCTGAAAATTTCATATTTTTGCGTTAGGAAGTTTTTCTAATGAACATGCCACCAGTTTATGGCAGAAATTCGCCAGCCTTAAAGTTAACTATAGTTTTATTGGTGCAAAATGGCCTAAGTTATTAAATAGGAATGAGATATTACGGCTCCCAAGTGTAATTTTTCAAATCATCAATATTATGTAACTTTTCTTTGTAAACTTTATTTTTTATAGTTCCCTACAACAAAAAATCAATACACGTAAGGTCCGGAGACCTAGGAAGTCATGCAATTGGACAAGTGCTCCAATATGTTGAAAATACTTGAAACTTTTTATCAAATTCAATAAAAGATCATCTGGTATTCCTTCTTTTTTTTTTAATAACAAAAAACGTTTGGAATTCCTGATTATTTTCATAAAAATACGGGCTCAATATTTTTGTATGTTATGTATTTTATAACACTTTAAAAAATGGTTTTGTTCCTCTGAAAAATTATGATTCAGGCACCGATAGAAGTAAAAATGACCCTGACTGATAATGTATGTCGGAGTCACACAATTGTTTATAATTAACACGAACACAACAATTATTAATGACTGTCTTAGCAAATGGCAAGGCCTAGCGATCCAACCCTCACCAAAACGTCTTGCCTTATGTCTCGAGCTACATTGACTGCTTTTTTTTTTTTTTTTTTTTTTTTTTTGGGCTAGGCGGTAAAATCTTCTATAAGACTGGCAAGTGTCGGATTCATTTCCTCAGGTTGAAATGCCTACCGACTAAAAACCGCCCAATAATGAATGCCAAATGGAAGTTCGAGACCTTACGGCTCATGTACCTTCCTTTAATTAGATAGTTAATATAAATAGATTTAGCCTTATAGGCTGCGATAGATGATAGGTATACCTGAACCCTGTTGGTAATGTTAAGAAGAAATTAGAGTGCGGCTATTTGGTTAACCGGGCGTTTGTAAAAGAAAGTCTCCCTGTCTGGCTCGGCGAGTCGGGCCATATCGGGGTTCGGATGAAACGCGAGATTATCGAAGTACTTTGACTGCTTTTTTGACGTGATTCCCTTTTTATGTTGTTTCGCTCGCCTCCGGGGAAGTCCCTATTTCTGTTTATTCCAAACGTACGTGACCATGCCAGACGTCGACCGATCGATAATTTGTAATAAAATAAACTCGCCATTAATGTGTGACTTATCCCGTCGTTGTACCAAACAAAAGAACTTGAAGATATTTTCGTTTGTTTTAAGCAAAATAACCCAAAATCTTATTTATACGTAAACACAAGATGCACTTTATCACTAAAAAATATTAAAATATTTTTTTAATTATTTTCCTTCTCCTGGAAAAAAATACAAAAAGTGACTCACCTACTTGCGCCAGGCTCCTCAATTATAATCCTTAATATGCATGCAATTTGACATGCATTACAAATTATAATCTTAACTTCTTCTTATAATATAAACCTTTTGCATGATGTGTAGATTGACCGCATTCATGAAATTAAAACGAATCTAATAATAAAATTTTACTAAATAATTGACACATCATTCCGTTAGTAAATGTATGTGTCGCAAAGAATATTGGATTGTAAAATTAAATTTTTTTATTACTGAAGCGCTAAATATTAGTACTAACATTAACATTAAAATCAGTCCCTTGTCAGACGGCTCTAAGAGCCGTAATATCCATCTCTTAAAAACGCACCTAATAAACTATTAACAGAATAATCTAACAAAAAATTTATTTTATTTTATTATCTCCTCCTAGCAACTAATAAATAAATATAAGTTTTATAAAAACACACTACGCAAAAAAATAAGCCATTCTGTATAATAATTTTACTTGTACATTATGACGAGTTTGAAATTACGGTCCTAATAATAAAAAAAATTACAAACTAAAATTAAAATTTAATTGTCATATTTACATACATATGCGTTGATTCAAATATAATTTTCTAGTCCCATTTTTTTCTTTTATATCCTGTAGGCTTTGCTATGAATCAACAAGTGCAGCTAGAGCGTGACTATGGTAATGTTATTGATTAAAACTGTCATTTAATAAAATTCATGTTGTAATTTCAATCACGTTCGAAATATTATCTGATATTTCAGTTATAAAGCTGCTCAGAGCAATAAAGGCTTTAGCTACATTTGTTTTTAGTAAAAAACAACTATAAAATTTTGAATCAAATCCACAAATCATAATAATTAATTAAATAACTGGGCATAAAAATTAATTTTGATAAACATTCAGCTATAACTTTTTTGATATAAAAATAGGGTAATGTAAGTTTATTTAAACTGTTATTTTGTTACTGTGGTCCTATTTATTGTTTGATATTCAAAATGTTTTTACAGCTTATTACATGTTATACTTTATAAATAAATATTTGTAAGGATGAGTTCAAAATGTAAAAAATGTAAAAGGTTTGAAAGAAAAAATCTTACAAGTGGTCATTCTATATTTTTCCTTTGTTCTGTGTAGCCAAGCTAGTGACTTATTGAAACACATTGAAATCTTTTTTATAAACTCTGATATTGTGCAGCCTCTATGTTGTTGATTCTGCAAGGCAACATACAAAACTAAATCACATCGTTCCCGCATACATTAAATTTTATTAACAATTTTTTTCTTTTCTTTATAAGTTCAAATCACCAATCTGGATTAGTAACCTGCATGAAATTCTGAAAAAAATATTGAAAAAACATTCTATTTGCTTGCCCGACAACAATACAAATATATTTCCATCTTTTATCACTTCCAATTTTTATAAATAGAATTGATCTTATAACGGTTTAGAACATTGGATAATTATTAAAAAAAAAGTATTCTTAGCTATCGATTAGTGTGTATTAGGCTGTCTAGGTTGATAGTGTTATTTGATTAAAAAAATTGATTTTTGGTATAAAAATAACAAAAGTATTAGTAGTCTTTTGAATGGTATATGAGGGTATGAAACCCATAAAAAAAAATTCTACAATTTTTTTAAGTTTTTTTGTCTGTTTTTAACTTAATCGCATTTTTTGTTTAAAAACCACAATTTTAACTCAAAAAATAAACTAATGAAATCGATCAGAAATTTTCCGTAGAATCCAAATCTGGTGCCATTTTAAGTCTATACCCTGTCTATAAGCCGCAAAAGCCAGAAAACCATGTTTTTGTTCTCAGTGGACTGTGCAAAAAGGAGCATTTTTTAAATTGTTTTTAATAATAAGCTATAGAAACTAAAAAAAAGCAAGTTTCTCAATGCACCCCCCCCCCCCCCCCAACTCTGGTCCGTTTGAAATGGAATTCCCCATAATAATACATAATGAAATAGTGCCAAGCTACTAAAAATCTTAGATCACATTTTCACCCCGAAAACAATTGTAAATTGTATTGTAAAGTTTTATTATTCTTATTATTTGTATTTATAGTTAGTGTATAGCGAAAAAATGTAGACTGTATTATTTTTATTTATGTTAAAAAAATTCAAACCGTTAAATTTAATAAATTTCCTTTAACTAAATACTGCTTATTTTTCGTTAATTTGTGCTAAAATTCTTCTTGTTTTTTTGCTTGCGTATTTGCTTCTTTACATTTAAACTGTTGTTAAAATTCTTCTGGTTTTATTTTGCTTCTTTTACAAAAAAATGATCACAAGAGATTCATTGTTAACAGAATTTCCAGATTAAACTGTTGTTATGCAATATGATAAAAAAAACATTGTAATACATTATTACTTGTATATTTTAGAATATTATATCAGACTGAAAAATTGTTCTGTATATAATGTAGCTTTTAAAATTCAATCTTTATTACCATTCCCACAGTAAAATTATAAAATAATATTTTTGTCACACTTCACTTTTTTAAAAATACAAATTGGCCGCCTGCTAACGTTTTGAATACCAAACCATTAGTCCATTGGTATATTCGTTATACTCTACTACTCCTGTATTATTTCTGTCGTTATAATGATAAGGTAAGTAAAAATTGTAATAATAATTCAATTTCCAATAGATACACATTTTTTGAAAAATTTTGCCAACAAATAATATAAAAGTTTTTATTATAATTTTTTTTTGCTCAGAACAGTCTCACATTTTTTATATTAAAAAAGATACATTACGCATAACTTAAAAAAAGCAATGTTTTTATCCAATTATCAAAACCTAAACTAAAAAATATTACATTTTACTTTTAATTTTAAATAAAGCTTTAATCTAACATAACAAATTTTTTTGATAACCAATAAAATAGATGTAGTTATCAGCTTGATAAAATGTGCCTTTAAAAATAATCATGTACATATGTATGTCTTTCACAAATACTTTTAAAAATAATTGTTGAAATTTGAAGAAGTCCAAGATCCAGATGTATAACAGTAATAAATAATTAGTATTATAAATAGCAGTAGGGCAATTTCAGGTCAAGTGAACAGTCCATTTCACGCGACCCTTTCCGATTTAGCTCAAATTTTGTACACTTTTTTGGGTACCCAAAATAGTTTGCATTGTAGAGCAAATTGAATTTTACGTCACATGGTATTACCCACTTAATGCATTTCATGTGAATAAATTCACATACGATCCAACTTACACCGTTCGAAAATACCAAATACTGACTTACAAATAAATACGTCACTTTCACATACGGTTCTATTCACATAGATTCAAGAATAGCACCCCTGGATCTATCTCTAACCGTACTCATGTCATAAATCAAAGAATGATTTTTTTACTTATTTGTTATTTTTGTTAAAAATCATGCTTAAAAGTAAAAAATTTGAAAAAAAAAAATTATATTCGAAATTAAAAGCCATTCAATTGCGCTTCCTATAACTTAATAACATGTTTCAATGTGGCTCCTACCGATTGTGTGTTATTAAAGAAAAACTTCAAGGGAAACATTTTTTGAAACTTTAATGACCAACTTCGATGCAAACATTGCACCCTTTGCAGCATATTTTTATAAACCCTCTCAAAATTTCCAGTCATTTTTTGATCTTCTTTAGGTTAGGTTAGGTTAGGTCCGGGGATTGTGGTGGAAACGTTACTGGCCCTTCTCGCTCAATCCATCTATCCCCAAACTGTTTGTTGAGGTAGTCTCGAACAGCAAGCAAAAAATGTGCCGGCGTACCGTCATGTTGCACCCACATCTGTCGGCAAACCCCCATTAGTTCTTTCTTCAACAATTCCGGCAAGACTCTTTCTAAAAAGATCTTGTAAATGGAACCGGTGAAACTAGGTGAAAAAAGGTATGGCCCAATCAAACAACCGTCAGCAATGCCAACCCACACGTTGATTTTGAACTTTTGTTGAAATTTGGATTGTTGAATAGTATGAGGGTTTTTGTCAGCCCAAATATGGTTGTTGCAAGAGTTAAGAATGCCTTCTCTGTTAAATGTTGTTTTATCAGTAAAAAGGTGGAAATTAAGGCTGTAAGCAACAGCGATTTACAAACCAACGAGAAAAGTTAATACGTGGTGGAAAACCGATTGGACTTAAAGCTTGAACTCCGCAATTTACCTTGTTGACTGCAAAAGCTCCTGTATCTTACAATCGCTGATAAACTTGTGCAAACACTCTATTGAAAGGTATGGTACGATTTAAAAATCGGGGAGTATACAAACATGTCGCAAGTCTACCATTACAATGTGCTTTGCCGTCAACTAAGATCAATTTTTATGTTTAAATATAAACCAGGTTCAAGAAGAAGACTAGATAAATGTTACTACATTTAATTTAATTTTGAACCCATTGCCCGAACATTTTTTTTTTAATATACTTTGTAATTATGTAATTGTTAAGATATATATTTGTAATATGGGCAATAAATGTATTTATTATTATTATTATTATTATAATCTTGAAAAGTATGTTAATTCATGATTTAAGTAACAAGTAATACAAATTCAACTATTTCATACGTCAAAATCATAAGCAATTTTAGACATGAAACATAGCCAACTTAAAAAGAACATAGATGGCTGACCTATTTATCTGTAGTTTAGTCGTTGAAACGCTTAAGTACTACTGCCTGCGTTGGAAGCCTCATATCAGAAAAAGTAATGAAAACACAAATTTCTGGATGACCAACACTCAGGTGAGTAAGTGGGCCACTCTATAACAATGTTTCCAGTCAGTAGTGATCCAAAAATTAAAGTTTCTCTTTTATGACAGCGTTGAAAACTTCTATGCTATATTGATCGCCAACATTTGGTAATTAGATAGGCACCTGAAGAAGAAGAAGAAGATGTTAGAGGAAGCAATAATAATACAAGTTTATGGATGACCAGCACTTGAATAAGTGAGTAGAGTACTCCATAATTTCATTACCAGCTGGTAATTTAAGCTGAAGTGCCTACCCACCCGCCCAAGTGTTGATAATTTAGAAATTAAAGTTTCTTTTCTCTGCCAGCGTTAGAAGCTTCTATATCAAAAGAAGCAATAGAAATACAAATTTCTGAATGACCAACACTGGGTGATACTCCATAACAATGTTTTCAGTCAGCAGTTTACATTGGATTACCCTCCCAAATGTTGCTAATCCAGAAATTGGAGTTTCTTTCACTGCCTGCGTTGGAAGCCTCTATATTAAAGAAATCAATGAAAATACAAATTTGATGTCCAACACTTGAGTAAGTAGGTGAGCCACTCCATAACAATGTTTTCAGTCAGTAGTGATCTAAAAATTAAAGTTTCTCTTCTATGACAGCGTTGAAAACCTTTATGTCAGAGGAGGCAATGTTGATACAAATTTATAGATGACCAACACTTGAGTGAGTGAGTGATTCTTTTCTCTGCAAGCGTTAGAAGCTTTTATATCAAAAAAAGCAATAGAAATACACATTTCTGAATGACCAACACTGGATGATACTCCATAACAATGTTTCCAGTTAGCAGTTTGCATTGGAGTATCTACCTAAATGCCGAAGTGTTGGTGATAAAGAAATTGGAAGTATCTCTTCTATGCCAGCGTTTGAAGCCTCTATATATGTCAGAGAAGGCAATGATAATGCAAATTTTTGAATAACCAACAGTTGGGTAGGTGGGTGGGACACTCAATAACACAGTTACATGTAAGTAGTTTGCACTAGAGTGTTTCTGATCTAAAAACTGGATTTTATTTTCTCTGCCCGGAATGAAAGACTCTTTGTCAGAAAAAGTGATGGAGATACAATTTCTTAGATGACTAATCGGTGTGGCTCTCTATAACATGATTATCAACCGGTAGGTATTTTGTATTGGAATGCCCTTCCACCCGCTTAAGTGTTGGTAATCCAGAAATTGAAATATCTCCGCTTTGCCAGCGTTTGAAGTCGTTGTGTCAAAGAGGCAATAACGATACAATTTTTTGGATGACCAACAGTTGGGTAGGTGAGTGGGCCATTCCATAACATGGATATTAGCCGGTATTTTAAACTGAAGTGCCCACCCATCCGCCCAAGTGTTGCAGATCCAGTTTTTCTGTATTGCCCGCGTTGTAAATCCCTATGTCAGAGGAAGCAATGGAGATACAAATTTCTAAATGACTAACACTTAAGTAGGCAAATGAGGCACTCTATAAAATGACTACCAGCCGGTACTTTAAACTGACGTGCAGCTTTTAGGGTGAACATAATAGCCTATGAGTTTATAAACAAAAAGTGTCTCAAATGTATCTTCCTACTCACCCTAAAATTTTGTTACCCTTATTCATTAACATCCTGTATTATATAAATAAATAAGTGCAAAAATTTTGATTGAAAAATGGTTTTGTGCGTTCAAGAAGCTCTAGAGCAAAAAATACCACTAGTGTGGGAAACAAACATTTTTTTGCGTTTTCTGCGCATGCGCGGCAAGATATCAAAAATCTGATTCTTGCATTCGATTTCTTGGGAAATTTCCTATCAATTATGATTGTTTATCATTTTTCCTGGCTGAAATGCAATTAAGATAAATTAAATTAAAAAAAATTAAAGTTGAACTTAAAAAATTGCAGTAAAATTCAATTGGTTCTACAAGGCAAACTATGTGACTTAGAGGTCTGAAGTCTGGCATGAAGTCATATTTTGGGTACCCAAAAAAGTGTACAAAATTTGAGCTAAATCGGAGAGGGTCGCGTGAAATGGACTGCTACTTGATGTGAAATTGCCCATTAAAAACATTTATTTAATTGATTAAATTATCTTAAGTCATCCATCAATTACTCGGTAAATATTGTACTCACAAACAGACTTTTTTTTTTTATACTCGTGTTAGGGCATTAAATTGGCAGTGTTAATGTTTGTGTTTGTTGATACTTTTTTACAGCAGTATTTTATTTTCTTCTACACACTGAATTCAGTTTAGCACTTAATATTACATTTGTACATTTTGTAATTTCAAAGTGATTTACTATCACTTTGTAGTTAAAGCTAATTTTTGATCAGAACTATTATTTGAGTGAGCTATGTTAATTTTTATGAGTGAAATTTTTACTTTATATCTTTTACTTTAAAATCTTTTTTAAAACGTGGTCAAATTGCAATAATCACAATTTACGTTTGTTATTTTACGTTTCTATGTCCATTATTAATTAAAAAATTAAATAAAAAATATAGTTTTTCAATTAATTGCTGTTTAGTATTAATGAAATTCAGTTTTCTGCTGATTGGATAAATAAAAAATACAATAAAATATATTTCATATAAAAATATGGTTATTAGTACAATAAAAAAAAAAAAAAAAATTGGCATGTGGCAGGATAACAAGCTTTTGCTAGAAAATGTAAAATTTGGCTGAAATCCTTCTATTCAGCAAACGACAGGCTTGAATATTCGGCATATCTCTGTCTCTTTAAAATTTTAGAGTTACTTACGTATAAATTAGCAACGTTGCTCCATGCATGGATCAATAATCATAATTTCAATTTTAAAAAATTGCAATATTTTTAGAAAAATACTCATAATAATTAATAATTGTACTAATTAAATAGTCTAATTAAAAACATATAGAACTCAATAATTGTAAAAAAAAATTTTGTAGGTTAATTTTTTAAATAATTTTTAATTATTTTCAAAATTATTTTTTATTTTTAAAGCATGTAATCTAAAATTCATAAAAGTAAGTTAGTGCCAATAAATAATACAAATTTAAAGTCTTGGGTGAGCGATCAATTAATTTATTATATTATCTTTAATAAATAGCCAATATTTTGAAGATAAAAATACTCTTTTTTCAGGGTTATATTATGATGTTAGTAATAATTAATTTTGTAAAACATTTTAGTTTGTATATCTTCATGAAATAAAATTATTAATAAAAAATAATAATAATAATATTTAAACATGTCAATAAAACATAACTCAACAATTACAACTATTTAATTTAGCTATGTCTGCTTTAGGGTATACGTTTCTTACATAGAATCTCCTCAAAGTACTTTCTAATACAAACAGGTTTTTCCAACATTTTATTATTATTTAATTATTTCTTAAACCAGTTGCAATATGATACCTTTTGATCTAAATTAGGTAGAAATCCAGTTTGAGCAGATAGTTTCCTCACTGATATTTTTGCGAATTTAAATAAACGTCAAAAAGAAACTGATTAAAAAATTTGTTTATTTAATTATCCTAGTTAAGGCGTTATTTCTAAATACATAGTCCAACAAAAAGTTTCTGCGCTCAGGTCTGAACTAAACTTAGCAAAGCTACAAATACGATAGTGTACGTATCTGGATAGAAAGTTTATCGCAGCATTGCGGCTATAGTTGTAATAATTTTATAGTTTTAAATTATTTGTAATAAAATTATAAAACCTTGTCTTGTAATAATTATTATTAAAAACATATTTTAGCACTGATCCGTTTTTATCAAAAAGAACCCGAAACGTCTGTAGCCAAATGTAGTTCGAACTTTAAAATATAACGCAATACATAATCTCGTTATTCTTAATTGCCACTTAATACCCTCTAAAAATAATAATTAATTATAGAAACAGTTTTGCGTACCTTGCATATTAGAGGCATATCAAATTCATATGAATTGCCCTACCGTCTGCATATTTAATGATAACGTTGGAGCTATATGGGTCAACAATAATTAGCACTAACCTTGACTCTTCAAGTGTAAATCAAATAAACATAAAATTTAATTGTATAGTATCACTGTCAATTTAATAATCTCATATTTATACAGTATTAATTTCATTATTACATTAAATCTTAATGTCATTTGTAACGTCCACATTTCAATCAATTGAATTGGATTCAAGTGTTGGCATGCCGATGCAAATGATTCGAATGGAGTTGTGATAGGGTGCAACATACAGTTACATTGACAGTACACAGATGTAATCATGCTGAATTCCACTACTGAATTAAAATGTCAATACAACGATTCGAACAGATTGAAACGGTTCGGACCAAAATCGTTAACACTCTAATTCCCGCAGTAAATTGGGATTTAAATCCTCTTATTGAAGAACTTCTTTCAATTTGAAACGGTGAATGGTGAATAGTTGTATGCAACAATTAACATCAATGTCGCTCAAGATAAAGATTATTAAACATTTCAAGTTGTGCTTTATTTAATATGCTTTATTTAATATCATTTACTTTCCATGGTCATAACGTAATATACGATTGTCAAAATTTAATATACTTCAAACATAAATGTTTCAAATATTTAAATTTAAAATTAAAAAAAAAATCTTAATAAAGCAAATAATAAGCTAGCTATTAGCAAAATAACCTATTTAAAACCTAACGTATTTTTTTTAATCTTATTATTTGTATTGGTTTGTACTTTAATTTCCAACAGTATTTATCAGGCTTCCATAAGTTCTATACACCTGCGTAGCGATGTAATTGGTATGTACATTGAATTTAGCTTTCATCATCAACAGATAAAGAAATAAAGCCCTTCTACTGTTGTAGGATTCCTGTTAACATATCTTAATATAATAATAATAAGTTTATAAGTTTTACAAACGTCATATTCTTTAAATTTAATAAAACTGTGTTTTCACGTTGATTAATAAATTTACTAAGATACGCTACCTGAGATAAAATAACGTTTACGAGATATATATGGCATTGACACAAAAATTTATAAACGTCTATATTAAGTAAATTCTGTTTACAATCGCAATGATATTATAGTGAATAATAGAGATAGGTATAAGTAAAATTTTCATAATAATTGCAAAATAAATGCTATTACTGCTTCATTAATAAATTAAATTAATATGTTGAAGTGTATACGCCATCTATAATCTACATGTCAAGAACATAATATTATCCCAGGCTGCGTACCTTAGTATGTTTGTCAATCAACGGTTTTTATCTATAACAACATATCTTTTAATAAATGTCACCGTTGCCTAATACTATAATAGGTACAAACATGTGAGATTTATTATTACTTAAAACAAATAAAAAATGTAAAACAAAAAAGTTTTTGTGGATATTTTTGATGTAAAGATTTTTGCTTAATTACTTATAATTTCAATATCTGTAATGGGTTTTATGTAACATTTTTTGAAAATAACCTGAATTAAATTCTTATGCACTCTTCTGTTTCTTGCTCACAATTAATACAGATTTGAACAGACCCATAATACTTACTAAATATATACGTTCTACGTCTGGAAATTTTGTACGATTTGCCCAAATATTATCTTACAGTTTGACGTGTTATAAAAAAAAATGTTTTGTAAAACTTTAATATATTTAAAACTTTTTGTATTATTAGAAAACAAACTAATCAAATTAATTACACTTTGATATTATTTATTTATAACATCAATACTTTATAATAATAATAATATTATTATAAAAAAGTGAAATTTTTAGCATAATGATCTTAACATAATTTGTTCAAAAAGTTGTTCAAACTACCTCTATCTTTCCCATGTTATTATTCTACTTAGGCTCGTTTCACACGTATACGATTTTCATTTGGTTCGGTTCGTTTTCAGTTGCAACTGAAAACAAATGAAACTTTTTCAAACATACACAGTTCGTATCAGGTTTTGCGTTTTTGTCGTACACAAGCTCAGTAGTAATCATAATGAAGATAAGTCAAGTTGTTGCCATGTTGTTTCTCAATAGAAAAATAAAAAAACAAAGAAGAAATTCATTGGAAGTACCATCTTATCACTTTACGAGGAAGTATTTGATGCTTTACTGTTTCTATTAGGTACCGAATAGAAACCGAAATTGAACCAAAAACGAACCAAACCGATTGGAAACTGTATACGTTTACGGTTCATTTTTGGTTTTTATTCGGCACCTAATAGAAACAGTTGTTACGCCCAGTTATACAAATTTATTTTTTTATATAACTGACGCAACGCACGTTGAACCACGCAACCACCACACCGTGCTTGAACGTCGTAACTTAATTAATTATCACTAATTTATCCATTAATTCATTGCCGCCAAACCATGCAACCGCATCTCTTCACTGCGTCAATGTTACTAATCCTCCTTTCTTCGTCCCGCAATCAACTCCCACTCTGCAGCATTGCAATCCATTCGTGCTGAACCGGTCCATCTCGTCTTCTTGCAATACCTCGCTAATGTTCCTGCGTACTATTCTATAAATTGAACCTGCACACTATTATTAATACATTTTGTCTAATTAATAAATATATTTGTCTCTAGCACAAGACCAATTGTTATGCCAGAATCCCTATAATTATATCAATACATGGTATACTACCAATTACCTAATTAACACATCCCCAAGGTATACTCTAATACCAGTGTGTTTTTAACTGCTCCTTACCTCTGTAATGTGCCCTGCATACAATCTCTAGACCTAACTGTCCTATAAAAGCTTACAATCTTTTGCAGTTATTGTGCAACCCCAAGGCCTCAACTGCTAGTGCACAACATACGTTTGGCTGTCACGTATAAGGCCTTGCTGCCGTATACAGTGTTATTCACACAACCCCAAGGCCTCTATCAGTACCTCGATGACCTTCCTGCCAATGTACTTTGTATTACACACCTCTAAGACCGGTCTATGTGTGAATAACCTCTGATAGCTAAATTACACCCCTTAAAGCTCCCCTAGCCATTGTGTAATTAAGTCTCTTTTTTTCTTAGTTAAAGAGTTACCAAACCTGTTCATGAACAATTATAGCAATCTATAACTGGTCCATTATTTATTTACCTTTAACAGTACCTCAGACGCTTTATCTGTACGTAAATAACAATATTTATAAAACATTAACTATCATAAATAATGCTAACAAAAACTACTGTTAACACAGTATAGCACTAAATACTCTCTTGTAAAGTGATGAGAAGGTGCTCCTAATGAATTCCTCCGTCGTTTTATTTTATTTTTCTATAAAGAAACAACACTGCAACAACTTAAGTTCTCTCCATTATGATTAATACTGAGCACAAAACACAAAACCTGATACGAACCATGTATGTGTAAAAAAGTTTCATTCGTTTTAGGTTGCAACCAAAAACAAACCGAACCGAATGGAAACCGTATACGTGTGAAACGAGCCTTAGTGATAACCTTTTCATTAATTTAACAAAGAATTAATATCATATTTATCATATCATACAATCATTATTTTCACATTTCTACAAATCATTTAGTGTCCACAGATACAATTGATGGCAAAATATAATGATAAAATTTTTTTAACGTACAAGTTTTATTTAAAAGTTGTAACGCTAACAATTCAGCTAATGTCGACTTTCTTACTACTTTCCTTAGTAAGTGTGTAGTAGGTAGACAAGGTTCACTTGCCGTCGTAGTCCAGTGAAAAATCAATTATTTTTTAAGTTCCCTCTGTAATGGGCCACATCCTAAAGGTTTAACCCTGAAACCATGAAGTTGTATAAGCTTAGGTACAACTAAAGTCAACTTTATTTTTTGTAAGAACATCCATGCAGTAAAATATAATATATAGAGATAGATAAATGCAATAACTACATAATTACAATAACGTATACAATCTCAGTAGACAATGACTATGGCTGCAACAGCGTATTGTGCACAGTAAAATAAGTTTTGACTATTTTTATAATATTAATAAAGGCAAAAACAAGAAAAACATCAAAATTAAAAAATACACTAGTTTCCAATCCGGCAATAGCGCTATCCCGTCCAAGATCCCTGGAGTAAACTGGTGAAATCTCAAAAAGTACACATATGTACAAAACAAAAAAAACTGGGGGACAGCCAGATAGTATACATGCAAAAGCCTCTTGTCCGGACATGTATTCCGATTCTTCATACACGGGGCACGTGCGTGTTATACCAAAAAATAACGGAAAAAGCCTAGATCTCCCGTATCCGCCTTAAAGACAGCAGCAGGGTTGACCCGTTCTTGATGGGTTTATTCAGTTTAACTGAAAAATCAACTACAAATTGAATCTGATATGTTTAAAAGATTCCACAATCCGTTTGATTATTTCCAGCCTTGAAGTATTATGGGAAAGTGACAAATCCGCCCACGCGGTTTAGGTGAAAAATAACCCCTAAATATTTATTAGCGAGCGTAGCACAACACTAAATATTACCACACTGACACAGTATAACGCCGAGTAAATATACCAGGCCAAGATGCATAAGGATTAATATCTATTGATATATACGACACTGCTTAACACTCACACCTCAGAATTCTACAGAAAACTGACAAATTAAAAAAAAAAAACAACAAAACGTTGTATTTTTTTTATGGCCAACCCTTATTTACAAAACAAGCTGGCAGCTTCTACGACTGAATCGTGATGCTGCAGAAGCTTACTGAAAACAAACTTTAATCTATCCGGCATTACATTTATTTCTATATTTCTTGCAGATTTTTGTATTTCAGGTAAATATTGTTTGTCGTTATTTGTTTTATTTCTCAATGAATAATGTTATAATACAATTAAAACATTATCTCCTGTCCAGCATTTGCAGCGTAATGCAATCATGTAATTTCAGTCGCTGCTGCCACTTTTAATATCTACATTCTTTTACAACATATACACATATACACCATCATAATAATAATAATAATAATAAAAACTTTATTCGCTTTGCCACATTAAAATACATGGATACGAACGTCAGATAAAATATACTAACAATATGCTTACATATAAATACACATATAACATAACATCGGAGATAACATACATATTAATAATTATTATTTACGTGGAAATTAGATGAGCCATTTGCATAAAATCGTTGACTGAGTAAAATGCTTGATTGCATAAAAAACTTTTAATTCTGTTTTTATATTGTTTATAATTTATATTTTGAAATTCCACGGGTAGTTTATTGAACATTTTTTTAGCTAAATATATATTATTTTCACCGTACTTTTTTGTTTTGTGTTGATCAAGCATTAATGAGTTACCGTTTCTTGTGAAGTAATTGTGATGATGAGATAAATTTTGATATGATGACAGATTTAATTTGATGAAACATAACGCTTTATAAATAAAAATTGAAGGAAATGTTAAGATGTTATTGTTTACAAATGTGCTTTTGCATGAACACCCATATTTTATGTCAAATATAATATAAATGTATTAACATATATATAAATAAAAAAAGATATGCCTTCTTTCTTAAACTTTTTAATACGACCAAACATGTTTTTTTTTTATCGACAATAATTTTTCACATGCTAGTGAGCCTGGGAGTCAATTCTGATCGCTGTGACTTTTGTCATCGGTGACTTTTGTTATAGAAATTAAGCAATTTATGCCTATTCTTTAAATTTTTTTAGCCATAAATAGATATTCTGTAGTTATTGTTTGCTGATATTATAACAAAAATAAATTGATTTACTCAGTTTGTAGATATAATGTAAATAGTATATAAAGTCATCGCACCATGAAGATCAGTTAATTGAGTCAAGTTAAGGTACTGTGCCTCACTAATATGGTTTGCTGCATAGGAGTCTCCAAGAGTCCCTGCAAAGGTCCTAATCCGCTTTGAACACCATCCAACATAATTTTGTGCAGTCAATCGTTTTGCTACACATAAGACAATCATCCCTCCAATGATTAATGGAACATCAGTTGATTGAATAACATGTTCCCAATCTGCACCCCAAAGGTCCTTAAAGCTCCTTAATAGAGAGTCATCATTTATAGAGGCTAAAAAATCCTCAATTGAACTCTCATAAAAGACAAGATCCACTCCAGCCACCTTAAAAGCTTGAACCATATCATTCCAAGGAGAGAGTTTTCCAAAATCAACCCAGTTTCCTACTAATCCTACTACACATGACATAAGCTTGTTGGATTTCATGTTCTTTTTACCTGCTTCTTCATAGAATCTTGCAATATAATATGATTGTATGACATTGAATTGAGCTCTTGTAATGATAGAGGAATTAACGATCTTCACACCAATTTTAGTGTTATAAGTTTTCCTAGCTATAACACCAGTGGTCACAGTTTTTGGATAACTTCTCAGCTCGTTCTGATTGGACATCCACCCCGGTTGATATTCTATAGTTTTCATCATAGTGAATCAAATTAGAATAAAATCTGATTATATCAAAGCTTGTATATAGTTGATGATGTGAGAAACAATCAAAAAACGTTTTGAGAAGATCAATTCTTAGAACAATCCTCAAGAGAGATGATTTCAACCAAAGAAGATTGAGTTGTATATGTATACTTCTAACTCGATAAGAAGTGACTATATCATTGTATTTTAAATAAAATAAACGAAGAAGGAGTAACGAGAAATAATGGTGATGAACCTGGTACAATTATAGATCATGTGATAACAAACATAAAAGATTACAACAACAAAATAAAAGTAGAAAAGCTAACACTATCAGATCACAATGCGATAATCACGGAATGGAACACAATGTGTAAGAAAACCAAATATGAAAAAGCACAAAAAATGAAAATAAACTACGAAAAAATCAAAAAAGAATTTGAAAGCATAGATAATGAAATAGTAAAAGATTTTGACATACTAACATCAATATTACAAAACACAATAAATCAAAACACAAAAATAACGGAAATAAAAAGAAAAGAAAACAATAAGTGGATAAACATGGAAATAATAACGATGATAAAAGATAGAAATAAAGCACAAGAGAGATACATCAGAAATCCAAAAAATGAAATAATAAAAAAAATACTGAAAGAAAAGAAAAAAGAAGTAGAAGACAAAATAAAAGAAAGAAAAGAAAATTTTTACAAAAACAAAATAAAAAATGCAAACGGAAACCAAGCTAAACAATGGGCAGAAATAAATAGTATGCTAAACAAGACAAAAAAGAAAAGAAAACAAAAAATAACTGAAATTATGACTGAAAACGGACAAACAAAAACAAATGAAACTGAAATAGCGGACGAACTAAACAACTACTTTGCAACAGTGGGAAAGAAATTGGCGGAAAAAATTAAAAAAAATGATGACAATGAAACAATAACAACCGCAAGAATTGAAGAAGAAGCTACATTTAACGAAACATCAGAAGAAGAGATAGAAGAAATAATCCAACAACTAAAAATAAGAAGCGCGCCAGGAGAAGATCAAATAACCCATGAAGTGATAAAAGTCATAAAAAAAGAAATAGCACCAATATTGAAAAAACTCATAAATAAAATGATACAAACAGGTGAATACCCACAAATACTTAAAAAACAAATAATAAAACCAATATACAAAAAAGGAGAAAAATCAAAATGTGAAAACAATAGACCAATATCACTTATATCAGTTCTGAGCAAAATTACAGAAAAGGCAATATATAACAGATTAATGACACACATAAACAAACATAATATTATAAATAAAAAGCAATACGCATTCCAAAAAAAATCAAACACAATGGGCATAACAACTGATATAATACAACATATAGCAGAAAAGTTGGACAAGAAACAGTATGTTATACCAATATTTATAGACATGAAGAAAGCTTTTGATACCATTGACAAAAACAAATTGATTAAAAAAATGGAGTTATTAGGAATAAGAAACACAAATTTAAAACTGTTAAAAACATATATTAAAAGCAGAACACAACGAACACAAATAAACAACATACTTAGTAAAACAACGGAAGCAGAATATGTAGTACCACGAAGTGGAGTGTTGGCACCAATACTGTATATACTATACATAAATGATATATATAATATAAATCTGACTGGTGAAATATATACGTATGCTGATGACACATGTATTATATATCACGGAAAAAGTAAAGAAGCAATAGAAAGAAACATAAATGCAGACATTAAGAAACTAACTAAATGGTACGACGAAAACATACAAACAATAAATGAAGAAAAAACAACTTTTATGGTAATAAGACAAAAAAACACAAAAGATATTGACATAAAAATTGTAATAAATAACATACCAATTACTAGAACAAAACAGACAAAATACTTAGGAATAATATTAACCGAGAAACTCACCTGGGATGCACATATTAACAAATTATTAAAAGAAAGCGCAGCAACAATAGGAGCTGTCTATAGAGCCAGAAAATGCATACTAAAAGAAACAGCAATAAGTATATACCACTCACTTTATTTAGCAAAAATTAACTATTTAATAAATATATGGGGTGAAACAACAAAAACAAATATACAAAAAATCCAAAGACAACAAAACAAAATACTTAAAATAATACATAAACTTTCAAAGCTAACACCAACAGAAGAAATATACAAAATAATTAACGAAACAAACATTAACGAAAAAATAAAAATAGAAAAATGCAAACTAATATATAAAGTTAAAAATAAAGAAATTAAAACAAATCTACAAATAATATTAAACAAAGAAATTCACGGACATAACACGAGAAGAAGAAGTAATATATATGTACACACAACAAGAACAGAAAAAGCGAAAAAAACAATACTAGGAAATGGACTAATCACGTACAATCAACTACCTGAAAATATAAAAAAAAACGAAAACTTTTAAAGAATTTAAAACAAAAATAAAAGAACACTACATAATAACAAGACTAAAAAAAACAAATTAATTAAAAAAAGAAAAAAAAAAAAGGATAATGCACACACAAAAAAAAAAAAAAAAAAAGAAGATAAATGGTGCCCCGAATACGAAGCTCTGCAGCCGACCATACATGGAAAGATGCAAAGCAGCAAGTGGGGAGAGAAAGAAAAACTTACTTAACAATTTATTATTTATTATTATTTATAATTTATATGACAATAAATAAAAAAAAAAAAAAAAAAAAAAAAAAAGTGCCAAAAAAAAGCTTAATAATTGAGCTGCTGCGTCACTCTAAAGCCACGTACAAAGTATACACTGTCGAGTATACGTTTTTAAAATCATAAAGTATTTTCCGTGTTTCATTCGAGAATTGATTTTTTTGCGGACTTGTAATTTAATTTAGTTACAATACATAATTTTTTTTTAAATAACAAACCACAAATAGTTTTTTGATAGAGTTAATTGATAAGATAAATAAACAAAATTATTATTTTAGCAACTTTAACATAATGGCGAGGGGTTAACAACTAAGTAAAAAAATGTACACCTGATTATGAATACGCGTAATTATTACGTGATTATGTAATGATTACGTGATTATGTAATAATTACGTGATTATGTAATGATTACATGATTATGATTATGATTATGATTATGCATTGATTACGTGATTATTTAATGAAAGCATAATGATTATTTGATTATGTAATGAATACATGATTATTCAATGAATACGTGATTATGAAAATGATTATGTGATTATGTAATGATTACATGATAATTCAATAAGTACACATTTTTTTAAGATTTAATAATTCTGTATTAAATCTGCATGTTTTAATTATTTTATACCGATAATAAAATTATTTTGATAATGTTTATTATTAATATATTATTATAATACTTATGTTTTATAATAATCTTCAATAAAGTACTTACTACAATTTCTTATAGATGATAATAAGAAATATAAACTAAAAATATACCTATCTCGATGTTAATTAATGTTTTATGTAGATTAGAAAAAAATCCACCATCAAGAATAAAAATGTGATTTATTACATTAAAAAATAAACATATAAAAATCTTTTCAACAAAAATAATAACAATACATAATAAAATTTGTACTACTGAATAATTATATTTGACTGAAGTAGGTTTTTATTTTAATATAATAAATAAATAACTGCACACACACACATGCCAACAGTTGTATAAAAACACCTGTGAAATTGTCTGGGAATAAATCTCTAGCGGCACAATTAGATACAGATTGGACACGACTGAATTTACCATGCAAATATAAATGATTCCATAAAACCAATATTTGATTATGTGAATATGCGTACTCAACATTTGATTATTTGAATACGTATGTTTTAATATTTGATTACACTATTTATTACAAGATTATATAATGATTACTTGATTATGTAATGATTACGAATATTACGTAATTATTATTTGATTCTGTAATGATTATTTTTATTTTGTACACTGATTACGCAAGTTGTTAACCCCTTGCATAATGGCATATTTAATTGTAATTTTATTGTAAATCATAACAATCACATATCTGCCATGTTTTGCATACACAGAGCATGTAGTTCGGTAGGCTGAAGGTTTTCTATTCGGGAAAATTGTAATGTATCCACAGAAATACTTAAAAATAGCAATACATTTTTTTATCGTTTGTAACTTTTGAGGATTGCATTTTTAGGAAAAAATTATAACAAACTTTTTTCTTCAAACTTGTCTAAAGCATAAGTTTTTACAGACAACTTTTTTTTCATTGAATTTTGAAATGTTTCAGAACTTTAAATTTTCTTTAAAAAAATATGGGTTTTTTTCTTATTTAAAGGGCCTAATGTGAATGTGAGGAGAGAGCGTGGCGCAGTGGTCTAGGCATCCGGCCGCTGTACCTCTGCACCAAGGGCTTGTTATTATAAATGATAATTTGTACAAAACATGTATACATATAAAGAATAAAAAGACTGAGTGAATGCATTGAATAAATAGATGAATGAAAGAAATGAATGAATGAATGAGCATTGCTAACATATTGAAAAATATTAAACCTAAACTGTAAATAAAATGAAAAACTAATATTTATTATGCATCTTCTTAGATAGAAAATAAATTATTATTGTATATATACACTAACAAAAATATTTTGAATAACTAACATTTAATTTTGAATAAAGATTTATTTAATTTGGAAAAAAAAAATTTGGCCGCTGTACCGAAGATCGTGGGTTCGATTCCCATATACTGTGATATAGTTTTCACTTTCTATACGCCCTCCCACTTCCCAACCCGCCTTGCCAGCGTGGGGTTTTACGGCTAAAACCTTCTCTGAGGAGTGATGAATTCTCTCCAGTGGTTCGGAATCCACTTAAAACTGTAGGTCCCTTGTAATGTAAGTTGCCAGCATTACAAGCAGAGAAGAGGCTAAGACGCCAGCAGTGGCGTATGAATGGCTGACAAAGAAGAATGAAAGAATGTGAAACAATGACAAGCTACACTTTTTTTAAAATCTTTTTTTTGGATTTTTGAACATACAATAATATAACAATCCACACTGCCTTTTTTACATTTTGGTCAATAGGCGCAATCATGTTTTTGCAGGCGGCTACTTGATGATAATTTTTATGTTGAATAATGACAAGCCACTCAAATTGGCGGTGCCTAATGAAAAAAAATTTAAACGATTATGATAATATGAGTCGATATCGATAGTGAATAATACTTCCAACAATGATGAAAATAATTCCGACAGTTTGCAAGTATTGTTTTTTATTGTTAATGTGGCTTGTAACGTTGTTGCAGTTAAGAAATTGTAGTAAGTTATAATATAGAATTTTTTCATTTCAAGATAATTGCCGTAGTGAAACCAAAAGTGAGAACGGGCCTTCGGTCACGAAAAAGCTAAAACCAACTCCTCTTAAAGCTTAACGAAAAAGCAGATGGAGACAACAAATTGTAGAGTGCTATTCACAATCTAGAAGAAAATGCAGACGGAATTTTGGACAAGACTATATTAGCGACAAAATGAAGGAACCAGTTGTTGCACGGGAAATTGGGCCGCCGTGCGGTTACAAAAAAACAATGCAGAACTAAACATATAGTTTTGAAATCAAGTGTTTTTAGAAAGTTCTGGGACTTGGGGTCCTGGGAGCTGCAGAATTCTTATCTGTTTCGTTGTATCAAAATTATTAAAAAAAAGGGATCCTATCTGAAGAAACAAAAGCGTCAGCAGTCGCAGTCGACAAGATTATCCAATGCAGCTTATTTGTTTAATATAAACGATACTAGAGCTTCTGTGTGCAAAAAAGAGTTTTTTTCACACCCATGGTCTACAATCGTCAAAAGGCAAGTTTAATAATATTGTTTTGAAAAAAATTTAAGGACTGTTGGTTCCCGAAAAAGACAACCGTGGAAAGCATACAAATAGACCAAATAAAATAATAAACGATCAGCAAAAGCAAAGCGTTTTTGACCACATAGATTCAATTTCAAAATACCAGAGTCTATACAACAGAAACAAGAACATAAATAAGGTGTATCTCGACAGTGATAGACCGAGAGCACGGAGCCAAAAAAAAAACTATGAAAGTATAAACTCTAGTTTTTTAATATATCTATCTAGCAGTGGTCCAGATTAACATACTACGGTTAGTCAAGGTTCAAAAATGCGTATAAATTCGTAACATTTATCATTAAAAAATGTTATAGTTAAATATTTGTAATTTATCAGTTCTGGAATTGTTATTAAGTTCTTAAACGTTAAAGAATGTTTTTGGTTTAAAACTAATTTAAGAATCATATTATCAGAATAACTATTATTTGATGCAAGAGTTCTAATGTAATTTAGTTCACTTATAAAACTGTCAATTGACCAATGTCAATCTTAAAAAGTCTATGTGTTAAAGGCTTAAAAGTTGATATTGATGTGAAAATGGGTAATTTGATAAATTATTAATAATTGTATCTGTGCTAGTAGAAAATACCCGTCATCTTAAAAAAAAACTGTACTTTAAAGTTCTGCAAAATTTTCAAAATTCAAGGAAAACAATTTTTGGCTATAAAAACTTATTCTTTAAATAATTTTGAATAAACGTTTTTTACCATTTTTTTTTTTCTAAAATCGCAATCTTGAGAAGTTACAAACGATCAAAAAATGTAAAAAAACTCAAAAACCTCGTTTTTTTCAAATTTTTATTGTTTATTACTCGGAAATAGCTCACTGAAAAAATCTGAAATATTCACATAATCAGGATTCATGTGGTTAAAGGTATTTTCAATAGTTTGAGCAAAATAAATTTTCGTTCCGGAAACTTGACTCATACATGGCCATATATTGTCCAAATTGGTTTTTTTTTTTCCAAAATCAGTCGGTAATCAAGTCCGGATTAAACTAAATTGCTAAAAAGTCAACTTTTTTTTTCAAAGTATCAAAATGTTCCAGTGGCGGCACATAATTTTTTTTCCTAAACCTTAAAATTTGCGTTTTTACAAAAAAACAAAACACGTTCAACCCGTAAAATTCATTTTAAGTGAAAAAATATTAACCCAAGCACAAAATAAATTAAGCCTAATCTATTCTTAATTATTTCTACAAATTAATATTCTTAATATTTTTTGATATTTGTACAAATAAACCAGTGACGGTCCATCCAAGTTAAGAAAAACGCAACTTATGGCCACAAAATATTTTGCGCCAATGAATAGATATGCCCACGAATCAACTTTTAAAATTTTTGCTTACAACCAGATTTATCTTATTTCAAAGTTGACCTTTTTTTAATTAAAAAAAACAATTTTTTTTTTTAAGTTTTTAATTCGTGTTCGTGGCATAAAAAGTTTGTGTGTCAGTTTCAAGAGCCAAAAAAAATAAGGTTTACGCTTATGCTAGTATAAGCGTTTTTTTAGCTCTTGAAACTGATTTTTTTTAATAAATTTACTACATTAGTCTAATATATGATTAAGTGTTTATTTAACCATAATTACATTTATTATGAGAGTGTGGGTAGACTAAATACTAGATTATTATTATTATTGGTTGCCATTTTAAGTTTTGCTTTTTTAGTTATAAAATAAAATAATGATTAAGTTTTGTGGTTTATATTAATTAAAAAAAACATTTAAATTGTTTTGTCAATTTTCTCGACTATTTATTTATAAACAAAAAATGATGAAAATTTGCATTTTTTTTTAATTTGATAAAATGAACGTATTAACGTCTAGCATCAATATAACACGCAAAAAATGGTTTTCTTTATTTGTTTTTAAATTTCAAAATGTAATAGAGGGAGAGCTCGAAACCATAAAAAACTATTTTTAATACATATATCATTTTAGTAGTGGTACACATTAATATATTACTGTCAGTCAAGCCATTGTTGGGATATTAAGTTTATTTCTTAATACAATGGCACCTATTGTATTAAGGAATAAACTTAATATGTCACAACAACATACAAATACTTTTAAATTTTAACGAGTGGGACCACACTTGTTGAAACTATTACATTAGCTGCGTTCGGCTATTAATTCGGAGTAAGACTAGCCGAACGCATTAAGGAGTTTGTCAGTCTATGTGTCAGTGTCACCTGTCAAAACGAACAACAACAAACAATTTACAAAATGCTTCCAATAGTATTAAATAAAGCAAAAGAGTTATTTTTTGAGGATGATGATGATGATGAAATCGATAACATGAATCTTGTTCTGGAGAAAGTTGAAAATTACGCCGAAATTACGGTGCCAAATATGGAAGATTACCAGTTTAAAAGGCATTTTCGCTTGTGTCCAAATACGTTTGATTCATTATTAAATAAAATGAACATAGTGTATGAAAATGAACAAACCTCATTAGTTGGGTTTCCACGGACCAAACTAAAAAAAGAATTATTCATTACACTTTGGTATTTGGGCAATTTGGAAAGCTTCAGGTTAGTAAACATTTTCTAATAAAATGCTTTACAATAGTCAATTATTTGCAGATCAGTCGCAGATCGGTTTGGTGTTAGTAAATCCACAGCATGGGATATTTTATATAGAACTTGCAAACTACTAATAAAAGTAAACCAAACTTTCAAAATTATCTGCTGGCCAGATAGAGAAAGGCAGGATATTATTTCTAATCATTTCTCTGTAAATAATTTTCCAGGTATAATTGTGCAAATATTAAAATGTATTTCAATTATATTTTTATAATTTTAGGCATAATAGGCTGCATAGATGGGTCTCATCAAAATTGTGGCACCGAGAAACCACCCCAACTCCTACGTAAACCGTAAAGGATATCATTCAGTCCTGTTACAAGGAGTGTGTGACCACTCGATGATGTTCACATATGTCTACGCTGGAGAAGCAGGTTCCTTACATGATATGACCTTATATAAAAAATCAGAACTGTACCAAAATATTAATAATATATTTCCGTTTTATAATGACAACCACTTAGTAGGTGATTTAGCATATAAATTGAGCCCTATCTTAATGGTTGGATACAAAAATAATGGCCATTTAACAAATAGACAACGCAATTTTAATATTATTTTAAACAAAGCTAGAGTGAAAATAGAAAATGCGTTTGCTCATATAAAAGGACGATTTCGGAGGCTGAAATTTATGGAAACTATACGGCTAGATATTATTGTAATATTAATTGTAAGTTCATGCATATTGCATAATGTTTGCATACTTCAAGATGATGGATTGGACGAGTTAGATGTAAATTTAAATGATGAAATACAACAAGAAGTTGATAACAATCCCAATAATCAGTACGATATAGTAGATGAGCAACAAATTGCAAATGATGCATCTCAGAAAAGAGAGAGAATTTTAAATCTAATACGTTAGGACAGTGTGATATAAATATGTTATTTTATAAATAGTTTTATTATATATTAAATATAAAAATATGTTTTTTATTAAATACATTTTAACAATAAATATTTTTGGTGCTCTAAAACTACATCACAAGTTTGTAAATATTTTACTAAACTAAAAATAAATCACAATTCTGACAAACAATAAAAAAATGACTTAACTTAAAAATAATAATTCATGACTGCCGCAGACATGCATATGCAGACATTTTGAATGCGTTGCATAGGGACGGGACTGCATATGCAGTCATTTAAAAAGACCATGAATTGATTTTAATATAAACTGAAAATTAATCGTTAAACAAAAACAGTTGTAAAACAAGTACATGTGTGCATTTCGACGCCACCATGCACTAACATTAAAATAGAGATCATTCTGACAAAAAATAAAAAACAATTCAATTAAGAAAATGATAGAGAAAATGTGATTTTGTTTCACATCTTCTCTACCATTTTCTCAAAAATATCATTAAATCTATCCAATTTGGCCATTTTTTCGTTGTGTCTACGATCTATATCGCTAATTCTCTGTTTTCGTTTTATTGAAAAGGAACTCTCGTTTTTTTCACTAGTTTCTTTACTAGTTGAAGCTTCGGAAACATCTAAAACAATAAAAATAGATATACATAAATAAAAATATAATAAAGTTGCTTTCATGTTAAAATCAATAAATTGAACAAACAATCAATTTTGAAAAATAATGCATAACAAAATTACTTAAGTCAAAACTTACCACTATTTATTTGTAGTCCAGATACTGAGCTACATGTAGCAACAGGATTTATTTCTGGTTTTTTATACATGATTTTATGGATTGCTTCATAAAATTTCCAATGTCTTCTCTTGTTTCCAGAAGTATTGTTATTAATACTAATTGATTTGTATGTGCGTTTCAATGCCTTCTACTTTGTTTCGCACATTTCTCCGGTAATATTATTGTTGAATGTATGGCATACTTTGGCCACTTTGACCCATACATTTTTTTTTATGAGGTGAGAAAATTCATCGTCATGGTCCGATATTGCTTGTATCAACAATAAAGTGTTTTCATCTGTCCATAGTTTTGCAACATCCTTTTCCTCTTCTTTTGGGATGTTTAATATATTTCTTATATTATCATTTAATAATATAAAGGTAATTTGTTTTGCTACATATTAAAAATAAAAATTTGATTTGAAATTCGACATTCATTTAGTATTTATATGAGAAAATATAAGGCGGCAATAAAAGACTTATGATGATGATGATAATATTAAATATTTAATGTATTTCTTTTACGAGTGAGACAAGTACAAATTTAAAATGTACAAGTTATACAAATCTATCTAATTTGATCAGAGTCCTTTATTTCTACCTAATTATTTCCCCATATTAATAGCAATTATAAATTTATAAAAATATTATTCTGAAATTACTTACTAATGCTATTCTCCATTAATATTTTATCCCCTTCAAATATAAAATTGCCATTTTCCATAATAGGAGTAAGCGTTTCAGGTTCCATTTTTTTTTGACAGATGAGGTTAGAATCACATGTGCACAATACACAATACCATGAGATCAGCCGACTCCAGCTTTGACTCCTATATCCACGCTTGTCGAGGTAGGGTAAATAGGGTTGTTCCATTCGTTCCACTCCGTAATAGCCGAACGGCAAAAACTTGACTCCGTGCATTCCAAAAACAATACCCGAACGGTCGTAGAACAAAAAAAGTAAAAAGAGAGACTCGAGTTGGATAGCCGAACGCAGCTGTTGCGGCATTCTCAAAAATTCTCCGATTTAAGTTAGCACATTCGTCTTTATTAGCAAGAAGCTTAATATGCAGCATCTCTTCAAGATCATGTTTCCTCAAAGTGTCTACTGCCATTCCAAATTTTGCTTTCAATCCTCTTAACATCACTGTATCTAGGAATTCTGGATGTTCTTCCAATATATACTTGTCAATTAGAATCAAATGTTGCATCTCATGCCCTCGCAATAGATGATGTATCTCAGCACATACTAAAGAAACATGAGTAGACTTCAATACGGCCAAGCTCACTATTTCTTTATAGACTTGTTTTCGGATAGCATGATGTGCTGACATCGCACCATGAAGATCAGTGAATTGAGTCAAGTTAGGGTACTGTGCCTCACTAATATGGTTTGCTGCATAGGAGTCTCCAAGAGTCCCTGCAAAAGTCCTAATCCGCTTTGAACACCATCCAACATAATTTTGTGCAGTCAATCGTTTTGCTACACATAAGACAATCATCCCTCCAATGATTAATGGAACATCAGTTGATTGAATAACATGTTCCCAATCTGCACCCCAAAGGTCCTTAAAGCTCCTTAATAGAGAGTCATCATTTATAGAAGCTAAAAAATCCTCAATTGAACTCTCATAAAAGACAAGATCCACTCCAGCCACCTTAAAAGCTTGAACCATATCATTCCAAGGAGAGAGTTTTCCAAAATCAACCCAGTTTCCTACTAATCCTACTACACATGACATAAGCTTGTTGGATTTCATGTTCTTTTTACCTGCTTCCTCATAGAATCTTGCAATATAATATGATTGTATGACATTGAATTGAGCTCTTGTAATGATAGAGGAATTAACGATCTTCACACCAATTTTAGTGTTATAAGTTTTCCTAGCTATAACACCAGTGGTCACAGTTTTTGGATAACTTCTCAGCTCGTTCTGATTGGACATCCACCCCGGTTGATATTCTATAGTTTTCATCATAGTGAATCAAATTAGAATAAGATCTGATTATACCAAAGCTTGTATATAGTTGATGATGTGAGAAACAATCAAAAAACGTTTTGAGAAGATCAATTCTTAGAACAATCCTAAAGAGAGATGATTTCAACCAAAGAAGATTGAGTTGTATATGTATACTTCTAACTCGATAAGAAGTGACTATATCATTGGGACTAAAGACTAGATTTAAGCAGTCTGTGAACATTGACCTTGAATATTTGTGGTTTATGATTTATAAGTAAATACTGAATTTGGAAGTTTATGAATTTTCTTGTTAGGCTAGGTTTTGCTAAAAACAGTGTTGTATTTTATTTATTTTATTTTATCATGTTTAGTTTTCATTGTATGTAAATTTTCTTTATAAGAATTTGACCTTTTTAGTTAGTTAATAAATGTATTCCAACACGAATGGATGTTGTATATTATTTAAGAATTAAGATTTTTTTTAGCTACTAAAGATCTGGAATCATAATATGTTTTTTTATAACATAGTATTATAAAATACCCCTTGTTTGAGGCAACGAATGAAAGTTTAGCATTTAAATAAATTCACCAATTTCCATGTGTAGTCTAGAATAGAAAAATCAGTAAATAATAAGTTTCAGTTTTCTTGCATTTTGCTAACTTTAAATAATAAAAAAATGAACATAGATCTATACAAAAAACCTAGTAATAGCAAAAACATATTAAATTTTTATTCGGATCATTTACTTTTACAAAAAATTAATACATCTACTCGTACACTATGCTTTGCGACAAAATATACCAAAATAAAAACTCAAATATTTATTGAAATTAAGTAACTATCCTATTGCATTAGTTAATTAATAATTAATTAAAAAGTTTGGTATTCATTACCAAATACTCACGGGTTGTCACAAAGACTTCTAGTAGATGAATAAACTAAGATAACAAGTAATTTTTGGAGGGTTAGTCAGAATATCTTGTAAAAAAAACAACGCAAATTTAGTTGATAAAACTGTTAAAAAAAATAAATATGTTTGACGCTCGTTTTGAATTTGATTTGTGACACGTCTGGTTGCAAATATTGCGTCAACTAATAACCAAAATACCAAATTTCTACATCACTGAACCAAAATTTAAAAAAAACATTTTTCAGAACCATCCATATCTACATCAAAACGTTTAGCTTATGACAAGAGTAGTAAAGTGCAAGTAGCAACAAATTATGCTAAATTATACATTTTTGGTAAGGTTTGTTCCACACATACGCGGTTCAATTTGGTTTGATTTGTTTTCGGTTGTAACTAAAAACGATTGAAATCTTTTCACATACACACGGTTTATATTAGGTTTTGAGTTTTCTTTCTTACACATACTCCGTTTCATCAAAGTCGTTGAAAATTTTAACACAGACGTTTTTTCATGCTTCCTGCGTTTTAAATGTATCCTTATTATATATGGGCAATTCCACGCCAAGTGAGCAGTCCATTTCACGCGACCCTCTCCGATTTAGCTCAAATTTGGTACAGTTATTTGAGTACCCAAAATATGACTTCATGCCAAGTTTCAGATCTCTAGATCACATAGTTCGCCTCGTAGAGCCAAATGAATTTTACGGCAATTTTTAAGTTCAACTTTTAACTTTATTTATCTTAATTGCATTTTAGCCTGGAAAAAATTTACAATAGTCATAATCGATAGGAAATTTTTCAAGGAATTGAATGCAGCGGTCAGATTTTTGTTATCTTGTCCCGCACTCACAGGAAACTCAAAAAAAACAGTTTTTTTTCAAAAATTCATTTATCAAAAGTTGCCACCGATTAAAACTCCAAATTTTAGAAAAAGGCAGCTAAAAGTATGTACTTTAAGATGCTTAAATAAAATTTTCCCACACTAGTGGTAGTTTTCGCTCTAGAGCCTCTTGAACGCACAAATCCATTTTTTAATCAAAATTTTTGATATTAGACTGGTTTTTACATTTTTTTTGTGGAATTTTTTTGTGTGCACCCTCAGAAAGTGATTTTTATACAAAAAAAAATATGCCATGAGAAATTTCAGACCTTAAGATTCAAAAGAACACGTGTCGCACTACCATTGAATTTATAAAATTAATATACTTAATAAGTATCAGATGCATACTTTGGGTCCCCAAAAAAGCAAATGAGTACTTGCTAATTAGGTTCCACATGAAACTTTACATCAATATACTCTGTATATATATTTTTTAAATTATAATATTTTTATTATATTTTAAATTTTGAACATAAAATTAGACTCGTAAACTAAAATGATTAGAATTTAATAAGGTTTAGGCCTATAATTTTTTTTTAATTTAAAAAACTTTTAAATTGACGTATTGTACATATTTTTTTTAATTTTGTCAAAATTGTAACATTCTATTAATGTTTTTTTAAGTAAAGTTAAAAAATGCTTAAAATTTTACTTTAATAGCACACAATCGGTAGGAGCTACATTAAAACATGTTATTAGGTGAAAAATGCGCAATTTAATGGCCTTTAATTTCAAATTTAATTTTTTTTTTAATTGCATTTTAATTTTTGACTTTTAAACATCATTTTTAACAAAAACAACAAAAAAAAATTTAAAAATCTTTCTTTAATTTATGAAATAAGTACGGTTAGAGATAGATACAGATTTGCTGTTCAAAAAAGATAGACAATTTAATTGCCTATAATTTTTATATTTTATTGTTTTTTTTTTATTTACTTTTAAAAGAGATATTTCGAATATTGTATAAAAAAAAACAAAAAAAATTTGACGTGCAGCTTCTAGGGTGAACATGTTTGCCTATAAGTTTATAATTAAAAAGTGTCTCAAATAAACCCCCTTATTCACCCTAAAACTTTGTTACCCCAATTCATTAACACCCTGTATATTATATTTTATATTTTCTATTTTTATTTTATAAAATCCTTTTATATTATTCATATTAATGAAGTAATGATTTTATTTTATTTATTTATTTTATTTTATTTTTACATACATGTTTCGATGAGTTATATCATCATTTTCAATGTATATATATATTATATAATATTTCAAACTGATTGAATATTAATTAATATGTGCTAAAATTTTGATTAAAAAATGGTTTTGTGCGTTTAAGAGACTCTAGAGCAAATGAGAAATGAATTTTTGAAAAAAAACTGTTTTTTTGAGTTTCCTGTGAGTGCGGGACATGATAACAAAAATCTGACCGCTACATTCGATTCCTTGAAAAATTCCCCATCGGTTATGACTATTTCAAAATTTTTCCAGGTTGAAATGCAATTAAAATACATAAAGTTAAAAGTTGAACTTAAAAATTGCCGTAAAATTTAGTTCGCTCTACGAAGCGAACTATGTGACCTACAGGTCTGAAATTTGGCATGAAGTCATATTTTGGGTACTCAAATAAGTGTACAAAATTTGAGCTAAATCGGAGAGGGTCGCGTGAAATTGACTGCTCACTTGACGTGGAATTGCCCATATAATATTATTTATATTTTTTACAAATTTTTCATTGCTTTATGTTCCCTAGACACGAGTTTGCAACGTATAGGAACCTTATAGGAAGTATTCGGTGCTGTACTGTTTCTATTTGGTATCGAATAGAAACCAGAACACCGTTCTACACTTGTCGACAGTGACAGGCTTAACATATTTAAACATTTACAGGTAAAATTAGTATTTTATTGAGTTTTAAAGTGACACTCAATGTTGACATCAAAATTTCAATTTTTTTATTACATTCAGAAAATTTTGGCGATATAAAGAAATAATAATAATTAATACAATACAATAGTTTGTACTATTATTAAAATAAAACTTAAAGCAGTTTACGTACAATACATGTTCAGATTTGTTTCAAATTCTAGTTGTCAGTTTATTCCAAATACAATCTCAGTCATATACTTGTAACAAGATTGAATCTTGTATTTTATTTGGATATGTCAGTGTGTACAAAATGAACAATAAATTCATAATTATTATATTATTGTTAATTTATTTGTATTGCTAGACAAAGTTTACTTCATTTTTTTTTTACATAGAAATTTTACAATTTTTGTAATAAACTTTAACATCATGGAATATGCAAACGTGCTATCTCGATTTAAAATGGGTTTATTTAGCCACTAACAATTAAGCTCGTGCAGGCGTATTTATTTATATTTATAAGTGCATTAAAATTTTAAATGTGCACACGCAGTCGTGACGATGGCCGTTATGACCTCGGCAGAATCGTAAGATAAATTATGGAATTAAACGAGGGTGCGCCTGACAAAAAGTATAATTACTTCTAAAACCAGTTTTTTAGTAAACACTTTGTTTCTTACAAAAGTAAATATTATTTCAATTTTAATTTAATAGACAAAATAAACAATAAAAAATATTATACACTGTACTTTTAATAATTTAATAAGAATAAACAACAGATTTTTACAGCTACTTAAAAGCCATTGCTCAAATGAGACTGAAAAGTCTGTAGATCTTTTCAACACCTTGGTCTGTTTTTTTAGTAGATCATTCTGCAGCTTCTTGCAGTTTTGGTGCAGTACACTTTAATTCACTATCAGACATAATATTTGTGTAAATGATAATTACTAATATATTTATTATAAAGTAAAAAAGTGAATAATAAAATAAATTTTAAGTTAATTTCAACAAGTAGATTTACAACTTTTTGTTTTATATTTTCAGTTATTTTATTTATTGTAAAACGACATTTTGCATATTGATTTTTAGCTTCTGCAGATTATTGTGATTTAATAATTAATAATATATTTAGTTTATAATTAAGTAAATACTAGAAGTTTAAATTGACTTTTATATTATATAAATCTGACAGGCCTCAAAACTTGTCAGAAAATAACAACAAAATAAATTTTGGGAGTATTATTTCTTATTTGATAAAAAATAATAATAAAAAAATTATTTATAAATATATTAGTAATAAAATTATTTTAGACAAATTATGAAACAGATCAAAAGATTCACTCAGTTAAAAATCATAAAGTAGTCAAAACTGCCCTTTCTCTAGAGCTTATGCTAAATAATAAATAATTTAATATATTATATTAAAATCTATAACCTGTTAAGTATAACAATACATAATAAATGAAAATAGAAAAATAAAAATCATAACTTAAATAAAAAAATAAAAAAATAAATAAATGTTAATAAAACAATTTTTGAAATATTTGTCAATTTATTAGCCAATACATTAAAATTTTGACTATTTAAACTAGTCGTCACAAGAAGCCTGATAACTTTTTTTTTGTTTGTTTTTTTCCCAAGTGTTTTCTGTTTCACTCAGATTTTCTTTTGCTAATTTTGTATATTCTTTTAGAAGTATAAGTTTGAATTATAAAGCAATTTGTTTCGGCAAAAATCCAATAAAATTAACTCCTATTGGTTGTTTTACACACGCATTATTTTAAAATTAATTAATTAATCAACTTTCAAACTTCATATGTGGATTATGTCTATTTCTTTTCATCGTCTTTGACATTATTTAACAATACTTTTTTTAATTCCATGTGTCTGCAGCTCTTACAAGTCCAACAATCAATCCAACTTTCTTAAACATTTTTTTATATGCTTTTGGAAAAAATTTAGCAATATCGAATTTATTTAACACTCTTGACTTTTTTGATTGATATTCTTCAAATTTTCTTTTAAGGAAGCTACTAAATTTATATATTTGCAGATATTTATTTTAATAGATATCTTTGTACGTATCATTGAATAAAACGCTTACAGATTTTTGAAGGCTTATAAGTAAATAAGTTGGCAGAGTATGTTATAACTTATAAGTACCCTTTCATTTGCAATGTTATGTACTTTCTTTTCAATGCACCATTTTACAATTGTAATATTTTTTAGGCAGCAATCCAGAAATCGCTCTGCTCGTTTCTTCTTTGATATCCAAAGAATTACTTTTAAAATTACTCATTTTAGGATTGTAATAGTTTGACAAAATAGTGACAACAATAGTACATTAAGTACCAAGGTCAGGAAAGCACTGTTTTGCAGCACGTCGCTGTTTGTCCGCCCGAGTAAGCGAGGGCAACAGGCAGCAAAGTGCTACAAACGCTTTCTTGCCCGTGGTGCTTACGACTGTTTTTTGCCTGTCCCTGTAAGAAAACAATAACATGTTTCAACTTCATTATTAATAATTTAAAAAAAATTAGATTAATACTACTTTATATGTCAATGTTTTTTTTTTTAAGGTTAATGTTTAAATTGTTAAAAATTGTTATGACGTAACCAAGAAGTCTTGTAATACAATCACTCTGCACTAGGTGTCAATAGTTCTGTCTTTTGTATATAATATTATCAAATCAAGCAAATATTAAAAAATATTATTACTAAATCATGTAATAAATTAATTAAATTTAAATTTTTAATTAATAATACTGACTGTTAATTTAGTATTATTAAAACTAAGAATTATATTCAATAAAAATATTAATTTTTTAACTATAGCCATCTGTGTTTTAAAAGCAAAACCCTTAGCGGGAGACAAATAATAATACACTATACAGGGTGTTTCAAAAGATGTGTCGGGAAATAAAGAGTGAGATTGGTTGGCTAATTATAAGAAAAAAAGTTCGCAACATGGTTCCGCAAACGCACCGTTTTGAACAGGGTGTAAAAAAATATTTTTTTAATTTTTTTTTGACAATATCTCAGGAACTGTTTGAGATACAAAACTCAGCTTTTATATACATCTGGTGAACCACCAATATTTTCTACACAAAAAAGGTTCTTTTAGTCATAAGCTCTAACGTAAACCGTTTTAGAGAAATACGGCATTTTATGATGGAAAACATAAAAAAAACTAGCAACATGTTTTGTTGTTGATAAAAACATTTGTTTTTGATCTAGTCGTCAGCGTTCATGCATTTGAGTTATTGACAATTGTCGTTTAGTTGTTAAATAACTTTTTTTCAAAAAGAGTCAATATTGCGGGAACTTATTATCTTTATTAACTAATTAATTTGCCCAATCTTAGTATTTTGCTTGCGTGGTGATAGCAAAATGAATAATTACAGTGATAGCGAGATGTGCGATATGCATTTTGTTTATGGCGTTGATGATGGAAATGCAGCAAAAGCTCGTCGAATTTATTAAGAAAAGTTTCCAAACCAACAGGTACCAAATGAATGAACATTCATTCGTATTCACAAACGTCTACATCAAACTGGAAGTGTACATAAAAGAGCTGCAGGAAATAGGAGACCTCGCCTGCTACCTCCGCAAATTGAAAAAGATGTTCTTCAAGAAATCGAAGACAATCTATCAACTAGCACTAGAAGAATAGTTTTAAACCTAAACCTTAGTCACGTTACAGTGTGGAGAATAAAAAAAGTCAGATGTTATATCCTTATCACATACAGCGAGTACAAGCCCTTTTACCAGTGGATTTTCCGCAAAGATTAGCTATGTGTCAATGGTTTCAAGAAAGAATTGCGCAAAATCTTCGATTCTTAGAACAAGTTTTATTTATTTACGGACAAAGAAAATTTTTCTCGCGATGCAATTATGAACTTCCATAATAATCATGTATGGGCCGACAAAAATCCACATGCCATAATGGAAAGCCATTATAAGCAAAAATTTTTCGTTAATGTTTGGGCATGTGTTGTAGGAGACCATTTAATAGGTCCATATTTATTGCTGTTTAGGCTAATTGGTCAATCATATCGTAATTTTCTTGAAGAAGAGCTGCCAGGACTTTTAGAAGACGTTCCAGTTCAATTAAGAAACAAAATGTGGTTCATGCACGATGGCGCTTTTACACATTTCAGTTTAGTTGCGCGTCAGTTACGTTACCGTAGGAGGAGGTAATTTTCAACAATTTTTGTGATTTTTTTTGTTTTTTATGTTATTGCTTAGTTTTGTAAAATAAAGGTTTTGTGAATGTTGCTACTTTTTCTTTCCGTTCCTTAGATATTGTCAAAAAATAAAAAAAAAAATAAAAATTTACACCCTGTATCTCGAAAACGGTACGGTACGTTTGCGGAACCATGTTAATAGAAACTTTTTTCTTATAATTAGCCAAGAAATTCCGACACATGTTTTGAACTACCCTGTATACTATATAAAAACTGAAGAAAAAATACTAAAGCAAATTTCTCAATGCACCTTCCCCCCCCCCCCCCTGCTCTGGTCCGTTAGAAATGAAATTGCCCAAATATTATAATGTAAATAAATTACTTACCTTTAAAAATGAATTAAAGGGGCCGGTATTATAAACTATTAAAATCTATAAATTTTATTTACTAACCAAGTAAATTACTTTACTTGGCTGATTTCGGTATTATAAACGTCAAATAATAAAAGTAGGTAACTAAATCTGTGGAATAAATTAATCATGCAAAATGTAAGGATTAAAATTTATTCAATGAATAATTTGAAATATGTCATGTTTCTTTGGTTATTTTTAATGTGGACCAATTTCTGACAATTTTGGATATAACTAAGTCGGCTTAGATCGACCTATTTTGACGTCAGGAGTCTGTCAAACGTTGTACACGTATTTTCCGGACACCCTGTATATATATATATATATATATTTATATATATATGTGTACTTTATTTTAATAATCAATTCAATTTTAATCTCGAAGCCATGTTATATTTATCTGTCACTTCTTTTCCATCTCCTGCCTCATTTCCGTGTTTATTTTTAACATTTTACTGCAAAGATATGTTAAAATAGCATCCACTTCTTCCACATCTGGGTTTGATGGTTTTGTGGAAGGTGAACATTGTTTTGAAAGCTGCTAAGACTGTTTGAAAAAAAAAATCCTTGTTTGACATTTTGTCAGCCTTCCTGAATGAACCCCGAGCTTCAGTTTGGCTTGGCGCTCTGCTGATTACTGTCGTTAAATTTGCACTTATTAGACCATCGTTTAATTAATAAATGTGTAGCAGCCACTATCTACATAAATCTAAAAACTTAAAATAGATATTATTTTGATTAATTTTTATTTCAGACAATTATTTTACCTGTTTCACTGATTCCAATTCTTGATTTGGGTTGGAATCGTCAACAATTTTCAGACTGTCGCAGGACTGTCTATTTGGTACCCGATGATTCTAATAAAAAACTTATCAGTTCAAAGAACCAAACTGTTGGTTGATAAATTTAGAAAAATGTATAAATATTCTAATTACTTTTTTCTATGATTGTTATTATAATTTGATATTATATTTGGTTTATCAGTCAAGTTTTAAAAATTAATACAAAATATATATTAAATAGCCATATATTTCAAATTTATTTAAATTCTTCTTCAGTGGTTAAAATAAAACTAAAAAAATGAAATTAATATAAAATAATACTTAAAAATTTAAAAATAAAATATTTAACTTTTGTATAAATGTATAATTATGTAAAAGTCTGTTTGATTGATTTATTATTTAACAAAAAATGAAATAGATGATATACCTAGATTTTTTTAATAATAACAAATTTAAAATATTTGTTAAACATAAATAAGTAATATTGTGTTTTAAACTAAATAATTGTATATAAATGTTTATTAAAATAAAATAAAAATTAATAAATACTAACAATCTTTGTTATTCGTACGACATACATTTTTTTTGTGCAATTAATAATAAATCTTTTATCTGATACACTGGCCAATCAAAGTGTGTGTATTTTCTTTTTCTAATCAACCTTTAGTTTATTACAAAAAACTGAACAACTAAAAGTCTTTAAACTTAACTAAAAAGTGTGTTTTACAATCTTCAACACGTGTTGTTAACAATTTATACCTACTTGTAGTAAATTTTCAAAACAAAACATTTAAATTTAAACATTTATACCTTGTGAAATAAATATATGGGACATTTTAAGTTTGCAACTATCTATGACACTTGGAAATTTGATGGTCGATTCTAGCATAAAATATAAGTTTTTACCAGGAAATATTGCTGTTAAAATAAATAAAACACTATTTAAGATATGCATTATACGTTTCCTCGTATAAAATGCCTGAATTTTGATGGAAATTTTTAACAAAAACAGCATTTTTTTAAATTTGATCTGAAAATTCTTGATAAGAACTGTTCGATTGCATTTAGTTATACACAAAAAATTATTATTTTAAAACAACTATAAGCTAAGTAGCAGTTTTTTAAAAGTAACTAATGTCCGGTTGCACCAACGCACCTTAAACTGTAGCTACAGCTTGAGACTTGCTTACATGTTAAAGTCTCTTTAAAATGTTGCACTAACACAAAATTGTATCTCACATTGACACATGTCGACCTTACATTTCAAGTAGTTGATTTCTTTAACTGAAGCTCTATTTTATTGATTATGTTTATTAAAAGTATAAACATTGATGACATGAATTAATGTACATATATAAAAATAAATTATATTAAAATAATAATTACAAGTGAAAGTTATGACAATGTTGGAGTAAATAATTAAATAATTATCAAATAATATTATTACAAATTATTTTCATTGCTTTTAGGATTTTTAAGATACAACTGTCTGTGTCTACATCTATTGATAGTTTGTTGAATTGCGTTTTGCGCAGTTGCGAAACGTATTTTAATGGTAAGGTAAGACGCTGTCACATTTAATTGGTACAACAAAGTCTAAAACTTAAAGTTAAAGCGCTCTTATTGTAAAACCGTCATAGCTGAGCTGCACCTTTAGTTGCGTTGGTGCAACCGAGCATAAATAATTCATGCCAAAGTGTAAAATTTATATATATTTTTTTTTAATTTATACAAATTAAAGCTTTTTGTTCAATAAATAACTATTATTGTTATTTAAATAACTTTAAGTAACATATCAAACTTTTGTTTTCAATTTTTAATAACTTTTTTTTAAACTGCATCAGTTTGATCGGAATTTAACTCAGATATCAGTGTTTCGGTCTGTTTATCTACAATGAAAAGTTTTTTTAAAGCATTACATTTTACAGTTTTGAATTTATTTTTATTAAATGGATGAATGAAAAAACGTTGCCAATGTAAGAATTATTTAAATGCCTAGAGTTGCTGTATGTATCATATAGAGGGTTTTAGTTAGAGCATGTGTTAAAGTTGCTTCAAGCTGGTGCGTCCTCAAAGATGTGAACCAGTTTTTTCACGGCTGTATGTTTGGACATACAGGTTATAATTGTTCCTATGCTGAATCACAGCACGATGTGTATTTGACATGAAGGCATTGGGGTAAACAAAAAAGTCTCCTGCTTTTTTAAAATGCAGCTACTCTATGAAGTTCCAGTTGTGTCTATAAAGACAAAAAAATTTATAGACTTTGCACAGCTTGCAAGTCAATACATTAACATTCAATCACTACATGTCATAAAAACTGTACACAATTTTTGGCTTTGTAAACAAAAACAAACATTCTCAAAAAGAACATGAATCTAGAGTTGCTTCCTAGTTTAGGAAAGTTGTTAAAAATTCAATTTGTGTTCAAGATTAACGCCAAAAAAGGTAAAGATCTACTATGTAGAAACACCTGAACAAAAACAGTTCTACCAAGTACCCATCAAAGATTGAAATGAAACACTCAATAAAGCAAATGTCTTTCTATCTGAAATGAAAATTGCAGTTTTCATTAAAACAAAAATAGTTTCCTTCAATTAAAAAAGGCAGTTACTCTAATTAAAGAAAATGTAGTTTCACATGTAATAAAGAAAAACTCGCGTTTGCAAGTAAAGTATGTTTGTCATGACATGACTCCTAGTGCTTACTATATTTATAAGATTGTTAGTCAGGGAAGCTTACACCGTTGTCCACGCATGTTCAATATAGCTAAAGAATATGAAAATTAAGTAAGGTAATATGTAGCACGTAATGCTTTTCTATTTTTTTGCTAAATTAAAAAACAAAAATTGCGCTTTAAATAATGTTTTATTTGATTTCTGAACATTTCAGGCTTTGGTAATTAGACTATTTCCTAATTTACAAGCCTTAGTTGTTATTAATTATTTTATCAATCATTATATTTTAGTATAACTTGTATTTTATTAAAAAATTTCAATCCATCCTTTCCTGTTTTTAAGCCCAACTGGATTTATTAGTTTGAGCTTACAACCAACAAACTAATTGACGCTTAATTACGAGGTACTTCGAGTGATTCAAAGAGCGCGTCTCATATCAAAAATCTTTTGAATAGTCCCATAATCTATCAAAACTTAAGTCTACACATTTATCAATTGCCGTCTGTAAAGCTAACACTGTTATTCAAGGTAAAAAAATGCAACCATACTTATAGTGTGTTTCATCGTCTACTTGGCCATAACATCCATGCTGATTAGAAAATTTAGAAAAAGTGAGATGGTGCGTCAAGTCTTTAGAGTCGGTAACTGAATAAATGTGTCAATAATAGTAGTAGTACTAGATATTGTTTGTCAACGCAATAAATAAACTAACAATATTACTGCATCAGTCATAAAATAGAACAAAAGATTGAACAATAAATAGCTATCTGCTATATTATTGTATTTCAAGACTACAAATTTCAAATCCTTGGTAAGTTGTGTGATAAACATACTTCCTCGAAGAATAAAGAAATAAAAAAAAATCAATTTAATGCAAATAACACAATAAATAATTTACTCTGATCGTGAAAAATTATTTGTATGATTTGTATATTATTCCCATAATAAATAAGTCATTAAAAAACAATTTATTCCAATAATTCTTCATACACAGTCGGTAAAACAAGCATGACGTTCCTTCGTAATATTCACTACCAAAAACTTAAGAACTTATTATAATAAATGTAGACAAAAATTAATAATTACTTAATAATTTTTAATAGATGGCCGGCCAATGTTTTGTTACATGAAATAAAACTATGAATAAAAAAATAATATTTTTCTCCAAATGACATTAAAAGCAGCAGGCTTAGAAGTTGTACTTTTAATTAAAAAGTTCGTTGCTAGGCAACCTTCCAAGTAATAATTTAAATGAAACTGGTTATTAAAATTGACAATGACATTAAGAAAACTCAAAATGATGCTGATGATAATAAACTGGTTTTATTGCATTAAAACTACAAACTACAACACGAAATTTTTATTTATTAGATATATTTATGGTGAATTTTGAACAATTATTTAATACAATTGAACTCTGTCCACTTCCCTCCTTTCCAGTAAAATTAACAACTTTAGTATCCACACTTGATACTCCGGAAACGCCAGAAAATATTTTATTGCCGATGTTCGACTTATTGGCTAGCGAGTCCTCAATATAGCCCTCCGCGACAGCGGAAGACTTCCATCCTCCATGTTGCTTCAACATTGTTATGTCCCCACCAGAATGCACCAGCAACGTGGCCGAAGTTCTGCGAAAGCAGTGCCCGGTATACTCTTTCGCATGGGATAGTCCCAGAAAAGTAGTAATTTCTTCTGGCATTTTACCGAATTTGTGAATGCCAATGAATTGATGATGTGTTTTACCGTTCGCATATTTATAGAAGAGACGCCGATTATTTAAATTCGAGGGTCTGGAGGCTGCATATTTTCTGTAAACGCTTTCCGTTACTACAAAAGATCTTGATCTTTTGGTCTTAGTATTTGGTAGCATAATTAGCAATTTGTCGCCCATATCATTTATATCATCTGTTTTCATTTGCAAAAGCTCATCACATCTACAAGCCCCAGCGACTGCAACAATAAGTACAACCTAAAATATAAATTGAAAATTAGTTCTTTAATCCATAATAGATCATTTTCAATATATTCCTACCTTCGTACACAAATACAGTTCATCTGGACATCTGATAAAAAAAAATTGATTTCTTCTCTTTGAAAAACTCGGGATTTTTTTGCATGAAAACCGTCTGACTGGCGTTTCAAAAAAGCCCTTAACTTCATGTATTTTGCCAAATCAATGTTATTTTTTATGTTCAGGGTAGCTTTCAACATCGAATAGGTAGACCATAACGTTGAAGGCTTCATTTTCTTTGAAAGATCGGAAAAATAGACAATCAGCACATTTTCAGAGAAAGATCCTATATTTTTCTTCTGTCTATATTCCATGAATCTGCTGTATGTGAGTTCATATGCAGTTCTTGATTTTTCCGGTAAAAGGTTAAATTCCACATCTCGCGCCTGGTCTCTTATGGTGGTGTTAATTGCATCAATTCATCCTCACTTTGCAGTAAATCCATTTCTAACATGATAACTTTTCAAAATTTACAATGACAAAGTAAACAGTAAACAAACATATTCAACAAACATCATCAGCGGTAAACATAGTAACGCAGGGTCCAGTTACCTTTGATAAAATAATTTAGTTATTTGGATATTGATAATGAAACGCAATTTAAATATGAAAAAGTCGATTTTGCGTGGAATTGGAACAAATTTAAAGAAAAAATTATATGTTTCACACGGCAGAAAAGCAGATTTAATGCCTTGGCTGGTTTCATAGCCTCGCTACGCTCGGCTATGAAACACCAGCCGCGGCATTAAATCTTGTGCTTTTAAGCCTAGTAAAACAAATAACTATTATACATGTCAATAAGACATGACAATAAACATTTTTTATGATAAAACATAATATTTTCAAAAATTTATTACATTATGCTATGATGGTTTATTAATATTTGTATTTGCATAGAACAAACAATGCTGTATATTATTTGAAAATACTATTCTTCGTATCTCGTTTTCTCGCATGTACATTTCCGAGTAATCTGTATCAAATGGGGAGGAGATTAGAGGATGTTTTATGTCCTTAATCTCCAAAACTTAACATCCACTAAACAGTAGCACAAGAGTAGGGGATTGTCGAAAAACATAAATTGTCGGGTCAAGTTCGATCCCACTATGCAACAATCCTCGTCGTCGCACTTAATATTTACCCTTTGCGGCTACTTGTAGCATTTGTGAAAACATTTGCGGAAGTGATCAAAAGCAATGAAAAACACAACATAATACATAATGGAATATTATAATAATTTTTTAAATTGTTTGGAACTAAGAAAAATAATTCAAAAAAATATTTAAAAAATAGTTATTTATTTCATAGAGCAATTCTCGTATTTGTAACAATTTGTGAGTTAAAATCTTAGTGTTAATTTCATTGGTCCGTATTCATCGCCTTTGTTAAAATCGTTGTTAACTAACAGAGTTTTTGGGTGTAAGCATTTACTGCAAATTATTAAAATAACTTTTGATTTAAATTGATCAATTAATGAATGATTGTTTTAATAGTTAAAAAATGCTAATTTATTAGAATATAAAAACTGTTTACTAATTTTTAATAATATCTTATAATTTTAAATTGCAATTTCCTATAAAACTGATTTGTGTTGTACTGCAGCAATTAACAAAACGTCAGATATTGTTCACCACCCGAGGACATTAAAGGTCCAACAATATAATATGATAAGCCAAGATCCAAACACTGCAATACTATGTAACCATAAAATTTCCATACACCGGCTTGAATTTAATGAAGTGCCAGTACAGTATGTCTACGATGGGAAACCTGTACACGTGTTTTCTACAACCCCTCACTGTCTATCTAACTATTCACCCTATCTAAATAAAGTTAGCCCTGGGATAAATTAAATCATCACGATAGGAAACTATATGGTCTATGGTCGGGTCGGTTCCTGTTTGTCCATTAGATCCCCAATTCCTCAGTTGCCCAATAAAGCCTAAGCGACACGGTGCTGATTAGTTTATACAGGTGACCTGGATTTACGTCAACCGATAATCGTAAATGCCGCGCCGACACTTTTATAATATCAAGTGGGTGTGAAGTTGACACTTTCCGTTGTGCCAATAATTAATAATATTAGCGTGCAATAATTTATGTTTAGTAGTGGTAATTCTCCTATACAAATTAATAATAAGATAATCTGTTTATATTGAAACAATATAACATACATAATAACAAGAATAAGATAATAGTGTTCTTATTTTCATGTAATATTTAAAAACATGCGTTATGTATTATTGTATGTATAAATTTATTTTATGGTTGTAGTCTGCAAATAATTTATTATTTGTAAATAAGTTATGTATTATGCTGTGAGTGCAGTAATAAGCGGACTGATAAATAGGTCTTATTCCTTAAAAATGTTGTGCATTTTGTTTTTAATTAACAATATTTTCAAAAACGAAATAACAGTATAGTTTAAATTTGTTTATTATAAATAAACGAGGTTAGAATTAAAATTTTAATTTTTTTTAATATAATTGACCGTGACCTCTACTAAGTGATAATTTATGTTTATGAAATAATTCAACAATTTACTATGTTTTTTTATAACAAATTTATTCTTACGAATACATTACTAGTTTCAGCTCTACCAGAGCTTTCTACAGATATAACTTAATACATCTGTAGAAAGCTCTAGTAGATAGTTATGGTGTTATTAAAAAAAATAAATAATATATCACTAAGGTAATTGAGAATTTAAATATACTTGCAAAACACGTTGTGATCTTGAATTGATCAGCAGCAAAATGCATAAAACGGCACAAACTTTAAAATTATTATAAATATCTGACAGTTCTGCGTCTAGATCTAAAAACTTATTTGAACATATTATAATAACTTACTTTCCATTGCACTCTATATTCTATCATTCTATTAATATACCAAACGATTTAAAAAATCTTTTGCACAATAAATTCTTAAAGCCCAATTAAAGCATATTTAATATCAATGGATTTTTACACTATTGATGAATTTATGGAACATAAATTTACTAATTTTATTTAATATTTTAATGTGTACTTATACTTTTATTATCTTATTATTGTAATTTTCTAAACCTTTTATTTTGACATGTGTAAATCAGATGTTATATTATAATAGCACAAATAAATTCTTATTTTTATTATTAATTATTTTAAATTTAATATTTGTAATAAATAATCTCATTTAACTTAATTTATAACGTTATTTGAGCATAATTGTAGAATATCTTATTATATATAACCGCATTCAAGTTTTTAATTGTGTTTTTGTAATTATTTTCCGATATTGTAGTTTTATTTGGCATATACTCAATTAAGGTAATCTCTTTCAGCGCCGTCCTAGAAAACTGCGATAATTATTTTTTCCGCAGAAAATTGAGTTTTTGCTTTTCTTGGATATTAAACAACCCTTATAAACCTATTGCTTGTACTTTTAATTTGTGAGAAGACCTCAGTGTCCCCAAATCTCATCCCCAGTTACAATTCTATAGAAAAAGGGGTTTTCATCTTGAATGGACAGAATGGGAGTTCATTATTCCGACATTTTGCTCATTCTCAAATCTTGAAATAAACTTTTAAAAACATATTTTTCTTGCAATAACTGAAATTTCTACATGCAAAACTAAATTTTAAATTATGTTAATAGTTTTGTTAATTCGTATTGCCAGATATTTTCATCATATCGTCATCATCCCTTGCTCTATTTTTTTATACATTGCCAGCCATTATTATCTCATAAATATTCTTCAGGCTACTGCCTTCTTTGATAATTAATTCATGACGTTTTTGTGTTTAAGTTGTAATCTTTAATTTTTGCTTTTTTAAACTGATATGAAAATGACAAATGTTAAATGATTGGAACCAAACTTGAAGATGACATAAAGAAAATGTCATAAAAACTGAACATAATTTGTTTGCCAATATATTGTTTTTATAAATAAATAACATAATTTTTTTTTTGTATGTCTTATGAATTAGTGCCAGTAGATAATTCACTAATGATTTTTCATTTTTAAATCAATCATTGTGACAATTTTTTTATCGTAAATACCATCAATGCACAATTTTAGAGTAATGCTTTTACTACAGTTATTAATATAACCCTAAAGTCTATAAACTATAGTACCTGTTTAATAGTTTTTTTTTAATTATTGAGACAAACCCACGTTATATCACTCACTTTGTAACAAGACTCCTACCAACTGCGCCACTTAAGATATTTTTATTGGTGTTAACATAAATGCTTTGGTTTTATTACAAACTGTATAACGGAAAACTGACTTTTTTAGCATATCTAAATACTCAATCTTAGCATTATTTATAACTACATCTACGCGGTAATTAGTAAAATGCAAATGCAGCATGAAATAAAAAGATTTGATGTTTATATAATATATTTTAATTTGGTGGTGATCACTAATCATTATTTATTAATAAATTAATTATGTATAATATTAAATAATAATCTTTCAATCACCCGGTATAAATCCATAACGTTTAAATATTTAATTTATTTATTTCTCAATAGTTGCACAATTTTTTTTTAAACCAAAAATTGTATTAAGAAATTTTATAGATTCTAAAAAATGCGCATAGGATTTAGCATCATTTATAATTGTTTTTTCAGAGTAATTTGTTCTTTTTATGTTTTGTTTAGTAGAAAAACAGGGCAGAAAGAACTCGGTCAATAGCCCTTTTCATATTCAACCAATCTTTGTCACAATGTAAAATATGTATAATCATTTGTCTGTATATTATATGAAACAAATATATTTACTACTACAACTTAAAAAAAAACTTAATGGCAAAACATCATTTCATTAGATAATCTCTTAAAAAAAATGCGTTAACACTCTATATTTTAGTGAAAATGTAATTTAATTTATTTTTTTACCAATTCAAGTGTCATTCTATTTTTGAATTCGTCTCATCCACAACAAAAATAAATAATTGTGTGACATTGTAAAACTAAATTAAAATTAATGTTTTCTTAAGTAATTTTATTTAATATCTTTATATTCAATTTTATTATTAAATAAAATAGATTTGCAAAATTTATTTGTAATATTAATGCTAGCTACATTTTAAAATTATGTTTGATTAATAATATTTAAAATTTAAATTGTATTTCTTAAAGAGAAAAGAAAGTCCTCTTGTCAAAAAAAATTGTAATGGTGGCGGTGTATTCATTGATAAAATGTCAGATGTAATTATATAATAATAATTATTGATAATGATAAATGTTACAATTACTATAGATTACTTACGTTTTTTGACGTTTATTAATCACAACCTACCGTTGAAAATTACTCAGATTAATTTGTAACTTTTGTTTTTAGAATAACTTGTCTTTAACTAACCGGCAAGAATTTGACCACTCATTGTATTGTTTTTTTATTGTTTATAATATTAAAATAATAATAATAAATAATATATAAATATTATAAGTCTTTGTTTTTTTTTTTATATTTTATAGAGCTTGAAAACAAACTAATTTTTAGTTTTTTAAAAGTAAATTTAAAATTCCATGTCTAAAGTTTTGTAAAATGAATATTAACAAAGTTAGTAACATTGTTAGATGTTATTAATAGTTATTTATTATTAAACTATTTAGGAAGATAAACTAATGTTTATTATATTTGATAAATATTAATACTTTGATGAACAAAGAAGGTACCTTAAGCTTGCTTTACACGTATGCGGTTCTATTTGCTTCGGTTTGATTTGATTGTAACCCAAAACAAATGAAACCCTTTCACACATACACGGTTTTTATTAGATTTTGTGTTTTCTTCTGTACACAGGCTCAGTAGTAATCATAATAGAAAGAAGTTAAGTTGTTGTTTCTTTATAAAAAAAAATAAAAAACTAAAAGGAATACTAAAATTCATTTATTAGGAACACCTTTTCATCACTTTACTGCTACCTGACAAGCAAGATTTATTTCATTAATTACAAAAACTATCAACTTCTCATTTGTTTTGTAAAACCTTGCGGTACAATATTTTAGTCTAGTGGTTTTGCTTTTCTGTTTTCGATATTTGGCAAGTAGTTGTACTTTCTCAGATTTGCATTACATTTATCTTTTCGGAATTTTGACTATAAGCAAAATTGTCACAGAAGTTTGTTGTGCAATGGTATTACGATTGGAATGCATTCCTGCTTCAGATAAGTAGAAATAGAAATCATTGATCAGAAATTTAAAACTATTGCTAATTTCCCGAATTGCTTGGGCACCGTTGATGGGAAACATATAAGGACCGTCTACCCTCTCAACTCAATGCATATAAACTATGAAAAATATTTGTCTACAGTTTTAATGGCAGTAACTAGTGCAGAATACCGATTTGTTTACGCTATTGTTGAAACGTATAGAAAAGACTACGATTCTAACGTTTTTTTAAACTGTCAACTCTGGAAATCTATCATTAACGACACCATGGGTATACCTGAAGACAAGTGTTTTCCAGGCACACAGAACCCTAATATGCTTTAGTACTTCATGGAAGATGGTGCTTTTGGCTTGCATAAGCATCACCTCAAACCGTACGATAAACTATCGTTTGTACAAAGCTCGCAAAAACTTAGAATGTACTTGCATAGATTTACATAATTTTGTACGAGACTGTTGGCCGTTTTCACCAACGATTCCTAAAATATAAGCATTACCTAAGCAACTATAGGAACTTCCTAACACTAATTTGGTTTTCACCAGGCGTTAGGTATTACCTAAAGGCGTTAGGAGTTCCTATCTTTAGGTATCCGATTTACGGCATCCCAAACGCTAGGTACTAGTTTCTAACCTAAATTGTTATGTCAACACTAACAAACATGAATGCAATAAATTTAATTGAGCGATTAGATAGATTTGATTCTTCTGATGAAGAAAATTACAGGCGTCCGCGAATTATCAGGGTTAGAGAAAATTATTTTGATATATATGACAACATCAATTTCTTTCGGAGGTTTCGAATGAAAAAACAAACGGTGCTATTAATTTTAGAGCAAATTGAAGTTGATTTGGAATTCAACGATGATAGGTAAGTAAATTAATATATAATAATTATGATTATTTATATTTATTAATATTATAATTTACAGAAACAATTCTATCGCACCGATTAATCAATTATTGCTAACTTTAAGATTTTATGCAACAGGAAGCCACTTAATTCAAGTAAGTGATTTCAGTGGTGTTAGCGTGAGCACAGGTTGCAGGATAGTAAAGCGAGTAACAAATGCAATTATAAAGTTACGAAAAAAATATATTAAATTTCCAACGGATGCAGAAAAAGATCATATAAAAGAGGGATTTTACAAAATTGCAAGATTTCCCAATGTAGTTGGCACGATGGATTGCACCCATGTAAAAATACAATCACCAGGTTCGTATATATATATACACTATACTAATTTAACAATTAAACATTGCGACAAAAAAGTATATTTTTATTTTTTGAACATGTCTGACGCATTATTTTATTCTCATCATAATGTTCGATCAATCAATATAACATTACCATTTTATTGCTGCAAATGTACTTGCTCTTATTAACTAATCGTACTACAGTATACTCCAATTGTAACGTACAATCGGTTATAAGGTACGCCAGTTATTATGTACTGACGTATCCATTTGCAGTTCCGTTATAACCAGAGTATACTGACATTAGTTTTATATATAATTGCAATAAACATTAAAAAAAAAATTTAAGGAGGAGATGACGCAGAATTGTTTAGAAACCGTAAAGGTTATTTTTCAATCAATGTGCAAACGGTATCCGATGCAAATTTAAAAATATTGGACATTATTGCACGTTGGCCTGGATCAACTCACGATTCTGCAATCTTCCAAAATAGTCGCCTCTACTATGGATTTGAAATGGGAGAACACAACAACTCGATATTATTGGGTGATAGCGGCTATCCTTTAAAGGTAATTTAATCATTAAAATAGCTAATAATATTTTAAAAACGTTTTATTATAAATCATTTTAATACATTGATCCAGGTTGGGTCGATGGCTTCGTTATCTGAAAATAAAATTGTTTAATTATCATTCTAGAGATATCTGATGACACCATTTTTAAATCCTATAACAAACGCACAAAAAAATTACAACCGTGCTCAAATTGTTACAAGGAATACGGTATAGAGGCAGTACGGTGTCCTAAAACGTAGGTTTCCAGTTTTGGCTATAGGCATAAAGCTGAAATTGGAGACTGCTGCATCAGTAATCGTAGCTTGTGCTATACTTCACAATATATGTGTCAATGAAAAAGAGCAAGAACCACCAGACGAACTTGAGAACATTCAACAACTGATTGATAATGGACAAATTAATCAGGAGAATAATTTGAACCAAAATGGCATTGAACGGGATGTATTAGTGAATACATATTTTAATATGTAGAATGCAAAATAAAAGATATAACTTACTTCTCAGTTTTAATAAAATTAATTCTTTTATGGCCACGTTTTGCTCCAAATCCTTTTTTTTTAATTGATGCAGCTCCTGGGTTTTTTTTATTTTGCAATCCAGTAATTCTTGCTTTTTCTTCTCCGTACCCAGCTTTAGATCCTGTAGATCGGAGAAGCTGGCTCTTGAAGACGGTCTTCGTCGAGATTCTCTAGAACGCTAGGGAAAAATAAATAATTCTATAATTTAATAATCATGTTGTTTAATATTTTATTCATAAAAATGAGAAAAAGTTAATACTTACAGGTGCTGTATCTACAGATATTTGTGCGGATGTTGTAGGAGTTATCTGTGCGGAAGTTGTTGGGGTTTGCATTTCATGTCCATATGTTGTAAACGAAGCCATTTGGACCTGAGCGTCCTCCACATTAATAAATATGGGTAAAATGGAATCTCCTAGTGATGAACAAGCCATATCATCACCTGATACAGGTGATAATATATCACCTGTATCAGCTTCTAGAAAAAAAGTTTGTTTATTTTAAATTAAATTGCTCGATAATTCTTACCCTGCGAGTTCACATCCATGCTACAATCGGAATCTTCGACACCCATAACTCCTAGCTAATAGTTTATTAGGTGGTTTATTAGGAGTTGTATATTACAGCCCTTATTCAATTAATTTTGTTGGTAAGTATTAAATTGTTTAAACAGTGCTTATTTTAAGTTAATACATTTTTTTGTTGTTAATTTCAAGTTTCATCATGTCCTTAGTATGTATACAGTACTGTTGTTTGATAATAGTCGACTGTAAAATAAAAATAAACTGACTTACTGAGGGGGTTGAGTGTATTTCGATGGTTAAAGTGTGAAACCTCGTAAGTCGTTTTTTTCCGTTTACGCGTTTTTTACACTAAAAGTTTATATATATTCACATTTATTAAACAGCAAATCCTTGTAACTTAAATTTAAGTCTATGGGACTGCAGGCTCCATCTATCAAAACCCAGTATATCTAATTCACCTAAACAATCAATTCCAAAACTAAACGTTTTTCCCTTCTCCTGTAAAATTCACTAAAATTGACTTACGAGGTTTCACACTTTAACCATCGATTTGTAAATAAAATACAGATAATAAATACAAAAATTAAATTTATAAGTCAGTCGATTATTGTAGGTTGGCTGGCATTTGACTTCACTAAACTGCATTCGTTTTTCTATATGATTTGTCAGCGTTAACTTCTGCATATGTATACTAATCTTCATTCATGTTTTTAATTTTGTTTAATAGCAAAAAACATTATATTTTTTTAGAAATTTCTGGTGCCCAAAAAATTGCCGTACTGTTAGATAATTAAAATTTAGTAGAAGTGCAGTTTTCCGAATTTTTGTATCAGAATTTTGTTTTTTTATTTAGAACAGCTTCCTTTATCCTAATTTTTTTTAAACTTGGTTTACAAAGCCATGCGTGTGCATATTATTAAAAGTTTGTGTATTTGGCACAGGACGCTATGGATTTTTTTTGTGATACATATATTGTTGCGCAAGCGTTACCATAAGCAATTAAGTGTTAACATAACCCAGTTTATTTTGTTTTAATTAGTATTTTCTATAAAAAAACGTAAAATTTTGCTACAGTATTATTAATTTTCTTTTGATGTAATGATTTATAAAATTTTTTTTTGCCTAAAACTAAAGCTTATTTGTTGTGTATAATTGATATGATTTTTATTCTACAAAAAAAAGGAAAACACTAAATAATACCTCTTGATGTGCAGAATTTAATTAAAAAATAATATGCAGATGAAAATAACTGTCATATAGTGTGAAGATTAATTGACGGACAAACGCCAGGTGACTTTGTAGACCGTGCTAAAAGAAAACGAAAATCTCAATTCCAAAATGCTAAAAAACTCGTCGTTTGGCCTCACGAGATCCTCAAAGTTTCGTTACGCTTGGCACCGTAGCAAAATATTTATTTTTATATTCAAACTTATAATGTAGGCAACATAATATACACATCAAATGTTATTATTTATTATAAACTACAAATGTTCATATTGACTACCGTTTACTTGTAAACACTATACGGTATTGAATTCACGACATTGTCAAGCATCACCGGCGTAATTTGCATATTCATTCAAAGTAAAAGTCATAATAAAATAGAATAATCAACTGACATTCATTGCATAGCCTACGATATAATTTGAATCTTATTAAAAAATTTGGTACGTTGCCAAGGGTATTTTTAATTTAAATTTAATTTATTCTTGGAAAGTAATTTGCACATTTTACAATATTTTTATTATTAATTTTTAATAAACCTCGTAACTTTTATTATACTAAAAAAAAGCAACTTGGTACATAAAATACGCAATTAATACAATATTTGTATGGACAAAATTGAAACTTTGAGGACCTCGTGAATCCAAACGAAGAGTTTCTCAGCATTTTGGAATAAAGTTTTCTTTTGGCACGGTCTACAAAGTTACCTTGTATACAGGCAAAAAATATGCGTTTAAAAAAGGTTACTTTTTTACTGTTTACCATGTGTAATCATTTTGTAGCAGGAGATTCTGGACTGGAAAACTATAGAGATCATTTCAAAATTGCGTTTTGTAATACGGATAACATTAAATGCTTGCATAAATGTAATGAATCTTCGAGAATAGATAAAATTTTATTCACCAAAAAAAATGTTAATTTATAATTGCAGAAGAAGGTAGCAGAACATCACTTTATAGTGTTATAAAATATTTGGTTACTGAATTATCAAATTTAAGAAATCATCATTTTATTGCAGGTCTGCAAAACTCAAGCATTTTATTGCAAGAACTTGTTAGCTACATTGCACTTTTTTGTTTGTATTACTCACATCAGAAGTCGAAGAATAACAATGTATCAATCAGCTTTTATAAGTGATACCAAAAATCAATTTTTCTATGCAGTAGTAAGATATACAGGATATTAAAAAAATTATTTTTGGTCAAATTTAATTTTAGTTGAATATATATTTGTAATGAAATTTATTTTCACTCTTTATTTATTCTATACAGAAATTATTTAGCTAATGTATGCTGTCTACAGATAAACAAATTAAAGTAAAATTGTACAACATTTTTGAAACTAGCCATAAAAAAACACTTAATAAAGGAACGATTAAAAAAACTGTAATGCATCATAGCTTTAATGAATATGTTTATAAGTTAAAAAAACATTTGGTAAAACTTGAAATTCGATTTAGTTAACAAAATTCATTTGTTATATTTTTGGTTATAAAGTGAATAATTTTATATTGTTTTGTTTAATCATTTTTGCACATGTTGTCGTTATTTTTGAGGTTATAATTTTAATAATCTTATTTTTGAGGTAATTTTAGTTGTTTTCAAATGATCTACATTTAAAAAAATAAATTTTTATACACAATTTGCACTTTATTGCGTGTGTGTATATAAAGAGTGATTCATGTTGAGAAAAAAGATAATTTTAGTTTTTATCAAACTGTCCAGTTTTAAAAAAGTAAATTTTTATACACAATTTGCACTTGTTTGCTTGTGTTTATATAAAGGGCGATTCATGTTAAGTTTCCACATGACATAAATAAATATTTTTAAAGCATCAAGTTATATGTTAATTATTGTTTTGTATCCTAGCAACATAAATAACCTTAGTTATGGTCGAATACACAATAACAGAACAACGTATTAAAATTGTCTAAGCTTATTATAAAAATAAAAAATAAAACAAAATGAATTTTGTCGTAAACATTTAAAAATCGACCTTCTGAGCGCACAATTTAGAATTTAATCTACAAGTATGAGCAAACTAACGCCTAATACTTCAACATACTTGTGGCGGTCGTTTTGTGAAGAATACTACTAATATTTGTAAATAGATTAACTGCAGAATCAGGAACATCAATTAGCAACTGGGTTTTACGTATTTTGCCTAAAAAATTACACTTACATTCTTAGAAAAACCAAATAACACAACATAACGTAACCTTGAGATCATTTATAGCGTCGTGTGTTTGCCGAATAAATGCAGAAACAAAAAAATAGTTTCTTGCAAAAGATCTCTTTAGTGATGAGACGCATTTTCATCTAAACGGCTACGTAAACAGCAGAACTGCCGTAATTGAGAATTAAAAAAAACCCAAAAGATATTTTTGAGAAAAAAATACATTCTCAAAAAGTGACTGCATAGTGTGCCTTCTGGTTTGGTGGCATAATTGGCTTATATGTTTTTGAAAACAATGCTGTTAGTCATTTAGTTTGTTATCGGAGCAAGATTACAAAATATTTATGAGACCAGTTGGAAGATTTCAAGAAACCATTTGGCCGCCGAGATTGTGCAATGTCTATTCTTTAGATTTTTTTGTCGTGGATATTTGAAAAGTAGAGTTTACAAAAACAAACAAAAACTTTTTGCAAAGCTAAAAAAAAAACTAACGCAACACAAAAAACATTGAGTCTGCGTTATGCTGCAATGTTATCAAAAAATAAGGCAAGCGGATTGTGTCATGTCTTAGGAGCCGTGACTGTCTTTTGAATAATGTTATTTTTTTGTGTAATTATAATTTTTTTGTGTGTATTTTTTAATACATTTATATATAAGCAAAATAAATCCCTAACCAAAACCTGAGTTTCAAAAAACATCACAAATTATAACTAAGACTAACTGGCTACAACATGTTTTTGTAGTTGTTAACTTTAAGGACAGAATTGTCAGGAATAGTTCCATAGTAAACCACCGGGAGCGCTTCACTCGCACTGTAGTAAAATACCGCCCATGGCCCCGATCACCTAATAAAATCAAACTACCAATTGTGTAATAAAAACAGTACCAAACGTAATAGGCGGAACCATCGGTGGGCTTATTGTTTACACCCAAAAGTATCCTTATCTTCCTTATCTTTGGTGCTACTTTTGAAGCAAACAAATAATCATTTTGTGATAATTTTTGCGGCATTTTTTTTTATATAAATATCATTAATATGAACTAAGTTTGAAATAAATTAAACAATTTTTACCACTAACTTTTTTATTTATTGATATATTTTTACCAAAATAGCTTATTCAAATGTTGTTATTATACTCATAATAATGCCGAAAACGGAAATGAATTATTTTTATTAACTTCCGAGAAAAGCTGCACTATAGTTTTATGGGACAATTTTCCCACTTTAAGTTTGTGTCGTATAATTGGTGCAGTTTATGTAACTTCTCGTTTGGTTATCAATAAATGAAGGGTTTCAAAAGGTACAATCTCCACCGTAATCAATTTTTCAGAAACTTCAAAAAACTGTCACAACTAAAGTAATTCTTAAAATTTGTTAACATTGTTATGAATTTAAATTAATTTAATTAATAATTTATCAAAACAAATCAAATTACAGGTTGCATAATGTCTTTTTAAACTGAATCTTGCCAAATTTTTTTCTTAAGTAACAAATAAATTTAAAAAATAAATAAGCAAAATTCAGTTTTATTGTATTGTAAGAAAAAAAAGATGGCTCCACTGACTCAATAATTTTAAAAAATGGAAATTGAAACTTTTGAAAGTACACCTCTCAAATATGCAACTACTGCTACTCTGTCAAATCTTTGCAGATGTTTTTTTTAATAGTAAATTGATTTTACTGTGAGATTGCAATTTTTACCAGTAACGTTTCGTGGCTAAATAATAAATTTGGAATTGGAGTGGAATTATTTGTAGTAAAAACTACCTAGCCCACTTAGTTGCTAACTTGTTTGAATTTATGTTCTACAAAATGATTTTAATAATAATACTGTGATAAATGCTAGAAATGATGTATTAGATACAAATAAATATCATACTGCTTATGTGATAAAGTTAAATTTAATACTAGTTATATTTTTTAAAATTATTGTCCAGTAGCTAAAGTTTAAGGAAGTGATTTAAAAAAAATTTAGTAACAAAAGTTTGGGGGTGTTATTAAGTTTTGAGTAACTTAAATATAAATAATTAAAGTTATGTTATGTGTTTTTTACGTGTATAGTGATGCCAGACATTATTTTCGTCTATTTTTATAAAATTAATTATTTAATGTAACTTGTGGGTGGTGTTTGTATTTTTAAATTAAACGATGTTTTAAATAAGAAAATAAAACTTTTATTGTACTATTGTACTTTAACCTTCTACGTAAGCAATTTTTAGGTATGTTGTGATCAACAACCAAAAGGGATCTATAAAAAATCAAATACACCAACTGACATTACCAACCGTTTGCTTCAGATATGGAAAGGAAAGAATAGACATTTGCGATAGCACTTTTAAAAGACAAAACAACAATTGTTGGAACGCTAAAGAAACATAAAAGAAAGCTGCCGTCAGAGTTCTTGCTAGACAAAAAAAAACCGGTTTGTCAATCTTCGGATTTCAAAATGAGGTCAATATTGTGAGTTATACTCCTAAAAAGAACCAGTCAGTAGTTCTGCTGTCTACTATGCATGATAATGTTGAGATAGATCCTACTACCAATAAGCCGACCATTATCATGGACTACAATTCTAATAAAAGGAGAGTTGATACTGTCGAAAAAATGTGCAGCGCATACTCAGTGTCCAGAAGAACCAGAAGATGGCCTTTGGCGTTATTTTTTCAATTGCTAAACATAACAGGAATAAATAGTCAAATTTTATACAACGTCACTTATATAGAGGAATGTCAAAAATACAGTAAAATATTTTTAAGAAAATTGTCGATGGCTTTGATGAAACCACAATTGTCGGAAAGAGCTCACCTTGTGATATAAAACTGTTTTTAAGTAAATATAAAACTCATCAAGAAGAGCCGGACGAAGAAGGTTTACAAAAAAACGAAAACGGTGCGCTTATTATAAAAGACAAGAAAATAGGTTGACAACCATGGCATATGTGGTACATGTAAGACTCCAATATGTAAAGAGCATTCTGTTTTAATTTGTAAGAAGTGCACTATCGATGGTGGGGTGATAGCGAGAAAAATAGCGAATAGTATTTTCAGATTCAGATTGTTATTGTTACAAATAATAGAACTTTTTTTGTTGTTGTTTCAATTATAATATTTTTTATTAATTTTTTATTTATTTTTGTCTAATGCTTATAAATATACAATATTTCTGTAATAACTTCACTATTTATTTGAAACAGCGCCATTTTAAAGCTGGTGCCTGGAATACACCACGCGCGTAGTTAAAGGTTATACATTGCGTAACTCTAAAAATAATTAAAATTTTGATTAAAATTACATTTTTGACTAATTTTGGTACCACAAATTCGAATTTATAAATGAAAAAAAAAACATTTTTGTTTTTTAAGAAAGAGAAGTAAAGTTTAACCAAAAATTTATTAAAATTTAAATTTATATACATTCTAAAAATGCACATTTTTATCAATTTATAATTTTTTAATAGCTTTAATTGTTTTTATGATATTTAAAAACTTTGTTATAATTAAATTTTTGAAAATTGCAACTTGGTTGTAACTGTGATACTCCAAAAATTAAAAAAAGAAAGTCTATCTGATTATTGATCTTCTAAATTATCGCAAAATTACACATCTAAATTAATATAAAATAAAAATGTTTATATACATATTTTTTGTTTTTTGTTTCTCAATCAAATTTTAAAAATTTATAATTTTTTGTTTTTTGTCACAACTGTTTAAATTTCGAAGCAAGGACGCCAGCCAAATATTAGTATATTTGAGAACAACAGCAATTATAACTTTAAAATCATAGTCAAAGTGATTTATTTTATCAAGCTACAAAATTTTTATTGTTATTGTAAACATTTTTTTTTAATTAAATAAGACCTTGCAGAAAGCATTACGTGACTGATGAATTTATTAAATTAAATTGATTTGATGTAATTACTTTAACTTTATTTTAAATGCAATATTTGCAACCTTTAAAATAAGTTATTTTGGCAACTGTTCTATGGTAGAATATGTTACTAATTTGCAAATATTGTAAAATTAAACTACTTGCTTTTCAGTATCTAATACCAAAAAATATTTTTTTTAATTAAATTAGTAATGTTAATTATAAATAAATTATAGTATTCTATTGGCTGATAATGCAGAATGAAGATTGTACGTTCTTTGAATAAACAATTATTTACATTTAATCCAAAAAGTAAGATATTATGGTGATGGAATAAGATTGTGTAATGCAGCATAGAAATAGTCTTCATTATCAATATATTTGGCTCCACCAAAATTATCTAAAAGTATGATCTGTTGGAATTCCATTTTAATTATGTAGAAACCATGAACTGAAATATAAAATATTTAATGAAATAAAATATATTATTCGTTATATTGTAATTTATAACATACGTTGAAACCATTCTTCCATGGCTGGGTGTCTGCTTATAAGTGCATCTTTGGCAAACACATGTTCTTCAGATTCCGGATCAACCTATAAATCGTATATTATATTGATATCAATTATACTATTATTATTATTATTTATTGATATTAATTATTTAGTTGATCAATTTTAAAATCATTATGTAGTTGTTATTTTTTAATTTTAATTATTAATTGCTTTTATTGTGAAAAACTATTAGTCAACATTAATGTAATGTTAAATCAATAATCTGTTTATTTTTACGGAAGTTGAAGTAGACACTTATGATACAGATTAGTTGTTTGGATTATAATCTACAATAGTTAAATACATAAAATTAAATAAATACTTGTCTAAACTTATTATAATTAGTTGAATCAATTAGAAATTAATTATAGTCATAGTGTTATAGGCAAATATTTTAGGCATATATTGTAATAATGTTGTCATACCTTCACTAAAGTTCCTGTTAAGATTAATCTGGCACATCTTGGATCTTGTGGATCATAACCTTGCCCAACACAGTATGTATCGGCTAATGTTGCTAATGCGGTAACTCTATTATCAACCTGTAATATATCGAATATAAATCAATTTGTTTATATCAAATTTTTATAAATTAATTTACGTTAATATCTTTCCAAGTAAAATCAAGATCGGTTAGTAAGAAGTATGGAACTCCTGTACCATTAGATGATGGCCCATCCACAACTGATTTGATATTTACAAATGGATATCCTTCAAAACATTCCATGGTGCTAATTGATGCAATAGAAAACCATTCTAAAATTAAAATAAATTATTTATTTTGCCAACAATATTGTTGTCATGTTGTATGGCATGTAAACAGAAATATATATGCTGTGATGTGGTTACATATTGTATAACGTAGCACAATAAAAAAGAAATAAATTGTTAAACAAACATGATTGATGTACGATGTACCTAGCCATATAAGCTGCTTCAAATTCCTTTGGATAAACCATACCATCGATGCGATTGCATATGGCAAACAATGCAACAAGAATATACATTTTTGCGGTCATTTTCTATATATAACATAAATTTAATTATTCAACTATTTTCGGTTTTATTTGACAAACTATACAAATAAAACATTTATTAAAAAAGAAAATATTTACAAACTATAAAATATATAACTCACAATGCTAACAATGTTTACAAGTTGCAGCGTGTAGAACTTAACTAATTAATGTAAATAATTTATATATAATTAAACTAATCATAAAAATGCATGTTATCAGCAGACACTACTTCAATTATTAAAAATATATATACGTGATGTTCAACATACTTTATTAGATTAGATTTCCGCGCAGACAAGTTTTTTGGAATGTTTTAAATATTTAATTAATTAAAATCCTTACTGACATTGATCATTAAAATTAATAATTACTTGAAGTTTATTTTATTTTTAATTTATATAATAAAAAACTTTAAAAATATTTTAATTAAAGTAAGTATTGTGACAGAATGCAATTTGAAACAGAATTAAATGTAATTTGTATTTCTCTTTTTATTATTTGTTATAACACCTTTTATACAAAATTTATAAAATAAATTTAAAAGTTTATAATCGAAGCGTTATAAAAAATAACGTTTCTAATCATCAGTTATATAGAATTGTTTAGTTTGTTTGTTCATCAGCAGACTTTTTGCAAACCTTGTTATTATAAAATTATTTATACAGTATCAGACTATGCAGAACTAAATCTTTTACCAAAATTAGTTGTAAATGCTGTATATTAATGTCCAATTGAGTGGTTTGTTGCCAGGTTAATGTTTTAAAATTTTTTTGAACATCTGCAACTACAACAACAAAATTCTTAACCAAACGGCTGCTATTTTTCCGCGTTGGGCCAGTCTACTCAAGACGAGAAAGTAAACATCGCTGTATTTGTCCAGTTGCTGCCACACAACCAGGGAATCAACTATAAAATTTACATTGAGAGCCCCAACTACCAATGGATTATTTGTCAAAAACATGAAACGTATATGCCACATTTGATTTTTTTTTTGTTTTAATAAAATTAACCCATTTTACGTCTTAACTTGGTTCAAGCAAATTTAAAACTACCAAGCGTGTGTAGAGAAATGAAACAAATGACTGGTGGCGCTATCTAGTGCAATTTAATACTAAACGTCCGCATTATTCGATATCATTTAGCATTTAAGCAATTGGCGGGTTGTATACGTTTTTGAATCGTCAATAAATTAGGAAGTGAAATAATAATTTATTCAAACTCAAAATTGTTTCATTTCTACAAAACTTGGTTGCGTAATTAATTATTATGTTGACTAATTTCATTAGAGCTTGTAAGCAGCATATTATTCATATAAATGTTAAATAATAAAGGACCTTTCACAGTGCCTTGAAAAATTCTTAATATTGTTTCAAGTTCAGTTGATTTATATGTTTTGTTATCAACCACTACTTGACCAAACTAGTTTCTTCCAATTAGAGTGTTGATGTTTTTTTTTTCTTTTGTAAAACCATTTTGTAAATTATGCAAAAATGTAGTTTTGTTAAATAAATCAAAAATTTGGAAAGCCATTGCTGTTTTAAATATTTTTTAAATGATGATAATTTGCTAATAGGTCTATAACTGTTATAGTCATCAGCATTGCCTTTTTTGTGAATTGGTTTTATTACGAATAGTTTCAAACGTTGGCGAAATTTGCCTTGGATAAAAGATAAAATTATGATATTAAATAGGAGCGTTGAAATATTATTGATTATACCTATGTTTTTAATTAGGTTCATGGAAATTTCATCGTTACTTGCCCTTTTGCTGTTTTTTAATTTCTTTACAATTTGAGATAGCTTAATTTTATTTATTGGATACAAATATATTGATTTAGTATACATTCTATGCTATCAGTGTTATCTAAATTATTTTCAGTAATTGTTAACTAAGTTTGATGCAACATTAGTAAAAATATCATTCAGATTGTTTACCATTTGTACTGCGTTTTGATGATGGAAGTTAAGGTTCATGCGGATTTGATATAAAAAAAAATTATGATTGACCAACATGTTTTTTATTTTTTATTCTTGATCAAATCCGCCTTGAGAAGTGTTGCTGTTTTTGATTTTGTAATTAACAATTATATTTTTGTTTATAAGTTTTTAAAATATTTTTTGAACTAGGTATGTATGTTGCTATGTTTCAAAAAGTAGTATTTTCTTTTTCAACTCATATAGGTCTAGTGTGTTAAATTTAATTTTATGTTTAGAAATAATGTTAAATTTTTGTAGTGGAAAAAATGTATTAAACCAACTATTAAAAATTAACATAAGTTTATTAAATTTGTTATTGGTATCTTATATTAAAAAAACGAATATCGCAAAAGCTGAAACTTTGTTCACATGTTGATCATGTTATAAATAAAAGAAATAAACGTATCCAGCCGAATTTAGAGTGGGGGATTGTGCCCCAGCTTTTCACGTAAAGAAGTGACAAATATGCGCTGAGTAAACTGATACCGTAAAAGCTGAAATTTGGTAAACTATCAATATTTTCAAAGAATGTTATTTTTTTCTTTACCTATTGTATAAATAGTGACTCCTCCATGTGTGTTATATGGACGACAGTAACTGGCTTGTAATGTATAGTTTGGTATAACCAAGCGTTGTAGTTGTTCTGTTGATTGCCAGTGTTTAGAAGTACAAAGTAAGTTGACTTGATATTCTTGTCCACAGCAGCTGACTGCGTTGATTGCATTTGATAGTGACTATACATATTGGTGAAATACGATGATATGCTTGATTGTCTTTTTAACAGTCATTTTTTTGTGTATTGTTTACTATATTGTCTCTAGGTTTTAGATAAGTTATATTTTTATTTGATTTCCCAGGGAGTCCTGAAAAAAACTATACCTACTTACAAGTATTCCGCACTCTTAGTTAGGAGTTTGGATTAGTAAATCTGTCAAGCAAAATCCAGTTTGCAGCAGTTCTAAAACTGGAAAATGTTTTGAATGTTTACTTTTAATTTGTTCCACAGTAATATCATTTCTACTGTAAATTTAATTTAATTTATCTTTTAGTTTATTTTTAAAAATAGAAAGATAATATTTTGATATATGAAACTAAGCCTTCTTTTGTTTTACGACAGCTTTAAATTTGTTTGTTTCCGTAGCATTTTTATTGTTTTCTGATAAAGCTTTGTTATTGTTTTGTTTCTCTTTGTATGTTACAGTAATAAAATTAACATAGTTTTTAGAGACACCCATAACATCCATGACTTTGAAAAGTGTTTTGTGACCCACGGTGAACCTGAAATAAAGTTTAATCAAAAGTTCTGTAGTAAAAATTTTTTTTTTTTTAATTTTTATTATACAATGGTTCCTCATTATTTTAAAAGAAAAAAATCGTTGGAGGGCTTTCAGTGAAAAATCATTTTTTATGTTTTAGGTTTTTTGTTTTTAATAGCTTTATCTTTGAATGCAAGTTATTACTAATATTTATTTGTTTTTATTTGTTGTTATACGTCAAAGTTCCAGTAAAGTGGTAGTAAAGTGTGGTTGTTGTCATTAATTTATCAGTTATAACCAAGGTATTTTAATTTCAAAAACAAAATCAAATGTATGTTATCAGTAAAATATTAAATACTCATATTGAAAAGATTATCGGCAACAGCTTAATAAGAACTCTTGATGATAACAGAATACCTGCAGTTTTATCTAATTCCTGCAGAAAAAATGTGTTTTGAGCAAAAGCTGGTAAGACAAAAATAGAATCTCCAAATTTATCAATATTTATAAAACAGAAAAAAGCTACTAGGTCAAGAGATAATTTAAAATACGACTGTAAAGTTTGTGAGTTAGCCGCAGGCAGCCCAATAATATTTTTAACAAACTTGAAAATAATCAAGTTTCTAGTAAGTATTACCAACTGTAACAAAATATTTGTTTAATATTATTGTATTCTAGAACAAAATGCAAAACTTAATCACTGAGATCGAGACACGTTGTTTACTTGCTTTTGTGTTTTGGAAGAGGAAAATCTTATAAATGTAATTCAGATTTTCGAGCTAAAAATTTATTGTCTTCTATATTAGAAACCCCTGTAAAGACGCAAAATCAAATAGTTCATCTATAATAAAGCAGAAACTAGACAAAAATTAAGATTTTTTACCCTAAAATTTGTCACTTTCTCGGTTACACTGCCGACTTTTTTATATTAATTGTTAGAAAATCAAACAACTCTTGTTTAAAACGTCTATATCCATTATTATCCGCTAAAGATATTTCATAAATTCACTAAATGTAAGCAGCCGTAAAACCATAAAAATTTATTCTGCTGTGCGTGTGGCAACAAAAAATAGAAAAGCAATTGAATCTGATCCAAAATCAAAATTCTCATCAATAGCTCTAATAATCATTTATTTGATATACAAAAATTTTGCTTTCGTAAACTTAAAAGCTAATAAAGTTTCCAATGATGGCAAAATTGTTGTTTATTGTATAGATCTTCCAGTTTTTATTCAACATATTAAAGAAGAGCGACAGGTATCAGATGCTCATTTGCAGTTAGGCGTAGATGGTGGAAGTAAATTTTTATAAATTTGCTTTTCAGTTCAATAGACATCTAGTGAAGTTTATCAGACTAAACTTTCTACGTACGAGGCAAAAAAGTTTAAGGATTCTGGAATAAAAAAAATATTTTTACTAGCAGTAGCTTCAAATTGTCAAGAGATTTATGAAAATGCAGCTTAACTTTGATCCGAGTTGAATATTAACTTTTTAAAATGTACGATTGCAACTGATTTAAAGTTTGCAAATGTTTTAGCTGGTATTATGTTGTATAGTAGTGTTTACCATGTACTTGGTGTTACGCAATCAAATGCAAACTTAAAGTATGTGGGTCTCTTAGATCCACAAATAATACTTTAAAAAACTATAAAAATTGGTGTGCTACAGGAGCTTAAAAAAACGAGCTTAAAATGTTTACAACTGTATCTAACCGCCAGTATTTAAAATTAACCAAGACATAGTATTTTTAGATGTTATTTCACCACCAGAATAACATCTAAGGCTTGGTGTTGTTAGTACGCTGTTTTTGCACGTGTTGAGAGACCTTGAAAAAGAATTTCAGTTTTAGGCAAAAGCTTGTTACGTTCAACGTAAAATCACGCACGGTCTTCCAGCCTTCAAAGGAAATTTTTGCAAAAAAATTCTTAACAGCGTGGATCTTCTACGCAACGTGCAAAACGTAAGAGTATTAAAATATTTTAAAGTGTTTGATGGCTTCAAAAAAGTTTTAGCTGCATGCTTTAGAAGTTATATCTAAAAATTATAATAAACATGTACAAACTTTTTAAAAAAAGTTACATAGGCTTGGAGGTTAACATCACTCGGAAATTAATGCAGTTTTTTTTTCACGTTCATCAATTTTGCAAAAAAACTGACAATAGATTTGGATTCTTTAGCAAACAGGCAATGGAATTTATTCATTTTAATTTTAAATCTAGTTGGGATTTTAACAAAGTTTCGACAAATCATTCAGATTACCCGGAAAAAGTTTTACGTGTGCTATATGTCAATATAATAGTTTACATATTTAAATAAATTATTTATTTACAAATATTTAAACAATTTTTAATTATGCATATACAACGGGGTTTTATTTATTTATTATTTTATTTGTTATATTTATATTACTAATAATATATTTTTTTATACAAAAATATTAAAAATGATTTTTCTTAAAAAACCCTCTGTTTTTATTTATTTTTGTTTTAAAATAATGCTAAAACTATGCAGATTTAAAATGAGAAAGACAATTTTGAGTGCAAAAACTTTTGATTAAATTTTATTTCATGCTTAAAGTGGACCTTCAAGTGACAACTGCAGTCGCAAATTCAACTACATTTTTTCTAAAAAGTGCTATTTTTGCATAATCGAGTATTTTTAAATTATGGTATATATCTAATGAATAAAATAATGAAATTTGTTTTATTATTTTTCCAGTGAGCTTGATGGTTTGGATCATCTGTGCGCTTTTTTTTGCACATATAAAAGCACATTTTTATCCACATTTGAGAAAATACCCGTCACTTTTTTTAAGAAAAACTGTCATTTAAAGTTCTGCAAAATTTTGAAAATTTAAGGAAAAAAAATGTTGGCTATGAAAACTTATTTTTTGAAAAATTTTGAAGAATTAAGTTTCTTTTTTTCTTAAAAATGTAAAAAAACTTAAAAACCTAATTTTTTTCAAATTTTGATTGCTTATTACTCGGAAATGGTTTACCGAAAAAAAATTTAAAAATTCATATAATAAAGATTCATGTAAAAGAAGGCATTCTCAGTGGTTTGAGAAAACAAATTTTCATTCCGTACACTTGACTTATACATGGGGTCATATACATATATAGTATATTTGTGTTTATGATTAGTTGCATGACAGCTGTGAGGAGGTTGCGTAAGCCTTAAAATATCAGCATTTTTTTAGATTAAATTAAATTAAGCAGTATTCAACAAAAAATAAATTGTATGTAAAGGATTTGTGTTTTGGTGGATGAAATGTGCCTGCAGAAAAGCTATTCCTTGCACAAGCAAAATATCTGTAGGACTTATAAAGTCACTGCGTATTTTTTATCGTATCCATAATATTAATGGAAACATAATTGAAATTATAAAAACCAGTTCTAACACTAAATTATAATATTTGTAAATGTAGGAGTTTAGTCTAAAAAATATTTACAACTATACAAATAATAAAAATAATAATTATTAAAAACCGATTAAAACATTTCTAGTTAAAACAGAAAAGTTATGAGTTTGTTAATTTTTTAGCTAATCCGTAATTAAAAAAAAGCTTATGTTCTGTATCTTTTTAATCATAAAAGAACGAAGGGCATTGTAAATCCTGGGGGCATTAGACCCAAAATTACAATCCAGCAATAAGATTTTTTTCCAATAGAAGAGAATTGCTATCTCAAAGCCGGATAACCTGGTCAGACGTAATTATATTGATACCTATTTTGAAATAAAATATAAAGATAATCTGAACTATATATTTAATAATTTATTATTTCTTCTCAATAAAAAGTATTTACGGCACTTGAAATATAATAGCTTCTTTAAAAAGATTTATATCATGAGTAAAATAAAACTCACAAATGATTATGCAAACTTTTAAAATAAATGCAAAAACTGTTACCTATCTAAAAAAAATATTCTCATATAAACAGACAGCCTAGTTTTATTATGTCGGTGACACTTTTCTATTCTACTTTAAAGTACTCATTAAGGTTTAATTAATTATCGCAGACACTCTAAGCTCATTTTTTTTTCAGTCTCCCCTTTTCCTCTAATGAGCTGCAAACCTGCTACTAAAACAAACAATAAAATAAATGTTTATGAAACCGTAGAGGAAATCCATAAGTCGGAAATAAAAATCTACGATGGAATGAGCCGTGAGCGAAACAAATCTCGTTTGCTCCATCAATAAACTCTAAATAAATAACGGAAGAATGAGTGAAGAAACAAAAAATATATAGAAAGAAAGGAGATAATAGAAGTCAATCGGATAGATCAATCGCTTTTTATTTGCGCCAAATTATTGAAGGAATTCTATTCTATAAAACTGAATGATGCAACAGATTGTCTTTCTCCTGAAAATACCAATGGAAACGTTGAGAATAATTGCAGTGGAATTTTATATAATACAAATTTTAAGTTTTAAATTTGAGTATAATAAAATAATCAGAACAAACACTTAATGTCAAAAGTTTCCGTTTTGGAAATCTTTTATATAACATGTTGATAAATTAAAAAAATTATAATATTATAATGTATAAGAACTCCCGATTATTTCCTGCATTTTTAGTTTATGTAAAAAATGACTTTAATAAAAGTTTTTGTAGAAATTTTAAATTAATATAATGATGTATTTTGATTTTTAATACATGCCTTGTTTCACGACATATGACGTCATTATCAGTTTCTTTAAACGAAACACTCTGAATTTTTTTTTTACTTTTAGAAAGAGAATTTTTTATCAATGATATAAGGTTTTATGAGTCTACTTACGGTTTTTTAAATATTTATTAAACTAATAAAACCAATTATTATTTATATTATTTCATTGTAATCAAGATCTATTTATGTATCTATATTTAGATAATAATTGTATTTTAGGTTAGCAGTAATTTTTTTTTTAATTGTAGTTTTTTTTAACGATATTTTTATACTGTAAAATGTTTGCAGCAAAATGACAAAATAAACATATTTAAAACGCAACTACGTTTTTGAGAATATTATTAAATAAAAACATGTAATGCACAACAATATAGTGGTAGTCTATAAAAAAAAAAACAATATAAATAAAATTCTTATTCATAAAAACGGATAATTAGACTTATGTTTGGTATAATTTCAATTGAGTAAACCCTATTTATAAAATATTCAATATTAACAAAATCGGCAATTTTAATTTAAAAATTAATAATATAGTAGCAAATAAACAGATGGCAGCAGACCATTGACCGTAAAAATAAAATAAACCCAAGAACAGCTGATTTTCACAATTAGTTTCTGTTTCAGGCGTAATTAACAATCGGTAGTGTTGTTACAAACTGCGGAGTACTCAGTGGTGAAAGTGACAGTGTGCAGGTGAACTATGGAAGCAAATAAACAGTGAGTAATGATTTTTATTAACACGTGGGCGTATAGGCTAGGTATCTTATCTCGGTTGTTAATGAGTTTAGTTTAGAGCAATGTTGTTTTAATCAAAAGTTGTTTCTGGCAATATTCCCAACAGTATTGCACTACTATTTTTGCCCTGAGTTTTAAAATTTTCAATTTAATTAATGAAAATACAGTATAAAGTTGAGGAAAATGCCAAAATCAACACCTAGATATAATCAAAAATTCAAAAGCAAACCTGAGGTTTGTTACATATTTATAAATCTCTTGGTTTGAATATTTTTGGATCGTTTGGAAGTGGTTCAGGGTACACCAACTGCTTGGCGCAACCTCATAAGAAAAAGTTCAATATTAATAATATAATAAATAAAATAAGATCCAGTAATTCCAACGTGATAAGGAACGGCACACCACACATTTACTTTTTTGTAAATGTCTTTTATTATTGTAAAGTTTGGGTTTTTAGAAGCCCAATACCCACAGTTCTGAGATAAAACAACGTCAATTTGTGGTAAATGTAGGATTCATCGGGAAAAAAAAATCAGATTCTCAAAAAATCTGACTATCATTTTTTCTTAAATAGTTAAACAAAAATCCAACCTTTGTACGTCTTTTCCTTTTTAAGGATATGTGTTAAATTTGCTTTATATATATATATATATATATGTATATTATTGAAGTTTAACGACTTTTCTTTAATATTTGTTAAAAAAGTTAACGGGTTGAAAGTCTTTTAAAATTTTAAATATAATTAAATACAAAAAATAATTATATATTTTATATATATATATATATATTTTTGTTTTATAAACTCTCTTGTAGTGGCATCTTTAGATTTTCTATAATTGAGTCAAGCGCTATAATAACCACAGCATCATCTTTATCATATTCTTTTTTTTTTGCATTTATGTTAATAACATTACCAGTAGTCAAAATATTTTTAATTGTTTTCATAGCCATAGTACGCAACAAAACAGTGTCTGCAAATTTTTCATTAAATTGCCTTACTACTTCCCTTAGCGAATATTTTTTGCCAATGCCATAACATTGTACAATATAATTTTTTTGCGCAGTGTTAGAGTACTATTTTCTTTGCTTGTTTTAATACTTTTGTTCTGAGCTGAGTACATTAGACAGTTATTAATGTTTCAGTTTTTTTTATAGGAGTGCGCGCACCGTGGTGGGTAGACATTATTGTTTTCATAGCCCACTTGTCGCTTCTAAATTTATTGAAAAAGTTTAACGAGTATTAATTTTTGTTGTTGAAATTTCTGAAATTTGGTAAAAAATTACATTTTAAACATCTTTTCTTAGTAATATTTTTTTTATATTGAAAAATAAAGATATTTTATTCCTCATGAATTTTACAAAATTACTTACATACTTAGGACAGTTTTATAGTTTCTTAATTTATTTTAAATGTAAGAGAATTTTTTTAAATTTTATGATAAGAAATTAGGAGTTTAGTTTTGGAGCGATTTGCATGAAAAAGGATTTGCAATTGTCCAATTGACTTTTTTTAAGAAGGCAGCGCGGAATATTAGTAAGGGTATCGTCAGCATATTGAAGAATATAGGAATCTGGGTTAAAATATTTTGAGTCAGAGTTATAAATATCTTAACAAAATATATTGTAAAGAATAGGAGACAGGGGTAATAATAAAATAAAATTTTATTTAACTAAACATTTTTTTTTACTTTAAGTGATTTTTATGTTTAATGTAACATTAAGTCTACTAGTTTTTAATACAGTTTGGACTGGTAAGTAACTGGTGCACTTAGGCTAGATATGCTTCGAACAGTATTATCATTTTTCAATCCATTATTAAAATTAATATAATCAAAAGAGTCTAAAATATGATATGGCATTATTAGGATATGTTTCAATATTTGTTTAGATATAAATATAAGGTTTTCCAGTAAGAATTCCCATTTTAATTATATAGAAACGTAGAAACTTAGTTACTACTTGTGGAAAATGATCATTAAATGCCCATCTCGACTCTGTTTGCAAAGGGTCATGTTCGCTTAATTAAAGTTCTATCTGGCAAATAACAGCTCGAATATCGTCTTTGAGAACTGGAACTATTTGCGGGACATTAACGTGTGATATCTTTTTTTCACGTAACCTCAAAAATCGGGCAATTTATGTTCGAGTTATGCAAAATAATGCGCCCACGAAATTTCTCTTGCAGTATTGCAATTGTTTTACCACTTGGCTTGTAGCGTCATTCTGCTAGATATAAGTTTTATCTGTTTCCAAATTGTCCAATATAAGCCAAAAAAGTCAGTTAGCATTCTATGGTATCAATCTGCATTCTCAAAAAGTAAGTTCCTATGATTCCGCCAACCCCAAAACCACACCAAACAGTCGTTGGGAATAAAGAAAATTTCAGACTATTGTTCTACAATTTTTGGAACCCCAGATGTGGTATGTCTATTGATTAACCCACTGAGATGGGTAAAAAACTAAGGATTTCCTACCTGCATTTTCAATACCCAAGAAACAAAAGTTTGGCGTTGGGCTTTAATTTGTGCGTCAGTTGTATTTTGTAAGCATGTAGGCTAAAATCTTTATGCAGTATGCAATGAAGCTAGACTGTAAGATCCTTAATTGATGTAAACGTCTTGGGATAGATAAACCTGGTTTTCTGCTACACTATTAACAACAGCGGCAGTGTTTTGGGCTAACCTGACTTGTCGAGTTTGAACTGGCAATTTTATAATAGTAACTTGACCATTTTGCTCAAATTTTGCAATTACCTTTACAATGGCTTAGCGGGAAAGTGATTCAAACCAACCAAAAGCATCACAAACTCTGTAAACTGTCTCGGCAAAATTTTCACCGTGTTTATTTATAATAAATTTTCAATATTTATATATGTTGTTGGAGCACCATTTTTTTAAGTTGTAGTTTTTAATAACAGATTAAAAATGTTGCAAATTACTATGATTTCTTATTGAAAACTCTAATTTTAACAAATTTTGATTTGAACAGATTTAAATAAATTTGATTTAATATATAATGGATTTTAAATACAACAAAAATATTAAATTTTTTTTGTTTTTTTTTATTTAAGCTAATAAATTTTAATTATAATAATGTTTGATCAATAACTTATTTCATGTAAAATACATTGTTTTAAATTTTCCTATGTATAAACATAATTTTACGCGGACTACTATGTTTATAAAGCAATTACATTAATCTGGTCCCAGACTTGAACTTTGCAGTACATCTAAAGTAGCCAAAAAGTAGTCAGATTTAAATCTTTTGTATTCTACAAATACAGACGTTTAATTAAAATAATATTGAACCCAATTACACAAGAATGCTTAAATATTGATCAAGATTAACTTAAATTGTAAGATATTAATTATGATCGAACTCTTTTGATATGGTATAGACAACATTATCTTGAAGGTGCTTCGTTTGTTTAACTTGAAGGTGCTTCGCTCTAAATTGTGTGTAGATAAAAAGGTTGTTAGTATTTTGACTTGACTTGCTAAATCCATGTTGTTGAGTGGGTAGTTTTAAATTTATAAAATAATTTATATATAAACATAATAAAATTTTATTATTTGATGTCCAATCTTAGCAGTTGTTCACTGTAATCTACTATTCTTTGCTCTAGTACACATATTATTGTGTGGTTAAATTGGCTTGTTGAAAATTAAACTGGCAGGTTGATACTAACCTTTATGTTACTAAAGAGAAACGGTGATAAACATAGTATGTTGAATTGTAACAATAGTAAGACAGGCGGAACATTTAGTTGCGTGCCGAGAACATAATATAAAATATTTTTAAACATGTTAGATTATGTTCTTTGATAGCTCAAAATAATGGTTTTGATAGATAAAATAATAATCATCTTTAGTGCCACGTTTACATTTCAAAATACTTCTGTAGCAGCATCAAAAGTGAAAGTGCAAGTGTTTGAGTACAATGTCGCAAATCTTATTTCCTATCCATCACTATCGATTTAGCAACACCAAGTCAATATAATTTTTGTTGCAAAAACAGTATGGAAAATTCTTTATATATGATTCTGTGTTGTATTCTTTATAGATATTTTCTTAACTTAATGTAGGGGAGATGTTATACTATTAGATTCTTTGTTTGATTCCAACACAAGAAGTTCTTATAAATTTATGGTCTAAAATGCTTTTTGTAGGTGTCCTAAAAAAAAGAAATTAAGACTGTTCAGGTTAGAGAACTTGCCACGCCACGATTGAGGTTTACCTCGACTTATTCAACAATAAATAAATGTTTTGTTTAAAAACCGGCGGACTTCAATACTACTAAAACGTGCAGGTGCGCCGTCATGCATAAACCAGCCTTCATTTCTCATGTTAAGTGAAATCAAAGAGGTGCTCAAAAATATAATTGTAGGTTAAGTCTTCTTGGCAGAAAAAATAGCCTTCTAAACATCTCCTATTATGCCAGCCTAAACATTCACAAACAATAGTTCTTGATAATTTTGTTCACTTATTAGCGCGGCATACACATAAAGATTTATCTGCGGGTTTTAGATCATCCATTCCAAACCCACCGGTAAAACTGTGTGTTAATGTGTACAAAGGAGACGGGTGTGAACCTACCAAAATAAGTGTATAGTTTTACCCCGGCACTTTTCCCACTAGCACACAGTTAAAACTTAAAATAAAACTGCGTCTATTTGTGAATTAAAATGTCGCGCGAATTTTTAACAGACTTTTTTTTCGATTATATAAAGAAAATCCATGTTTATGGAAAATAAAATCAAAGAAATATTTCTCATCCTTGTATTTTGTTTTATTAAATTTTTTTTTACTAAACTAAGTAAATGTTGGAAAGGGTTTTTGTCCATCCGATAATTGTTATAATCATTTGGATTGTTTTTTTTTTTTAATTCTTTTAGTTGCATGTGGTTTAAATTTTCTTTTTTAGATTCGGATAACCAACGCTTTACCCATTTTGATCGTTTTTTTGTTAGTTTTTCTGATGCTATATTGTTGGTATATATAAGAGCCATGCAAATAAAATGTTTTTTATTGACGTTGCACATTTTTATTTATCTGACATACAAATTACTTTTCAAATAAAACCTTCAAAACTTTCAACATGTTGAAAGTTTTTGTGCCGGGCCAAGGGTAAAGATAAATCTGTGGGTTTTGCACACTAACACGCAGTTTTTCAATCTAGAAGTTTTATCTGTCGGTTCCAATTTTGTGTTAGTGTGCGACGGCGGTTCTGAACCGGCGCGGTCTAAAAACTGTAGATATAACCGTACGGTTCCAACCCGCAGATAAATCTTTGTGTGTATGCCGCGCTATTGAACGTAATTAAAAACTACGGTGATGCGTGATTGCCAATACAGATGCTATTTTTTTCTACTCATTTGTACTAAGATTGTTTTCAACAACATTCAAAACTGCTTCCTTAATTTCTGGAGTCCTAACATCTGTAGGTGTTCCTGCTAGATAGTTTTGCTTAGTAAAAAGTTCCAAATTCACATAGACGATAGTGAACTTGTAAAAATGTCTTACTATTAGGTATTACACATTGGAATAATGCTGTTATATTACCTTCTGGCTTTGTAAGTATTGCCATTTGCAAGTCCGTATATAAAATGTCATATTCTTAAATTGTAAAATTGACTATAATAACTTCAACTGAAAACTAATTCAAACCAAACGTCAGCACAATGTGTCAAATATTATTCAAAAATACAAAATATCAAAACTATTTTGATACTGTAAATTTAAAATTGTGGAAAACCCTGTATTTCAAAAAGAAATCGCTTTAGACCATAGTTTTATAGGTACTTTTTGTGTTAAAATCAGACAAGGAATTTCCTTGTGTAATATCTCCCGTCTTTAATTAATACTCTGTATATTTGGGTAAATGACATAACATAAACTTTCATTTTTTGATGGATTCTCACAAAAATTTGTTCTTTTCAAGATCCAATAAAAATAACAACATGCTTATTGCACATACTAAGTACCGCATAATAAACGTTGTGGTTGAACAACAAACCAACAATCATTGAATTGTTTTGAAACTTAAATGAGCAATGATACCTATTTTCAATTTGCTGACGATCTAAAAATGTACCAAAGAATATTATTTATTGATGATTGCATAAGTTTGCAAAATGACTTAATTGACAAGAGGTACTTGTATCTCTTCCATTTCAAGTATCCAACAATTTGTCAAACTAGACAGTCTCTATTATTTAGAAAATCTAAACATTCTACCAACTATGGATTCAATAATCTAATTGGCGTAATGTGTTAAATTGCAAATAGCTTTTCTAATAACATTGATTTGATTTGCGTTTATAAATGGACATTATTTAAGAACCGATTAAAATGTGTTAATGAATAATTTTATATTTTGTCTTTATATGTATACATTTTGTGTGTTTATTTTGTATTTTTTATATTCTTTGTCTAGTTTTAAGTATTACACATTGCTTGTAATTTATTAAGAATTATTATTATATTTGTAGAACCAAAATTGCATTTGCACGTGTTGTTTACATATAAAATTAATATATTGTTACAAACAGTAATCTTGGCGCTCACTTAAAAAAAAAATTAAAATTATTGCAATTTGTACTGGTAAAATGCACCAAATATGCAAATACGCACCAAAAAATATGAACCAAATATGCACTGACATGCAACTTTTATGTTAATATGACCAGAAATTTAAAAATATGCAAAAAATGCAAACATTATTTAATTGGCATATAAATATTATAAAATATGCAAATAAAAATAAAATTTCATGTTAATAAACATTTTTGTATAATTGGCTAGTATCTGCTTAGCGAGGTTGGACGTAGTATTTTTTCTTTACCTAGAAAATGCTTATCTTATGAATTTTATTAGTAGGTACAATTGTTTTACGTTTGTTAATTTTTATTTGTTTTATTCCATTGTTAGCGCTCACAAAGAAAAAAAAGTTCTTAAAACGTACGCTGTAATAAATAAGTGATATAAATCATTAAAAATGTATGTTCTACGTTTAATTACTCGAAACAACCAATATCTATATAGTTTTTATCATTATGCGCGGTTAATAACTTTCTACCTAGAGAGTACCGCGTTGATCCGTTCATATTCATGCTATATTCCAGGGATGGCCAACAGGTCGATCGCGATCGACCGGTCGATCGCAAAGCAATTTTTGGTCGATCATAGCTGACAAGAGACAAAATTAAAAAGAGCGAAAAAAAATTATTAAATAATTTGTATAATTTTATTTTTTGATTTGTCAGATTTTTTTATAAAATAATAAAAAAAGTTTTATCTAAGAAATAAATTATTTTTTAGATGATTGGAACTATAAATATTTTAGTATGCGTGCTAACGTGTGCTCGTGAGATTCCCAGGCGCTTATCGTGTGATTCCCCGGCGCTGAATTTGGGAATATTTTAAGCAAGCGTTAGTATTTCACTTGTTTACTTGTGTAGTGAAGAATAGTTCAATTCTTTAATGAAAGTGTTATTATAAAAGTAAGTTGTCATATTCCCTAACATGTTAAAATACAATTTCCTTAAAAAGTTTGCGCTCAAAAAACTGATCTAACAATTACTTAATCTATTTTAAAGAGCGTCAATTGCTGAATTAGAATTATACAGCCAGACACGAATAGTGTTGCCTCAATAAGAGGCAACTTAGTATACACAAAAAATATGTTAAATGTGGTAAAACTAATGACTTAGCCCGTTTTGGCATTTTTCATTTGCGCTTAAATTTTAAACATTCCATGGGCGACGTTGTTCTGGGATTGAAAGATGCTAAAACGGGCAGAGGCAAAAGTTTAACCACATTCAACATAATTTTTCTGTATACTAAGTTGCCTATTATAGAGGCCACTCTATTCGTGTCTGGCTGTACCTAGCAATTAAATTTCATTTAGGGCCGTAATATCCAACTCCTAATAAGGCACCTAATAAACTATTAGCTAATTAGAAAATGAATCTATAACTCTACAAACTGATTTAATTTTACAAGCCAAAGAACTTGAGGAAGATTTTTGGAAACACGTCAATCAAGAAAAGTATCCCAATATCACCAAATGTAGCGAATACATCTATTCTTGTTTTGAATCCACATACTTATGTGAATCGGCCTTTTCATATTTAAAGTTAACAAAAACTAAACATCGTTCCTTACTTACGGATTCCCATACTCAAGATACATTAGCATTATCTTTATCTGGATACACACCAAATTTTGAACGCTTGGCTGGAGACACAGACTTCTCATTAATAATAAAACTTGAAAATAAAATGATTACTATTCAATTAATAAATATTATTAAATATATATTATGTTAGTTTAATACCTCCTTCCCCGTCATCACTCATTAGTACACCGGCCGCATGTTTAATGTGTTATATATATCAAGACTTTAGTAGGTAGATCGCGACACATTTTCAAGAAAAATAGTCGATCATATATATAAAGAAGTTGGCCACCCCTGCTATATTCAACGTAATTCTATACAAATTTCATTCATCAACCTGCCGCGTTGTACCCATTGATGAGAGCTTTAAGAACTAAACCATCGGTGTATGTTACACATGCGGATAAAAGTGTTAATCTATTGTTTACTTTTTGCACTTTCTCGCTATTAGTGAAAGCAGTAAGTTAAGTTATATTTTTGGTAAAATTACTTCAAATATTGCAGCTTTGCAATAATTGAAAATATAATAATATGTATAAAGTTGTGTTTTACACTAACTGGAAAGCTTTTGACTATTTAACCCAAATGAGATGATTTCAATTATGTACATCTGTTAAAATATTAAAGTAATACCGATTTATATTTTCATTCATAACAAAATATAACAAATATAATAAAAAATACCTATATTACATAATACTTTAATGAAATTGTATTTTTTATTAGTGTTGCTCTACCAAAATTTCTTATTTTTAATTAAAACTTTGAAACTTAGATTTGTCTTAATTGCTTGCGAGTTTATATTTATATATTCTCCATTTAATCCGTACCGGCGATTAATGTTTTTATTGCAAAAATATACAAAAGATAAGAACCACCCTTTCTGTAATTTACATTTATAAAAAGATCAATACAAATTCTTTTTACAGTTGTGATTTGATAATTATATTATAGTGTTTTTAACTACAACTCGCTAGTGCGTGGATAAAAGAATATAAAGTCGAAAAAATGCCAAATGAGTTAAGTACATAGTTATATTTAAAAGAGGTTTTTCTACTAACGTGCAAAAGGATATAACTCTCCATCATTTAAAAATTACATGTATCGATAGGTATAAGTAAAAAGATGAGTCAACTTATTCCATTTTAATAAGTAAATAAAACAACTACTATGTTTTTACCACCAATTTATTATTGTAAAATTATATATAAGGCATATACAATTTTACAAAGTTTCAACGTTTTACGGTCATTATCAAGTGAGAAACAAATGAATGAAACAATACATATATATATATACAGAGCAATTGGTGAATTGGCAGGAGAATACAAGGAATTTTACAGAATATTAAAGAGTGGTGGATTATACTGAATTAGATCGGTTTGCTCGTTCAAAAGGTTAACGAGCGGATTATGGGAATGTTTATAAATTTCGGCGGCTTCTAAAAGATTAAGCTTAGTAGCTTTTGTACAGGTATGTAAAATTTTTAAGTGATTAATGTTGGGGATTGAATGATTACAATCTAAAAAATGATTTGAAAATGAACTAGAATTTTTATTTAAACGAAAAGCGCGATAATGTTCAGCGTATCTTTTTTCAAAACTACGGCCCGTTTGACCTATGTATATGCTATTACATTCAGGACATGACATTTTATATACACCTGACTTTGTTAAGGGGTCAACTTTATCTTTAGCATTAAAAAGGATGTTTAATAATTTACAACTTGGTCTAAACGCGATTAGTTGATTTTGTTTGCAAAGAATGTAAGCGATTTTGTCTGTGGTTTTACCAAAATAAGTTAAAGTTGAAAATGAATTTTTCTTTGTATTTGAAGATTTTGGATCAATTTGAATCATTGTATTTTGATAACGTTTTTTGTTTATTAAATTTTGAATAAGATTTATTGGAAAACCATTCATTATTCCAATTGATAAAATAGTGTTTAATTCTATGGTAAGGTTATTAAATGATAATGGTATTGAAAAAGCTCTATGTACCATAGAATGAAACGCAGCTTATTTGTGTGACATTGGATGATTTGAATTGATCTTGATATTCCTTTTTACACCACTGATTTAATGGTGCAAAAAGAGTTAATTTTTGTTAGATTGTTTCACGTTCGTATTAAGGTAAACATAAAACATGCTTTGTGCAAATACGTGTTTACATTCAAAAGTTTGTTTCTTCCGTTTGGTTTAGTGGCTTGATGCAGTATAAATTTGTGAAACAGTGATATATAAATTATTCCTATAATGGACAACTAACCGAAAACGAATTAAATTTTTTCAGACATATACTGTTTGTATAGGTTTTGTGTTTTTTTTGTACACAGGCTTAGTAGTAGTTATCATAATGGAGAGAAGTGAAGTTGTTGCCGTGTTATTCTTTATAGAAAAATTAAAAAAAACAAAAGAGAAATTCATTGGAAGTAATAATATCTGGTTTACCAGTAGCATCGTCGCATTTGTCATCATGATGTTGTAATGAGATCAAAATAACCGCTTTTGATTTTTTTGGCACATAAGATACTAATTACAATCTTTATTACATCCAAACATAGAAGAACCTACTAATTTTAATTGCGTAGGAATTTTGTTTTTCATTATTGGATAAACCAATGCCATCGCTATTTTTTTCATGATATAAGTAGGCATTGAACAAATAATGTGCTCGCGCATTGGTTAAGCACATAACTTAAAGGCTATACTTATTCGGTTTATTTGGCATGTAAACTTTAAACTTGCACCTACCTCTGAAACCTATCAACATTTCATCTACATGCATTATCTCCCATACAATAAAGCCTTTGACAGTTTTTAATAAATTCATAAAATATTTCACTAATGGGTGCAGCTGAATCTGTTTGTTTTCTCATCCCTCGTGTAGTTTTGTCATCAAACCTTAGGCACAAGAGAAGAGTAAAAAATCGTTTCGTTGACATTGTAAATTTAAAATTTTCTGCTTGTATATCTGCAACTGGTTTATGCAACATTATTCCAAAAACTTGTGGCAATTTACACAGCTCTGAATAAGAATTTTTTAGGGTAAGTTAGTAATTATTTATTAAACACAAAATATTTATTAAACCGACTTCTAAAATACAAAGTAAAAATCAAAACAAAATCTATTTAATTGATAACATAAATATTTTTTAAATTTAAATTAAAAATTAAATCTTCGCAAAACTGTGTAGTACTATTGCCACGCTGAGATTGTTCTGTACTTAGAAAAACTAGTTTATTAAAATTAGGGAAATATACAAAAGTTAAAGAATTACAATTTATATATACTCTTTGACAATTTTCTTTTTCACAAACACTTGTGTTTGATGTAAAATGGTTTAATAAACAAAGACTTAAAACACAGTTTATATTAAAGATTCTGCATATATAGCTTGCAAGTACTCCATTTTTTCTAACTCTTATGCCAACGGCTTCGTATTTGGTAGTATCTCCGCTATTTCGTTCTAACGCACGTTTGCCAAAACTTTCATAAACTCATGGTGGAATTCATCAAAGCTGATTAACATTAATCAGCGTTAAATGTCACAACATAAATTCAACTGTCAAAATTATTTTTATTAATTCAATATAAATATTTGATATTTAATTTGCGTTAGTATCGAATATTATTTTCTTTTTATTTCTGATAGTTATATATTGTGTAAAACTTGCCTTTGGGGTAGCATTACTATAAATAGTTTGCGGTTGTCAAATTTAATCAACCGTTACTTTAACTGGCTTTCATGAATTCCAGCATCAATATTTGATTTTAATTCTACTGCCTTTTTTAACCGCTTGTTATTGCAAAATCCTTTGTTGTTTGATTAGGTTTTGGCACGGAATTTTTTATGTTTTCAGTTTCCTAAAAGTAAAAAAGATTGGTTACAATTGCACAACAATTTGAAGAATAATGGAAATTTATCAATTGTGGAGAAGCTCTTGATAGAAAACACATTTGCTTAATTCAACCACCTAAATCTAGAGCACAATACTATATTTACAAACATTTTTATAGCGTTGTATTGATGGCTCCGGTCAATGCAGATTATGAATTCATATTTATTAATGTTGGCAAAAATTCGAGTATACCAAATTCTATAAAAGAATGAAATCTAGTTACCTAAATCTACCTGCTGTCTCAGAAACAAAAAAAAAACTCAATTTTGTTTTTCTTGAAGATAAAGCAATTAATTTAGTAAAAAAATTCTAAAACTTTCTCAAAAAAACCTAACCAATAAAAGACGTATTATTATAAAAGATTATCTAGAGTCTAGAGCAGAAAATGTCTCTGAAAATGCATTTGATAAAAAGTAGATTTTAAATTTTACATACATGTGTAAATATGGCCCCTGAAAAAGTTAAATATATAATAATGGCTATATGTGCTTTACGCAATTGTTGAAATAGACGATCTTCTTCTTATAAAACATCATCAACATTTGATAGAGAAAATAGTAAAGATGACTGGCGTCAAGAAATAAATAATTTAAAAGATTTACAATAACTAGGACCAAGAAAGGCAAATGGAGAAACTTTACAGAACCAAAATAATTATATAGCATATTGTAATGACGACGGTAAAGTGCCATGGCAAAATAATATGTTAAAAAATATATATATATTAAAAATAACGATCTCCATATAATTAACGTAAAAACAATTAATTTAATTTAATATTATCTTACTTTTTTACTATATAAACAAACGACCATAAGACCATAGTAATCTAACAATTGTATTTGCTAATATTTAAATAAAAGTTTTTAAAAACAAAATTCCTCAATCGCGGAATTGAACTCGTGTGAATGGGCCTAATGCCCGACTGACCAACTACCGTTCCTACGTACAACTGAATAACTACTATAGTCTTTCATTATAATTAATAGTTAATCAGCGTTCAAAGTTTCAGACTTTATAAACTTACTTTAATACCTCAAATTTTAGAAAAAGTTTGAGGACGCACCAATGGCACCTGTCTCAACAACAACTTGACTGACTGTTCACTGTAGTATGTTAATGTGGACCACTACTTTAGTGATATATTACAAAAACTAGCGTTTATACTTTCATAGTTTTTTTTTGCTTTGAGCTTCAGTCTAAGATAATTTAAAACAAAAATACGAAGATCATTTGCATCATTTCAAGCTGATTACGCATAACAGTCAAAAACTAATAATAAAAAAATTGCAAAGGAGGTTAAAAAATATATGGTACGCACATATGACTTACAGCAGCGTCTTAAATACATTAATCTTATAATTGCATGTGATATGAGACCATCTCCGGAAGAGGTGCCAATCACGGAGGATCTTGTTTGCATAAGCAATTTTTTATTATTGCTAAATACTAAATATCTTGTATTATATTCAGATATTCAGAGCCGCTTGCACCACCTTGTTTAATTGCTTAAGTGACATTTTATTTCCAAGTGGCGCTTATATTTGTTGCACCAATTACTATAAAGAACATAAAAACCTTCAAGGAAACTTATTGTAATCCAAATCCTGAGTTCGGTTTACGCATAAGGTGCGGAATAACCTAAAATTTGCTTTACAAAATTACATTGTCTTTGTCATTTTTATAAAAAATCTAAAAATTGTGTGTATTACATATTATTTCAAGTTGGATGGATAGATTTTTAGATGCGTTTATATCCGACTACATCATTTCAGTAAAATAGTATTTATTTACGGAAATCTCTTATATACAATATTCAAAAACATAGTTTAATATAAAAAAAACATAAAATTAGCAAACAAATATCTACATTTATAATTAAACACTTACAATTTTATAATGTATTTACACTGCAATACAAATTGATAACGAAAAAACAATAAAATTTCAAAAATAAAAATCCGATGTCTAGTTAGCATATTAGTTAGTACAACAAACAAACTTGTGGAATTCAATCCGATCTCCCTTGAATTCGCGAATTATTTTTAATTGAGGTTAGGGTATTTTAATAAAAAATTTATATACTTTATTGTGCTGATTTTACTTTTTTATATATATTAAGAATTTCACACCACCCGCAACACACAACAACACCTGTGAAAAGAAAAAACTGATGATGGCTTAACAGCCGAAACCGGTCTTAATATATATAAAAAAGTGAAATCAGCACAATAAAGTATATAATTTTTTTATTAAAATATCCTAACCTCCTCAATTATTTTAAACTGTGCAATAATCAGAAACAAATACTAATTATTTTTAAAGCATGATCAATATTTAATTACACGATTTTTGTAAATTGTATCAAGAACTATTACAAATTTTTTATTTCTCATGTATTATAAAGAGATGAATTACAGAAACACTTACGTACATAATTTTCAATCACTTCCAGTGTCTTTTTTTTTAATAATGATGGCGTTTCCTGATGATGACAGTTGATCCCAGTTGCAGCTTAGTTGAAGTTGTAATGCAATTGAAGACGATGGCGTCACCCGGAGATTTTCGCTCTGGTTGATGAATCCGGCGCGTAAATCCTTATGAACTTGGTTTCTTTCCAGGTTTCTTTCCAGGTTGATTTCGATCTGCGGATTTTTATGTATCTTGATTTTCTTCCCGGGTTGGTTATTGCGACTTGCAGATTTTTATGTAGTTTAGTTTTTTTTTTTTAATTTGATGATTTTAAATTCGGTTTTTCAATTTATTACCATACACTACCATACACCACCCCACACCTGACACCATTTATGTTAGGATTAACCTAACGTTGTAGATGGTTGGTAGTGTTTGAAGAACTTAGATAAAAGATATTTTATTATAATGTTCAAAATTATGTATTACCAATTTATTTAATGACAGTAACTACCACAAAAAAAGATGTTGACTTGTTTTAATATGATCATTACTATTAGTGATGAGGTAAATAATATTATTTAAATATATTACATAAGAGTAATTGAAAATTACTTTTCAACAATTGTTGTAAAATGGTGACCACACCAAAGTAGCGTATTCTAATTTGAATCGCACCAAATGTAAAGAATTTTGATTGTGCTTATTGTGAAACTTTTACTAAAACGGTTAATAAATCCTAATTTTTTTATTGCACTATTGCATGTTGAACTAATATGCTCAGTAAATGTAAGATTTTTATTAAAGATAACACTAATAAGATCTCTAACAGTTGATTGCAACTTTAACTTTTTATTACTAATATAATAAATAATCTATTTCCACAATTGCACTTTCACTAAATAATATCAAAACATAATTTTTTCAAATTTAACATAAGTTGAATTTTTGTACACCACATACTCAAAACTTCCAAGTCAGCTTAAACATAAGAAATGTCACATACTTAAAATTTAGACCTATGTCATTAATAAACAACAAAAATAATATTGGTCCACAATACATTATTAGGAATTGATACATAATTACATATTTTGACATATTGCTTTTGGTTGTTAAGAAAGCTACTTATCCGTTCTAAAGGTAATTTATCAAACCAATAGCTTTAAACTTGTTAAGCAATGTCAAGCGTGATCAACTTTGTCAAATGCTTTGGCAAGGTCTGTGTACACAGAGTAGCCCTTTTTTCATTCCGTCTAATATAAATCATTGGTATTCCAACAGGTTTGTTTCTGTAGATTTTGCCAATGCAATAACCATGTTGTCTTAATAATGATTGAGTTTTTGCATAGCCACATAAGTTGATCTGCAATAAGTTTGTCTAAAATGTTTGGTATAGTTGATTGCAATGCTACTACTACATCACGATAGTTGCTGACATTTTGCCGGTTACCACCATTAAATAATGGTGTGGTGTTAGCTGTTAAAATCATTTTTCCTACTAAAGTAGGAAACATTATTTTAACAGGGCAAATTTTTAAAGATGGTTTACATGCAATGAACTTTTGATGGTGAAAATTTTAATCTTTTAGACTCAATAGCGGCTCTAATTGTATCTATGTTATTTGCTTTTCTTTTGTCAACAGGACCTGATGTTAACTCTGGCAGATTAAAAACCATAACATAATTTGCTCTACGAGCACAATCTTTATTTTCTTCTATAATGTTAGAGTGAAAACTAGCAAATGATTTATATTTATTTATATTCTGATAATTGGGATGCAAACCTTTTTGCCGTTTTCGCTTAGAAGAAGGAAATAGGAGTACTTACTTAACCAAATTGAAAATGAAGTAGAGTTTTTTTACAATAATATTAATGACTTGGTTAAATTTAAATTAAATTTGCTACAATTGTATTTTTTTTTAAATAATTGCGTTGCTCCTATTAACAGTTGTTATTAACGTTAGAGAATTGCAGGGTTTAGTCGCCGCGTCCTGTTTGGATGCCGCTAGTAGTATTGTTATGGAAAATATTAAATCATATCACATCTACGAGAATAACCTTTTTCTTTAAAAAAATATTGACAAGTACGGCGTTAAACTAAAATTGGTTTTTATGGTACAAAACGCCAACCAACTCAATATCCAAACAATAAGATTTCAGTCATCAATGTTTTTATATGTTGAACTACATACAATGTTCTATGTGTTAATTTTTTTGGTTAAAAATTTAGAGTTATATTTAACGAGTAAAAAATTAATAAAGAACTAATTAAAAACGACACTTTTAAAAAATTAATTGCGGAGAAACAAAGTATTGCATCAGTTTTTTACAAATTTGAGAACACAGATTGGACTGTCTTCTACATTGTGCGAAAATTTTATTCAATTATATTTAGGCGTTTTTTTGCTGAGTTTGATTCTGTAAACCCTTATAATAACGCAACTATTCTCCTCCTTAACTCTGCAATTTTATGCAACAGACAAACACCTTTTAAGTAAAGGGGACTTTGAAGGAGTGCATATGTCCACAGCATCTTGCAACTGGCGAGCAAAACATAGAGGTCACTTTAAAATTATGACTTATTTTTGAAATGTTTTGTTTTAACATTATGTTTGCAAATTGTAAACCAAAGTAGGTGTTTAATAATTTATTTCCTGACAAATGTTATCTATCTGTCAGTTATTATCACCGTGTAACAACCTTTTATGAAACAGCATCCATTTTGCTCTAATTGAAAACCTACATTTAGTTGTAGTTTCTTTACTTAGTGTTGATTTTTCTTTGCAAAACATGTCATTCACACGGTGGGTGTATTGTACTAAACAGGTCATAATGCCTTTAGCCTCTATTGTTGGGGCAAGAATTATAGCGTCAATTGTAGATAATATTAGTAATAATAATAATAATAATACATTCATTGTCAAAGAAATAAATATACATTAATTAATATGAATTATATTAACAAAACCATTTGCATCTGTAACAACTAGGTTCAGGATTAGATTGGCCCTAAAACGGGTTATCTATTCTTCCTCCTGTACCTAAATACACAATAACATACAATACAAATATAAACATAAATTATGTTCCTCATACAACTGATTTTTAAGTTTTTGTTTAAACGAATTGAGAGTAAGATCATTATAATTAATAAAAAAACATAGAGTTTAAACATTTTGCAATATTATATATAAATGACCTTTGAAATAGTGAAGACTTATAAACAGGGATTTTATTTTTACCTAGAGTATTAACCGTGTGGATATCTGTTCGAAATTTTACTTTTTCATATAGATGGGGGTTATGATTTTAATTATTTTGAAATACGCACTGTGACGTCTTTTCCGTATAGACGTGAAGAGTCACCTGTGCGGGGGTATCAGCAGTCGTGATCACAGAGTTCCCCACTTAATTGGCCGGAGACTGGAGGTGATCGGGCGCCACCACACCGGAGTGTGGACACAAAGTATAACAACAAGGTATATTTTAATCAATGTTTATTCATAATGGGTTTATATTTACAAATTTACACAAACAACGGGGATGCCGTAAGTGTACAGTGTGTGCAGTGCAATAGGCAGTGTCAAACTAGGAAATATTACATTCGCAGGTGAGTAATAAAGCCCTATTGATTACATGGAATTGCACGTGGTTTGATAGGTTAGATCCGCGTGCATCCTCAAACAACGGAGTGACAAGCCGACAAACACGCAGGTTTGTTGCATCATCAATTAAACATTATGTCGCGAACATGAAAAGTGTCGGTAGCCGGCTAATTACGATGTTTAATTAATGGCAGCGAGATAGGCCACCCCGAATACAGCTAGTTGCAACCAGGGTTGATTAGCATACCTATTATATTATGCGGCTAGTTATGCGTGCGTTCAACAAGAGTGTCTATGAATAATGCTGCATAACAAGCGCGCGTTCAATAGAAAACATAAAGCTAACCAATGAACGTTGGCATTATTTAATAAATAAAGACGGGGTTCGTTACAGCACAAGAAGCGCGCAGTTTTCGTCTATTGGACAATTAAGCCATTCAGCTAGCGCAAGTGTGAGACTAATATGGTCTCGTTTACGTATCCCGTGTCTTAGATTTACATAATCTAAGACACGCATTTTGTACTAATTGAATTTTATGTGCTGTCATTTTATTTAAGCATAAACCATATACATAGTCACAATAGTTAAAATTAGGTAAAATTAATGATCGACATAGCCCAATGTTTTTAAATTTTAATTAAGATACGATCTATGACCATATAAGGTTTTAAGTTTAAAATAAGATTTACTTCCAAGATTGTTTCTTTAATGTCAAATATATCTACTGTTATACCAAGATTTTTAACTTCTTCTACAACTTTTAATTTTTGGCCTTTTACTTTTATGTCAATCAAGACTGTTTTTAATGACAATTTTTTTTACCAAATTGATTGATTAAGGGCCGAAATTACAATAGTGGTTTAACTCACACATACGTGGATTAATGCTAACTGTGGATTAAAATATCTAGATAGCTAACTGGCGGAAATGGGCGATTAACGATTTAACTAGCAGTTTAAATAACCTTAAATTATGTTAGTTATTACTTATAAGAAATGGGTGTATTATATTAATAGTGATTACTGGAAACTTATTATTGTTTATAAGGAGTTATCCATATTTATTAATTTGCATTTTTGTTGTTGTTAGATATTCAATATATTTATTAAATAAAATTTTAATGTCAATTTTTTGACGCTTCAATTTATAGGTTAAGATTTTAAATACTTTGTTGACATAAAATATAGAGACAATTGTAATACGCGATCCCACTAACTAGCGATTTAAATTTTAACTAGCAGTTAGTAAACTTGCAGTTTAAACCACTATTGTAATATTGGCCCTTATTAGGATTAAATTTAAGATTGTGGTTTTTTGATAAAGTCACTAAATAATCCAATTGTATTAATAGTGTTGTTGACTGACGCAATATCGGTATTAGAGTCAAACAATAAGTATATTTGAGTGTCGTCAGCATAATAATGATATTTTGTTTTCTTAAATGCTAAATAAAAATTTGAAACATAAATTGTGAAGAGTAATGAGCCTAAAACACCACCCTGCGGAATTCCTTTTTTCATTTGCCATTGGTTTCAGACAAGACACCATTCAGCACAACTCGGTAACTGCTTTTAGATAAATAATGCTTAAAAAAGATTACTGATGCTTCAATCAAGCCACTATACCGTAATATTAAAAGCAATATATTATGATCTACCATATCGAGTGCATTAGAATAGTCCAAAAGTACAAGAACGGTATTTTATCCAGCATCCAATGATGATATTATGTCGTCGGTGATTTTAAGCATAATAGTAGTTCCACAACTATATTTTTTTCTAAAACCTGATTGAAGTTTGGGAAGAATATTATATCGTTCAATATTTGCTCTTAACTGATCATCTACAATTTTCTCAATTAGTTTAGATAAAATTGGCAGTATAGTTATAGGTCTTAAGTCGCCATATTCAACAGGAATTTTTATCTTAGAAAGTGGAACAATTTTACCTTCTTTCCATGCATCTGGAAATGTAGAATACTCAAAGCAATAGTTTATTATATGTTCTATAAACGGCAATAAAAAAGGACAACATATATAGATCATATCTATTGAAATTTTGTCAGATCCTATTGATTTTGATTTTATGTTGGATATTAATTTTAGTAAATCAGTTTCATTTGTCTTTTTGAAAGTAAACCTTTGTTGAGATAAAGGTTTACTCCGATTATCATAGAAGCTAAGTGTATTTTGTTTTTCTGTTTCTGTAATGATTGAAAGTTTGTTGTTAAAGTAGTTGTTAATTTTATTAACATTCTGAAGATGGTTTGGAATGATTAAAGATGTTTTTTTGTTATGTATGTTTAAACCTGCACAGTCTTTCTATACAGTTTAACCTTTTGTTTTGTTAAATTTGTAATTTAGATATGCTTTTTTTATTGCTGTTAATGTAAAATTGCTGTTTATAATAATCCCATTGGGATGCTTTTTTCTGTTTTTTTAATTTCTTATAAGCGTCATCACGTAATTTTATAAGCAATTGTATATTATCAGATAACCATGGTAGTTTAAATTCTGAATAAGTACTTTTTTTAATTGGTGCGTGTTTGTCAAACAGATTATTACGATATTATTAAATAGTAAAACTTTGTCATTGATATATATTGTTGACTATACCTATAAATTTCATTAAAAGGAGCACTTTTCAATTCAGTATTAAAAAAATCTAAATGAATATTTTTAAAAGAACGGTATAACTAAGTTGTAGTTGTTTACGATTTAGTTTTTAATTTTGCGTTTAAGATGATGCATATTAGTAGTTACTTTAGAATTGCAGGCTTTTATATCGCTTGTAATAATTAAATCAAGTAGCGTTTGCGTTTTTTAGATTCTAACAATAAGTTGAATTTTACAGTATACACATTATAGAATTCTAAGAGATTGATGCTAAAATCACCCACGCACACTATCTTATCTGAAGTTGGAATAACAACAGAAAGCGTTTCTTCAAAACTATCTATAGAATTTTGAACATTACACTTTGGTGGACAATATATTACTCCAAATGATGATGCGTTTTTGTCAAAAAATAACTCTGACCTCATCTGTCAGCAGAAATTTTCCACATTTCATTCAATTTTGCTTTATGTTTAATTTAATATACAGGGTGTTTCAAAACATGTGTCGGAAAATAAATGGTGGGATTGGTTGGTTAATTATAAGAAAAAAGTTCCCATTAACATGGTTCCGTAAACGCACCGTTTTCAAGATACAGGATGAACTTTTTTTTAACCATATTTCAGGAACCTTTTGAGATACAAAACTCAGCTTTTGTACACATCTTAGCATTAATATTAACTACTTTTTAAGCGCTTATTCATTTTTTTTTCATGTGCCAAATTTTAGGGTTGAGTGAGGTTTTTATGGCTCTAATTTCTATGACACTTGGGAAATTGTGAACCACTAATATTTTCTACGGCATTTTATGATGAAAACATGAAAAAAAGTAGCAACATGTTTTGTTGTTGATAAAAACATTTGTTTTTGATCTAGTCGTCAGCGTTCATGCATTTGTTTTATGCATTTGAGTTATTGACAATTGTCAATAGTTGTTAAATAACCTTTTTTCAAAAGGAGTCAATATTGCGGGAACTTATTATCTTTATTACCAAATTAATTTGCCCATTCTTAGTATTTTGCTTGCGTGGTGATAGCAAAATAAATAATTACAGTGATAGCGATATGTGCGATATGCATTTTGTTTATGTCGTTGCCGATCAAAATGCAGCAAAAGCTCGTCGAATTTATCAAGAATGGTTTCCAAACCAACAGGTACCAAATGAAAAAACATCCATTCGTATTCACAAACGTCTACATCAAACTGGAAGTGTACATAAAAGAGCTGCAGGAAATGGGAGACCTCGCCTGCTATCTCCGCAAATTGAAAAAGATGTTCTTCAAGAAAACGAAGACAATCCATCAACTAGCACTAGAAGAATAGCTTTAAACCTAAATCTTACTCACGTTACAGTGTAGAGGATAATAAAAAGCCAGATGTTATATCCTTATCACATACAGCAAATACAACCCTTTTACGTGTAAATGGTTTCAAGAAAGATTTGCGCAAAATCCTCGATTGTTAGAACAAGTACAAGTTTTATTTACGGACAAAACAAATTTTTCTCGCGATGCGATTATTAACTTCCATAATAATCATGTACGGGCCAACAAAAATCCACATGCCATAATAGAAGGCCATCATCAGCAAACATTTTCAGTTAATGTTTGAGCAGGTGTTGTAGGAGACCATTTAATAGGTCCTTATTTTTTGCTGCCAGGACTTTTAGAAAACGTTCCGGTTCAATTAAGAAACGAAATGTGGTTTATGCACAATGGTGCTCCTGCACAGATTACTTTAGTTGCGCGTCAATTTTTAAATGAACAGTATAGGAACCGTTGGATAGGTCGAGGAGGCCCACAGCCTAGGTCTCCTCGGTCTCCAGATCTAAATGTTTTGGATTTTTTTTTGTGAGTTCACTTAAAAAGTTTAGTTTACACTACATTAGTTAACACTGATGAAGAACTAAGAAATCGCATTATGCATCCTGCAATACGATACAAAACACTCCAGGCATTTTTGAACGGGTACGTCAGTCACTAACCTGCGTTACCGTAGGAGGAGGTCATTTTCAACAATTTTTGTGATTTTTCTTGTTTTTTATGTTATTGCTTAGTTTTGTAAAATAGGTTTTGTGATCATGTTGCTACTTTTTCTTTCCGATCCTGAGATATCGTCAAAAAGTTAAAAAAAAAATAGTTTTTTTTACACCCTGTATCTCGAAAACGGTGCGTTTGCGGAACCATGTTAGTAAGAATTTTTTTTAATAATTATCCAAGAAATCTCCCACCCTTTATTTTCCGACACATGTTTTGAAACACCCTATAGATTGCTACTCCTCTACCACCACAGTCTAATCTACTTTATGAGTAAATCTACATCTGTATCAGCGTTTAGCCAACTTTCTGTAATAGCTAACATATCATCATTTTTATTTTCAACACGTTCTTTAATTTCATGAAATTTGGGAACAAGAGATCGTATGTTTATATGCGCGACAGATAATTGGTTCATTATATTAATATTAATTTTCTTTGGTACGGCTTGTGGTCTCTTCAAAGTTTAATTTATAATATATGTAAATATGGTTTTGTTTTAAATATCAATGTAAATGTTTAAGTAAACAAATATTTTTTATAAAGAATATTTCTATATATTACTAGCAAATATATGCAAATAAGAAATATAGTTTTTTTTTTAATAATTTAAAAATTTGATAGTGCATATAAAAGTATTCAAATTAATAGATTACAAGCAAATATACAATAAGCAAATAAGAAATAAAATAAATATTTAATAATTTAAATAACAAATATGAAAACATATAAAAATAAAACTATATAAATACTACATATCTATATACACAATTATTTGTTATTTGTTAACACTGCATGCATGCTAAGTACTTAAATTGATTGGTTTTTCTCTGCTACTTGCAGATTTATAATTTTTTCATCTTTTTTTTGTATAAATATCATCTCTTGTCCAAACATTCCTGATCCCATATGTTTCAATTGTTTCTTTTACACTAACTCTTGAGGGTGTTAAATTTTTACGAATGGTTATGTTGTACCTTTGAGCAACATCTTTTTGTAAAATATGTTGTTTTTATCATTATTGCTGGTAAATTTCACAATAAACGGTCTACATTTGCCATCTTCTTTCTTGCCAGTCCTGTGTACACCTTCAATATTATTTGCATCTATTTTCATACTTAATTTAATTGCAAATAGTTATTTCTTTGTGTATATTGTTCTAGCTTATCAATACGTTGTTCAACAGTTATTTTAGTTTTATATTTACTAATAATAGTTTCAATTTTACTTTCAATAATATTTTCTATTATTAATGACAGCGATTCTATTACATCTTGTTTTTTAAGTGCTTCTTTCAGCACATTTTCAATGTCTTTTGACTTTGAGTAAAAACCAAAATAATGTAATTACTTTATACCGTTTTTAAATTATAAAAGCACTGCACAGATATTATTAACTTCACTAGTATGCTTAGACGTAGTTGATTTATAATTAATTTACGTTTAAACTGTATATTTACTGGCCACAAAACAAAATCGACTTCTATTCGGCAACGCGCATAGTCGAATGGGCGAGGAGAACGTGAAACTGCAATGATTGTTGGTAAAAGCATTTGTGCTGTACAAAAAGTGTATCAGCGTTACTTGACTAGCCTGATAACCAGAAGATCAGGATCCGGGAGAAAAAAATCACCACAAACAGAATCGACCGTTTTCAATAGATCAGAAGAGAAATACGCTTCAGTTTGTATTGATGAGCGACTTCCATTTGGCAGTGGGTCGGTTGTGGTTTGCGCAAGAATTTCTACCGAAGCACGCACAAAGCTGGTCTTTATAGAGAATGGCTCCCTGACAGCTTATCGATACATTATGGAGTATTTCAAAGATTATGTAATGCCCTTCATGACAACTATGAGCAAGCGCGGCATTTTGATGCAAAATAATGCTAGGCTCACGTAGCCAGAGTTGTCAGAGATTATATGGATGAAGTGGGAAATTTGTGGTTTGATTAGCAAGCTCTTAGCCCGGATATGAATCCCATAGAACATGTCTGGGATAAGTTGGGACAACGCTCTTTCAAAGTGTTCTTTGTCGACTTCAAGCAGTCATTAATGCAAGAAGAAGTAATACTTATTATCAGTGATAATTTATTTTTTTTATATTTTTTGTTTCATCCTTGGAACAAAAATTCAAACTTCGTCTGTCTTAGTGATATTTCCAAAATATAAATATTCTTTACGAATCAAATTTAAACTTTTAATTTAGTGTGCAAAATACAATACAATTGTTTACAATTTGCTAACATAAGGTTTAAAACAAAAAAATTCAAAACTAAGTTATGATTTTAAAATTAATTTTATTTTTTGCTTTTCAGTGTAGTAAAGGGTGCCAAATGCAATAAATAGCAAGACTATCCACAGAATTTACAAACTTTTATAGTTTTTTTCAGGAAATAATGCAATCAAAAACGATTTTTTTAGTATTGCTTTATTTCAGAAAGCAATATTTTTCTATTAATGCACACATGTGCAACTAAGATAGTGTTTTTAGATGTAAAATTAGGCAAATATTATTCATAAAATTACAACGTTTTTAGGCGAGTCGGAATATCACATTAAATTGTATTTTATGACTCCATTATTAAACCTTGTTATAGCGGGGTGTTGTAGAACTGTTGTGTTACGTTCTGAAATGGCAGTAGAATCTGAAAAATAATTATATCAGTTTTTTTTGTAAAATTTATAAATGGCTACTATCTTTATTCGTGGTAGGCATTGTGGGTGTCGTGCTGCACATCGGGTTGCATTTGCTGCATGCTCGAACATCGGTTTCCTGTTAACAAACGAGTATTATGTTAAAATAATGAATTACTTTAATTGCAATTAGAATTGGTTTGTGTAATGTGACTGGGATGTGGAGAAATGTTAAAGACTTGTTCAATCATTATAATGTAACAATATCTATTTTGTAAATGTAAATTTAATATTTACTTACGGTTTACGATGATTGGGTTTTCCTCGACAGTTTAGATCGCTGCTTATCCATATTTTGTTCCTTCATTCCTTTTGTTTATTATTGATTTGTTATTCCATTCCATCCCATTCCATTTAATTTAATCCATCCCATTTCATTTTTAATTAATAGATTCCTTGTTGATTTCCTCCATTAACCTAAAAATAGTCACCTGTCAGAAATAATTTGTTGTTAATAATAAATTAGTAATTGCTGGCCATCAGCCACATCAATTTAATTAATAGATTTTGTCATTACAATTACCTTTAATTATTGTATATAAATCCCTTGACACAGAACTTGAACGTCACTTTTATTCATGCATAACATATATTAATTTCATTCATCAAGCACCAGTCTGAACATCGATCGGTGAAAATTACCTACATTTCGCTCGAACTACTACGGTGTCTTGAGTTGAATTAGTCAATTCAAATTATTACCTTGATTTTAATTTATTGATAAATCGGATTAATTAATGGCTTATGTTTCTATATTTTCCTTATTATTTCTTTTGTTTTATTCATATTCCTTTTCTTATATATCCTCTTTAATTTTTACAGATGGCAAAGTAGTGCATGCGCACGATGAATGAATTTCTTCAAAGGGTCCTGCTGAGACTTGAAATCCATCCTTTTACCGGTGATTAGCAAGTTGGCTAGGCTAGCCGTACTGTTGTTACGGATTTTCGGTGTTAGATTTATTTTTGATTACCACGTGTTATCACGGATATTTTAAATCAACATCTTCACCGCTAAAATTGCCAGGTAAGTTCTTATTCTTTCATTTTATTTCAGGTCTTAAACCCATAATCATTTTTGATTGTATTAACTACAAATTAATTCGCCATAGAGCGATTCTATATATTTTAATTAATTTGAGTGTAGCACGGATGATAATCAACTTAGCATTTTATAAAAATCTGTTATACCAATAAGATTTCATCCATGCATTTATACCTAATTAATCTCGCCGTTGTATTCGATAATCCACCCGAATTCAAGCTCCAGATTGACCGATACGCTGTCGAAATCTCCAGCGAGGTGACCACGTGCGGCACTAAGTTGCAGTATTATAGATATTGTTTGATTGCTGATTCAGTAATCGACATTAATTGTGATTGTAATATTATTATTGTACTTAATTCAAATCAAGCTTCAGTTATTTGTGAATTTATGAAAGTGTGTGTGTGGCCGGTAATTTATTGTTAATACTTACCTCATTATTATTGTGTACAAAACCATTTATAATCTTTTTTTTTCACCTTATTTGTGGTACATTATATATAATTTGGGACAAGACAACCAATCATCATTTATTGTTCCTTTCCAACTTCCTTTCCTATTCCGTCGTTTATTGTTTTCCGCGGTATAACCAAGAAGGAGGAATATCCAAATCAAGGAACCGAAAACAATTGGAGCCCACTGTAATTACCGGACAAATAAGGGTGAGTCTTTTGCATTTTATTTCTCATTCTCTGTCGTCACACAAAACCAATTTTTGCTATTTTACTTTCTATATATATTTAATTGTTGTTAACCCCGCCCTATCTCCATTGAGTGACGCCGTATGGTCAAACTGATCATTACGATTTTTATCGTAGCAGGTGTTTGGAAAAGAAGATTTCCGGTACTACCCTAGGGCAGTAGACTTAAGCTAGAATCGTTTCTTCATGTAATTGTCGCTACTGCTGTTTTGCATAATATTGCAAATTGGAATAGTAAAGAAAAATCCTCAATTCCGAATAAAGTGGAAAAACATGTGTTGCAGAGAAATTTCTCAAACACTAGTAGTAGCAAGATATGCCGCCGAACGTCATTTAGCAGAAGCTGGATATAATGCTAGAACAAATTTAATTAACAATTTTTTCAATAAATTACAATACCGCATTTTTAATTAAAAAAATAATTTGAAAATGAACCAGAAATTCTAGATACATAATATAAAACAAACAACAAAAATATATAATACTTAAATAAAATGAGAAATTTCATTGCAACAATTATAAATACTTTGTAAGAACTTAAAAAATAACTATAAGATTTATAATATAATAACAAATCATTAAAAAAAACAAAAGTAAAATATTTTTTAAATAAAACTCTTGCTTGCTCTAGCTCTATTTTGAAAATTTCTAATTTAATATCGGCAAGGTTACTTTTGCGAAATATTATTAACGGTATATTTTTATTACCGGACGTCTTCTTGATTGCAATGAGGTAGAATTTTCAGTTAATTTTGTTAATGGCATAATTTTTTGGAAGCTTAAATGGTCATTTTCAAGTTTAGAATTTTCTATATCATTATTATAATTCACATAATTATTTGTTTTTATTATGATCACCAGTTTCTCTTATTGTTCCTTTACATATAAAAAGATTTATTATTAAAAAAAAATCATGAAAATGTATTGAGAAATAAGTACGTTAAAGTGACATACGATTATTGTAATATAAACACGGTACTCTCTTAATATCAACAACAATAATTAATAAATAGTCAATTATTAATAAAATACTTACATCTACTTAAATATTTATTTCTTCATATTGATTGGCATTTTCTTTCACTGTCAAATTTGTTACCTAATAGACCGTCTACTGTTTTTGCATTTATTACATCCATTATTGTTTCAAAATTTGGGTCTTCATTTGTGTAGCCAGTTCCACCACCAGAATTTCAAATTTTTCTTTTGCTCTCTCTTATAAACTCTTGCCAAACATTTCAGTTTTTTGATCACATGCTATATCTTTATTTCTCCAAGTATAGCATTTGTTTTTTTGTTTTCAATTATATGTTTTCTTCTAGCCCCAAAAAAATAAATTATTTATTTCTTTATTAGAAAGAAAAGTTTGTTTTTTTTCCTCTTGTGTTTTCCGTTTTCTTCCGACATTTTTAACTACAAACAATAACTTATTAAGGGCCGGTCTTTCAATATTAGTTTAAACTCAAGTTTTTGTGATGCAAGATTAATTTAAAAACTCCGTTTTACGTTGCTAGTGATTTTTGATGCAGTGATAATACGAGTTCACGTATACCGAGATTTTTGTTAGGTTGGCTAAAAAAATTACTAAAATAAACTTATATCAGGTTCTTGTTATATTTTAAGTTTAAATCAAAAGCGGCGGCGAAAAAATTGAGTTGCGCTTATTTAGCTTGTTTGTATACACAATTTTATTCTTATTTGCTGTAAAATTGATTGTAATTAACAACAACAAAATGGATAAATCTAAACGTGCTGTACTGCTAATTTTACAAAGTCAGAAGAAGAATATTTGGTAATTATAGTTTTATTAATAATAATACTTGCATATTGCAAATATTATTTTATTATATATTATGTAGAATATTTATTATAAATAATAAGTTTATTTATGTATAGATATCGTTGGTAATTAAGCATCAACGAGTAATTGAGTGTAAGAAAACTGATGCCATTTCAGCTAAAGCAAAAGAAGCTACTTTGATTAAATTAGCCAAAAAATTTAATATTGGTGGATTTTCTTATAGAGATGCCTTAACATTAAGACCAAAATTTGAAAATTTAAAGAAGAGATCCAAGAAAAAATTTGCAGTTGAAAAGTGTTACACTGGTGGGGGTGGACCCCCAGTTGTAGAATCGCAGTATGACTGTGATGCGATTTTGATAGAAGGTATAGTTTTGTTATTTTTTTTAATATTGTTTTATTAATATAAATGTTTAATAGATCAACTGGATGTTGCTGAAAGTTGCCAAGACTAACATTCAAATTATTGCAATAGAAGAAGCCGAAAGTACCGAAGAAGTTGAACCGTCTTCAGATTGGAGTAGTTAACCCGCAATGCTGAGAACAAACAGTTGATGCCAAGTACATCTCAAAAAAAATACATCATGTAGTAATAGTAAGTAATCAGCATAATTGAATTATATTTTTATTTTTATTTTGTAAATGAATGTTTTTATATTAGCTTCTCATAAATTCTATATCACAACTTATAATTTAAAACAGCGCTCTGGTTTCAATCAATATTAATCAATTTGTTTTTTTATAAAAGATTTTTAGCGTGCAAAACATATTCTACGTTTTAATATAAACTACCAAATTACTTCATTTTATTGTGCGGTTATAAGTGTATGTAAATTTAATAGTCTCAAATTAAATTGACATGCAACAACATTGTAGCCTAACTATATAACATTGTAGCCTAACTATATAACTTTGTAGCCTAACTATATAAGAACAATCTTTGTTAAAAAATTTTAGCATGCATATAGATTAGGTTCAATACGTTGTAGAATAAACTTTACTAAAGTATTTTATTTCATTGTATGTACGTATATGTAAATTTAATTAACATAACAAATTAATTTAAGATAACATTAATAATTTCAATCAAGTTAAATAAAAATATTCAGATTTTAGAAGACCAAAAGCCAACAAACGGAAAACTTCAGATGATGTATGGTGCCAAGTTGGTAAGGCTAAACTTGATTTAATTGAAGAGCAGAGGAAATATTTAAAAGAAGATCAAGACATGAAATTAAAAATACATGAGCTTAACAAAAAATGTATACAAGAAGAACATGATTTAAAAATTAAATTATTAGAACTAGACGTAGAAATTAAAAAAAAGTTATTATATAATATAAAGTAATATTTTATTCTGAATGTTTAATTAAAATAAAATAAATATGCAACTGTTTTGTTTATTTTTAATTAACTTGTTTATTGTACATACAATGCATTTTTTGTTTAATACAATATTAAAGATGAGCAAAATATTTATTTATAAACTTTAGCCTTGTTATATTATTTATGATTTGTATTCTCATTATTGGCTGGCATATCGTTAATAAAATTTATTTCAATTTCACCATCATTATCGATTGGTGGAACTTCATCATGAATATCACAAGCAATATTGTGCAGTACTGCGGTTGCAATAATAATTGCTTCAATATTCTTTAAATTTAAGCGAATACCTAAAGCAAGCACAGGAAACCTCCTTTTTCATACTCCGTAGCATCTTTCTACTGGGCTTCGAGTATAAATCTGTGAATAATTAAAAACTTCCTTATAGGGTGTCCACTGTCTCCAACTATAACACTATCTTTTAATTCACCTTTTTCTAATCAAGCTCGAAAAGCACTGTTATTAAAAATTGTTGAATCGTGTGATGATCCTGGCCAGCGGGCCACTATGTCAAAAAATTTAAATCGCGACCACATTTTGTTTGCACTTGCACGTTCATAAACAATCGAGCAATGTTAAAAAACTGTAGGCGTACAGTTTGAATTTCATGTTCTCCGGCAGGAAATTTAATATAATGTGGTCGAAGTTTTGCTAAAGCATGAGAAACTCTGTGGATTATTTTGCTTGCAGTACTTTTGTGCACACCAAAAAAGTCCCCAATTGTGATAAGAAAAGAACCTTTCGCATAAAATCTTGATGCTAACAAAACCATTACCAATGGCAAAATAGCTTCGTTCCTAAAATGTATTTTATTTAGATATATATATATATATATATATATATATGTATTATACAAAAATTAGATATTATTATCTATTTGTTGGTAAAAATATTTCATCCTTAATTTTTGCTGCTATATATAAAACAGTTGTTACGTACGTTGACATTAACAAAATTTTATAGGTTAAAATTTATAAACTGAGCTTAAGCGGTCAACCTAGGCCGTTCAGCTTGTTTTCAGTTTAAGCTTAGATCTCATAATTGAAAAACATAGTAACTTCTGCAAACTGAAGTTAAACTCCGATCCAAGTTTAAACCGATTTTGATAGACCGGCCCTTAATGTTTTTATAAATGTCGGTACAATATTACTTACGTAGACATTCTATTATAATAATTTATTAATTATTAAAAGAGTTGTTCAAACACGCTCTCTGCTCTGTCCGCTGTCAAACACTAATGACAGAATAAAGCAAACTCTGCTGTGTTGTCACACATATCTGTATCTTACATGAGGACCCTAAAATACAGTAATGCAACAAAATATATTTTAAGCTTTACTTGGACATAAATGGTACTTGACTAAGGTCTAGTTTTAAGCAAGGTGGTGCAAGCGGCCCTCAGATACGTTCCAGGACAGAACAGAAGTACTCATTAATAGTAATGTTTATGGTAGTTATGTAAAAATGTAATTTAAAAAAAAGTATTTTTAATACAAAGGCATAATGATTATGAAATGCGATACTGATTATTCTATAATAGAATAGAAAAAAAAAAAAAACACAAAACTTCAATCCACTATCCTCGTGATTGGATCTAGCAACTGGTTAGGTTAGTGAAAAAAGTAGGCCTTTTACTGTACTCGAGATGACTGAATGATGTTTTTATGATTTTGCAAATCTATTAAAAACAGAGTATCAAATTAAAAAGTAAATACTCTAAAGAAAAAATCTTTTTCAAGAAAATAAGATGGATTAGGTATGAGAAACATTTTTTAGAACTTCCATTATGTAAATTTTCTATTCCTTTACTTCCCTATATAGATATCATAACTTCCATAACTTCTACAATAATCTGCCAACAACAAAAGATTGTAAAGATTTAATCAAGAAACACCCTAAAAGATGATAATTGAGTAATTTAAATTGTTAGTGTTAATAGAGTTAATAGTAATATTTACTGTTTTTGTTAATTTTTTTTTTGTTACTTAAATTATAGAGTTTTTCTATCATAACCAATATTCTCTCTCTTAAGTTTTAATAACAATTTGTAAAAAATTAAATAATTTAAAAATCTACCTTAATTTTCTATTTTTAAAACACTGAACTATGATTTGAGACTACCCCCACGCACTAACAAGCTATTCAAAATATTATATGCATTTTTCTCTCAGACTGTATGAACTATTTTTTGCGTTCTTCAATTTCAATAATAATTTTTAAACGTGAAATACAATTTTATCAAGATTTAAAAGCAACCGCTGTAGATTCATGCCCGTATTCATAAAACGTCATTAAATATATAATGGTTTGTTAAAAATATTACGAAACGTTTAATCGAATTTTTGTATTCATAAACAGTCATTAGCAATAATGTTCATTAAATTATTCATTAAATTTAACGCATTATTTTTGGTCCATTAAAACAAAACGAATTATTAAATTGACACATCTGTTTTATTTGAAAATGTCTAATTATTTGTATTAATTCACAGAATTTGAGGTTATATTGTATAGGTTAACATATTAATAACTAATAAAAAACAAAAGTAACTAAAAAGTTACTAAATAATTTAACTAATGACAATTTATTTATGAATATCATTATATTTTTAATGTTCATTAAATTATAATGATTCGTTTGATAATGAATCGTTACAAAAATGTTTTATGAATACGCGCATCAATGTAATGTCGATGATATATAAGACGCTACACCAATAATAATAATAATAATATAGTGGTAAAGCTAAAGTTTGAGTAATTTAGATCCTAGTACTGTTATAGTAATTGTAAATAAATATAATAAGTATATTAATATTTTTATTTTTATATTTTAGGTTGGAAGTTACTATAACCATTGATGAAACGTATCACTCATGTGTTGTAAATAAGTCGGCTACTTTAAAGTTAGTACCGAGGTCTACTATGCAAATGTTCATATCTTAAATGAATTCATTTAAAACTATATAAAATGAAATAATAACGTCTTAGACAGCTGTTGCAAAAAATAATCAAAAGTAGCTGATGGATTTGAAAAATTAAGTTTCCACTATGTCTAAATTTAATGCACCCATGTTTGCGGGTTTCTTTTATTAAAACTACAAAAAGTATCTATTCTAATAGCATTGATAAGATGCCTATCATAACTTTTTACATAAATAAAATGTGAAAATAAATGGTGTAAATAATAGTAGTGTTTTTAAAGATTCTTCATTTAAATTCAAAAGCCTTGTCATCAATTTGTTATGTATTTTAAAATAAAAAATGGTTGACCTGCATAATTGGCAAGCCTGGTGCAAAAAAAATAATTTTTTTTTAAACACACACACACAAAGGTATCTTCAAATTAATAAAATAATTAATGTTATTTATTTTAATAATTAAATTAGTTTAGTGTTTTTCTGTAAGAAAGAAAATTAATATGGCAGCAGCAAACACATCTGATGCTGTGCATTTTAACTCTTTAGAACTTACTCTGACTAAACATAATAGTTTAATAATACTTAAAAATTATTATAGCTTAAAAGTAATTAATTTTGTGTGGCTTTATTTTTTTAAGCTCTTCGATTGCTATAAATGCAAAATTTATTTTAGATATCAATCAATTAATTTCATCATCATTTTAAAACAAAACAAAAATATATTTATACTTTTGCATATTTTTTTGAATCAATTTTGTCAATTAGGTTTTTATTTACAGTTCTACAATCATTATTGACTTTATTTTTGTGCAAAACCTTTTAATTTCTTGTTTTTTTCCGCGCAAAAGTGTAACATAAAGCAAACTTCATGTCACATAATGCTGTGTTGCCAATTCATAATGTTATTGTTAGTAGCTACTAACTAAATTATACTAAAAATCAACTATGCATAGGACACATTTAGTATTCTGTAAGTAGCGACTAGTTATTAACGTTATAGTAACATACTAAACAAACTACTACGCATAAGGCTTGTTAATGTTTATTACATGTAAAATATATTTAAATAAAATGTAATCTAAAAATAATAAAGATTCAAATTTAATAATATGCATGTACATAGATGTAATATTTCTACATAATAATTCTACACATTTTGATGCCACTTGCAAAAAAGCCAATAAAATATTTTTATTTTTTAATAATCGTATTGTACTGATTAAATTTTATTCTAGTGCGATAAATGTAATTGTTCTTTTAGATATTATTTCATTATATGAGTGGGTCGCAATATTAACAGTGAAACTCCAAAAAGGTTAGGTTTGATATAATACTAGTTTTGTAAAATATATTTTTGCTAATTTTATAAAAGTTATAATGATATATGATTTTTTTCTTATTACTACTAATACAACATTATATTTATAAAAAAAGCATAAACTTAATATCTAAATATAATTGAGTTACACTCATTACAATGATATTTTATCACATTATTTTTCTAAGTCATAAAATAAAAGTTTGGTTACTGAATTATACATATATTATAATTATAACATCTATATCATTATAAAAACAATAATTATTCATAAAGAATCTCATCATCAGAAAACTTTGAACCAGATTGACCAGCACTGGAAGATCGGGTGTGAGTTTCAGTTGGTAAATTCCTATAGTACCCATGGTAAATTGGTCTAATATACGGTAGCAGTCTTTTTTCTTTAGATTATTTACCGTTTTTCTATTAGGGTATAACATATCTTGTTTTAATAATAGCTAGATTTTTAATGTTTCTTCCCTGTACTTTTTTTGACAAATCCACAGAATAAAAATTCTCTTCCGGATTTAAATTTTCCATAAATTAAAATTGAAGCGGTTAATTTTTTTTATAACCAGCCATCTTGTATGTAGCCTGCTAAAATCGTAACCGCATATTGTTTTCTTTCGGTTGGTTATGGAATTTTCTATTCCAGCAGTACTAACTAAAAACTCTGTCCGCTTAATTTCTGTTACTTTGAGGACCAGTATCTTGCGCTTTGAGTTCTTTATAATAGATATCCATAGTTAGGACCATAAATGAGTCCGTGATGTCTGCTTGCATTTTCTATTACTCCAAATTTGGCATCGTTGGGTAAGTAAGAATGGCCAGAAACCAGAATATTATGATCAATTGTGGTAATATTTACTGCTTATTGAACCAACTTTATTAAGGAAGTAATTATTTATATATTTTGATTTTGCCCAGTACATGAATTTGAGATTAAAATGATATGAGTTTGCTGGCGTTTTCCTAAATGAGTTTTATTTTTTTAACAGGATGCAACATCTTGTAAACCGTGCCCACCTTCAGTTTCATTCCAAACATACACATACCCTCGTTCATCGTTAAAGCAATGTATTCCAAAGTTGTACAAATAAAGATTTCTTTGTTAACTTTGGATAAGGAAAGGCTTTTTGTAAATCGAAAGTCAATATGTATGCATCATTAACTTTTTTGGAATCAGCATTTAATATATCTCTAGCCATCATTGCTTTTTGCAGATGATATTAAACACTTTATAATAAAATTTAATCTTTTTTGGTTCAACCTTTTCTGTTTTACACTTTTCCTTATACAACTCATACGTTTTTCAAGTTGTGAGATCAGAGTGCAAATATTCCTTATTGGGATTTTGTTGTCAAGAATAATGGCTTTGGTAAGCCAGGAAAGATTGGATGAGTTCAATAATATCAGAGTCTCTCTGCAATCAACTACATTTTTTTGAGAAATGCATCTGTACAGTCTCAATTCACTTATTTTGAATGTGCCAAGAAAGTACCGCTTGAAGTCGCATTCTGTTTTATCGTCTGTTTTCAAAAAATATTTGAAAGAAGTCTCTTTTTCTAAAAATGATCTATCTGTTGGCCGCTTTCGGGAAACAGCGTATCGTTGGACAAGACCATAAAGAATTTTGATTAAAATATTTGCTTAATTTCCAGAATGACTCAAAAAGACATTTTCTTTCCAAATTGGTAAATAAACTTATATATTTCTTAGCACACTTACAGTCTGTATTTAAAAAAAAAATTGACATTTATAGTAGCTCCCTTTCTGTTAGTGTATTGTTGGCCAGTATTGCGTATTTTCTTCATGCCGCAATTTTTTTCTTTTTTTAAATGGATTGGACTCCTATTCAGGTGTATGTGTATTAGATTAATCCTTATCATCCTCATCAGATGATGTGTTTTTATCTAAAACAGTAAAAGTAAGAAGTCTTGAATAATGACTTGATTACACTTTATAAATTGCAATTATTATTATTCAATTTAATAATGGCTGGGAGGGAATTAAGTGAAAAATATTTTGCAACTATAGAGATGAGTGCGAAATTATTTTACTAATACGATAGTATAAAGTTTATTGCGCTATTTTCCTTGTTTATTGAGTAATTAATAATTTTTTGACAAATTTGATCTATTTTGTCAAAAAATTACACATATTAATTAATAACGTAATAAATAAGTAAAATACTGCAATAAACTTTATACTATTTTATTATTCATTATTTTTACTAAGCATAATTTTGCACTTGTGGTCCAAATTTGAATAAATATCGTCCAACCGTTTCATTTCTACAGTATCAAAACGTTTTTTCACTGATTCCCTTAAATACAATTTTAAAATTTGAGGTTATAATTTAAATAAACAATAAATCTAGTTATTTACCTGAACTTACACAGTACTCCAATACGAAATCACTAAAGTCTGGTTGTTCCATCTCAATTCACAACAAATTGTAATTAAAAACTCACTTTTTAGTTGCGTGATTTAAACAGCGCTAACTATATACAGAATAAAATAAATCTTTCCATGTAAAAGTAAAGTAACTTCTGAGATACACCGTTATTATTCTGATTTTAGACATACTTTGCTATTACACTAAACTCTTTGCAGTTAAGTTAACTGTTAAAGTAGAGTGGTTCCATCTATATTTAAAATACTAAAGCTGAGAGTTAGACCTTTTATTCTTCTGAAAACATAGGTTGTAGGAGTACTATTGATAGAGTTCTAGTAAAATTTTAAATTTTGGAGATAAACCATTGTTATTGTAAACCACACATTAGTAAGTGAGTTCAAAGTTAGTACTTCTTTTTATTAAAGTTGTTTGCAAATGATCTATCTAAAGTAGTAGTATCTCAAAATTTTCACATCATGGAAATGCTCAAACTTATATGTGATATGTGTTTTAAATAATGCAATTTTTTAGCAATATGACTACAATAGAATACATTTTACATATATGCATTTTCCTGTCATTTTGAGTTAATTTTGTTAATATAGCTTAACAATGTCTTTAGCAAATGTATATTTGTATAGCCATTTATTGTTTGATAACAGTGGTTGTGGATACTTTTCTTGTTTAAAAAAAACTATTATTACATTTTTTTAGTTCAAAAAATCTTATTAAGACTTTTCGATTGCTGAGATATCAAACTGCTGTATGGTAGAGCAAGTCAAAATATTCAGCTTTAATCTCTAATAAAAAATTACAAAACTGGCGATAGTTAAGACCACGACAACGAATCAAGTTAACCACTGACACAACTGGTTCAAACTTGCTGCTGATATATACACATGAATAAGAGGTTTTGCTTTTTCACAAACCTTAAAAATTTGTCTAACTAATCCTTCTCCCGTTCCACCTATATTTTTGCCATCATCAGTTGTGTCACACATTTGAACGGATTTTATTGTTCTCTGATAATGTTTTCTTGATTTCCTTAAAGATATCTTTGCTTGTAGTTCATGCAAAATGTTTATAAAAACTAAATATTCAATTACTTCAAATTCAGTTTTGACCACTCAAATAAACAACAAAATTAATCAGTATCAGTAATGTTTGTCGGCTCATCAAGAGCCAGTCAACAAGAACAATTTGAAGTTTTTTGCCTTAACTTTTAATTGGGTTTTAGTTTGCCCCCGATGTCTTTCCTCAACTCTTCTAACAGTTGTTCTTCCTAAAAAACTGTCAAATTTAATCAATTTTATCTTCTCTAGTGACATTTTTTAGGCTGTTAAATGAAAACATGATTTAATTAATTCACTAAATTCTGTAAATAATTTTTTTTTGCTAATAAATGAGCTATTCGTAAGCTGACTTTAGCTACTGTTTTATTATCATGTTTTATGTTTACAAAGAAATAGCGTTGTGGTGATAAAATTAGTTTTAAACTTTTCTTTTAGCAATAGTTTATTTTATTTGTTAAACAAACATATGACAATCACATTGTTGCAAGTTACGCCCAAGCTCAAAATTTAATTATTATTTTACTTTAATCGGTTTTGTAGTTTTTTGTAGTTTTTGCCAAATATCACTGATAATGATCAATAATATTTAAAATATATTAAAGGCCGTGATATCCACCTCCTAATAAAGTACCTAATAAACTATTAGCTACATAACCTAACTTTTAATTTAATTAAATTTCAATTATTTTTTTTAACACTTCTGAGCAGCTAGTACATTATATGCTTAATGTTTTTATTTGTTATAAATGTATATGTTAAGCATATATTTAATTGGCTGTCTATAGGTTTTAATAAAATAAATTAAATAAAAAGTTAGGTTATTTTGGTAATAGTTTATTAGGTACATTATTAGGAAGTGGATATCACGGCCCTTAATGCATTACAAAAAAAAATCATTAACATTTCCTACATAATAATCTGTAGCTTTAAAATTAATTTTTTTTTTTATTATAAAATTTTTATTCAAAAACAATATAGTAGATGTATAGACATTAGATCCACTTGTTCATTATGCGCAACAAAAAAACTCAATAATTAACATTGTGAAATTTGTATTTGTATTATCATAATATAAATAAGTAAAGACTAATATATAAATTTTTAAATTTATTAAAAAATTACCAGCGGTTTCATCAAAACTTCATTTGACAGAAAAAAAGTTGCGGCTCATCCTTTTGCTAATAAAGAAGCTGCAACTTAATCCTTTTGCCGAGCAAGAAGCTGCAATTTATTCAATACAAAATACATTCTGTCAATTAATATTTAAATAATTTGTTGAATAATTTTATAAATTTTGTATCAGCAATTACGTAGTACGTCCCTACGTCGAGATTTGTAGTAACGGATAAGAAAAATAAAGGAGTTTGGTTGGGTTTGGCCAGGTGCGTCACCAGGTGGCGGATAGGGGAATTGCACATGCGATCCAACATTATTGCATTGTAGCCATTGCCTCGAAAATTATATCATTTTCCTATTTTTTTTTTCTTTTTGAACTGTTGTCCGCTCTTGGACAACTCTTCAGTTTTTCTTGACCCACTTTCTGGTTATTAACGCTATTAGGTATCGAAGGTCCTGGTAACCAAAACAGCTTTAGAATCTTTCTCTTACAGTGGATCTCAACACCTTAAACATGCGCAACTATCCAAATCCAAAAATGAAAAAAAAATGAACTGCTTCATAGAATCTAAAATAATAACGGGAATGATACTGACATGATAAAAGTCCTCAAGTAGAAAAAATCCAAAAAGATAAGGTAAGCAGATTGTGTGACTGTAGTTGTGTGTGCTGTTAGTTGTAATAAAATGGTGATGTTATGTTCCAAATATTTTCGTTTTGATGAACGCTTCAATAGGTATTGGTTTCGTATGCATTTATTTATTGTCTTCTTTCTTTCTTCTTTATTCAGTTTAGTTATTAAAATAAAAAATGATGTATCGACGATTCAAATAAAATTAATCTCATAAATATATTCTATTTCCATGGTAACAAATCTTTTTTTTTTTTTTTATAAAGAGACAAATTGGCTTAATGACCAAATTCTAAAACCAAACACCTATAAGATGGTATTTGATTTCGGTCTTTACAAAACCCAATGGTGTAACCAAAAGCATTGTAGAAGCAATAATTAGGAAATATGCAAAGAGGTTCTTGACCAATAACTAACGTTAAGCAAACAAATTAAAAACCCAGAGAGAAAGGCAACACTCTCGACAAAACAGAGCATAAAAAAATGCCCAAGTTGTCAAAGAAAAGAAAAAGAAGCAGATTTTGATGTTCACGGCTGATATTGCAAAAGAAGTGATGCAGATTACAAAGGTAGAAATTAAAAGAGAATAGCAAAATTAAAAAAAAAAAACAAAAAAGTTGAAAAAAGCAACGCAGTTCAAAAAAATGAAAGCAAAATACAAATAGCATAAATATTACCGAAAGATCTAAGTCAGAGAAACAAACCAGAAAAAAATGGCAACAAGGAAAAAATAAAACATTTAAAAAAATTATGTACTAAAATTTGAATAGGCTAAAGCAACAAACGGTAAACATTAATTACAAAGAAGTATTAAAGAAAGCAGAATTACACAAGCAAAAAGATGTCGTATCGCAAACAATTAAAACTATTTCCCATAAATAGGCTGCTAAGCAAATAGAACGGGCAATAGACGGTAAGTTGAGTAAAAACCAAAGATCATATACAGCAAAAAGGTTAATAAAAAAATTAGATTGGTGCAAAAAAAAATTTAAAAATATGGGAATTTATCAATTAAAAAGCTGCTGAGTCAGTACCAGGCGACCTGTATGCTGCGTCACAAAAACGGTCATGTATCCGGAATAGTAGCGACAGAAAAAGAAGTCCAACAGGATCAACTCATTGACAATCTGCGCACATTACCACCTCGGGTCAAAGAAATTGCCAGAAAAAACAGTAAAAGCAAAATAAGATGCGCAATCATCAAAAACGCCTATATGCCGGGACATAAGAGTCTTCTTGAAGACGATTTTAGGAAGAAAAATTTAGAAATTACTTAGAACATGCCATGGTGCAGTGCTTAGCGTACTCGACTGCTAAACCAGTGGTCTTGGGTTTTTTTGGTTAAGAAATATGTGTTGTGATAAGTACGCTCTCTTTCGGATGAAAAGAGAAATTTTTGAAGGTTTTGTGTACTGCCTTAATGTTGTTGCATGCACATTAAAGAACTCAATAACTTAGGTTGTAATTCCTGAATTTGCAAAAAAACTCTCAGGTGTGGTAGTCTTAACCTCTGTGGTGGTACTCCGATGTAGGTATCGCATCGCTTTCGATAGCGAAATGACGTCAGAGAAGTCACTCGATTGCATTGAGTTTTGGTACTACCATCTGCAAAAAACGTATATAGAAATCTTCGCTCAGGAATGATCGGAATTGCGTTTTAGAACGTGTGCGATGCATTGTTATAAAAATGAAGTAGACAAGGATGGTAAATAACAGGACAACTCAATAAGTTTGCGAGCATTTAAACTATTTAAACTTATTCCGAATAAAATTTCTAGCGGCAATATTAACGTTTATTGTATATATTAATATAATGTCAAATTTATATTTTCAGTTCTTATTTCAATATTTAATATTCACAATAAAATAAATTATTTAAGTAATAAATATTTCAACTGTTTTTATTAAAAAAATATACAAATATCATTTTTATTAATTTGTTTTAGACAATTAATGCTGTCTGAGTTATTTTTTCTACAACAACGTGTTACTTACAAGAATTATAAAAATATAATCCGTATTTGCTGTTTATTTATTTTATTTTTTGTTATAATCTTTATTATTCTTTTTGTAGTTTACTTGTCTCTAATTTTGTTTTAGACTTCCAACCAACAACGGTCTGGAATATATTAATTTATTAAATCAATATACATAATATAATTAATTAAGTTAACAGTTATACTATGTTATCATTTATCATGATGAAATAATAAAACAATTTACTGTGTTTTAGCTTGCAATTCTCATTCTTAAGAATACATTATAATTAATTGTTTGTAATAAAAGTTATAATAAAAACAGTAAATTGTTAAATTAATATTTAATTTAAATCTTATTTAAATAGAAAATACAAGTTGTATAATGTAAACATAAACAAAAAAATAATCTTTTGCCATTTTTTTTTTTTTTTTTTTTGGTTTTATTTCCATACCCCCAAACTGTTTAAAGTATCGGTTAAATCGTTCTACATCGCACTATAATTTTGCCGTCTTTGAATTGTTGTAAACTTCATCGTAACAAGCTGTGGATTCCAATTAAATCAAAAACTAATAAAATAACACATGTTGATGGTCTTTGTTAAAGCTTATTTTACTCATTTTAGTTTTATTTTGAATAGTCAGTACGTACGTATGCGATAGCTTTACTGGTATCGTTTTCGTTTCGATGCGATTCCTAACAAATTTAAAAAGAAGAGAAAGGGCATGTCGATTTACATTGTAGTACCGACATTCTATTCATACGACTATCGAATCGAATACTACGTCACGATGACGTCAGGCGATTCGATTCGATAGCGAAACGACGCACAGGAGTTCCACCACTGGCGTTAGTGAATTAGCCATGGCAGCAGAAATAGACCATCGTTAAATAAATGAATTAAAAAAACAGGAAACCGGACACAAATCAAACAAAAACGATAAAATGACAAACAAAAACCAGCCGCTCAGCTAGCGTCAAGTTTATTAAGCAAAGGAAAAAAAAAGAAAAGTAAAATACATCATTTTTAAACTTAAAGAAAGTGTAACGTACGCTTCGGTAATTAGGTAAAAAATTAAGTTAAAATAGAAGACGCAGTGTTTGGCTTAGAATAAAAAAATAAAGAGAGGAATGTACGGACATTTATTGCCTCGGTAATGAGACTCCAATTTTCTTTTTCAATTTTCTCTTTAATCTCTCATCCACTCTGGTTACCAACGCTTTTAGGTATTGAAAACCTGGTAAACATTAAAATGTTTTTCTCACAATAGAATTTATTACTATAAACAGCATCAGCTATAAAAGTGCGCAACTGATCAGAAAATGAAATTACGTCTGCCATTAACGCTTAAAATGAAAAAATGTTGAACAGTTTAGAATATTAAATAATACCCTGGAGGTAAATTCTTCCCCGTCTGTAGAAACGGGCTGTCCCATGGAATCTGAATCTGGGTGGAGTAAACTAAACGATACTAGCAACAAAAATGGACATCGCAAACAGACGACATTAAAATTATAGATAGCAATTCAATCGTAAAGAGTAAAAACAAAACAAAGAGTTAGAAGACTGGCGTACCCGGAACAGAGAACCTTACCGAAGCAGAATTAGAATCACCTATGAGAATACCGGTAGATTTATTTAGTTGTTTGATTATTTTACCGTTGGTAATTTTTTTTTGTCCATGAGACAATATTTTTCTGTAAGCCCACCCACATTTTAAAGACTTTGTGTCGTTTTTCTTTATTGTCCAAATACTGTTTAATTTGTGATTTTACATCTCTTTAACTGTCAGCGTTGGTTGTTATTATGCTACCAAGATATTTGAAATAATTCACTTGCTACAAGAATGAGTCTGTCCTTAATTGATATGTTAGCTGCAATATGTTTGCTAATTATTATTACTTTGGTTTTTTTTTATATCTGCGTTCAAAATTTTTTATAATAAAGTAAATAGAATACACTGTTGTATGCGAAATTTCACCCTAAATCAAAATATGTAAAAATATACATTTAAAATAACAATGATAGATATCGTTACTCGAAACAGGTAAAATATATTGACAAACTGAGAACATCAAAAGATAGCTTATTTTTTGCCATTTAAGAATATATACATATATAGTTTGTTGGGTCTAAAATTTTAAATAAGAAAATTATAGCTTCCGGCGTTTTTTACAGCCTGTATATATATTTTTTTTTTTTCAAATTAACTAGGTGATTTTTTACATTATATACATAATTTTTGCCCAAATTCAAAATTCCCGCATTTTCATTGAAATGAAAAAAAATATTGACGGCCGGTTAACAGTTATCTTATTCGTTAGTAATCCCAATCCACAGTTTGGTACCAAGTGAGTCAGTTTCAATTTAAGTTTTGTTTGTTTATTAATAAATAATGTTAGAAGACGAGTCACCAGATTTAAATCATGTGAATAATGTTGAGGTTAATACCGATAACTAGAGTTGGGATTTAATGCATTTGCATATTCTATAATACTTATATATGCCAATTAAATAATTTTGTATCTACACGAATTAGAAGAAAACAAGTGTTAAAAACCAATATATTTTTTGCATATTTTGCATATTTTTGAGTTTTTGTGCATATTTTAATAATAGCTGAATATCGGTGCATATTTGGTGCGTATTTAGTGCATATTTGCATATTTGGAGAGTATTTGCATATTTCGTGCTTATTTGAATAATTATAAGTAAAATTACGTTTTGTAAAATAATATTGGTTTAAAAAAAATTAAGGTTTTGAACAATTGCAAAAAATCAATGTTTGCATATTTTTATATTTTGTGCATATTTTTACAAAATTTAGCATAATTAGTGCATATTTTGGAAAAATTGTGTGCATATTTAGTGCATATTTTAGCAAAATTGCGTGCATATAGCGCATATTTAACTTTTTAAGTACATATAATTCCCAGCTTTACCGAAAACTATAAATATATAAAAACACATTTTTGAAGAAGTTTATCGAGATGTATGAAACACTACCGGAGCTATGGAACTCATCTTGCGACAGTTATATGGACAAATCGAAGCGTATCGCATCATTACATAAACTGCTGTTCATATACAAAACAATTAATGATGAAGCTACTCTTGGTGACTTTTGCAAAAAACTTGAAAAAATCTTGTCAAGCAAACGGTCAAGCGTCAGCGCTGAAATACATGTTTTTATATTTGTATCTTGTTGCTGCAAGAAAAGCTGACAATGATAACAACTTCTTGTACAGATCGTTACTTTTACGAGAATAATTCATGTAGTCGTTTGCATCTGTCATAAAAATTTCTTTTATGTGAGAGTATTTCTCACGCTTCTTTATTCAATCTTTCATCCATCACTTGCGCACTACCCTGCGTTTTGTACTAAAAGCGTGAATTATTGCAATGCACGCTTTTTTTTCAATTATCCATACTAAAATACGTCTGTACCCCGCAAGTTTCTTATGATACTGAGGATATACTGGTGGTGTGGAATGATAGTGTAAGATGGACAAAATACTGATTTAATATTGATTATTTTGTGATACTGTCTGTATTTTGGAATATCAGTATTATTGATCGTGTAAGGTGCCTTATAAGTAGAGGCTAGCAGTACCGTGTCACTGTGTAACAAAGGTTTATTTAGAGTTTCACTATTTCGTGGACTTACAGCAAAAAGTTGGTAACTAACAAAAACAAAGTTCTGAGATAAATGAATTTTAAGTTTCATAACCTAATATCAAATCGAGATACTTTCTGATTTTAACGTTTGTCTGTCTGTCAGTCACATTGAGGCCTTGAGAATAGATTGTTAACAAGTTTGTCTTAAAAAAAAAACAAAACCAAAAATATCAATAAAACAAAAAAAATGATGTTTCACTTACCAACTTTTTCCTGTCAAAAAATTGTTCGTATCATTAGTTTTATGGAGAGAAACCAGTAAGACATTATTATTGATAAATATGAATTTTTCGAAATATTAATTAATACTTTTGGTATTAAGTACCTACCTATTTAACAAAAAAAAAGTAGAAAATTGTAGTGTAGGTATATTAGAAAAGTACAAAAATTGAGTTCAGGATTGGGAGCGTAAGTCTTCGCTTTATTGCTCATTGGCAGGCTCCTATACCAAGGGTGCAACTCTTCTGGTATAACCCCAGATCGGCACAAGCGCATAAGATCTTCTTTTTTCGCTTTAGAAATAGGTAGCTGGCGTTTGTACAAAGATTGGAGTTCGGTCACTACGACGGGTCTTCCTTGTTCACGAATATAAATTTTAATATAGGGCCCAATGTGATTATACCTATACATTAGCACACCTGGAGTTTGTTTTTCAAAGCGAAGTGATTTTATCCGCAACCATGACACTGTATCACCATGCTCATCTTTGTTTCGGTTTTTGATTAAAAGTTGAGACAGTTGTTTAAGGTCAACCATATCTTTATAGTTAAGCTCCTTCACAATGTAAGGCGCCGCATTTTTTCTCTTTCTGTTTGATCTGGCTAATCTAAAGATGTTTAGCCAATCAATCATCGAATAAACGGGAACATTTTTTTTCTGACTTTCGATTGCGCTGTGTACTGAATCGGCTTCCATATAGGAATGGCCGGATTCTAAAAATTTGAGTTCTATTACATTAATATGGGTATTTTGGACTACGTGAAGAAACAAGGCGGCAATATGTTGATTGCGGTTCTGGCCGCCGCAAGTATCGGAGAACAAGGATATTTCAGTGATTGTATTAGGTATTTGATTAATCCAATAATAAAGGGCACTTCCTACCTCACAACTTCCGCGTTTTCCATTTAACTCGGTCCATGAAATGCAGTACGCATTGTTTGGAATCCTCGATTCGTATATTGCTAAATTGTACACGCAGATCTTCCTAGAATAGTACATCTGTGATGTATCGTCACTAGGGATCTGCAGAACGCTCTGTAAGTCAAATGTAGCTGATAAGAAAGTGTTGTCAGTTTCAGATCTAATTTTGTCTTCAGATTTAGCACTTTGTGCTTCCGTATTTCGCGTTCTGTGCATGTCGTATTCATCATTCATTTCTGCATTTCTTTTAAAATTATTGCACTTGACGCACTGGTCTTTTTTGGGTTGATAAAAAGACAGATTGTATTCAGTAGAAAAAAATCTTCTATACGTTATTAATGACACAGATTCAACATCATTGTTCTTACATTCCAATACATACATGTCATGCATTTTTGAAATGGACAATTTTGTGTCTAAATACAGTTTTCGTGAGGATTTCCTGCAGTAGTGCGACTCCATTACGGGAAATTGTTCAATATGCTGCTTGACCCTTGCTATTGCATCATCTTTACTTTTATTTGCTGATGCACACTTTCCTCTTTGATCGTCCAGGGAAAATATCCCTCTTGCATTTACATGTTTAAAGGCATGTATTATTGGACCATCACTTATGCAAAGAATCTTTGTGAAAAAACTTTGGCATACCCTTACACTACTTCCATTATGTTTGAAAAAGTAGTGTCTGGAACTACCTCTACGTTCTCCATTTTCCAATATAACTTTCCTACGCTTTGGCACATTTTGTGAAACATTATTTATAATAAAATCTTTTTTTCTTTCGTATTCTAACTGCCAGTACTCTTTGCAAATTTGAGCCCTATCTGCTTCTGTAAACAGGATTGTGCATTTGAAGCGACAAGAGGTACAATTGACTGGCTTGGCTGCTTTAGCAGGTTGTAACCCTTTCTTAGTTGTGTAGTTCAAACATTGATTGCGGCAACGTTTTATTACTTCTTTTTTTCCATTTGGATGGGTCAGCCCTCCTCCAACGAGATTTTGTTTTTTTAACACCTGAAGAATATTTTAACTTTTGGTGCCATAGTTATAGGTCTATTTAATATTAAAACTTACATGTGTTCTCAACATCCTGGTTTTCTTCATCTGAGTTTTTATCTATATTACTTCTTCCATTTCTATAACAGAATGAGGACTAGAACCAGACGATTCTCCATCTCGTTTCCAAGTTGGATCATTTTCATCGGAGCTCTCAAAATTTTCATCCTTATTATTTTCCTTTATCTCTGTAGAATCTTTAGGTTTATATCCAGAAGTAGATGGTAAAGGTTCGCAATGATTATATGAATCTTTAGGTTTAAATCCAGAAGTAGATGTTGAAGGTTCGCTATGATTATTTAGCTCGCTATAATTTTTAGCCTAAAATTAAATAATTCCTGTTGTTGAAACGTAACTAAAACTATGTGCAGCAGAGCTATTTGACAGCACAATGCATAAAAACTGGGTATACTACAAGTTATACCTAATTTAAAAGAATAAAACATTACTGTAAATAAGTGAGGTTATGTACCTTCAATATGTTTTTTTTCGTTTTTTCACACACAAACTGGGACTCCGACGTTTGCCCTTTTTCAACAAGTTTTTTTATCTGTAGGGTTCGTGAAGAATACGCTCTACCAGCCATTATTGCACATTTATTGCACACAATAAACTTAAAAACACAGCAACAGTTTGTTATGGCACTTACCAACTAATTGCACTGATAAATTCAACCGACCCGGTCATGCATTATTCAGTAAAAAACTGGTAAGTGATATTACAATGTTTTTCCTGTCAATAAAGAAAACTTTATGTACTTACAGCATTTATAGCTTTCTGTATTACCCACACAGACTAAATATAGCGCTTACAAACTTTTTCTAGTCAAAGATAGAGTGCTCTGGATCTTAAATATATCATTAATTCATTTTCGCAAAAAATGTCACTTACCAACTTTTCGCTGTAAGCCCACGATTTATAATAATGCCGGTTTCAGATGGTGTCTTTTTGAACATTCCTTTGAAGTAAACATTAAATTGTAAGGACAATAAGATACAATCTTTTTGGTATAAATCCGACACACGTCTTGGCAGTTGTTATCTTTTTTGGTAGAGCAATAAATGTTAATTTAAACCAATCGTTTGGAATTATTTTAATTTGTTGATTAAGGCCCGATTTCATAGTCAATCTTAATGCTACAAAATAATGTTACATTAGCAACTAATAAAGACATAATTTTAATGTGTCTTGTCTTGATGGGACAAATTACTGACGTTAATGGTGCCGTTAAGTGTAAACATAACTTTTATTGTTCTAATTAGTATTTTTTATTAAAAAAACGTCAAATTTGGCTAAAAATGCTTGAATACAAAATTGTAATTTATGATTTATAATAATATTATTAATTTTCTTCTAATGTGAAGTATTATAAAAATTAATTAATACTACAATAGTTTTTTGCAATTTATAAGATGATCAATATATTAATTAATTATATGGTGTGTTGATTACCAATAAAATTTATTTCCATTTTTAAAATTTCAAACTTCAAACGACAGATTTGATATTTCAAAGTTGGAATCCGCCAGGACACTGCAAAAAACAAAGAAAATAATTTAATCATTTAATCATATTACCAACCTAATCTTTTTTTATCTAACAAAGCATAAACACGTCAAAATAATGTTATAAAATCATTTTTTTTTATAAACGAGCTTTTTAAATCTCCCAAATTCCATATTTTTGAGCAATATTTCCAAAAAAGTTCACATTATGTAATAATTCCTAAAACGCTTTCTTTAGCAATTGTGAAATTAACAAAAAAAAAACTTTTTGACATGTAAACTATGTAATACTTAAAAATTTACAGTTTTTAAACATCTAATACAATTATTGAACATCCTGTCCAATGGTTATAGTATATGCTTATAGTATATGCTTATAGTATATGCTTATAGTATATGCTTATAGTAAACATAATGTAGCATATAAAAAACAATAAGCAGAACACGGCGTATTACAATTGTACAAAATTTATTAGGTATTAAAGTTAGCGTACTCAACTGTTATGCGTTCCGTATTTTAGGCATGAAAAAATATGTTGTAATAAATGATTACACATATTTTTGGACAAGATAAACTTTGGCATGTTTCGCGTACAATTTTGATATTTAAGAAACCCAATAGTTTAAGTTAGAATTTGTAAAAATAAGATTTTTAATTTTTTCATATTTATTTGTATGTATTTGTAATTTTAAGTCAAATACAACATGTAAAAAAATGATTAAAAATCTGATTGTACTAACGATAGTTTTTTTACAAACACTTATTCAATTACCACAAGACAAAACAGAAACAATCTACAACATATCAAAACACTCATCTACAATGGCACAAATAAAAGTTTAATTAAACAAACAGTGTAAAGTAAAGTGTAAAGCATCAAGAGACAAATTACAGCTGATTTTAATTTTATGAAAATCGAAACAAATGTCATTAGCTTAACAAACTTTTGCAGAATTTCTAACACCAACAAATAATTTAGATAATACCAATGAAACTAGAATGTTTTCTTACCAAATTAAGCAATCTCGTAGTTTTAATTATCCTGAAACGCTAATAGACTTAGTTTAGATTGTTAACTATTGACAACAAAAAATGCAGTTATCCGGTTGAGCAACAACAAATATTTGCACAGAAAATGTAGGCATTAAAACAAGAACGACTTATAACCAAAAATAGCAAATTACTTTTATTAAATACATTTGTCGATTTAATACGTGATGGAGGTAGACTTTAAAAATTTAATCATTCTTTTGATAAACGATATCAAATTTTACTTCCAAACAATCACTCTGTTAATCTAGCAGACACACGAACATAATAGTCAAACAATGCCCACGCATCAAGTTTGCAAACTTCTTAAATCATGTTATAAATGCTTTCGAATCAAACCACCTTCAGCGGAATACATAATGGAAAATTTGTCACAAAATCAAGTTGATGCATCAACCATTCTCTCATCTGGAAATTGACTGCTGCGGATCATTTTATATAAAACAGAAAAGGAATTGCAATGGAACACAAATAAAAGCTTATGTTGCTGTATTTGTGTGATTAACCATAAATGCACTACTTTTTAAATTAGTAGTAGTTTTCTTGCAGCTTTAAAACGTTTTGCATCAAGACGTGACAAACCCCAAGTAATACAGCCGAACAACGGCTTTATTGGTGCTTCAAAGATTTGGCTAACACATTAAATAACACAATCAGATAATGCAATCAAATAAAATGTGAATTCATTCAAATGTTCACACTTTAGTGGACAAAAGGAATCTACAGATAAACTATTTGAACATCATATGAAATCCAAGATATGCCAAGAAAAAATTGTTTATCTTTAAAGAGTTAAGAGCCTTCTCCAGTTAGTAGGGTTGCCTACATTTAAATAAAATAATTTGCCCGGTTTGCTGATTTTATTATAACATTAAATTTAAAAAAGTATATAAATAATAATGCTTAAAAAATAATAAACTTTCAACGTATAGTTTTAAAATTTTGATTTTCCGATTCTATTAAAATAATATTTAAAATTAAAAAAAATAAGAAATTGTGATACTATAATTCAATCTTAAATTAAATTCTTTATCTATTGTTTTATATTCATCAAAGCTTTTTAGTAAATATTAATTAACGTAGTTATATGGGTTTACAATTAGTTTATTTAGAGTGTAATAAAGTGGCGCCCCCATCAAATTATACGTCAAGTTAAACATTAAATTGGCTTGGTTATGTTTGGCTTTGGTGGGGAGTCAGGGGGTAAAAAAAACCCCCTGCACACTCTCAAATCCATCTGACAAAATCAAGTGGTGTCGAGCGCAGTCAAAATATAAATAATTCAAATTGAACTATTCTCAATTCTTGTCCATTGTCATCATTGTCAACAGATCCTCATTATTTATTAGTACTAATGCTAATTTTCTTATTGGTAGTTCTTTAAACAATGCATGACTCCCCCAAATAGACCGACACATTGGATCATATTCAAAAGGTGCAACAAAACTTTTGTACACGGTGGCATAAAAAGTATCACAGTAAATAATTGTCCTATTAAAAAATGACAACCTAGTGCCAATGCTAGAAACTTTCTAGAGTTAACAAAATTTATTCTGAGTCAGACGGATTTGTACGTGATGTCACTGTAGAAACATCTAACGGAGTAATCAAGTAAAACATAAAGAAATTACTACTATCAATCACACATGCTAGATGATCAAGAATCAAGAACAGTTTTTATTTTATCATATTTATTTGTTCAATGCTTTTTTTATTAACTCTATGAAATTCTTTTATATTTGTTATTATATTTATATTATTTCATATATTTTTTTTTAATTATTTATTAATTAATATATTATTTTATACAACATGTTTCGTTATTTTTAATAACATTTTCAAGTAAGTATATAATATATTAAATTTTTTTTGATTGATTTATAAATAAATTACATTTTTGTTTCTCCCGCATTACCTAATATTCGGTTTTTTTAAGTCCTTTGAAGTTTGATACATATAATTTAGAGGTTATATTTGTTTATAAAAAGATACCAACATTCTACTAATTATTTTGAATTTTGAAATACTATATTTTTTATTTTATTAAAATATCCATTAAAGGTGAATCGTATAGCATTAATTGTTCATTTATAACTTCATAATTTTGATTTTTAATATGTTTTTTTAATTTCTAAGTCTTCCAAAAATATAAGGTTTGTATCCGAAATGTGTAAAATTACAAGTGTGTTGCACTGTAAATTTGGTTTATGTTTATTTAATAATATGTTTTGCAAAATTTAATTTATCAAATTATTTGTTTTTAAAATCGCGAATGTGTTCATTATACCTAATATTAAATAGTATATTAAAGAACGTGTTTCATAAGTCAAGTTTTGGTGCACGAGTCCAAATTTAGAACGCGAGTCGCGTAGCGACGAGCGTTCTAAAGGACGAGTGCTACAAATGACTTATGAAACAAGTTTTTTATACTATTTTTTCTATTTTGCTAGTGTTGTAGTCTATTTTAGTTAAAAATATAGAAATTTCAAAATCTAGGAAATTTTATTGTAGTTGGCAGAACTAATTGTGACATTGACAGATTGTTTTGAAATTTGATTTTGTGTCTTTCAATTCATCAGTGTAAGATGAGTAACGAAGAAGTCTCTTGTACACCACCAGAAATAAGAGCAATTGCAGAAGAAGCGGTTGGTAACTTACTGCCTACTAAATCTGGCGAACAGTACGAAAAACAGTACACAAAATTTCTACAATGGCGCAGTGAAAATGACATAAATGGAATATCGGAGAACGTTTTACTTGCGTATTTTCAAGTATTGAAGCAAAAATATAAATCGTCAACTTTAGGGACAACGTACTCTATGTTGAGAACGTGTCTAAACATACACAACAACGAGGACATATCAAAGTACAACAAATTGCAAGCATTTTTGAAACGTTCATCTAAAGGCTATGTGGCAAAAAAGTCTAAAATATTGGAAGAAGACGAAATTAATAAATTTATCCAAGAAGCAGATGATAAAATGTATTTAGCAATGAAAATAATTTTGATAATTGGATTTAACGGAGCGTGCAGAAGGGAAGAGCTGACAAATTTGACAATCGATGACATCGAATATAAAGGTGATTCCATATTTGTGTCGATAAATAAAACAAAAAATAATATACCACGAAAATTTGCTATCACTAATAAACAATGGATTACTTTGATCAAAAAATACATTAAGTTAAGACCAAGTAATGTGACTCATAAGCGATTTTTTTAACATATAGAAACGGTTACTGCATTAATAGTCCAATAGGTATTAATATTATGGGAAAAGTACCTAAAAGTATTGCAGCTTTTCTAAAGTTGCTAAATTCTGAACTATATACTGGGCATTGCTTTAGGCGATCTAGTGCCACTCATTTGGCAAATCGTGGTGGTGATTTGCTAACTATCAAACGTCATGGCGGGTGGAGGTCGTCGGCAGTTGCCGAGGGCTATGTGGAAGCTTCTGAAAAGCATAAAATTGAAGTATCTCAATTGCTCGCATCACAGCCAAATAAAAGCACTATCAACGAGGATAACGACAGATCGGAAATAGATATAAATTTACCGTCATGTTCTAGCGCACCACATCCACATGTACAATTTACGTCCAACTCTGACAAAAACATAACTATTAATGATGCGACTAGTTTTCAACAAAAAATTGTAACTACACAAAATTTACCTGGTGTTACAATAAACCCACAAGATACATCAAAAGTTACAGTGAACATATTTACAAATTGTACTCTTCACGGACATAATTTAAATGACAATTAACGAACTTTTTCATTTGCCAATTTTGTTAAAATGTGTTATAATATAATATAAAAAAAAGTTTTCATTTATTAGTAGCTACAAGCACATAATTTATTAATAAAAACGTTTGTTTTGATATTATACATTATTTTCTTACAACTGACTGACAGATGACAGATCATGGTTACCACCATTGAAAAACTAAATTGCACTAGGCTATTAAAGCACTCTTTTATGGTATAAAAGCACTCATTTGGGTGCTTTTATAGACTTGTAAGAGACGCAAAATAGAAAAACTTCTTTTTGTTTGCCCAATATATACTCCATTGCAGTCATTACACTTTAATTTATATATACCACTTTTATTCCAAATATCTGTTTTTTCTTTTGCATTTAGTAATTTAGATTTTAAAGAATTTTGTGTTTTGAAAGCTACCATAATATTAAACTTTTTCTTTAAATATTTAGATAATTTTTCTGAAATTTGGCCAAAATATGTTATAGCTTTCCTGCTTGAATTGTTGTTTGTTCGTGAAGAAACTTGTAAATTGAAATAGCATTAAAGCGTGAATCAAATTATGAAAAATCAGATGTAGCAAAACTAATAAGTAAATTCAAAATTAAAAAAGTCAAATCTATAAAAGAAATGGAAACAATTTTATCAATAAAAAACAAAATTCAAGTAAACAATCTTATCTGCACAAAAGCAGATAAAAACAACTCATTAGTAATTATACTTAATAATACATATGAAGAAAAAATTAATGATTTTATTATAAATGAAAAATTAGATATATTAAAGTCAAACCCAAAAGAAAAATTTCAGTTAAAAGTTAGACAAACTATAAATGCATCAAAATTTATTTTAACAAATATTCAAATAAAAGAATTAATTATAAAAAATCCACAACATCCAAAATTATATGGTCTAATTAAAATGCATAAAGATGGGTTTCCTATCAGACCAGTAGTTTCTTACATAGCCTGTCCAAATTATAAGTTATCTAAATTCTTAAATAATTTAATAAAATCATATAATTATAAATCAAAATTTCCATTAAAAATACAATAGAATTAATTAACAAAATTAAAAGTGAAAAAACTGAAAATAACTGCAAACTAATAAGTTTAGATGTATGCGACATGTTCTCCAAAATTCCAAAAGATGGATGTAAAAAATTTTTAGATGAAAATGAACTACATATGTCCAATTAAAATACAAGAAATTATAAATTTATTTGAAATATGCACAAAACAAAATTATTTTATATATAAAAACAAATTTTATATGCAAAATTATGGTTTACCTATGGGTAGCCCAATATCTCCTCTATTAGCAAATATATTTATGGAAAACATTTAAAATACTATTTTAAATTCAAAATTTAAAATTTATATAAAATTTTGGTATTGTAGACGACATTCTTGTTTATTTTAAAGGAAACGATTTAGATTTAGAAAATTTACTAAAATATGTTAACAGTATACATACTACAATAAAATTTAAATTAGAAACAGAACAAAATAAAATTATAATTTTTTTAGATTTATCAATTTATAATAATAACTTAAATTTTAGTTATAAAATATTTAGAAAACCAACTTATTCAGACATAATAATTCCCAAAAATTCATATCATCCAAATTGCCATAAATTATCAGCATTTAACTGTTTAGTACATAGGGCTTTATCAATACCTCTATCAAATAATGATTTAGAAGAAGAAATCAAAATTATTAAGCAAATTGCTTTAAATAATGAATATAACAAAATTACAGTTGAAAAAATTATAAAAAAGAAACAATTAAACAATTGTTTTAAACAAATTTTTCCTTTTAATAATAAAAAAGACAATAAAAAATTCTGTTCTATAACATATTTTGGTCAAATTTCAGAAAAATTATCTAAATATTTAAACAAAAAAATTAATATTATGAGTAGCTTTCAAAACACAAAATTCTTTAAAATCTAAATTACTAAATGCAAAAGAAAAAACAGATATTTGGAATAAAAGTGGTATATATAAATTAAAGTGTAATTAATGACTGCAATGGAGTATATATTGGGCAAACAAAAAGAAGTTTTAATATTAGGTATAATGAACACATTCGCGATTTTAAAAACAAATATTTAGATAAATTAAATTTTGCAAAACATCTATTATTAAATAAACATACACCAACAAAATTCACAGTACAACACACTTGTAATTTTACACATTTCGGATACAAACCTTATATTTTTGGAAGACTTAGAAATTAAAATACATTAAAAATCAAAATTATGAAGTTATAAATGAACAATTAATGCTATACGATTCACCTTTAATGGATATTTTAATAAAATAAAAAATATATAAAACTTCAAAATTCAAAATAATTATTAGAATGTTGGTATCTTTTTATAAACAAATATAACCTCTAAATTATATGTATCAAACTTCAAAGGACTTAAAAAAAACGGATATTAGGGAATGCGGGAGAAACAAAAATTTAATTTATTTATAAATCAATCAAAAAAATTTTAATATTTTATATACTTACTTGAAAATGTTATTAAAAATAACGAAACATGTTGTATAAAATAATATATAAATTAATAAATAATTAAAAAAAATATATGAAATAATATGAATATAATAACAAATATTTATTTGTATTTATTTGTAACTGTTCATTTTATGTTGTATTTTGTATTAAAAATTCAAGCATTCTTAAGTCAAATAAAATCCCATAAAAAAACGATTAAAAATCTGATCATACAAAACGGCGGTTAGTCTTAACATCTAAGGTCAATAATTTGTAGTACAAATAGACCAAAACGTTAAAGAAATCAATTAAAAAATAATATAACTAAGTTTTTTTAATAATCACTAGTGATAGACTATCTATATTTTATACTTAAAATTAAACTACAAATAATAATTTGCAAAAAATCATTACATTAGAAATGTATTTTGCAGTTGATTAAAGACTAAAACATATTATTAAAAAAAAATGTAAAATACTTTGCTGATATAATATAAATATGTTTATGAAATAAAATAAGTTTATCAGATGTAAATACATAAGTGAAAGAACGGTTTTCTTTAATTGTGTGTTTAAACTTCTTTCTTGAATAATTCCGTTATCTTAAAATTAAAATTCATATGTAATTTAAATATCAAATCTAATAATTTTAATTATTATTTTATAAAATGTCATGTAATATTTCTTTATAATTAAATGGCTGTAATATATATTATGACGTTTTTTCTATTTAATAAAAGAACAAAAATATATAAAAAAGTTCGGATAAAAAGGGTTATATATTATGCTTTGTCCAAACACAAATTTACTAGAGTCACGAGACACATTTCTATGGGTTCAAGTAGACACTCTCGACCAAAACTAATTCGCGTGTTAAATTAATGTCAGTTGTTCATGTTTACATGATATTCGGGTGTTGTCTTCTAAAGGGTATTAACATATGTAGAGTCTTATAAATGCAAGTCTGTGACATCAAAAGCTTATGCAACACAATGAATGCAATTATTCCGAGGCATCGGAGAAGATATTATGTGCCTTTTCCAGTCTTTGTGTATGAATAGAGTAGATGAATCTAAGTTCAGTGACAGAGCTTTACTATTATTACGAAGATGCATTAAAAAGCATGATATTATCATCATTAAAGGCGTATAGTAAGTAATATGAGTAATTTGACACTTAATAACATACTGTCAAGATAATTTTGTTTGATAAATAAAGTAGTGTAAATTTGCGGATTGATTTAGAAACACCAGATTTTTTTTGTCGAAATTAATACAGAATTATATAGTGACAATTTCAAGTATTGGCTTAAAATACCCCTAGGCAACATCAAATAAATGTATAAACGTCTTTTTGATTAATTTTATATTTAACAAAAATTGAAATACATTTTTAAAAGTTTTATTTTAACTGTTAGTATTAATCTTTTTATATTATTTTAAATCAATTTAATTTTTTTAGTTTTATATTTACCACTACTGAAGAAAATTTTATTCAAAATTGAAATATATGGTTACTTAATATATTTTGTATTATTAAAAAAAAAAACTTGACTGATAAAAACCAATTAAAAGATAAAATTATAATAACAGTCAAAGAAAAAAGTACATAAAATTATTAAATAAAAATACATAATAATTGGATTAAAAATATATATATATATATATATATATATATCTAATTATCATTGAGTTAACTTCAATTCATTCTAAATTACTTCATACACAATTAAAAAGATGGCGCTCAAATGGCGATAGCAATAGCCTCAAAATACCGTCAAGTCGATCTTGCAATTAGAATACGTCATTAAAAGCGACTCGATACGTTGTGTCGCATACGATGGTCGGATTTAACAATTTGATCTATCATGATGACTACACTAAACAAAAGATAGCATATTTAACAACAATTAATTTATCTCCTACCAATACTGCTGTGGTACAAGAAACGATGAAACAGTGCTTGAAAATTGCAGAAGATTGTAAGGAGAAATACATGCAAATTACTTATGATCTTGCTATTGCAAAAGTCGCGCTTCAAATACAGTCAACCAAAAATCCTAGATTTAATAACATTTTTATTCATTCATTCATTCCATGTCCATTGGAAAATGATTAATAATTTCAAACTGTCCAATATAATAATTAAATAATCTGAATTATTGGCTAGCGGTTTAATCAACGGCTTAACCTCTGGTAAACATTTTAATCGCCGCAAAAAACTTTATCCGCTGATAACTATCTTACACTTTAGACTTTTTTTAAACAATAATCAAATATAAATCACCAACGTTATAAGAAAATACCTTGACAATTTCACAAAAAAATACATCCAAAACTCCTCTGATAGATGACGCGTCGCTCTTAGAGATCATGGAATAATACACGAGCAGTATCGTGCACAAACGGTTAATGAACATGGTAAGACTCCTAAGTTTAATATAATTTACGCAAGTGTCATCAAATACTATTTATTGTTCATCGCAAGTATTCTTCTAATTGCAAATTTTGAACTATTCAAATCTTAGTTGCCAAAAATAACAAATTTATTTTTTGTTTTCCATCAGCCGATAGCTAGTTAAGTTTCATTATAATTTATGCAATGTCGATAACACCACTAATCCAGGACTTTAACAGTTATTAGATAACGGTTCATTTAGAATAAAGCGCTCTGATAAAGCATTTTCAAGGCAGCCGATCGATTTGACACTAGAACAAACAATTAATGCCGATGCGGCTAATAAGTTAACAGAAGTACTACATTTTATGAAATCCGGCAACAATGGTGTGAAAGTCATAGCAAGCGATCGGCTATCATTTCAAACATCCTTCAACAAACAAAATAAAAAAAAAAACAGGACATCACGTCAGATTAGAAAAAAACCGAATTCAAAAAAATACTGCACAATTAAATAAATTATTGAAAGGAATTAATCAAGTTTTAAATCCGTTTGGTGTAAGTATTGATAAACAGGAACTATTCACTAGAAAGCGGATAAAAAAGCATTAAAAATACGAAAAAAAACGCTTTAAAAAGCATAATGCTTTATTAGTAAAATTTACTAATAAAGCATTAAAAAAGCACCAAACATGTAAAAATGCATTAAAAAAGCATGAAACAATTGAAAAAAAAAACTAAAAAATTTTATAACATTTATAAATACAACAGTTTGAGTGATGATATTTTTCTCACACATTTTAAATAACACAAAAAAAACTTTTAAATAACTAAAAAAGAATTATCCACAAAAACAGTTAATAATTAAATGTTGCTCTAAGGGTTCAACTGTAAAATTCTGCATTTGATCACTTAAAATGTTTTTGAAGGGAAAAAGACTTCTTTTGACATGCACACTTGTTATTGGTGCATGTTTAAATTTTGCTTTAAAATCTGGATTTATATCAAAATCAGGAACATTCTTTTTACTCAAAACACAGTTTATTTTATTTAATGTAGATAAACTTCCATTTTTCAAAAAAAATATCTTCAGATTTTGATTTCACTGTTTGTCTAATATAGCATAGTACTTTTAAAATTGCATCTTTAAAATCTCAAACTATACTTAGACTTTCAATTCACGTATTTTCCTGTTTTTCAAGAAATTTTATGGCATGACTCACAAAACCGTAAATAGCTTTTAAGAACGCTAAACCATTTTGAAATTCTTTATTTTTTAGAACTTACTTGCAAGATTCGAAAATTGTACTACAACTTTAAAATTTTTGACATTGAGAGAATCCCCGACCTACCGACTATTTTGGGAATAATAAAATACAGTTTTTTTATTAGCTTCAAGAAGTGGCATTAAAATACGCTAGGAGCTCAACCGGAATTTACAGAATTATATTAAACTTGTCTAAATAATATTATAAAAAATATGCAAGATCTCGATACGTAAATTTTGCTTTACGTTTTCTAAAGAAGAAATAATTTACGTTTTTTTTTTATGTACATTTTAATTCACTAATTTTCACAAATCAAATTCATTTATCAAAAAAATGCACCAAAACTGCAAAAAAAGCTTAAAAATAAGCACAAAACCTTAAAATAAGCACCAAATAAAAAAAAAATACTAAAAAAGCAAAAAAGCTTAAAAAACTTAGTTTCAAATGATTACATTTTTCACAATTCGTGCATATATTTAGAAATATTTTCGATGCTTTAACTATTTAGCGTAAGCATAATACCTAGGAATCCGCTCTCTACTATTCACTATCGCAAGTGGCCAAGCTGTATCTCCTTCAATATCGGATTTTTTATTGAATATGAAAATCAACGGAAACAAATTTTGAGAAAAATTTATATCTGAATGTTCGAAAATCATCAACAATTTGAGAAACCAATAAAACAAGATAAAATTATGACATTTGCTAATGTAGTAAAGAAAAAATACTGTGTATAGAAAAGTACAAGAAATCCGTCTACATCGCGATCTTTATAAACGACTGTTTCCAGTTTCATTGAAACAACAAATTGATATAGAGAAAGTTTTGTCTTTTCCATTAACACCCGTGCCATTAATAATATGTCATTTGAACAGTACAATTTGTAAAACAAATAAATTTGAAGTAACGAATCCCGTGCTTCTAGGTCAGAAAGACGTTATTTTGATAAAAAAAAAATTTAACACCTTAAGAAAGATGTACCACAAACATATATTATAATAATATAAATAATATTTCCAAACAAATTTTGAAAAATGTTGTAAACAAAAAATCATATCGCTCTCATTTTTTATCAATATCTATTGCCTTCTATAAAAGATAACAAACATGCTCTCCGCAACAGTTGTGAAAAGGGTGATTATCCTATCAGTGGAGAACAACAGAGTCGACCAGCTGATTTTACAAAATATGAAATATAAAATTCTTTTTTAAACTAGTTTAAAACAAAAATCATTAAACATGTTTAAAACATTGTTTTTATTTCAGTTGTGTTTTTTCTTTAATATTTAGTCATTGACTCCAAAAAACAAACAACAGTTAAATAGCATTTTGGTTTGTTTTGATTTGATTTGACAATTTTAGCAGCATACACGCCATCTCATGCATATATTTTCTAATCGTAACTGCGCACGGTAAACAATTTAAAAAAAAATGTATGTAATGTACACAGCATGTTTAAAACATGTTTGTTATTTATTTTGTTTTAAATTATTTTAAACAAAATAAAACATCAATAATAATAAAAATCAAAATAGGGTGTTTTTTTTTTTTTCTAACCCAGCTAAAAATATATTGACTGTGAAATAGGCTCCAGGTATACTATACAAAAAAGTCTTTTGATTTTCTACAAACAATTATTGATGCGTTTACTCAGTATTTTTCATCAGTTGTTGCAAACCACAGCCTTTTTAATAGTTAAAAAAAACGAAAATAAAAGATCATTATGATCACATTAAAATGGACCTAATAGGTCTAAATTCACAAAACACCTGCTAAAAACAAATTTCAACTTTTATCTTAATAGAAAAATTAAACTTATTCATGTTACTATGAAAACAAAATTAATTGATTCTATTGCAAATTTTGAAATAACAAGATCTGAATTAAATTTTTATCATGAGACGTTGAACATAAAAACTGATTATTTAATGAAAAATTTATTCAAAGCTATTTATAATATATTCAATATTATATATTATAATAATTTTAATTTTAATTTATATCTATATCATCATATTGTAAATTAATAATATATGAAATAATGCAAAACATGATTTTAACTAATATTTGCAATAATTTTTATTACTAAATAACTTTACTTCTTCTTTTTTACTTACGTGATTTATTATACATTAAATTTATATTTAATAATTGTTTTAACTGCATTATTCATATGTTTATTTATGGAATATAGTTATTAATTTTAAATTTAGTTTTATTTTATTTAATTTAAAAACTGGTTGTAAATCTTGACGTATTTACAACGTCAAAATTAGTCTAGTCGCAATATACAAATTTTAATTGGAATTAAAGAGTTTTATTTATTTCTCATATATATCTAATTTTAAAGCAGCTAACTATATCGCATTTTAAAATGCCACTTTAAACTATGATTGGACAGTATACCAGATACTTATACCATATACAGAGGGTTGGGTAAATGTGTAGAATCACCTAATTTTTGATTACATTTTTTATATCTACATAGTGACGCATTTTAATTTATAATGCGCACCTTGTGTTTTGCCTGATATGATGTCATCATAAGTTTTTTTAATGGAACATCCTGTATTTTTTTTAATTTTTAGAATGACTTTTTTGCAACAATTACACTATAAGGTTTTATAAGTCTACGATTTGCAATTTTCAAAATATTCATTAAAATAATAATCACTAAGTAAGGAACATAAAAGCGGAAACACGAAACAAGTATGAACAATAACTGATATGTAAACTCAAGTCAACATGTGGGTTACCAAAAGTTAATAATGAAGAATTTAAGTAGAATTCAAGAGAGAACAGGCTGACGGACATGAACAATGAAAAGAAAAAAAAAAGCAAAACAGAATATAAAAGAAAGTATAAGAAAAAGAACTTGGAACGTAAAAGGTATGAGAAAAAGACATCTAGTAAAAGAATTTAAACATTTTAGTTTCACAGCACTGCAAGAAACAAAACAGTCTGACAGCAATGCAAAGAAAGTTGAAAACTGGGTGTTTCTTAATAGTGATAGAAGTAATAACAAATTAAGCGTAAGATATGCAATAAATAAAAAATAAAATTGGCAGTAATTAACTTCAAGGAAGTATCAGCATATGAAGGGTGTAGTTTCAAAAAGTACAATCTCGTCTTTTTGAAATTATTGAGCTATTGATGCCATCTTGTAGCAAATATTTGTTTCAAACAATTCAATAAAATTAAGTTTTGTTTATTTATTTTTTTAATTTAGTTTTTACTTAAAAAAGGATTTTGGCAAAATTCAGTTTAAAAAGACTATCAAATTTGTAGTTTGATTTATTTTGAATTATTCAAATTAATTTAAATTCATAACAATGGGCGCGTTTAGGGAACACAACTGTTGGCAACTGTTGTAAATAGTTGACCGATTATGTTCCCTAAACGCAAGCGTTGAGTGTGCGTTGACTGTAAACAGTTGTTAATTTCAGTCATCGGTAAAATTTTACGCTGCATCGCGCTGTCGAGTGTTGACTAAAACGTCATTATATTATAGGTTATATTAAATATAATTAATATATAATATTATACAGGGTGTAGATTAATTGGCGGATAAACGCCAGGTAACTTTATAGATCGTGCCAAAAGAAAACGAAAATCTTAATTCCAAAATGCTGAAAAACTTTTCGTTTGGCCTCACGAGGTCCTCAAAGTTTTGTTACGCTTGGCAACGTTGCAAACTTTCTAAATTCAAACCTATAATGTAGGCAACTTAATACACATAAAATAGGCAATTTAATACACACATCAAATTTTATTTTTTATTATAAACTACAAATGGCCACCGTTTACTTCTAAACACTTTACAGCACGTATCGATATCGAATTTATGACGTTCTCAAGCATCGCCGGCAATGTTAAATCTGTCAGAGTTGCTATATTCATTTCAATTATTTGAAATATATTTTCAAACAATCAAGTGTGCATTGAAATAATTAATATTTTTATTTATGACGGAATCTAATAATTTATAATAGTTGTATCAGCTGCAATGTATAAATTGTTCTATAATTCAATAATAATTATAGTACCTATTTGCTGGATTCACACATTTATTTTGAAAACGCATTTTAGCCGCATGGTGAAACGACAAAAGTCACCGATGGTTTTTGTCAAGGGTGGTCACGGGATTGACATGGCAACGTAGTAGTTGTTAATCCGAGACAGACATAAGGCAGACCGCCGCATACTAGACGAACGCAACATAATATATTTTGCAAATGCATCAAAACACCATTCATAATTTAATAATGCACCTCACACAATTTTAAATTAATGATTATCAAAAGAAAAAAGTATATCATAATATTTAAATTGAATTTTATTTGAATTTAAAAGTCACTGATGACAAAAGTCACCGGAGATCAGAATTGACCCCCTGACATTTATTGCATTGCCTACTTTATAATTTGAATTTTATTAAAAATTTTGCTACGTTGCCAAGCGTATTTTTAATTTAAATTTGATTTATTCTTCAAAAGTAATTTGCACATTTTTCAATGTTTTTTATTATTAAGTTTCAATAAACCTCGTAATTTTTATTATACTAAAAAAGAAAGCAAATTGGTACATAATATACGCAATTAAAACAATATTTGTATTGACAAAATTGAAACTTTGAGGACCTCGTGAGGCCAAACGAAGAGTTTTTCAGCATTTTAGAATTAAGATTTTCGTTTTCTTTTGGCACGATCTATAAAGTTACCTGGCGTTTATCCGCCAATTAATCTACACCCTGTATAATTATAATTATATTTAAAATGTCGTATTATACCAATAATGGTGCTATTCGAAATAGTTTAAATGGTATGTATGATTTTTATATAACTTTTTTTAATATATATCCTATTTTTTATTACTGTAAGAAGAATTGGAAAACTCTCAATTAGGTGATAGTGAAAATATTTTTCATGAAATTATTGAAAATAATAATACAAATGAAAGCTTTACTTGGAACAACAAAGCAACTTTATTGTTGCTAGAAGAATATGAAAATAAATTTGAAAGTTTTCGAAAATCAACCGTAAAGAAACAATTATGGATAGAAATATCTAACACAATGTATGAAAATAGATATGTTGTTACATTGAAACGTTTCTCCCGACCTTACTACTAGCCGACAGAACGTTCGTTTAACGGCAACTCTTATTGTCGGAGAGCGAGTCGTGGGCTTAATTTTCGTCTATTTTTTTTCAAAGGCTGGGCTCCAATTGTTTATTAGTTTGGGCAATCCCAGGTATTAGGGTGCCTCTTGGGTATAAACAATAATTCCCCAGAGGTGTTTATAAAATTACATTTATATCATTTACCCAAACATAAAAATTTAATTAAGACCTTTAAATAAATAGAAAGAAAAAAAAATACAATTTCAAAAACTCGAATAATTAAATTGACTTTACATTACATAATCTGAATTAATTTTATAAATAGAAATATATTTATTAAAGCTGGAAAGGTCAAACACCTTTATCCAAACTACCTACCAAGTTCTGGACTGGTCAAATATCTCAATCCTACTCGGTTTTGGTCTGGTCAAAACACCCAGTCCAACTTCAGTTGGTCTGGTCAGTACCCTAGTCCAACTGCCGGAACGACACGCTGCACGCGTTTTATATACCCTCAAAAAAGGAGTGGGGGAACATACATTTAGCCTGATTGGCCATTCGAGTCACGTGTCATACAAGTGACCCAACTCACAAAAAAAAATAAACAGGGTTGTCAACCTAAACTATTGATTAAAATAATCACAACACTCTACAAAAACTATTGACAATTAATTGTCAGATTCAAAACTAAAAAATAGTCAACATGTAATATTAAACAATAACAAGAAATCATAGTTAACAATGTCCTTACATGAATTTAATAGATATTTAACTTCCAAAAACTGTCTACTGATCACTCGCGCACTGGGTGTGGATAAAATTTAAGGGTTTCAGTCTCTGAAACGCGTAGTCGATAGCGCCGCACTCTGGGCTTCGCATCTTTTCTTTTCTACTTCTTTTTCCAGCCGTAGGTATTGTAGTTGTTGCGGACGAGTCACAAGAACTGCTTTTTTTCCGCAAACTATGGGTGCTCCACTTCAGAAAGATAAGTGTACATTGATTATACTACTACTGGAATATTTTAATCGGTTTTTCTAACAACGTTGTCCCTGGATGTGGATGGCATCCGATTAGGCCACTCCAAGAAGACTTGCGATGGTGACGATGCTGGACAGGACTTCGGTGGAATGCAGGACTTAACAAAGATTGAATTCAATAATATATAAATAATAAACCGGTAATAAATTAAATAGTTAAATTCACATTGTTTATCTCCACCCAGATACACCTTAAACAAAATTAATATCAATAAAAAAAAACTGGCCAAGGAAGAATAAGTTGCGAATACTATAAAAAGATGTCGTCAATATTTTCAGTTGATCGAATATAAACGTGGTAAACTTTTTCGGAAGTAGTAATTTCTGATGTAGAAGATATACCAACACTGCCTCTCCCAGATATTGCCTCTCCAAATACTGAGAGTGCCATGCCCGAAACAGTTACTGAAACTCTTCAAATATCTACTGAAACTAGCAATGAAACACCAACTACGCACACAAGAAATAAGCAGCGAAGCCTTGAAATCTTTCGAAAAAGACGGTTAGAAATAGAAGAAGAACGATTAGAAGAGATAAAGCGACTCAGAAAAGCGGCTGAAGAAAATAATGAAATTAATAGAATAAAATTAAAACTGTTTGAAAATTACTTAAATTCAAAGAATTAAATCAGTTTTTTTTTTGTTAAATAGTTAATTAATAATTATTAATGTTCATAATTTACAAAGTAAAATGTTAAATATTTATTGTTGTTTTATATTAAATTTATTATAATAATGATGCTATATAATTTCGTTTTAACGTTTCATCGTTGGGAACATCATTTTCTTCGTGTTCATGATTATTTATTTCAAATTCTTCAACAGCCTCCGGTTGTCTTGTTAATACAAAATTGTGAAGAACACATGCAGCTGCAACAACTTGTGGAACTTTTTCCGCTAGCGACATATCTAAATATTTAAGTCTTCTCCATTTACCTACGATAAAAATATTTATGATGTATAAATTTGAAATATTTGTTACTAATTCAATTTTAGTGAAATGCACTATCTACACACCTTTTAACAATGCAAAAGCTCTTTCAATAACAGATCATTGACGTGACAAAACTTCATTAAATTTAAGTTGCGTTGGTGTAAGGTGACCATTATCGCCTAATATATGTTGAGTGGTGGGTAGCAAAGAAGGATCGTTTTCTAGATTGTTGCATAACGGACTATTTCTAAACACACGAGCATCGTGTACTCTGCCTGGAATTCCCACAAATACATCAGTAAATAATTGGGTGTCGTCACATACAGCTTGTAATATAATGCTGTGTTGACCTTTCCGATTGTAAAAATAAATTGCATTATTATTGGGCTGCTTAATTGAGATATGACACCCATCAATTGCACCGACAACTCCAGGTATTCCATAACGATTTTTGATTCTTTTAGAAATTTTATAGCATTTTTCTGCATTTGGCCACTTAATAAACTGATCTTGTAGTTGAGTAATTGCAGACAAAATTTTTATAAATATGTAGTGACCGGTACCTTTTGCAAATCCAAACTCGTAGCCAAAAAACTTTCTTGTTTAGCTAATAACCATATAAAATATAATATTTTTGTTTCTAATGATATGACTAGATGTTGTTCTTGACTAAATGGGGCTACTAATGTACATAGAGCTTCTACATCTTCACGAGTCATTCTAAAATGGCTTTTAAACTGTGAAAAGTTATAATACGGAATTATATTTTTTACACAGCCTTCGTTAAAAATAGCAATTTCACGTTCAGGAATAATATTATTTTCAGAATCTACTTCATCAACAACAGCTTCAATTATAGTTGATATTTGAATATTTCCTTTAAACAAAAAATCTTCTAGTATGAAAATTTCTTCTATATTATCCATATTAAATAATAAATTATTTTATTTTATATTTTTCATTAGCTGTTGACAGTTAAATACAAAATATGTTAGTAATCAACTATGCGCTGCAAATAATTAAAAAAAAAGATTTTATTTTTATCTATCTGCGTTTATTTGCGTTTAGGGAATTTACAACTGTTGACAGTTATCAAACAAAACATGTTGACAATCAACATGCGCTGCAAGGCATCGGTCGCGTTCCCTAAACGCGCCCAATGTTAACAAATGTATTGTAAATAACTCAAAACGCACAGAAATTAGTTTTAAAAATTACTTTACTTGTGACAGTTTTTTTGGAATTTCTGAAAAATTGATTACGGAGGAGATTGTACCTTTTGAAACTACACTCCTCATATGTACATGTAAGAATCAAAAGAAAATACCAAAAAATCACATTTATTAATGTCTACACACCAACAAAGATGAAGGAGTTTAAAGTTAAAAACTAATTAAAAATTACAACCTGATAGTTTACGCCGCTGTTCCAAAGTACAACATAAAAATAATTATAGATCAACTATAGAAAAGTACAATAAACATAAATTAACAAACAAAAATGGAAAGTTATTAAACTTTGTACTTTGAGAAGTGATCCAAAAAACTAAAATGAACTATAAGTAAATTTAAAATTTATACCAAAAGATGCAAAAAAACGGGTTTTTAACCAAAATAATATACTATAACACAAAAAATGGAAATTGCTGGAGAAAAAGACCAATTGAAAAAATGAAAAGAGTATTTTAATAAACTGTTGAATAAAAAACCTATCAAACAAAATGAAAAAAAATAGCTGAATTAAATAGTAAACTAAATCTTAGAAATGGCACCAAGTACAGAGGAAATAGCAGAAATTGTAATAAAAATAAAAAACAACAAAAACCCGGGCAGTGATGGAATTCCATTATTAAATTATTTAAGCATGGAGGATGCAAATTAATGAAGCATGTACAAAAATTATTTGAGAAGTTGTAGAAAAAAAAAGAAATGTCTACAAAATAAAGAAAAGCCATAAGAATCTGCACAAAAAATGCGACAAAAGTAAGTGCCAAAATTTACAGAGAAAAGACATTTTACAATTAAACGTAGCTTATAAAATACTAACAACGTATGCAATATTTAGAATAAGGAAAATAAATTCGGAAAACCAACAATGACGTTTTAAATAGATTTCAAGCAAACGTACAAGAAAGTCAAAATAGTCATCATAAAGCATTACAATATTTTGGAATTAAATTAGGCTAATTAGCATGAAAGAAATGACACTAAAAATAAGATCAACAAACATCAATAAAAGATTCAAAGAACATCAGCAAAAAATTCAGTCTGTCAAGAAGTAACACAAAAAACCCTAGATAAAAGCTAGAAGTGGCAACTTAGTATAAAGAAAGAATATATAAATCATAGTAGAGTTAGATATAATAACTTACAGTTTAATTGCGCTTTTAGAAAGTATTTGTATATATTTTAGAGTGTACAAAAATAATTTATTTTTTAATATGTACAATTATGTATTTACAGTAGTAAAGAACAGTACTATTTTTTTTATTTATAAACCACATATCCTGTTTTTATATTCACATAATTGCATGTAGTAGATAAGAGATGCCAGAATATAAAAAGAAACTACTAAAAATTATCTGTTTTGGCCATAAAATGCGAGCCAAAACGACGAAGCTGTAAGTAACGGTTTCATATGTTATAAATGAAGGTAGTGACAGTTTGTTTTAAATAGTGCGCAGTTTTAATTAGTAAAAAAATGGAAACAGGCAATAGATATGACAGCCAAAATCTAGTGAAGTGTACCCCTTCAAAATTACAACAAATTGCTTGGTTTAATTTACTACCGGCTAACTCAAGAAAACGATTTGAACTATAACATATTTTGCAAGTAAAATGTGTTAAAAAAAACAAAAAATATAACAAAAAAACGTAATTCTGGCCTATTTAGTTGATTGAAACAAAGTAATAAATAGTGCATTTTAGTCAGATTCTAAAATCAGTTATCAAAATCAAAGAAAACTTTGATATTAGATAATACTTAACAAATCATTTGCTTTATTAAAAAATTTACCAAAAAAATTTATAAGAGATAATACGCAATATTTGTTCTTAAAAGAATTTTTTGACAAACCTTTCTTGATGTTGAAGGTCATTTGTGCAGCATTTTTTTTAATGCTTTTTAATTTACTACCATTTCAGGTTGTTCTTATCATCGGCATTTATGATGCTTATTGACGCATAGAGTTAGGCCCAACTTCATAATCAATCTTAATGCTACTTTAAAATTTAATGAAATCATTAACAAAAAAATTGATAAAAATAATAAATAGGGCATAATTTTAATGTGTCATGTTTGTTCCATTAATGTCGTTAATGGTGCCATTAAGTGTAAACATAACCGAGTAATTTTTATTTAATTCGTATTTTTTATAAAAAAAACGTAAAATTTCGCTAGAAATGCTTGAATACAATATTGTAATTTATAATTTATAATAATATTATTATTTGTTTTCTAATGTAATTATTATTGAAGTACTATAATAATTACATAATATTACAATGGTTTTTGCAATTTAAAAAGTCAATTAATTAATTATGTGTATTGTGTATTGATTATTGATAAAATTTATATTCATACTTGAAACTTCAAACAGACAGATTTGATACTTCAAAGTTACGTTTACACTGCAAAAAACACAGAAAATAATTTAAGTACCAACCTAATCTTTTTTATCTAATAAAGCATTAGTTAAAAGCACGTCAAAATAGTATTATAAAATCAGATTTTTTAAAAGGGCTTTTAAATCTCCCAATATACTAATTGTCACATTAATTAATGGAGCATTAACGTAAAACTTATGAAATCAGCTCTTAGTTGACTTAAACGTTGACAATATAAAAACTAAACACGACTGCATAGTTATGAATAATAATACAAAAAATAATGTTCTACGTTTGTTTGTGATAACTAACAAAATTGTTGACGGATTGACTAAACATAATGGAGCAAATTTTAAAATTATATAATTAAAGACCATTAAATACGTCCCACAAAAAATTCTTTATTAATTATAATAAAAACAACCTGTAAAAAAATAGACTTTAAGCAAAATACCTGCTAGTATAACCAAATATTTAAATTAGTCAATTTTGCAAGTAGATAGGCTAGGAGAGTTTTGGCTCAAAATCCCATATGGTTTTTTTTTTAATTTACTTTCCCGCCATTTTGAATTTTTATATATAAAGTATGACCAAATTTCAGGGATAAGTTATTTAAATCAAGAAATAAAACACCATTATACAAACATATTTTTTATATCCAGTAGTAAAAGCTTGTTAAGTCAAGTTACTGTAACAATCGTAAACAACAACTAAACTTGACAAATGCAAACTTCTTATAATGCACATACGCATCGTAATATACTATTTAATAATAAATCACATTTAATTTTTAACAATCTCTTCAATTTTAGAATAATAATAAAGTCTAGGTTGTAATTTCTATATGTTTTATTTTGATTTATTTACGATTTTGTTTATGTATTTAGTTTAATGGAGCAAATCTGCACCCTCTTATTGGAAATTTAGATTTCGACCTACGTGATGCGATTTGTAAATTTCGACTGAAGTTCATAGTCGGGCGCAATTCGCCACTTCGTCGCGTAGCAAACCACTTTCAGGATTAAAGTAATAATTACAGGGATTCCAATCCACGTGCACGTACATTTCCAAATATTCCGTCTAGATATCTTCTGCTTTAAAGAAATCTACACGGTATTTACTATTTGCTTTGTTGTGCATACTAAACTTAGCACAAGCATATCTTATGAAAAAATCTTAATTATTTTGTATCTGGAATTTTAATATAACCGGAGGCAGGATTTATTTTGATATTTGTACATAATAAAAATGCCGATAACTTAATATTTAAAATTTATATTAATCATTAAGTTACCAAATAAAATAATTTATAATTTTTAGAAACAATTTACCTTGTAATGTTTGCCATAATTATATAAACTCTCAATTGTTTTATTCAACAACTAAGTACTTCTGCACCACAGTTATTGTTCATTAATCTTCAATTCTAGTCATTAATCATTAATTTATTATACATATATAATTTCAAAAATTCTTATTATTGTCAATTAGAAACTATAACATTAATCTTTATATAATCTATCCATCATATTTGTAATATAATTAATAATTAAATCGATTTTGCACGTGTCACGTGATAAATTGTAAATATGATATTCGAGGCAGGCGCTTTCCCAGTTTCTCACGAACTGATAGATATTTCCCGTCAGATGAGCAAAAGTATGTCATCGGGGGCAAAATTATGTGCAAGCTAAAGATGTCGATTATTTAGTTGAACAAAGCTAGTGATGTTGACTGTCAGCTTAAGAGCTTTGCCATTACTAGCTATGGAGGATACGAACGGAACGCGACAACGTTTCACCGTGACGATGCGTCTCTCAAAATTAGAGAATTAATAGCACCATTGTATTTCTCATAATGGTGTCAACGATATAATAAAATTATATTAAAAACAACTTAAGTTTTCAAAATAAGTAGTTGGGTTACGTTTAATTGTCTTTTTGTTATTTTAGTTATTGTGAGATTTAAATTTTAAATAAATTCTTAAAAGTTGTATTATTACAAGCAATCTTGTTTCTTTTTATATAAATTTTTTTTATATTAAAGATGGGGACGTACGATTATCGCTATTTGCTTGTGTATAAACTAAACTAAATACATCTATAATATAAATAAAAGAATAACTAAGTTTTAAACACTAATTATTTTGAATATGTTGCTATTAGGTAGGTTTATGCTTAATTGTGGCATTGAGACCAAAAGTGGATTATCCCCCCAAAAAACAAATTGAGCAATATGCAATTGAAAATAATAGATTTCAATAGCATTTAATTTTGTTCAAGTTGTAGCTTTTGTATTCATAACCATTAGCTTAAATGTCTAAATGAAACCTAATTTTTTGAAAACAAAAGTAACTTTCGTTATAAATTGAATCATTTCAATATTTTTGTGGCTTGGTCCACTTTTGCATTTTGCTATTTGGTGTTTATATAAGATAGTCTGGTAGGAATAAAACCCAATATGTAATAATAATCTTTATTTACGGTAAGTAAAACCATTTACATCTACATAAAAATACAATAAATATAAACAATATAATACATATATAAAAAACAAAAGCAAAAGATTGACATAAAAAACAATATAAAATACATAACATTTAATCAATATGTCCCAATTGAATCTTAAACAAAGATTTAGAACAAAAAAAATTTAAATTGTTTGTTAGACTGTTTGCAAATCTACAAATTCTACCAATAGGATTGTGAAATCCATAATTAGTAGAATGTGTAAATTCTCTAAATAATGAAGTCTGCCTAGTACGTCGTTCACTAATAGGAATGTAGAATGGAAGAGATTCAAGTAACTCAGGACAGTCTACTTCAGACATCACTAGACCACGCAAAAATGAGAGATCTGATCTTTTGCGCCGAACTTTTAGTGACGGTAAATTGTATAGTGAAGAAATGTAATTGCGATCAAAATTAACCGACAATATACCAGATCTATAGGACAACAGGCGAAAAAATTTGTTTTGAACACGTTCAATATTCTGACTATGGATTTCATAGAAAGGGCACCAGACTGACGGAACGTACTCTAAATGAGAACGCACCAAGGCACAGTAAAGTAATTTAAGAGTATTTGGAGAAAGATCAGCAGACATCCTGTATACAAACCCCAGCATTTTTATAGCACGATTACACATGTAGCTGATATGCTCAACAAACGTAAGTTTAAAATCGAAAATTACACCCAAGTCTTTAATTTGTGTCACTTGTTGTAGCACCTTGTTATCGATAATATAATCGTACGAAATTTTGCTTAGCGTTCTATTAAAACTGATTGCAAAACATTTATTTACATTAAACAAAAGGTTATTAATAAGACACCAATCATTAACAGAGTCTAAATCTTGTTGTAAAAGATTACAATCATCGATTGATAAAATACTTCTATAAATTTTTAAATCATCTGCAAATAATAGGAATGATGATGAACTAATACAGTCAGAAAGATCATTGATAAAAAGTAAAAATAAAATAGGTCCGCAGTGAGATCCCTGAGGAACACCTGATGGAACTAAAATAGGTTGTGAAAGAAAGTTATTGATTTTTACACACTGCGTTCGGTTTTTCAAAAAGCAAGATAACCAAGCAACCACTGCATTATGAAAACCCAAAGCACGAAGCTTAGCAATCAAAATATTGTGGCTCACACGATCAAAGGCCTTTGAAAAGTCAGTGTAAATAGAGTCAACTTGAGTTTTGCATTCAAATGCGTTTAAGATGTAATTTTCGTAAGAAAGTAGATTGGTAAGTGTAGATCGACCCTCACGAAACCCATGCTGTTCTTCTACTAAAATACTTTTGCACATCCAACGTATTTGACCAGTTATAATTTGATCAAATAATTTTGGGATAGCAGATTGAATGCAAATTCCTCTATAATTTGTAATATTTTCTTTAGCACCAGATTTATGCAATGGCATAATATAAGTTTGTTTCCATACATCAGGAAATTTAGTTTCATTTAATGAAGCGTTAAAAAGTAAATGTAATGGTTTTGAAATTGAATAAATACAATTCTTTAAGAGCATAGAAGGAATACCGTCAGGTCCAGTGCTAAGATTAGATTTAAGGCTTGTAATTCCATTAAAAATATCTAGTAAACTGACTGAGAAATTTGTATGAATTACATTTTTATCAAACTTAAACAATGGAGTTGGATGAGTTTGAGAATTATAAACGGAAGAGAAAAAATCTGCAAATTTGTTTACAAGAACGTCACCATTAATACAGGTTTGATCACCATAATACATTGTAGCTGGAAAAGCATTAGTTTTCTTAGCTTCATTTACAAATCTCCAAAAATTTTTTGGATTAGACCGAATGTTATTCTCGGTGCGTAAAATGTACTGTTTGTAAAGACGTGCGTTCAGATTTTTACATGAAGTCCGAAGAGAATCAAATTCATTGTAATCAGAAAGAAGTTCTGAAGATTTAAATCGTTTATGTGCTATTTTTTTAAGTTTAGTAAGTGAAATTAATTCCTTGCTAAACCAAATAGGAAAGTTGTTGTCATGCCACACTTTTTTAGGTACATAACAATCAATTGCATAATACAAAACAGAATAAAATAAATCAACACATACATTAATATCACAGTTGTTAAAAAGAACAGACCAATCAACGTTCAACAAAAAATCATTGATTGCGCTGAAGTTGGCACATTTAAAATCATTAAAAACGTAGTTACAGTTTAAAATATCACTAGAAGTATCACATTTGACATCTATCACATAGGCATTATGATGTTGACTTATATCTAATAAAACATCTACAGCATTTATCACAGTAATATTATCACTATCATTAGTAAAACACAAATCTAAAAATACATCCATACTATTTGGTATGGTTATACATTGAACACAGCTTAAAAATCCAAATGAATTAGCAACTAAATGTCCAGGATAGTTTTCGTTGCAAGTAACTCCAGTTCCAAATTCATCATTTAGCCACGTTGCATCTGGTAAATTGTAATCTCCCAATAAAATTAATTTACTATTAGGAAAAACATCAGCAAAAGATTCAACGGAGTATCAGTGGTCAGCATATTTATCAATAACCGAACGAGGGGGTAAATAAACTGCACCAATTATGTACGACACAAACTTAAAGTTGACAATTACAAACACATGTTCAACACTTAGATATGGCGGATGTAGTAATGTACACTTTAAATGACTTCTAACCGCAATCAATACGCCACCCCCGCTTTTTTTAGGGCTAGTTAAATTAGACCGATCACATCTAAATAGGTTATAGCCAGTTAGTCTTAGTTCTGAGTCAGCGATGTCTTCAGATAGCCAAGTTTCGGTTAAAACAATAATGTCATAACTTGACAGAGCTATAGCTAACAAAAGTTTTTTTAGTTTGGTTTTTATGCCTCCAACGTTTTGGTAGTAAATTGAGAGGCCGTTGGTATTCCTGGGGACGGGTCCAAACTGTTGAGCGGATTTAACGTCCGAAAATCCCCTGCAGGAGTTGGTGGTAAATTTCGTGGTCGGCCATAGTTAATAAATTTCTTGACGGCAATGTTTGCCGGCCAAAAGTTTTTAGAAAGAACTAAACCAGCTTGATCGGCTGGAATAGATACTTTAAAGCTGCTGTAGTTTCCAGATCTCACTACCAACTCAACAACATCAATCAAAACAGATGGTAGTTTAGCTTTCATATAGTTTGCAATTTCAGTTTTATTTGTTCCAAGCTTAAGTTTTGACACATGAATATATGAAGGGGGAACGTAGGCTTGTAGCTGGTCATTGTCAGGACCACATCCAAAAATCGTTGGAGTTTTGTGCTGTACTCTAGGTTTAATTGATTGTGAACTATTAGTGGTGTTAGAAGTACTGGATAAAATTGTTTTTGCCGGTGGCAATTGAATTGAATCCGTATTAATAACAGGCCGAATAGAAGCAGGTTCAAGTTGACGGCAAGATTTTAAGTTTAAAATTTCTATATCTTTCAGAGCTATTTTCTCCTCCAAATAAGAAATTTTGTCAGTTAAAAGTTTATTGTTAGAGCGAACTTCATCTAACAATACTTGATACAACACGATATTTTCTTTGTATAGTTTGCATAGATCAGACTCCGATTTAAAATCAAATAAAACACCACAATGACATTTTTTGTAGCGAATAGCACAGCTATTATGGAAAATAACTCCGCAACCACTACAAGTAATTCCAGATTGTGCTATACTGTTACACTTGCAAAGGCCAGTCATAGTAAAAAAATGTAAATGTAAATATAAATGTGAATAAAATAAAATAAAATATGTAGGAAAAGGTTTAAAACAAGGAGACAAATTTCACACCGGTACGGTCTATCACCAGGTGACTCACTTTAAAACAAACACGGATAGACCACGGAAAGGTTACAGTAGAGACAACGGGATAATTAAAAACAAACTTTAAAATTAAATTAAAATATAAAATCACAAATTAAAACTCTATGTTACGCCACTGGTACAAATAGTATAAAAATATGCCGCAAACGGCGTGGATGTTGCAACAATAATTAAAGGTTAATTTATTACAACAATGCACATCAAGAATATCGCTGCTATAAGAAGTTAACAATTAGCATATATAACTACTTACACAGTCAACACAAGATGTGCCAAGTAATTTTTAATTAAATAAACTCAATAACACACAAAACCACAACAGCACCAAAATAATAACAACACAAGACACAGTGGCGTTACAAAACTTTATAATAAATCTTCTTCACTACAATAACTTACTTTTTACAATAGGCAATTTACTAACAGAACTATCAGTGCTAATCTTGATTCCTTAGGTGGAACATAATCTGGCAAAATAAGTAAATCTTCCTTTTTTAATGGATTTATACAATTTCCATTGGGATACAGTAGATCTAATGTAGTGATCAGGGGGGTTATTCTGGCATGTTGCGACTATCTCCTATCGCTTGTCGCATATTGCATCATATGCGACACAACGTATCGTGTCGCATTTAATAACGTATTCTAATTGCACGATCGACTCGACGGTATTTTGAGGCTATTGCAATCGCCATTTGAGCGCCATCTTTTTAATTGTGTATGAAGTAATTTAGAATGAATTGAAGTTGACTCAATGATATTGATATTTATATTATTTTTTTAATCCAATTATAATGTATTTTTATTTAATAATTAAAATAATATATACTCGCACATATCCTAAAAATGTAAATTTTTTAACACGTTTACTGCGTTAAGGGGCAGCATTTTTGTATTTGGCGGACCATAATTTCAATAAACTTCACGGCGTGCGACGGTTTTTACCACAGAACATCCAATATTTTTACTGCGACATGCTAACGCGGTGACGCATGAGAGCCGTACCGCTAAATATGAAAGACAAGCAAGGGGCATATGTGACCAGTGACAGTAGCCGCAGTGAACGTGTTAAATATTTATTTGTTATATAATAATATCATGCATTAAAACATTTTCTTTTTAAATAAATTATTATGATTTATTGTTTCAATTTTTATTATATTGCAATTATTACAATTATTTAAAATTAACAATAATAACTCAGAACATACTGACCTCTTCTTTGATAGCCGAAAAATGAATCCAAATATTAAAATAAATGTGTTTTTTGGTACTTTTAAATGCATTTTAATGGTATTTGCAAATATAATAAGTTAACTGAAATAAATTAAATATCAAATTGTATGTGAAAATATTAATGGCGCCAAAGTAGCTGTTTTCATAGAAATCATGGCACCGCGGTTTGCAGTAAGCGTTTATTCTGCTAATAGTTTATTAGGAGATTTATAAGGAGTTGGATATTGTGATAGTGATTCAATTCAGTTATTATAGGTAATTTATTACATAGCAAAATATTATTACTTACCTTTAAATAATTATTTCAAAATTATAGAAAACTATTTGTGTATTCACTACAATAACTGCAACTTCATATAACATATGCGTTATGCAGTTGCAAATGCGACAGCTTGAGAGGTGTCGCATTTAAAAATAAAATTCTCGCAAATGATGACGTCAATCGACATCGCAGAAAAGTGCCAGAATACCGGTAACGACACCACTCCCCTCCAGTAGGGGAAGTCTATGACGTGTTGCGAGATCGCAATGAGCGCCAGAATAGGGCCTCTGTGTGGAGTTTCTGTTTTCTACATCAAATTTGTTAAATAAATCTAAACTATCATTTAAATAATTGTAATAAATTTTGAAAGGATTCTCAACCCCAAACTGCAACCACAGAATTTTTAACCATTTTACTTTAAATATTTGAAAAATGCTTTTTCTGCTTTTTTATTAAATATTAATATTAGGGTTCTGATCGCACGGTTAAATAAGAATGACCACTAACCAAGAATTTATTATCAATCTCATTTACTGTGAAATCGGGATAAGAAACAATATTTTGACAAAAAATGAATAGTTTTATATTTTGATTTTGATACCCTCACACTAATCTAAATACATAAAAAGCTTTTGATTATTGTGACATAGTTTTTTATAAAATACAGTAAACAAGAACCAATTTCTTGCGGCCCTCGCGAGGCTAACGATTTGTTCCATACAAACATTTTCATTTCCCAAATCGTGTTCTCCTAAGCAGTATGTCCACATTTGTTTTTTATAGTAACAAATACCTGTTGACAAAACAGGTGTAGGTAGCGTTTTCATAAGATCAATAGTTATAACAGTTACATCAGAATTGGTTTTAGAGAAAACATAGTCATTTTTCAACCCTTCGCGTGCTCTCTCAGCTTTTCTCTGATGCAAATCTTTTTCGGCAATAAATCGTAGCTGGTCAGTATTATTTAATTTTGAACGAATCACATTTCCTGCACGAATCTGTTACAGGTAGATAAAATGACAAATTAAACTCTTTGTTAAATATTTTACGGAAAATAAAAGTAGATACTGGATGGCTGAACTTTTGCTTATACAAACCTACTCAAATTTAGATTGGGTGCCAAGTACTTTTGATTTATTGATTTATGTAATGCATAGTGACTCTGATACAAAGGAAATTTCTCAATGAAAGTTTCACTTCGTTAATTTTGTTTGAAGATATTTTATTCACAGGTGTAGCTTTTCTTCAGGATGGAGTAGCAAGTGTTCCCTTTTGTGTTAATATTCTATCAATTCTGCCAGCTGACACTGCTTACACACTTTATTTTCGATTCTATTAAAATTAAGTAGATAATACTGACAAGTTTTTTGCTTTTTAGAATCTTGAAGTTGTGTATAAATACTAGATTTGTTGCACACTTATTTCATAAAATTATTAAAAAATTATAATTTCCCAGTTGATAAAACTCATTAAACATTTGAAGTTGTCTTTTTCGGATTTTTCGGATATCTTCAAGTTATACTTTTTTATGCATGGACAGGCACCAATTTTTTGATGTTTCTTGACTACAATATTGCCTTTGGAATTGATATATTGCTCACCATTTGCACGTTTCTGTTTCTTTATATTATGCTTCCAGTTTAGTTAATCTCTAATACGTTTTCTACTCATTATTACATTGCTCCTATCATACACTGAAGTGCATGTAGAAAATAATTTTTTACGGAACATACTCTAAATCAAAATTCTTTTTGTCATCACTTTGGAACATTTTTAATTAATTAATAATTAATAATTCAAAAAATACCTTGCATTTGCTCTCTGACAGCCACAAAAAACAAGTTAGCCAACTTAATATTTTGAAGCGCAAAAATGGCATCTTGTCCATTACTGCACAAAAAAATATTTGTAAAAAAAAATGCAAAAACTCGTTTTATGTTCAATTATTGTTATCAGAACAAGACATGTGGCTTAGTTCATTTTTCTTAAATACACCATTTTATGATATAAGTAAAAATAACATAGAACTAGATTTTTAAAATTTGAAGGTTAGTCCACTTTTGCGCTCAATGTCTCAATTATCCGCCGTTTTTTGTTTAAATTTGGCGTTTAATTGACTGACATTTGTTATAATATATTTTTTAATGCGGCTTGTTAACTAAAATGCGCTTCAAAAATCATACATACATAGAAAGCTGTTGACTCATTTTGCAATCTCAGCAATTCTTTCAACAAAGGAACATTAGTGAAAGAGCATGCAAAGAGTATTTTATAAGCTTCAAAAATAGTGATACTAGCTTAGACAACATGTCAAAAAAGTGTCAATCTTTGAACTTTGATAACCAAGCAATTTTGAAGGCTGTAAAAGAAAAAAAAAGTTGCATCACCAAGACACTGGCTGAAAACTTTAATACCGATCAGTCTACGATTGTTTGTAATTTAAAAAAACTCGGACAAGTGAGAAAATTGTGCAAATGTATCTCTTTATAAGTTTTTAGACAACCACAAGGCCATCCAAGTCCAAAATTTTAGCTATTTGTTTTAGAAAAATGAGCAAAACTCAAAGACTGCGGGTAATTATTCCCTGTCGTTTAAACTAAAATGACTTTTTGTTGATTATTTTAATGAATATTTTAAAAACCGTAAATCGTAGAGCCATAATAATGTCAATGTAATTGTTGCAGTCAGAAATTGTGCGTTTCTATACATTTACGCAACCCTGTATACCCATAATATGGCTTTTGTTGTTTCAGTTTAAGTCTCAGATGGTTTTGATGTATTTGTTGTTTTTTGTCAGTCGTATTTGGTCAAATGTTTGTGTTGACTCTACCATGCTTAAGAAGACAGGTTTGACTTTTTATAAATATAAATTTGCATTTTTAATAATTTAAGACAAAATGTTAGTGCTTTTGACAACATTTTGATGTTTCAAGACCAAATTTTGCAATTTTTGACAGATACTAATTGAAGGTTGTAACTTTTTAACAGTTTATGGCCGGATTTCAGTGCTTTTTGACAATAGAATATTTTTGATTTTATATTAATAGAATTTTGCACGTATCAACTGTTTTTGGCCAGATTTTGGTTGTTTCTGACATAAATTTAATATTTTATGACCGGATTTTGGTAATTTTGACAATATTTAAATTGTATGACCGGATTTTACTATTGCAGACGTTTTATAAACAGACTTTTTAAAACTTTTTTACAGTTATAGCCAAATTTTGGTTCACTGCAATAATATTTTGATATTTCATGACCGGATTTTGTTATTTTTGATTTTTTAGTTTTGCACGTTTCAATAGTAAGCGGACTAAACAAAAATTACAAAATTGTGTACGGTTTTTACAAAACCGTGAGAGAGGCTTTTCTTAACACTTTTCGGTGAGGCTCAAAATCCTAGCTCTTGTATTGCTATCATGACATACTGGATTCTCAGCAAGGTATGCGGTAAACACTTTTTAAGTTTAAGGTAAGGTCGCGGCGGGCTTTAAGTATATTTGTACTTTGTGTCGCTTGCCACAAATGTTAAGAACCGCTGCTCTACTTAATATTACAGTATGTATGTTTTTTATTATAAAATTTAAATACAATTTAGTTATCTAACAAAAATTTAAAATCATTTTAGACAAGCAAATATTACTACATTTTTTTCAAAACTCAAATTAAACTTGTTTTTTCGTGTTACACTTATCTGTAAACAATTTGTTTATTATACAAAAGCGCCCTGTATAATAGAAAAACTACATAAAAATAGCTTTTTTTCTGATTTTCTTCTCGTGCAGCACTTAAATAAAAAAATATCTCCAAAATCAACTTGCAACAAAGTTTTAAATCTTTTAATAAAAATCTTATAATGCATTTGCAATGTACAAAGAAAAAACAATCAAGTAATTACTAGTTGCGGTTGCAGTTGCATATATCTTCATTTTAAATAATCGTTTGTATTTTTTAATTAAAATTGATTTCTATGTACATATATTATTATTCGTGTAGATACTTTCAGACTTACTATATATAGTTTTATTAGATAATGTATTTATTATAGAAAAAAATAAAACAAATACTTGTGGTATATAATATTTACGTGTATATATGTTTAATTATATTTATTTATTTGAAAAATTTTTAAATAAACTAAAATCATGTACTTTATAATTGTTTTACTTAAGCTACAATCTATTACATGACGTTATAAAAATCATATGCTTTTTTCAATAGATAAGAAACCTAGTGTATGTCCACGTCTTACAATATAAAAAGACCAACAATAATTCGTCTTTTCCGTGATTGTGCTTGCTCGAATAATGTAAAAGGTGGAGAGAGGCTTCTTACAAAGTACACGAAAGAACTTGCTCAAAGGAGACTACGAGAAGGAAGGAGATTAAGGAGTTGAACGGATCGGGTTTTTGATGCATTAAAACCGGGCTAAAACGGTGTAAATGAGGTTACGTGAAAATATACGGGACCGGAAATGAAACGGAACGCTCATCCATTTCCCAGTAACTTTCAACCAACTTAAAACTCGTGCGACAATCGTCTAAAATACACATATACATACGGGAGATCTTGTGTTTGGGGACGATTGATGGCGATTATGTAAATTTTAAGATAAAAATGAATGTGAAATATTTATTTTTGAAAGAAAATAAGAAATTATTATCTTAATTGTTTTTAAAGTCTGGAGTTATTATGCACAAACATTTTATTCTGTTTAGCAGAAAAACTTTGATCAATAGCTTTTTCAAATAACATTAAAAAATTAAATTTATGAAAAAATATTCTAAACTAAAAACATCCATAGACGCGTTTCGAGGTTTACCTCTCATCAGTATGGCTTTATTTATTTAAACTTATTAATTGATTTTTAACTTACTTCGTCAACATTGTTCACCACCACAATTCAAAGTGAATATTTTAAAGGGTGTATTGACTATTTATACTAACTGACTTAATGACTTTATTTAATGGCTATGGTTAATAGCATTCTGAGAAACTAATTATTTTGGGATATTTAGCTGATGGTAATGACATGAAAGAATTAAAAAGGAAATTTGAAAATTAAAAATAGAATAAATTTTTTGCATAAATTTTTCAAATGTATATGCATTTTTGTGATATTTTGTAATATAAGTATAATAATTTTCTTGTGGCTTAGAAATAATATATAAAGTAATTTAGATTTTTTCATTTTAGTTTTAAAGATTTGAAACAGATTAATTAAATCCAATGGTAAGACGTTAAACGGAGCTTAAAAAATTTTTGATTAATTATATTTATTACTTTTGTTGTTAAAACTAAAGCGAAGCTTCTATTATTACATAAGGTAAGGGCTCTTGGAATATATTACATTATGTAATTTAATAATTAATTCTTTTTCTTTATTCTAGTATATTTATTCAAAAAAATATAAAAGCTACATATCGTCGGCCTAATGTGAAAAGTGAGTAACCCTAATTTTGCTGGATTTGGTTTTTTGCGCCATTTTGTAGACAATTGTCAAATCTACAGATTACAACTTGGCATTTTCTTAAAAAAATACTAGATATCACTCAAAAATAAGGTTATAAAACTTGCACAACTCCTGTCTCCTAGGCAACAATATAATAAATGTGTAACTCCCTGTAAACAGCATAGTGATTTATGCCGCAAGAAGGACTGTTGTTGTGGTAATTTGTGTAAATCAACTCAAAGCACTTTTTACAGTAATTGTGATAAAATATTGCAAACTAAGCATATTATATTTATTTTTTATTTTTAATAAGTAACGAACAAATTTGGGTTCTAAAATTATTTCAGGAGAGATAATTCTTAGAAGTTAATATAACTGTTTGTTTGTTTCTTTTAAATATACTAATTCAGGTTATATTATTAAATAAAATTGACTTGAAATCATTTTTTCAGCAAATTTGAAGATTCAAGTCTTTGGCTGAAAAAGAGAAAGTTGTTTTATTAAAGGATGTAACAAATAATCAATCTCACACTAAACATCGGTAAGAAAATAAAATGTTATGTGAAACAAAAGCAGATGATAAAAATGCACAATCGGACAAAGCACATTTATTAGAAAAAGTCCAGAAAACAAAAGAGCCTTTTACACAAAATGGCATAGATTTAAATTTCATTGACAGTGATGATGAAATTGAAATAAAGTTTTATATTATAGCAATCTGTTTTTCGAGTGCAGATTGAACAAAAAGGCCCAAAGCAGCCATGATATTAAACAATTTGAAGAAGAAAATAAAATGTCAGATACTTTAAATGAAGACCAAGAAGAGATAACAACAACTAATAACAATTGCAATACTAAAACTAGTGAAGAGAGTTCAGATAAAGAAGTTCAAACCTTGCAAAAAAACGCAGATTAAGTAATCCAAAAACAAATACCAATAAAAATAATAGGTACATTTTCAAACATGTTTGAAGATTTAAACTTCTCTCTAAAAACAGATGAGTGTGACATTTATGTAGGGTAAAAAAAGGGTATAAGAACTTATTGCAAAAAAGGAAGCACGCAATGAAAAAAAGCAGAAGACTAATTCAAATAGAAAAGTGTTCACAATGGACCTTCAGTCAGTACAAATCAAATGTATTGGCTCTCTACTACCAAACCAAATTGATCGTCCACAATTTTACAATTTTTGATCTAGGCTCAAAATATGGCTTTGTTATTTGTGGCACGAGAGTAAAGGGAATCTTAATGCTAACTGCTTTTCTTCAATAATTTGTGCACTCATATTATTTCCCAGCTTGAATTTACACAACAAATAATTTTATACAGTGACGGCTGCAGTGCTCAAAATCGTAACTGCACTTATACAAACGCTCTGTTAAACTTGGATGTGAAAAAAAAAGTTTGCATAGTACAGAAATATTTGAAAAAGAAATACACCTAGATGGAGTGTGACTCTATGCACTCCACTATTAAACGTAAATTAAAAGGCAAAACTATTAATGTGCCAGCCTATGTAGCTTTATGTAAATCTGCTCGGAAAAATTCTAAGCCGTACGAAGTTAACTACCTAAATCACACGTATTTTAAGAAATTTGTTACATTAAATTTGATTAAATTTATAAGCCTGTAGATAAAGTTGGTGATTCCACAGTAAATAATATAAGAATTTAAATAACTCTGATGGCACAATTGAATTTAAAATTAAACTTTCTGAAGTATTTAAAGTCTTGCCAACCAGGCCACAACAAAATTTACAGTAGATTTACTACCAGTTCTTTATAGAGATAAATTAGTCTTATGTTCTTAAAACAGACAATTGAAAAAGATTATCATTCTTTTTACGATAGTTTAAGTAGCGGTCGACTACTTTGATATGTAGTATTTTAACAAAAACGGCAACTTTGGCTTTATTGCTGTTTCTACATATAATTTGATTTATTTTTTCACCAGTACATTCAGAAAGGGCCAAACTGATATAATATGTCAAAGTATTTTAGTCAATTAATAGTTAGAAAAAAACTATTCAAATATAAAGATAAATGCGTTTTTATGTATTTTTAAATGCATTTTGTTGCTATTTGCAAATATAATTTTACAAAAAATACTCTGACATATTATAGTTAAATCTTTACTGAATGTACTGATAAAAAAAATAAATTGATTATTATATTATAGTCATATACATGAATAATTACTATTATTTTTGTGTCTACCAGTTCAGTAAATTTTTGTCAAGAAGTTATGTAATTTTGAATGAATTTGTTAATAAAAACAAGTTAAATTTTTACTTGTACGTGATTTTTGCACAACTCCAGTATTTTTATATAATTTTGATTTTATGAATAAAAATGAATACTTATACATAATATCGATAAAAGAACAAGATATTCAGATTATACTGACATTTATTTTGTCAATTGTAGCGTTAAATCAGTTTTTCATCTCTCTTGTAAAGTTATGTTTTTTAGAGTTATGCACTTTTCACATTAGGCCGACGATATTAATATAATATAAGTCTAAATGATATTAACACTTGTATTCAGTCAACAGTTATCATCAACATAAAACTAAAAACAAAACAAAAACATTAGATCTGTGATTGTTCAAGTAAAATATTGTCAAGTATTCTAGTTGTGTAATCTCACATCTAAAAAAAGATAGTTATTATCTGAGAGAAATATGAATAAGACTACCCTGTATCAGCCTGGTTGGATGTCTTATCAAAATGAGTTGAGAAGCTACCCACTGGCCTCTACACATAATATCGAACCAAGAGCCACCACCAGAGTACCTCTCAGAGTATTGATGATCACTGATGCCAGAATCTCTAGAGCACACTTTAACCTGATAGAAATCTATTATATCTCTCGATTCTATTCAGAGACCGGTCATAAAGATATGACACCAAATAGATTAATGTCGTGTATTGCAGGATTTGTTGGAACTGGAACCATGGAATAAAATGGTCCAAGCATTCAAGATAGCAGGAGTAGACCTAGAATTGGTTAGAATCTCTATGGCGGAATTTGTGATTGTAACAGAAAAAGATCTCAAGGTGAGAGCATTCTATGACATGTAAGGAGCAGACTGGGATTTTGTCTATCAATCTACTGATGTTCCTTCGATTCTAGGTGGTTAGATAGAACTATCTATCGCTAAAAGATTAACTGCTCAAAATCATATTGGTTGGTGCATTAAACGAGTGAGAAAATTTGTTGGGACATTAGGAGATAGCTTTGCGGCTAACCATATCACAGAACAGCAGTTCCCAAATCTTACTCAAATGTCGGATCTACATGGTGCTATGTCTGCTCATCATGCAGTCAGAAAGATGATATACAAGGAAGTAGTAAGTTTGGCCATCAGAAAATCCACTCATGTGTCATTGGTATGTGCTGAAATCATCTCTTAAGAGGACATGAGATGCAGCACTTAATTTTAATTGATAAGTATATTCTTGAAGAGCATCCAGAATTTCTAAAGGCAGTGATGCTTAGAGGACTAAAAACTAATGGCTGTAGAAAGGTTGAAGAAATTACCTCTAGAAGAAATGCTTCATATAAAGCTATTAATTAGAAGATAAAGATCAATGTGCTAGTTTAAATCGTAAGATTTTTGAGAATGCAGCCACTGTAGTTACTGCCATTGCTCAATTCAAAAATTCCACTTTTGATCAATTCTTTCATAACACATCTGAATCTTATAAACGGATTAGAACGATTGTTTTAGAGTATATGCAGACAAGATTTGATCTTGCTGCACTGGCAACTGGTATGGCAGATAGAGATACCATGTCAGAAGAAGAGAGTAAACTTTTCTATAAAGACATGCTTATCCAGATTGAAGGTAGAAAGAAGAATGCAGTAGTGTCCAACCAGGCTACTGGTATGCTAGTACTTTCCGTTATAGACCCTGTCCGTATCTGAATAACAAGAGCATATACTCTTATTTTGCTATAGAATAATTTTCGAGATTGTAAGTAGGCTTACTAACCCATAACTATATAGGTTAAGATATAACTCATATTATACTAGTTATATTGACATTGTTTTTAATGAATAACCTTAGATATGTTTCAACACTGTTGTGTCAATGTCAAGCTAAAAAATTGATACAAATATAAATAGAATAAATGACAAATTATTATTATATGACATTATTTTAATCAAAATAAAAAATTATTATAATTTAATAAACAATTAAATGATTCATACATTATCTTTTGTATAATAAATTTTACTGAAAATTGAAATTAAAAATAAAATAATTATTTGATTATTATTTATAATTTAATTTATAGAAAAAAGAATTTATCGGATAATACAATTTTGTATTTAATATTTTATGAAAATAAAGGAAAATTGTACTACAATGTTATAAAAATATACATTGTATTTAAATGAATTTGGATATAAAATTAAAGGAAAATTATTAAAAAACTAAAAACAGTGATGGCCTATTTAATCATCTGTAAAAATAGTTTGTTAAAATTTAAGTTTGAATTTGGGCAATTTTACTTAGGGCCGCTTTTACAACCGTCGTTTAAACCAGGAGTAACGCTATCTACGGAATAAATATAAAAATGCGCTTTTACAATAACCAGTTAAAGCATAGTTAGGGTTTGCAGGAGAATTAACCGGGATTAACTTATCCGGTGCTCGGAACAGTAGATAAACCTATTTTAACGCACATAACCTCGTAAGCGCCGCACATTTGATATTAGTAAAAATAAATAACGCTATACGGTGTATAACAACATAACCTCGCAAATCAAAATGGATAAAAGTAGAATTCGATGCACCAATTTTCGTCCCGAAGAGACTGAGACATTATTAATGTTGATGGAAAAATTTAAAGATGTAGTTGGTAAGTTTTTTTTGTATACAATGAATATGAGTATAAATTATAATTAAGGGATTTTTACTAAAAGATTATTTTGATTATAGAGTGTAAAAAAAACGGACCAGGTAACCAACTATGCAAAAGAAAAGGCTTGGGAGAAAATAGCAGAGGAGTTCAACAAAATAACATTAGGGAGTAGGTCTGCAAAACATTTGCGAAGCAAATGGGATACTCTTAAAAAGAGTACTCGAAAAGAATTTGCTGCAATAAAAAAAATAATTTTACAAACAGGTGGTGGTCTAGGAAATAATAAAATAAGTAGCTTTGGAGACAAGGTATTAGGTATCGTAGGTCTTAGTGTTACAGGTTCTACAAATTCCTACGATGATGACCAGGGTTTGTATTTGTGTTATAAAGTTTCTATAAACATTTTTTTTTTTTATAATTATAATCTTTTTTATATTTTCTAAATACAGAATTTATAAAATCTATTTATTTTAGACATTATTAATTAAAATTTTATTTAATAATTGATTTATTATTTCACAAACATGTTTCAATGAATTATCATCATTATCAATGTAAAATATTAAATAATAACATGTTTGTGAAATAATAAATCAAATATTAAATGAAATCTTAATTAATTAATAATGTCTTTAATTATAAACATTCAATTTTTTAAACAGATCCGATTATTGAATTTGTCGATCCAGATCCACCTAATACAGAAATTACTCAAGAATATATTATACAGGTAAACTAACATAATTAACATTTCCATATTTAATTAATAATCATTTCAGCTAGAAAATACTCCTGATAATACTCCTGAGCAACAAAATGAATGGAGCTCTTGGACCCCATCTTTGCTGAGACAACCAGTAAATGAGGCACTAGTTTCATCAAATAATATAGGTATTATGTTGTAATTTTATAAATACATTAATTTTGTCATAAACATTTCTATTTCGATAAAATTTAATTTTTATCAGTTATATTTGTTGTTCGATATACTAATTTTGTCATTATTACTAACTGTATTTATTTTTTCAGTAGAATCAGTCATCGAAGCAGAGTCGGCTGGTCCTATACAAAAAAGAAAAACAGAATAACCAGAAGGCAGGGAAGGGATATTTTAAGGAGAAAACCTGAAAAAAAAAATTTTGAAACTTTAGCCGAAAGAAAATTGGAATTAGTAAATTTACAATTGGAAATAATAAAAAAAGAGGCAGCCGACAAAGAAAAAAGAGACACAGCAAAAGAGAAGAGAGAAGAAGAACGCCATAATTTGGAAATGGAAATTTTAAAAACAGATTTATAAATTAAACAAAAACAATTAAATATGTAAAATTTATTAATAAAAAAAAAATATTGGTTGCGTACTTTAATTATTATTTATTAAGTTCTGAAAATAATCATTTATTAATGATAATCGTCGAGCATTGTTTTCTTGATTGACCTGAACATCGGCATTCTAAACGACTTCTTTTGTAAAACTATAACATCAGGGTCTTCAGGTGGTTCATCCTCTTTTGCTTTTATTGCCATATTATGTAGCACTGCTGTGGCAACAATAATTGCTTTGGATCGTTCTAAACAAACTCTCATTCCAAGAGACAGAACTGGAAATCTTTATTTCCATATCCCAAAACAACATTCCACTTTATTTCTGGTTCTGATTTGGGATTCGTTAAATAGAGATTCTACTCGATTATGTGGGTGGAGCAATGGTGGAATAATATAATTTGTTACACCGTAACCACTATCGCCTAATAAAATTGAATCTCCCATTTTCCCTGCTTCAAACCTGGCTTTAATATTCGAGTTGTTAAAAATGGTTTGATCATGTGCCGATCCTGGCCATCTTGCAACAATGTTTCTTATATAGAAATCTGCATCGGATATCACTTGCATATTCCATGAAAAATAACCTTTTCTATTGCAAAAATATTCTGCCTCATTTCCTCCGGGTGATTGAATTTTTACATGGGTACAATCAATGGCCCCAATCACTTTAGGAAATCTGGCAATTTCATAAAATTTTAATTGTACTTTCAATTTTTCTTCAGCTCCGGGCATGTTAATAAAATGGGGTTTTAAACTTGCAATAGCTTCCGTCACAAGTTTCAATATTACACAAGCTTAACTTTCACTAACCCCAACAAAATCACTAACAACTAGCAGCATCGAACCAGTTGCATAAAACCGCAGTGTGAGAAGCAACTTTGTCATGGCATTAATGGCATTGTTTTGATCGGTCGCTGAGGCAATATCATGTTCAATGAGCTGCAAAAGCTGTCGCACTGTATTTTTTTGTAAGCGAAACCGCATGAAAAATTCCCACTCTTCCAATTCTTCCATAAAAACCACTCTAGAAAATGTCAACAATAATAACAATTTAATTTATTTCTACAATATTTTTGAATTTACCTTCTACGAAATTTTTTAGGTTGTCTAAACCTTTCCACATAATGAATTATGCACTATTATCACTATCTGATTCAAATATATCCACATTGTGTAACATTATAATCAATCTAAATAATCTAAATTTGCGTATAAACTACTAACATAATCATTGACGTTTCTATGATATATTTGAGAATAACAACAGTATAACTACCTACATTTGTAAAATGCATTGTGTGTTATACCAGATGTAACTATTGGATAATTTATTCTAGGTGTAGTTTATCCGACACATTAACCGACGGTTGTAAAAGCGGCCCTTAATATATAATAAATAAATTCATTTTTAATAAAAAATATGCTGACATTGTTTTTTGTTACGCAAAAGAATACTGTAATGTATTTTCTAATTATATTGTAGACTTCAACCGTCACATCCCGTATTTAGAACATCATTCCTTTTAGATTCATTTGCTCACAATGGTGTAAATATTTAAAATTTTGAAAATGTTATTAATGTTGTAACTGAACTCAACCGGAAACTGGTACCAGATACATTGTGTCAAAACGGATTTCTCCAGGATTGGGTGTTAAGGATTCTGGCCAACTCCGCCAAATAATAAGTGGCAACCGGTGTTATCGCTTTTGGTAAAGTTCTCAAGAATAAAACAATTTCCATTGGCTTAATTGTTTTATTTTACAGCAGCAACATACAGTTTAACAAAAACCTAGAAATCAAAAGCACATGTTAACTCTAACCTTACCACCCTTCCATGAAACCAAATAAACATAAAAAGATATATGACACCAAAATACCCAATCATAATGACTCTAATAAATTAAAACAAATAGACAGTGTAATAAAAATAATCACTTACCTACGCAGGTAAAAATATAAATTGAGTTAATTTATACTCAAGGCCAGTAAGCGGCAGGTTTACTACGCTGCATGTGTACAGGTGGAAAAGCGAGACGCAAAAGAATCCCGACAGACAGATTTGTTCTCACCTTGCGAGAAGAAACCTGACCTGCGGGGATAGGTAAGTATACCGTAAGATGTACACCGGCAACCCAGCAAACACCGTCGTGTAGGTAGGGTGGCCTAACTTGTCACAACATAGTACAATACTTTGGACTCTCGCTAAGTTTTGTGTAGTAAGGCAACACATCAAGGCTGTAACAGTATATAAACATCTAGGATATGCCAAACAGCAATAACAATACGCTAAGAACAACAAGTTTATAAAAAAAAAGTTTCAACAAAAGATTAGTGTAAATATTTCTTATTTTAGAATACATTACTTATAAAAGTACTTAATGAAAATTTAGATTCAAAAAAGTAAATAAATTAGTATTGAAAGTCCTATACCATGGCCATCTAAATCACCCAACTTATCCTTGCAGTTTTTATTTATGAAGTACATTCTTTAGGCAACCTATCTATGCTGTGGAAATAATTGATCGTAATCAATTATTGCGACAATTAAAGATGCTGCAGCTGATAGTGTAGAAGATTTCTGTTTGAATCTGTACAGTTGTATATATTAAATATTTTATAAGCATGTACCAAAGTATATTCATAATTTTGGTACACTTCATTTATAAGATTTCAAATAAATAAAAACTATTTTGACAAAAGTTTCTTAGAACCAAATTATGTATAGATCAGCATAACTTTAACAATGAGCAAAGATGCTTAAAACGGAGATTTCTAAAAAAAGATCAAAATTGAAGATCAATTTAAATCTCAAACAGTTTTGGAGTACCAGGGCAAGTGATTTATAATTACGTATCTTTAAATTCAAGTGAATTATTTACCAAATCATTTCACAATCAATCCACTAACAATACTCCTAAATTTAAATAAAAAAACTGTGCAGAATCTTTATCTCAGCTTCTTACGTATATTTTTGATAAAATTTAGTATTAACAATTTTTTCAGAAAAAATATTTTTGTTCCACACAAAAACCTAATAAATTTTACACAACATGTTATTTACACAAATATGGCTAAAACATTTGATAGGATGCCTCATAACATACTATAACTGATCACTTACCAAATTTGACATTCACATTTTTGCAGTAACCACTCGTATACTAACGATGGATAACAATATGAAAAGCAAATAAAACTCATTAAAATTGTCAAACGACTCAATTAATATAATTAGATATTTTTATAAACTATACTTGTTTTAAAAATTAAAATTAAAAATAAAATAATAATAATAGTAAGTAATAAAAACCAATAAAATTTTATCATTTCTTTGCACATTTCTGCTAGTGGTAAATTGTTAATAAAAGGTTTATAATCTTACAGGATTACTTCGTTTAACAATAAAAATAAAAGATCCCTTTTTGCTTTGAATATAGAATTTTGTTTTGCACAGTATTATTGAGCTTTAACCAGTCGAAGTACCATTTCTTTCTTTTTATTTTGTTTTGATTAATATTTATTTCCATGAAATCGTCTTCTGATAAATGATGCTTATATTGAATAATGAATGGATCTGATTTTTTGAGTTTTAGTCATTTCAGAGTCTCGTTTCGTGTATTTAATAGTGTTTTAAACATTTCTTGTTCGATCGAGTTCAAGTCAAATAAATCATCATTTTGCACATGGGTTTCTTCTTAAAATGTGAATCTAAACTTATTTATTTTTTTGTTAAAAATTGAAACGATGGAATTATAGCTATGATCTAAATAAGAATTATTATCACCAGAATAATAAAATGAAAATACAGTTTTATAACTACCGCTGGAGTACGTTCCTAAAGAACTTAGGCGAAGGCGAGAGTGACCTAAATGATCACCTTTGCCGTTCCTAAAGTAGAGGTGAAATAAAACAATTCACTCTCGCCGGCGTTCAAACACGTCTTTACTTACTGACACCCATACCATACTCTTGTTACCGTCCTTTATGAGCGGAGGAAATAACGCACCTGACCAAAGTAAGTTTTTTTTAGTGTGAAATGCATATACATTTTAATGGTTTTAGGTTATTTATGGTTTGTTTACTTTGTTTAGTAGTATAGTTTACATTTTGAAAATGGATATTTCAAACATTTCAGTATGCTCACATAAGTAAATGCGAACGGAAACTGGAGAAATTAAATTAATTAATGAAAATAAAGTTATGGTCAAAAATATTTCAAAGTGTTTAAATAGTATATGAACTTAGGTTATATATTATATATTATTATTATTATTATTATTATTAGGTTATATATTATATATTTTTCTTCTTTTATTAGCTTGTCATTATAACTAATAAATGTTGTTGATATTTGACGCATTAACGTTTGATTTTTGACAGTTTTACCCAAAGAAGTTGGCCTTACCTTATACTGTACCTTAAACTTGCCCAACTCGTTTATAAAATCTATTCCCCGTTTGATCATGTGACATCACACTTGCCGAGGTGTCACTCTCCCCTCACTCCGTGTTTAGGACGCAGCCCTGGTGACGGTTGACTTCATGTACTTCTTGATGAAAAGCGAGACCTTCTCGGCGTAGTTTTCTTGGCTTTTGAAACTGTAACAACACCAAAAAAAAAACTTTTTGTACCATATTATCGGGGAAGTAATACACCACTTACGGCCACAGATGCTGATTTTTTTTTTGCTGATTGTACTAGCAATTTTCCACGACAAACCCCGTCTTATAAGACTCTTGCTACTTAGAAATTTAATAATCTTAAACTTTATTGAAGCATCAGATTGTATTAAATTTAAGTCCTCTTGCTTTGACTTATGCACTTTAGCAATTGGTGATTTTTTTAGTTGGTCTTGTTGAAGCTTCATATTTTAAGTCCTCTTTCATTGGCTTATGCACTTCAGCAACAGTTGCTAACATGCTTGTAACTAAAGGCTTAGTTACACAGTGCGAGATAGCATCCTAGCTGTCCTAGTCAGTTACTGCAGTGCAGCTACTCGCATCATCACAAGTTACTGTCATGTGCAAGTCAGTACCTAGCATGTGACTTACAGTAACATTTTTTGTTTTTACTCGCATTTCGCAGTAGCTGTTCACTGTCAGGTCAGCAACTCGTATTGTAACCAGGCCATAACGGTGATGTATCACTTCGCTGATAATATTGAACAAAAGGTTTTTTTGTTAGTGTTGTTGAAGAAGCTATGAAAGCCAAGAAGGCTACTCCAAAATGATCTCGCTCTTAATCAAAAAGTACATGAAGTCGGCCGTTACCAGCGGGACCCTTGTCTAGACCAAGATAAGAAAGCATACGGTTTGTTCAAGTTGTCTGCCGCCTTCACTGGCAAACAGGCATCCGGAGCCGAGGCCGGCAAACCAAAGGCCGCCTCCAAGCCAAAAGCGGCCAAGTTGCCGTCGAAGACAAGGCACCAAAACGAAAGCGACTTGACGACTTGGCAACTTTGGCAAACGCGGCGGTCTTTGGTTTGCTGGCCTTTGCTCCGGATGTTTGTTTGCTGGTGGAGGCGGCAAACAACTTGAGCAAGTAGGATGGTATAAGGCTAAGGCCTTGGTCTCAATGAGGGTGCAAGGAGGCGCAGCCTTCTTAGCATTCTAAGCTTTAACAATACTAAAAAAAAATTATGGAAAAAAAATCAGCACCTGTGGCCATATGTGGTGTATTACTTTTCCGATAATATGGTACAAAAGGTTATTTTGTTGGTGTTGTTAAAGCTTTAAAAGTCAAGAAGGCTACACCACTTCTTGATGAAGGGCAAGACCAACTCGAGGTTGACCTTGTAGTTAGTTGCGTTGTGCATAAAATTCATTTTTAATTTGTAGTAAAATAAATTTATGAACTTAAGTAGGCGATTGGCAAAATAAAATTAATTGATTAAAACAAAAATATAAAGTAACATTGTATAATTGTGAACCAAGATTGTGGAAGCTGTGAATGTTATTGTAATTAATTGCTTCTGCATAAAACATAAAATTTCTATAAATAAATAAATTTATATTGTTTATATTTACTTAATATTTATTTACTTTTGTGTATTTCTTCTGTTGTTAGCTTTGTGAAGTGAATTAGTTCGGCACTGAGCAAAGTGTAGGATAAAATAAAATAAAGGTTTCGCAGCGTTTTGATTTATTATTATTAACTAAAAAATAGTATAGATATTAGAATATTAAAATAATTCTCATTCCATCATAAATCAAATTAAAAATTATTACCAAAAAAACAATAATAATTGGGAATATATACATATAAATAGCTAATAGTTTGTTGCCTATCTAAAGCAGGCAGTACTGGTAAACCTCAAAGTCCTTAATTTACAAAAAATACGAGTCAAAACTTGAAACACCACTAAACGCAAATTGGAAATGAAACACATTAATGGCATTCCAAATTACAACAATTATGTTGATGATCTTGAAAGCAAAATGTTCCTTATTAGAAAACCACAAATAAATTTTAAACTTGTAATAAAACTAAAAACGTTTTTCTTCAAATCACAAACTAGTTCATTTCAAGTTGTGTTGCCTTTAGCTATAATTAAAATTTGAGATCAATTTGGAAATATTTACAACTATGCACAGCATACCTGAAAGAAATTAATAAACTAACAAGATTTGAATTATAATGCTACTAAAGAAGGCGGAGTACCGTTGACCAAATGTGTGCAACCCATAGCACCTCCCGAATTACAACAAATGGAAGTTTTTGAAGTTTTTTTTTATTATATCTATGTGCAGTTAGTTTACTTTTAAATGTTTACTCATTTTTATTTTTACATTGGTTTTGTATTTATTAAATAAAATAAATATTATTGCTATTTCATGTTATAATGATGAAACAGATTTAGTAAAATTTTGAATTCATATTTGCGGCAAAACGTAGCGCATCCAAAATATAAAATAAAAATTTTGAGAGGTTGCATTATATTTTATACTTATAAAAGTATCAACTATTAGCTTTGTTCATTTTCAATTATGTAATATAAAATTCTAAAAATTATATAATTTAAATTGAGACAAAAATTATTTTTTTTAGATAATTTCCCTTTTAGATCTTTTTTATCTAAAAATCTTAATAAAATAACTTCTTTTTCATGTAAACAGAGTATCACTGTCAAAAATGTTTGTTTGACGTTGTTATTGCCTTACATTTTGGTAATTTAAAATTAAAGTAATTGAAAATATTCATTGTAATGAATGTATTAAACGCAGAACACTTGTTGTATAGAATACAAAATGTGTAGAAACAGGTGAAACACAAATTTAAAATGTTTTTTTGTAGAAAGTCAAAAGTGGAAGAACTGAAGTTTTTTTATATGTATCATATTTAGCACTAACGTTTTTATAATATGTGTTTTTAAAATATGATAATATATTAAAACAAGCGCCGATTTAAATTTTAAACAAAAACAATTTTTAGCTGAATAAGATGAATTATAAATAAAACACATACAGGTAAGCTCAATTTGTCAATTAAATATGTGCGTACCACAAATTAAAATATTTACACAAAATTATTTATCAAACTTGTAAAAAATATTAACTACCAAAATGTAACTGGTTTAAAAACAAAATTTTGTAAATGTTCTCAAAACATACATAATGCCTACATCTGACATTCTAGATACTAAATTAATGCTGTAATCTGTTTTGCAATGTTGTTCTTTGTACACTAGCAACAAATCTGGTGATGGAAGAGGATTTATTGCTGTCGGAACAAATATAAAATCTACAGTTATTAATATTGTGCAAAACAGCGTTAAACAAATTATATGTTAAAGTTAACCAATTATACGTTATAGGTGCTGTATATATTCTACCACGTTCAGGACTCTCTAAATATGCAAATCATTGCAACACAAAAAATTACGGACATCTATAACACTGATAAAATTTTAATCTGTAAGGAATCACAGTGACAGTGAAGTGAAGTATAGTTGCTTACCACGCTAAAAACTAGCCTGTTTTGAATTTACACAAAACTAATCATTATTACTGTTTGGATCGCACCTGGTGTGGAAAACAAATTTACTATATTCTCATAGTTACTTTATATATGTAATTTAATTAAAGAAAATGTAAAAATAAAAATGTTTTATACAAATGAAGGGCTTATTGTCAGATAGTGGTAAGCCACGTTTAGCTAAATATCTTTATTTTTCAAAATGTGGCTAATCACTATATAATACAGGCTGTATTAACAAAGAAAATTATTTATTATTAGTTTTTGTATTAGGAATGTAAAGAATAATATTAGATAGTGATAACCCACATTTTGCTTTATATCTATCTCTCTTAATAAGTAAAATAATGTGGTTTATCACTAATGCCCGTATGACACTGATCTATAATTCTTTATTGAATTATATATATAAAAATATTTAAATCTTAAAAAGTCTGTAAAATGCACAAATAATCATCAATCTTATTGTAGATTGAAATTTTAAGAATATTTTTAGTTTTTCTTTAGAATTAACACAAAAAATGTACGAATTAACAGTTTTTTAAAAATAGTTAGGTTATATTATAAATGCTATTACTCACATGTTATGTGTTAATTATAAAGAAAACCTAAAAATATTCTTAAAATTTCAATTTACAATAAGATTGATGATGTTTTGTGCATTTTACAAACTTTTTAAGATTTAAATATTTTTATATATACAGGGTGTAGATTAATTGGCGGATAAACGCCAGGTAACTTTATAGATTGTGCCAAAAGAAAACGAAAATCTTAATTCCAAAATGCTGAAAAACTCTTCGTTTGGCCTCACGAGGTCCTCAAAGTTTCAATTTTGTCAATACAAATATTGTTTTAATTGCGTATATTATGTACCAATTTGCTTTCTTTTTTAGTATAATAAAAAATACGAGGTTTATTGAAACTTAATAATAAAAAACATTGAAAAATGTGCAAATTACTTTTGAAGAATACATCAAATTTAAATTAAAAATACGCTTGGCAACGTAGCAAAATTTTTAATAAAATTCAAATTATAAAGTAGGCAATGCAATAAATGTCAGGGGGTCAATTCTGATCTCCGGTGACTTTTGTCATCAGTGACTTTTAAATTCAAATAAAATTCAATTTAAATATTATGATATACTTTATTCTTTTGATAATCATTAATTTAAAATTGTGTGAGGTTGCACATACCGCATTATTATATTATGAATGGTGTTTTGATGCATTTGCGAAATATATTATGTTGCGTTCGTCTAGTATGCGGCGGTCCGCCTTATGTCTGTCTCGGATTAACAACTACTACGTTGCCATGTCAATCCCGTGACCACCCTTGACAAAAACCATCGGTGACTTTTGTCGTTTCACCATGCGGCTAAAATTCGTTTTCAAAATAAATGTGTGAATTCAGCAAATAGGTACTATAATTATTATTGAATTATAGAACAATTTATACATTGCAGCTGATACAACTATTATAAATTATTAGATTCTGTCATAAATAAAAATATTAATTATTTCAATGCACAATTGATTGTTTGAAAATATATTTAAAATAATTGACATGAATATAGCAACTCTGACAGATTTAACATTTAACGCCGGCGATGCTTGAGAACGTCATAAATTCGATATAAATACGTGCTGTAAAGTGTTTAGAAATAAACGGTGGCCAATTTGAACATTTGTAGTTTATAATAAAAAATAAAATTTAATGTGTGTATTAAATTGCCTATTTTATGTGTATTAAGTTGCCTACATTATAGGTTTAAATTTAGAAAGTTTGCAACGTTGCCAAGCGTAACAAAACTTTGAGGACCTCGTGAAGCCAAACGAAAAGTTTTTCAGCATTTTGGAATTAAGGTTTTCGTTTTTTTTTGGCACGATCTATAAAGTTACCTGGCGTTTATCCGCCAATTAATCTACACCCTGTGTAATTCAAGATATAATTATTGACAGTGTAATACGGGCATTACTAACAAAAAGCTCTTCAAATGTAAAATAAAAATTTGTAACCTACATTCATATGCATCATGGCTGCAATTTTTTTTGTGTTTACCTTACAACCATACAACAGAAAGGCGAACTCAAATAGGATTTATCAAAATACGGCGGAATCGATTACTTTAATATGTCCAAGTGGCTTATCCCAAAAATGTATTTTTGAACTAAGTTTTTGGATCCAATAAAGATAATCTCCTTAATTCAAACTTTATATATCATATAGGTTTAGTTATTTCTTTAAATTTTATTTCTAGAAATGATATTTTATGTAGTAGGGTTGTTTTATAACTTTAAGAAAGCTCATTTTAACAGCTTTAAATTTTTGAAACTTATTGACTAAGAAAAATAATATTGATCATGTAATTAAACAATATTGTCTGTATTAGCATTTTATATACAGCAGCCTACAAAAATTAAAATATTAGTTATTTTGAATATATTTTATTAAAAGATCTTCCAATAAAGATGCTCAATTTATAAAAAATAAAAATATTTGATGGCAATTAGTGAAATATAAGCCTCGTCGCTAAAAATATTTTTTCAGCAAAATTTGAACTACTCCAAAACTTAATTAGCAAACACATGGCGTTTAAGTTTCTGGATTAGCTAAAAAAAGACTAAAACGTTTTTTGAACGCTCAGTAATTATGATAATAAAAATTGATCGTTTGCACACGTTGTTCAAAGCTATAACCTTTCATAATGATTTGTCGTACATTACTGAACAATTCACAACAAATTTGAAAGATGTTGATATAACAACAACATAACATGACTATAACCTTACAAATTTTGTGCGTCTTATTTTTTTGCATTCTTGACATGAGCACAACAAATGCCAATATATTACTAATCCTGGCAAACTTAAAATCTTAGAACCAGTCTTTCCACTTCTCGATAAAGTTTGCATTTAGAAAAATTTATTCCTAAGATTATAGAGAGCATTAAGCCTTACCGTCTTTCTAATGACATTTATCCGCTCTATAGTTATGTGGATGATTTATCAATAGTTTTTATGTTGGGAATGCTCATTATGTCGCAAAATCTTACGTGCGTGAAAGTGAGAACGCACTAATACAATTTATAACGTATGTCGGAACTCGTATACCTAACCCCATAACCCTACATTAGTTAAATGACATCTTGTTTGTATTTGATAAAATAGGAAAACGCTTTTTCCAAATTCTAAAAGTTCTTTCAATTAAATTCTTTGTCCTGATTTGTGCTTTATTAAATAATCCTTGTGCTTCAGTAGTTGGATTATTTAGTAGTGTCAATAAATAAGAAGATAGCCACTACCACCCAATAATATTAAATTTTCCATTTGACCTGTGTTTCAAAATGCATCATAATAGCTGAATTATTAAAAATGCAACTGTCATGAGTTTGTAGCGTAATTTCTCACTTCTTAGGAAGGATGGGAGAGCTAGGGTGGTTTAGTCAACCGAGAGAGTGCCTGCCGGCTCAGTGAAGACCGACGGGTATAATTGTGAGCGCCACAAGCTTGTTGCTAATGTGAATTCTCAGTGATACCAGTCTCCGTGAGAAAAGCTCGAACCTACTTATTCCTATAAATCCCCTCCCCAAAAAAACAAAAATACAAATAAAATGATAGTCGGTGGTCTGCTTGAAAAATGTGGCACACACTCAATATTTAATAACAAAAAACCTTAAACATATAAAAAACAATTTTGGGTTGAGTCATACCGTTGATTGACATATTATATTAGGAAGATATTCAACCTTATGGGATTAAACGTCCGAGATAATGAACCTACCACTACGAAGCGCTGCCTGCGCAATGTAAAACTTGGATAACATAACACTACGTGGCGCTGAACAAATCAAATATTGCTAATGGTTTAATTCCGTGCTAAACTAAGTATAGAGCACGAGATCACGCGATTTAATTTTATGGAAGAATGCGTAAACTTGCCATATAAAATTATTTAAAAAAATGAAAGATCATATATCCAAAAAACGTATTGAAATTAAATCCTCTAAGCAATTTAATTTGTTGTTTGTTATTAATTATTTTACATATAGTTCTTTAAAAAACATATTGTCGGCCTAATTTCATTTAACCAAATTTTACAGGAGAGCAAAAACTGATTTATTGTCAATCAAACGTGTAATAAATAAGTTAAAAGCTGATGTATTTTAGCAAATTATTATTGATATATTAATTTATAATAAAATACTTAATTATTTGTTTGCTTAAATAGTTACGGAAGTTACGACTTTTGCTGTGGTGTAATTATCATAAAATAGTAGAGATACAATTTTTTCTCACAGGGCATATTATTATGATCTCGAGTAATAGTATGATCTTTATTAGAAATATGTATTTACCATATTATATTATAAATATAATAAGTTTGAAAATTATGAAAACAATTTGTCTGCATCCACCAGTCAATTTGATGATGTTATATAGCTTTTATGTCTTTCTTTTTCTTGGCAAGTATAACTAAATCGAGGTCTACAGAAGCAACATTTTTATATGAGTGGGTTCAAAAAAGATACAAAGCATTATTTTATAGTTGCAAATTCAGCGGGGCTCAAACATTTGTTCCTCCTAATATTTCTTATGATATAATGATAATAGCATCTTTTCTTGACGCTCATCAGCAGTTACGAGAGGTCATTTACCCTGAGATTATAACAGGAGAATATTCCAAAATAATAACTAATAAATCAAGGATATGGGATGGTATCCGACAACAATTGGGCACGGTCCTAGAATATACAGAAATGACATCTGTAAGAATAGCTCATGATTTTGCCATAGCGTGCGAGACTCATGTCCATACTCTAGATATGATAAGTTCTGAATCAGAAGCGCTTATTAAAGCATAGAAAGCTATCAAAGACATGAATCCTACATTATTCTCTTATGCTTACATCATACAGGGTGGAATAAAATCATTAGAAATATGTAATTATCCTAATCTCATTTTTGCAGCACTCGCCCAACAGAAAGAATTGGGAATTAAATCTTTTGATACCTCACAACATATCTGTAGGTATTGATTAAATTAAAAGACTCCTGAAAGAAAAGCTTATTCATACAGGTGTTACTGCAATATCAGCAACAGCATCAGACTATATAAAATCTAGAGGTAAAAAAATAAATCCTATCTCTTCCAACCTTAGTAATATGATGCAGATGTTTGCTAATACGATGGCTCAGATGCAGAAACATACATCTTCTAATCCCTAAGACTTACATATATCATTTTATTATAATCAGTTACCTCATCATTCATTGTTAGTACTTTTGTTTTATGAATAATACAAACTAAGATTGATTAATTTACAAATTTACACTTGCACATAATCATATAACATAAGTTTATGCAAAACTGCTATGCCGGCTGGAGTTACGTTGTTTGTAAATGCTTACAGAGTCAGTTGGGTTTACAACAATTTCTAAATGATTAGTAGCTAGAAGATACAATTTTTTGTCAAGGAACGGCCTTTGCTAGTTGATGCATACTTAAATTTTACACTAGATAATCTATTTTTTGTAATTTATGGAGTTACGATCTTTGCACATTAGACCGACGATATGTATGTGGTAATCAGAGTGATAGTTGATTGAAAATAGTTATAATATGTATTTTTTTTTGTTTATTTTACTTATAAGAGTCTTTAATAAATGATTTTCTATATATTAATAGAATCTATATTGTAATTAATTAAAAAAACTCATAAATGATCCTATAAATAATATAATGTACGTCTCAGAACATTTTTAACTATTTCAGTTAAAAATAAAAGAACTTAAAACTGATTGCAATTATTATTTTTTGGTACCAATACAAAGACAATATAAGAAATTTTATTTTTTAAAAATAATATTGTTTAAATAACGGCCATCTCAACACTCTTCAAACCTTCTAAAAAAAATTAAAAAAATAAAAAAAATCAGATGAATTCCCATTGGGAATTATAAAATGTGGATTCTGGATAGCTACATCTACATTTCTCCCGACTTAGAACATTTGTTTTACATTTTTTAATTTGTTGTGGTAGTATGAGTTTTATAGCTGGTTGGTTGATCATCTTTTCTTTGTTTTTTACAGTGGCGGTTCTAATTCTGCCGTCTGTCTCTGGGTGCACTTTAGTAGCTCTGCTTCTCAACCGATGTAATGGTAACACATTATCTTCATTGATTAGTACTAAATCAAAGTTTTTTAATTGTAATTCATTGTTTTCCTTCCACTTGGTGCTGCCGGATCTGATCGAGATGTTAAAACCTTGAGAGACAGTTCTCCTTCAAGAGTAGATGAAAAAAAATAAAAAAAATAACTTGGAGTTAACAGTTTTTGTCTGTTAGATTTTCCGTCATTAGTGTTAGAAAGCGTGAGTTTAGGATTGCTTCAATTTGAGATAATAGAGTTGTCATCTCTTTATACGTAAATAGCGTGTTGTCTACAATTCTTGTAGATAAAATTTTAAAGATTTTACTGCTTTGTTGTGCTTACTGACTCAGCATTTTGATTTCACGTGCTTTTGGTTTAGCATGGAAACACGTTATACATATTTTGATAACATTATGTATAAACCTTTATCCTCCAAGAATTCAATATGTATACAGCATAGTGTTGCAGTTTGTAGATATCATGGATTATCAATTGGGACAATCGGTAATTCCGTGGAAGTGATATTAAATGTTTTTGATCAAAATGAATCAGTTATTTTTGTAAACGGCCACCTTACTCGTATGATGTTATTCTTGTCTAAGAATGGTTCTAACGCGTATAACTTGCTTCCTTTCTTAACATTTTTTTTATCTTTAATGTTATTATTTCATCACTGAATGCTGTCTGCTGAGTGATTTTAATAATTGTTTTTAATGTCTTGGTTTGTTCCTCAATACTTAAGTGTCCATATTGGCAATGATGCATTGAACATGTACAATTTCTAACAAATTGTAAACAATATGCGTATCCATTTTGTAATCTTTGAACATTAGAAAATAGTTTGAATATTGAGTCTGGTTGATTGGTAACCATACTCACGACACTAGTTGTATTCCTTTCCGGTAAAGATTTAGCTTATGCAAATTTGCTTGTAAGCCAATGATTTTGGTCTTTGGTGAGCCATGCTGGACCATTTTTGCTATAATTTGCTAATATAAGTGCACCACATAATTCTTGCCGTAGGATGATGGTTGTCTTAATTTTATTGATGATCCTGTCATATGCATCATTGCTGGTATTGGAAAATTGATGTACATCAAATTAAGAAAGTAGTAGAAGTAATATTTGCCGGTACATTTTGGCAATATCTACACTCACAACATAAGTATGTTCTCAAAAATTCAATAGGATGTTAAATAAGGTATCTTGTAACCTTAGATCAATCAGCAATTTAAGGTTAAGTAATATTCCTGAATTGGTTTTAACCAAACCATCGAACACAACTCTTAGTTTAGTAGTTGTGCTTGATTTTTTTATAACACCGTGGTGTTGAAGATAAAAGTGTTTGCTAGTTTCCTAATCATTGTCTTTAATCAATCTTTATATATGATTCATTTCTATGTATTCTTGAATAAATGCAGTTTATTTATCATTATACGTGAAGTCTTTGGCGATTTTATTTCCAAATGTTTGAAACTTTTTTCCGCCGTAAATCTTGATTTTCCAAGTATTTCAAGAGTCGGTTTGAATAGTAGTTTTACAATGAATCTGCCGTGCTTGTCTCTATTGGTATGAGTTTAAAATGTTTTTCACAATATTGTTCAATGATGTAACGTTGGTCAGATTTTGCACTTCTTTTAAATTTCGGAATTTAGACATTGTTTTCTTCATTGATAAATTACAATATGACAATGCTAGAGAATGTTTGGTTTGACAACTTCCAGCAATTATCTATCCAAAGTGTGTTTTTTGCAACCATGGATGTTGATCCGTCGGTGTAATCTGACCTGAGTCTAAGAGAGCCCAACAAGGTTGCATGAAACCCTTGTTATCTTCAAGAAAAATTATGGAAGTTGTGAGAAACACATGTGCAGGTTTTATTGGTAGTGATACATAATGAGCATTAGTTGGTGACTTTTAAGGAATAATGGACAGCTAATTGATTTTACTGCTGCTAAGGCAGGATAACATCAAACATAAAAAAAGAGATTGTTAGAACCAAGAACAAGAAAGGAAGAGAGATCGAGGGAAGACAGAACATCATAAGAACAGTACAGACCTGTATCTGACGAAGGTTAAGACCAATATCCCTAAACAGGAAAAAGCAAGGAAAGTTATGAACGTAAACTCTGAGGATACCCCGGAGATTACAAAGAACAAAATAAGAATAGCAGTACAGCACATGAAGCAAGGAAAAGCAGCAGGAGAAGATGGAATAGTGGTGGAAATGCTGAAACAAAGAGGCAAAGCACTTGAGAATGCAGTAGTAGCACTGTTTAATAGATGCATGGAAAAGAAAGATATACCACGGGACTGGGCACTCGTAACCATCACCCATAAAAAGGGGGACACCGCAGACCTTGAAAATTATAGACCGATCAGCCTGTTATCCCATATATACAAACTATTCTCAAGAATAATAACAAACCGTCTCACATTTAAACTAGACTACTACCAACCTAAAGAGCAGGCGGGATTTAGGAAGGGTTTCAGTACTACGGAACACCTTCAAACAATGAGAACACTGATGGAAAAAACGGTGAAATACCATATACCTATATGGCTAGCGTTCGTCGACTTCCGGAAGGCATTCGATACGGTAAAAATATGGGCACTACAGCAAGCCCTAAAACAAGCTAGAATCGACCACAGATACGCAAACCTAATTGGCAATATTTATCGGAACGCCACGCTACAAGTCCAGTTACACGAACAATCAGAGAAAGTCAAACTTAATAGAATAGAGGCGTACGGCAAGGCGACCGTATGTCACCTAAACTCTTTACTCTGGTTTCAGAGTACGCACTCAAAACGATCAACCTAAAGAACAGAGGCATTAATATTCATGGAGAGAATCTCAGTCACCTCATATTCGCGGATGACATAGTACTGATAGCCAAAGACAAGGAAGAACTCATCTCACTCATCAATGACATATACAGTGTAATTTTGGAAAAACCAAGTTTATGACATCAAATGTAGACGAAGAACAACATATGACGTTAGGTGACAACACAGTGAAGATAGTAAACACATATAAATACTTAGGACAAACTCTGACTGTGGGAAAGGCAAACCAGGAACTAGTAAACGAGAGAATACGACAAACCTGGGCGGCATATGGCAAAATTAAGAACATATTGGCTATAGACATCCCCCTTAAACTTATAACTGAGTTATTCAACCAGTGTATATTGCCAGTAACTACTTACGGCGCCCAAACCTGGACCCTCACGAGAGCCATACTGAACAAGCTACAAGTCAACCAGAAAGCTATCTAGAGAAGAATACTCGGCATAACTCTAAGGGACCCTAAAACAACGGAATGGATCAGAGAAAAAACAAAAGTACAGGATGTCGTACAACACACAGCCACTCAGAAATGGAACTGGGCGGGACATGTCGCAAGAAACCAGGACAAATGGAGCGGGAAATTAATTCGATGGAGACCATGAGACAGCAGAAAAAGCGTAGGACGGCCGCATATGAGATGGACTGACGACCTAAAGCAAGAGGCAGGTCTGAATTGGTACCAGGCGGCACAGAACCGAGACGAGTGGAAAAACAAAAAGAAGGCTTATTCTAGGCTAATAAGTTATCTTGGATTGAATGTGTTGTTTTGATGGTGCTCGCTTTGATAATTGCAGTGACTCCTAGACTTGGCATTTATTATTAAAAAACTACTTCAATTCATCGTACGAGGAAACCTTGATCCAGTTAATGATTTTTCTCGGTTACGTTTGATTCAAAAATCTAGTTTTGTAGAAATGAAGTAAACTAGCATTCTATTTCATTGATTAACTGGTTCTCCAAGATATTCAAAAGCACGCAAATGCTAAGTTATTTTGTCAAGAAGTTTTTGAAGTTGAAAATTTCAAGATAGTAGTTGTAATTCAAACAAACCACAAACATGGTTTGTTATAATGATTCGCTTATTTTCAAATCTGTTCTTCCTTGGCTTTTTCTTCTAGTGATAAATGAAGATAGTAGATTTTTTTGTATTTTAAAAACTTGTTAATATTATGGACTAATAAACTAAATGAATCATAAAATGACACCCAATCTTCACATTTGCCAGAAAATATTAGTAAATAAATTGTTGGTAATTGGATTGATAATAATAATTGCGCTTCTGGTGCAATAGTAGATGATATTAATTTGAACTGGCAGAATTTTGTTTAATTTCTAATCTTTTTAAGAATGTGTTTGCTTTTTTGTATTTGTCCTCAAATGAATTAAACCCAATGTTTTCTTAGTCGGGTTCTAGTTTTTCGATTTAAAGTTAAAGCTTCTCGAAATCAATTTTTACTGGTTCTATGTTGTTGATTCTTAATGTCAGTTTTTTAAAAACGATTGAGTCGAAATCCGTCATCATGAATGTTTCATACTTGGTTAATTTAGATTTTATGCTGGATTGCATCTTTTTTAATTTATCGGCCATTATTATGGTTGAGCCGAATTTTCGGATTAATTAGTATAGATGATTCCAAATTTGATCCGGTTCCGAAGAACCAATGTTATCAAATGTTTTATTAATTGACTTACTATCTTAGAGAGTAACAACGATAACTGAATATTGCTGGTCGGAGCAATATTAAAGCTATTCTGGTTATAGTAGATAGACTGCTAAATAATTGTTTGAAGTTTTATCGTAACTAAATTATTTATACAATATCTAAAGATACAAAAATAACAGGTAAAAACATGTTAACTAGTATCAATAAAATGTAGTAATATAACAATGTTATTAAATTATTATTCTATTGGGAATTATAAAATGTAGAGATAGCTACATTTACAGGTATTACTATTACCTGTGAGTTAGGATTCTGAGACAAAATATTAGCAGAAAACTGGACACAGTATATAAAGAAAATTACCCCATAATTTTTTTTGGTGTTATTTACATATAAGTCGACACATAAAAAAAATAATCTCATTTTATATAAAATTTCGATATTAAATTTAACCTATCGACTGAAGTTACCTGATAATTTTAAATTCATTACAAATAAGTACATACAACCAATTAACAACAATTATAAAAGTTTGTCATTTGTAAAATGAATAGTTTTGATAATTATGTATTTAAGTATATAAGAAAAAATACTTTTATTATTTTATTTTGCAATTATATAATTTTTACTAATTAAAATAAATACTAATACTATTGATACAGAATTAAATAATTATATAAAAAAATATTTCATAATTATACTAAATAAATGATTTTATTTATGGATATTGCATATTAAATATTAATATAGTAAGCGCCACAATATCTTATAATATACTTGTGCTTTATGCAGCAGCGACAGAAATTTCACCCGCCATCCAAGCCAACGAGAATTTTTTACAATTCATCGTATACAATGTACATTGGTACCATCTTTACGTAGTTAAATATATTAAGCATTATTTATATATAAGTATTTAAACCTGACAGGTGATGCATGGCAAGTTTGTGTAAAGCACAACATAAATATTAATAAAAAAAAGGAAACATGTAATTATAGTTTTGTATATCAAGCCTAGACTTCCTGCGATGATCCTAAGCTCCAGATCGTCCTCCTTGGCATTCGAAATCCTAAATATTTCGGTATATAGATAGAACGTCCAATATTCGAGTCCTCGGGGCAGAAATCCCATCTTGATATCACGAACGTACGTATGTATTAGTCTCAATGACCACATAGACTTAAAGGAAAGAAAAAAACCTAAAACCACACATGCAATTACCACGCAACAGTCACACTTAATTAATATTAATGAGGTTCAATAACCAGCAAACACTCCACCACACTTCGAGCACCGGAAGTGAAAGAACCTTCATGTTAAAGTTTCACACCCTGAACCAACAATCAGTGTTGCCAACCGTGAATTATTACATGTTCCTAAAAGTGACAAGTGTAAACAACATGATGGGCTGTCACTGTCACCCATCATGTTGTTTACATATGTTGTATGTCAACGTTTGGATTAATTAAAATTTAAGTAAGTACAATCATAATAATATTTGTGTCATTACTGGAGATCTTAGAAATCACCATTTGTAAGTTCTCAGTACTCAATCAATTCATCCTGTACTCTCCCAATCTACATAACCTCCAACCAATAACAAACAAAACATTCAATTGTAAAATCCCTTAAAACATTCCCCGGATTCCCCCATAGCAATAAAGCCATCCGAGTAAGATCTAACAACATTGATCCCTAAAATTAACTCTAAAACTAGTTTCAATCTTACTCCGAGAGAAAATAACCCCATTCGTAACCGTCAATACTAACATCATATAATTTTAGGTATATCCTTGTAATAATCATACCATTATAGTCCCTCATATATACTAATAATTTCTTATTCCGGAATACACCACAAGAAAAAGGCCACCAGAAGCAGAAATAGCTAAAATAATTAGTCGGGATCAACTCACATGGTAAGTGTCAACCATTCTCTTAAACCTTAACAATTACTAACAAAAGTTAATTAGGACATATAGCAACTAACATGTAACACCCCCACACTGACTTAATTAGTGTGAGTACAATTATAAATATTCATAACACAATCCTCAATGTGAGGCTACCGGATTAATCATAGTGTATGTTGGGTTGCCTGTGTTACATCATATACATAATATATACTTTATTTGTTTTAGGAAACCAGTCGGCTGCTTCTACGCCGAAAACGTGATGCTACAAGTTGCACCAGGCCACCGGATAATAAAATCATCATTCTACCTTTCTGTACAGTACATAATGGCGTAGACAAACGACCGCGCAGCGGCTGCAACGCGGCTTTTCTGCAATACCGCGGGGTAATTTTGTTTACCTCAAACACGCGCCAAGCACGCATTTATCCATCTGAAACTGTACGTTGCATTGCTGCCGCAGCACGGTGTTCAAAGACCATGTCAAACGATCGAACACAACTCAAATCCTGCCGCAGCACTGCTACGTTGCAGCCGCTGCGCGCTCGTCTGTCTCCGCCATACGTTGATTTACTATTTGATCTAAAATATTATTTAGACTTTCCTTGGATAATTGAAATCTTCTAATAATTACTCATTATTATCCCACAAATTCATATTGTCTGCTCCGGGTCTTACAGAATATGGCTTACGTTCAAGATTAACTAAGTCAATAAATTTTTCATCTAGTAAAAGTTCCAAATCTTTAATGCCATGATGTTAAAGATCATAAAAGTTCATACAATACTATAGGTTATTTTATCAATAAATATGTATGCTCTGCTTTAACTGTCAAATAAGTTATCGATCAGATAAACTAACTTATAGAGAAGATAAGAGTTATGGGTATATGGAAATACACTATTTTTACTTATCAAAGAGATAAATGTTATTGGCAACTTTATAGTGAAAGTGGAAAGACTGGCTCTTATTTAGACAAATTATAGAAAAGCAAAACTTAAATTACGGAGAGGCTGTCCAGTCTGATAAATTAGCAAAAAATGAACAAAAAACATGTTATCTATGCTCTACAAAATTGAAACAAAAAAAATGTGCAAAGAATGCACAAATCATAAATGATTGAAATAAATAGCATGTTATATACATCTTGCACATTTTTTCTATGTGTTATTTATTTTTGTTTTCTATATATATTTATAACATCTTTATTCAAAAATGAAAATACAAAAAATATAATAAAATATACATAAATAGACATTTTTTTTTTTAAATGGCCATCGACCTTATTCTTTCAGTCTTTTTGTTTTCTATTTTTTTATATTCAAATTTGATCAAAAATTCTATATAAATTACGTTTATGCCTAATTTTATTTTGTTATTGAGTTTTACATTTTTGTTACAAGGTAAGTCTTTTATGTATGAAATCATAATAATAGTAAACTTTATTTTATTTTTAGTTTTTTTACATAGATTAATTAATTATATATAGTACTACCTAACAAAAATATTTAATTTGGTATTTTGTAAATGCATACTTTATTTTTTTCGCATTACATATGCAGTCCTAAGGACGTCAAGACGCAACCCGTCTTTTGTAAGCTCCTTACAAAAGCAAATGTTCAAGTTGGCGTAAATAAGAGTTAAATAAATCTTTTAGTAAATAAAACCGTAAAAAAATTAATTATATATGTAGTAATTCTATCAAACGGATTTTTTTAACTTAATTGCCAACAAGTTACGTTCTTCAGAATCATGTTCTATTTTCTTCACAACTTAAAGTAATCTTTTGAGGGCAATATACATCGTTTTGGCTTAAACTTTTAATATGTTGTCCTTTACTTTTATTTATATAAAACCCTAACCGATAGCAAACATAATATATTATTATAAACAGATATAACCTCTATCTTTATAATATATATATATATATATATATATATATATATATATGGGTAATTCCATTACTTTTCGACCAATTTGAAAAAGTTGACCTCTTTGATTTTGCTCAAATTTTCAGGGATCAAAATATAGATGAAAAAAATAAGATTTCCAAAATTTTGGACCTTAGAATATTGCCTGTTCAAAATGACACACATTTGAAGGTCAGAAATTTTACAATAAAACGTCATTTTTAGCTTAATTTGTATCTCAATTTTTGGGCTTCTGGAAAATGATAAAAAGGTCTACGATAGCTCAAATTATTCCTTATTACATGTACTTTAAAACCCATATTGTTAAGTTTAAAATCGTGATAGGCATTTCGATATATTAAGCTTTAAACATTATTCCAAAAAAAAACGTAAATTTAGCAAAATCGCAAAACTTTGCTTTCTTTAATCCGTTCTAACTTTGTCAAATCTTAACAAAATTTAATTTGCAAGGTCTAGATTTCTTCGTGTTTAATCTCTTTTTGAAGTGATCACACAATACGTATAAAATCAATACGTATACACCATTATTTTGATGCAGGAAGTTGCACATGTTTTCGCGATCTTCAAAACTTGTAATTTTCAGGTCCCGAAAAAGCGCTGTCACCCTATGTCGATTTTAGTCAAAATTTCAGTAAATACTCTTTAGAACACAAGAAAAAAGGTTATTCATATGAGAAATGGTATATCGGGCATTATCAAGAAATTTTTAATATTCAAAAATTGTCAAAATCGGCAAACCGCACATTTTTGTATCTCAATTTCTGGGCCTCTGGAAAAAGATAAGAAGGTCTACGTTGGCTTAAAATATTCCTTCTTGCATGTACTTCAAAACTCATATTTGTATATTTAATGTTGGGGCAGTCATTTAGATATATCAAGCTTTAACCATTAATTTAAAAAAAAAACGTATATTTTGAAAAATTGCTAAATTATGCTTTGTTTAAACCGTACGTACTAACTTTGTCAAATCTTAAACAAAATTGATTCACGAGGTCTAGATTTCTTCGTGTTCTATCTTTCTTTAAAGTAATTACACTAGACTAATAGAATCAATTTATATTCACCACTATTTTGATGCAGGAAGTTGCACATGTTTTTGCTATTTTCAAAACTTGTAATTTTCATGTCCCGAAAAAACGCTATCACACTATGTCGATTTTAGTCAAAATTTCAGTAAATACTCTTCAGACTACAAGAAAAAAGGTTATATATATATGAAAAATGGTATATTGGGTATTATCAAGAAGCCATTGAGAAAATGCAAGTCGTTGTGCTGCGTCGCCTGGTTGTAGGTGTTTTACTTTTGATAATAATATGGGTGAACATTTTCACTAAAAAACGCGTCAAAAAAGTTGTTTTCTGTCAGGAAATGTCAATTGCTAGGGCATTACCATTACAAAGTCCGTAAACAAAAATGATATTTGCGTATTCTCTATGTTGAACAGCATTTTTATCAAATTTCACTAACCAAACCAAACAAACTGTTTTAACAAGTATCAAAAGCTTGCATCAATGCGCACTTGTTAAAGTAATGTTGTTTTGTTTGTGTTTTTTTGCTAAATTAAAAGTTTTTTAAATATTTTGTATTTGTTGACTATCTCAAATACAAAGCAAGATAGACAAAAAGTGATTTAGATTTTCCGGATTTTTGTCGATTTCTGAATATAAAAAAATTCTTGATAATGCCCGATATACCATTTTTCATATAAATAACCTTTTATTTGTGGTCTGAAGAGTATTTACTGAAATTTTGACTGAAATCGACATAAGGTGACAGCGGTTTTTCGAGACCTAAAATTACAAGTTTTAAAGATCGCAAAAACATGTGCAACTTCCTGCATCAAATAAGTGGTGAATAAGTATAGATTTTATAAGTCTTATGTAATCATTTTAAAGAAAGATTGAACACAAAGAAATATAGATCTCGTGGATCAAATTTCTTTAAAATTTAACAAAGTTAGAACGGTTTAAACAAAGCATAATTTTGCAGTTTTGCTTAATTTACGGTTTATTTTGGAATAAAGTTTGAAGCTTGATGTATCAAAATAACTGCCCTTACATTAAATAGACAAATATGGGTTTTAAAGTACATGTAATAAGGAATATTTTGAGCCATCGTGGAGCTTCTTATCTTTTTCTAAAGGCCCAAAAATTGAGATACAAAAATGTGCGGTTTGCAATTTTGACAATTTTTGAATTTTAAAATATTCTTGATAATGCCCGATACACCTTTTCTCATATAGATACCTTTTTTTCTTGTGCTCCAAAGAGTATTTACTGAAATTTTGACTAAAATCGACATAGGGTGACAGCGCTATTTTGGGACCTGAAAATTACACGTTTTGAAGATCGCGAAAATATGTGCAACTTCCTGCATCAAAATAGTGGTGTATACGTATTGATTCTATAAGTCTTGTGTGATCACTTTAAAAAGAGATTAAACACGAAGAAATCTAGACCTTGTGGATTAAATTTTGTAAAGATTTGACAAAGTTAGAACTGTTTAAAGAAAGCAAAGTTTTGCGATTCTGCTAAATTTACGGTTTTTTTTTGGAATAATGTATGAAGCTTAATATATCAAAATGACTGCCACGATATTAAGCATCAAAATATGGGTTTTAAAGTACATGTAATAAGAAATAATTTGAGACATCGTGGACCTTTTTATCTTTTTCCAGAAGCCCAAAAATTGAGATACAAAATATGCTAAAAAAGACGTTTTATTGTAAAATTTCTTACCTACTTTTGATCCCTGAAAATTTGAGCAAAATCAAAAAGGTCGACTTTTTCAAATTGGTCGAAAAGTAATGGAATTACCCATATATATATATATATATATATATATATATATATATATATATATATATATCAAACTTCAGATGATTTAAAATACCGGACATCAGGGAATGCGGGAAAAACAAAATTTTATTTATTTATAAATCAATCAAATATGTAATATATTATACTTGAAAATGTTATAAATTAACAAAACTAGTTCTAATAATATAGTAATTAATAAAAATAACATTATATGAAACGATAATAATTAAAATTTAATAAATTCAAATAGACCGAGAGCTCGGAGCCTAAAAAATATATAAACGCTAGTTTTTTAATAATCATTTTAGTAGTGGTCTAGATTAACATACTACGGTTAGTCAGATGCCATTGGTGCGTCCTCAAAGATGTCGTGAATACCGTGGTATTAAAATAAATCTATAAAAGCTCAACCTTTGGGCACTGATTAAATATTACATATAATAAAGAATTATAGTAGTCAAGTCAAGCTTATGGATAGTAAGTCTAGCCACAACTATGTATAAAAAATATGTAAGTGAATGTCAAAACTAACACTTACAATTTAGTGTCACATTTGTTAATTTTGTATACATACTTAGGGCCCGACTGACCAATTCCCGTTTTTATATACACCTAACTGACTACTATGCTTTTTTATTATACGTAATATTGAATCAACGTGTTTCAGCCGTTATAAACTTACTTTACTACCTCGGTATTCAAAATATCTTTTTGGCCTGCCTCTACCGAAAGCATCATTTTCGGCCCGCATATGGCCATTGGTATTCGCGGCATTTGATTGGCTAAGAATCACAATTTTATATCTAGACGCAACACTTTAAAATCTGACAGTAGTGACAAATTATAATAAACATTGAAAATAATGTTTTTATATGAGGCAGGCAAAAAAATATCGAGTGTAAGGCTGCAGTCTTACTGCACCACCGCCACCAACTATTACCGTTTGCCACTAACCACCAAAATGTACTACAGTCTCACTGCAGCTACTGGTGACTACTAAATATTTAAATTTCCCACTCATTTCAATGTCAGTAGAAGAGTGCTATATCGGGCCTTTCTTTTACTAATGTAATTAGTTTATCAATGTCGGATGGTGTCCATGTTTCTTCCATGTTACCGTTTTTAAAATTCTTAAATATCAAAGCAAAAATGACAGATTATGTTTTGATTTGTAAAATATCAAGTTAGTATGTTTCAATTGACGATCAACTGTTGCCGCGCTACCACCAACCGATTTGAAATTATGAAACGGTGGTTACCAAATGACACATGCCGGCGAGAATAGTGAATCAGTCGGACCGTCGCCATGTGATTTAACGTGTTCGAATTTTAGTTGGTGGCGGTGGGTGGTACAGTAAGACTGCTCGTGCCAAAAGGCTTAGCAGCCTTTCGTTTTAGCAGCCCTCTCTCGCTTCGCTCGTTTGTGCTGCGGGCTGCTAAAGCCTATTTTCGGCCCTTGGTACATTATATACTATTTTTGCCTGCCTCTACCCAAAGCATATTTTTTTTCGGCAAATGCGGGCCGAAAAGGCGATTTTCGGCCCGCATATGCTCATTGGCCTTTTCGGCTATTCGCGGAATTTGATTGTCTGTGAATTACAATTTCACATGTAGACGTCATACCTTAAAATCTGACAGTAGTAACAAATTATAACGTGCTGGCAAAAAAATATCAAGTGTAACTCGTGCCAAAAGTCTTTAGCAGCCTTTCGCTTTAGCAGCCCTCACTTGCTTTGCTCGTTTGTGCTGCTAAAAGCGGCGGGCTGCTAAAGTTTATTTTCGGCCCTTGATACACTATATACTATTGAAGACCCACCAATGGTACCTGTCCCAACAAGACTTTGACTTAGCGTTTTATGTTAATCTGGACCACTACTAGAATGATATATTAAAAAACTATCGTTTATACTTATATATAGATTTTTTTGGCTCCAAACTCTCGGTCTAAAACATTTCATAGCGTTAAAAAAGAAAATATTGAATAATATTTTATGTTTTTGATACCGTACTACACCCATAAACTTTTTTGCGGCTTAACCTTCATTATTAAAATGTATCTAGTGTTCATGACTAAATTTTGTAATCTTTGTTGCAGTAAATATATTTTATCTTAAAGTTTAGTTTACATAGACCAAAACATACATACCCTGCGGGAATAGGTGAAACACATAACAGGCGCGTCCAATGTGGAAACCCTAAAAGTGGATCAAAAGTGCCAGACAACAAATCAAGTTCAGGCTTAGAATAAAGTTAATACAAGAAATGTTAAAACCTATGAGGATTTCCTAAAGATTGAAGATGGTAAATGGACAAAAAAGACATTTGGAAGAACAAAAATAGAAAATATGGATACATATGGAAAGATATCAGACGCGAGTATGGTAATATAAGTAGAAAACGGTAAGATGGCGTAGCACGCTAACAGCCCGGGGTTCGATCCCCAAATATGACTAAAATAATAACTTGCTCTTGACAAAGACTTAGATAGAGGAACTTTTAAAATAATTAAAAACAGATATCCAGAAACAACAAACATGATGAATAAAACAGGCTCTCTCACAATAACAACAAACATTGATATATATATATATAAAAATTTAAAAAAACACTTCAAAAAAATTACTAGAATAAAAGTTGCTGACTTGACCGAGGAAATTTTCAAACCTCATTAATGAGACCGGAAAAAAAATTTAAATAAGATGGTCAAATGAGAAAAACGTCTAATATGCCTAGAAAAGGGTCATCTAGCAAGAGAATGCAAGAAAAAATTATACTGCCGGGTATTCAAAATGGATGACCACAAAATGAAGTTCATGAGGTGCCCAAAATACTAAAGTATGGTAAAACAGATCCAAAAAGAAAAAAAAAAATAACAGAACAAACAAAACAAAAACCTGATCACTCAGAAAAAAAAGATAGTCTTACAAAACTGACACACAAGACAATTAAGAAAATAAGATACGACGTAGACCAACTATGTTAAGAGCACTACAAATAAATCCAGACAGAAAATCAAATAGCAATAACTATAAATAAAGTTAACTTAATTATAATTAGTAAACCAAACAAATCAATTATAAATAAAGAAGGACCCTGGATGATATAAATACAAAAAAAAGATGTGGCCATCAGTAAAATAAAAAACACAAAACTAGATAACAAGAAAATAGAGAAAAAATTTGTATACATGGATGTAAATGAACAAACAAACTTACTTTTAGCTGCTACATATTCTTTAAATGTTACATACAAACAAGACTTTTAAGAGTATTTAAAATCGCTAACACAAGAAATAAGAAACACAAACAAAGTAGTAATTATTGCTGAAGACTGGAATACCAAAGCCCCAAAATGGGGTAGTACCAAAGAAGACAAAAGACGAGAATTATTAACAAACTATGTAACAGATAATATCTTTGTCACAACAAGTCAAGATTGATGGCTAAAAAGTATTGTACCAAGAATCTCTCAGCCTGCATTAGTATGTATACTTCGAAGTTACTTACAAAAACAACGGGACAAACTGCAACTACAAAGTTGACAAAGGTGGAACACTAACAAATGGAATAAGAATAAATTTAAGAAAGAAATAGGTAAAAAACTGATGGAAGATAGTTCCAATTTAACATGACTAACTAATGCAAAAAACAGAGCACGCATGCGATAAAACAATGCCTAAAAAACATTGAGACTCAATGGCATGTAAAGTACTGATTAACAAACAAAATATTCAAACAAAGGAAAAAATGTATAAGTACTAAAAGAAAAATCACAAAAAACAAAGAGATCACAAACACGTTTTATGCAACAAATTGTATATCCGACTTATATGCACTCAATCTAAATAAAATCAAAGTATATCATTCAAAAATAGAATGCACCACGCAGATAAAACAAACATACTTTACTTTAGAGGAGGGGTCGGAAAACTACGGCCCGCGGGCCAAATCTGGCCCGATACTTGTTTTTAATCCGGCCCGCGGGTTAATATTGTTTTTATTAAAAATAAAAAATCAAACTACACGCTGTAACGCAACGGCCAATAGTAAATTTGTTAGCATCGTTGTTACGTATTTGCATTCTGTTGATTGACGTTGCCGTAGAAATGTCAGTTCTGAGTTAGGCGAGGCACTCGTGTTATTTTCTTTTACAGCGTTTTGCAATATTTATTATTGTATACGGGGCATTAGTGTGACGTCACACGACAGTGGCGCTATTGGCGCCAACGTGGATTATCATAACATCTATTTTATACATAGGTGGAAATACTTGTTGGATTTAATTGTGTCGTTATAAGATATTTTTTTGCAATCTAATGCACCAAAATGGATTAATATTATATTAAGACATATTTTGATGTACAATTTGTATATATTAGATGATACAATTTTAAATAAACACATATTGAAATTCGGAAATACAACATAACCTCACAAACATTGTAAATATTTAATAAATACTTTTTGAATTCAATGTTAATTATACTGTAAATTTGATCAACTACAACAAATTATTATTAAAGTTTAAGGTTAAATATTTATTTAGCAAATTTTAATATTTCATAAATTTAGAAAAATTATTAACTAAGTAACTAAATATGTAAATATGTTAATATTAAACATAATATTAAATAATGAACCATCAAACAGTTTTTATAATTTTATAATAACATATATTTATGTTTTTAAATTTAATCATTATACGTTACATTTGTTAAAATCAATAAGTAAGCGATTTGAAAAAGCTTATCGGCTGAAATTTTTTTGCTATTTAAAATATTTAATATATATATATACATATATGTATATAATATATATACAATTATATTATTTTACATAATGAAAACAAACATAATCAATTAATTAAATTGTTTTAGGAATTTAATCGAGTAATAATTAATTTTGATTATCTATGTTCCGATTATGTGTAACGAGACTATGCATATATTATTTTTGCAATTATATTTTATTTGATAATGCTTTTGTTTGTGTATTAATAATAAATTTTATAAATTATGTTTTATTTTACAAAGATATTATAAATAATTGCTTTTGATCCTCCAATAATACAATCCGAAACTTAAATAATCAAAATTTACTCTACTAAAATCTTATTTGATTTAATAAAAAGTTTAGCTGTTTATTATAATTTCATTAATAAAGTCAATAACTAAAAAAATATAAACTGTTATATATATATATATATATACAATTAATTAATAAACAAATAACAAAAATATTATCTTGGATAATCGAGGCAGTTCTTTGAGTCAATTCTTAAGTAAAATACTACCTATTATCATAAATTAGTTTTACTGAATATGCAATACTATAGATATAATAAAAAATATATTAATTAACTTCAATTTAAGAAATGTATTTTAAAATTTAATTAAAACATTTTGTGAGGTTATACTGTAGAGAATGTTTTAATATGTGTTAATTTAAAATTGTGTTGTATCTACATATTATACATAAAATATTACCTTGTTGAACAAATAATCACTGCACAAACACTGAATTGCTGAAAAATATGTTATAAGGCCACAATTAAATCCAACAAGTATTTTCACCTATGTATAAAATAGATGTTATGATAATCCACATTCGCGCCAATGGAGCCACTGCCGTGTGACGTCATTACTAATGCCCCGTATTACCATTTGTAGTCATGTCAAAACCAAATAAAATGAGAAAAGTGGACTTTGAGTATAGTGTTTTCAAAAAAGAATGGTGTGTGCAATATATTGTATACATTATTAAAAATCTAATTATTTCAGAAATAATTTACAAATCTTATTGAAATAATTAAAACAAAACATTAGAACACGTTGGCAAATAGTTTACAAGTAATTTATTTTAAATTTTTTGCACATTTCCTGTTTTTGAGTTAGTTAAAAGATAATTGATATAACAAACTTAATTAAATGTCATTGTATTTAAATTATTAGTTAGAAGTCTACCAATTTTCATTACTAATATTATTAATATGTATAACAACTTAAAATTCTGACGTTCGAATTACAAATGCACATTGCATCAACTTTTATTACACTAATGTGATGCATATTGCAAACATTGTAGGGGCATACCTGGCCCGCAGAGCATATTTTTTTACGATTTGGCCCGATCCAAAATAAGTTTGCCGACCCCCGCTTTAGAGGATAATCCAGCTCTTGCCAAAAGTAACCCAAACATTGTCGTCCTATGTACAGATCTTCAACAGTTATTTATTTGCCCAATACATATATTCCAATACATTTTATCAATTTATATTCATGTTACAATCTAGTAATACATAAAATGAATACCAACAAAACATTTTTGTGTCTGTAGCAATTTTATGCAATTGCAAAAAAGAGCTTTGCTAAAACCATGTCTACTTTAGTGAATATTATTACTACAAATTTCAATTTAGAAAAATACGTAAAGTAATATTATGGCTTTATATCAGTATCTTATCACCATCTGTAAAACAAAACTTTTTAATAAATAGATATAACAACAAAGATTTTGGTTTAAAAAAAAACGCTATAATTTTAAAAGAATGAATATAAGTTATCGCAAACGCAAAGTTTAATTGAGTCTTTGTGCAAGAGCAGTACTAACATAATACAAGATGTATGGTACAAAATTGAAAAGTTTGATGCAAGAAAGGAATAAAAGTCACTAGTTTGTTTAAATTGCAATATATGTATGTACCACAAGGTTTTGCAAAGCATAAGCTATCGAGTTCGTACATAAACAAAAAAGTTATTTGGATTTGATTCGTCCCCTTTACAAATTTGTTAACTTTAACAAAAAAAATAGTATATAATGCCTCGTAGCCCCTTAAGTGTTATGCAACTGGCTGCAGAGTATGTACCTATAGTGACATGCCATTTTACAACACTTTAAAAAGTGATTCTATTCCTCTGACAAAAATATTCAAGAATATTCAGGCACCGTGAAGTGAAAATGACTGACTGACTTATCCCATTCTTGTATCAAACAATAAATTTTGAAGATATTTTCGTTTATTTTAAGCAAAATAACCTAAGGTCTTATTTATATGCAAATACAAGATGTACTTACTAAAAAACATTTTTTTTAAATTTTGTTTCTCCTGAAATTATTACAAAAAATAAATCATCACTATTATCCTACAACAATATTATCTAGAGTAAGCTACGTACGTATGCACGTTTGTTACAAACTTTTATCAAAACAACAGATAACTAAAAGAAAAACGAAAATCATTGTACAGCAAGTTCAAAAAGTAATCTATATTATCTTGTAGTCATAAATATAAATAAATGATATGAAATACATGAATTATCACGTAGTAGTTCTTTTAAATCCCCTGAAATTTTTAAATAACAATTTTTAATGTAGACGTGTTTTTGCTACGAAACTTTTTACTGGCGCCAAGGATTAATTGATTTCAATCAACCTTAATTACCTAATAATTTATTGTGTACAAAATATTGTGGCAGTACACATACTAAAGTTTGTCAACTTATCCAAAAAAAAGCATACTTATCACAACACATTTTTTCTTGGTAAAAAAATTAAATTTCCAAATAAGAGTCTTAAACCAGAGACCTCTGGAGCAAAACGCACATTACATAAGCATATAATAGTTATTTATGTTACAAGTTGTAAAATGATAGTGTTTTTTTAACGAGTCGCAAATTATAGATCGAGTTCGAAGAACGAGATCTATAATGCGACGAGTAAAAAAACACGCATTTTACACGTGTAACATACACTATTTTTTGCAATTTTGGAGTATAATCCGCAAGTTTCTGATAATTATTGTTTTTTTTTTAATTTTATTAGTAGTGAAAAAAAGTGCTTACTTTTTTTCACTAGTGAAAAAAAGTAAGTAGTTATAACATCGAAAATGGCAACTGAAAAGTCAATATTATAGTTCAGAATTGCAAAAAAGAGATTGTGTTTTTTATTTTTATCTAAATAATCAAATATTCTAGACGTACTATGTTTAGTTGTTTATATCGTGTTATGTCAACTTACAGTAAAAAGCATTCTGATTTATTGAGGTGAGATTTTTATATAAATCTATAAAAAAACAAACATAGCATTACGTTCGTTTTATCTGAAGGTAAGGATGATTAAGTTTAATAGAAAAATAATATGATCACACATAGATATATGAAAATATGCATACACTATCAGAAAACCAAATAAAAAAATGATATTGTATATATTTATACATGTAAATATTTATAAATGCTGATGCACGTGCATTCAGATTTTATGTATTTTCCTAGATAAAAAGAAACTCTTGTGTTATATAAAAGTGTATATGAAATATCACCCGCAAACACTATAAACACTCGAGCTCCACCGCCTCATATAAACTTTCACACAGGTAAAAAGGCATTATAGAAAAGTAAGTATTAATTTTCTTCTATCGGCAACATTTCTTATAAAAGATAAGTATTGCAACTAAAAACCTCTGCGGATAATGTTGGGCAATAATAATACGGGTGAATTCAATATTTCTATAGAACGTGACGGGTTGCGTCTCACTTAACTGCTTAACATTCAACTCAGATATATGTCCGTCCATCCTTTAATATGTGGGATATATCAACCTCACGAGAAACATATTAGTGCATGACAGGGGTATTATTGTTTTAAAATTGAGTACATGTATGTGTGTGTGGGTTTCTATGTTTATATATTGAAGATGCATTTGCTAGTGCTCATGTGTCGTAGACAGACCTGTCTGCACAGGGATGTATCAATTTCGCAATTCCATCGCACGTATTGTCTAGATAAACGAATTTGCCAAGTAATTCTTATGTTATAAAAAAGAGAATTTGAATATTTTTCGGTCTGTGGTTTTGTGGCATCTGATTTAAGATCCATCAAATCTTATAGGTATGAACGTTAAATAAGTAGATATAAAATAATAATATATTTATTGTAACAAAATGACATTTGTATTACATTCATGCGGAATATATAAATAAGTTCATAATAACCACGCGGGCAATAAAATTTATAATTATATTGCTTATAATGTCTTAGATACATTGGAGATCTCAGTAAGTTAACTCTTACTCAGTATAATTAGCTTAATACCCAAATTTATTAGTGTTTAAAAAGATACTAATTAGTTAATATTAATCTATTTTATGTGCTCAAATATTTTTTTTAAATTTAATCATATTTTACAAGTGAAAATCTTACTATAAAGAATACTGATTTTGTTTTACTTATAGAAAAATAATCAGATCATTTTCTTGTAAACACTACAATTGCATTGAATTTAAAAAATAATACCAACAGCTATATACACCCATAATCTTAATTATGAGAAAAGGTTAATAACTTATAAGCTGGGAACTCTGTAAAAAAATTCTTTTGTAAACATTAATGTATTTTTTTGTTAAAATTACGTTTTAACATATAAACAAATTTAAATTACTGAAGAAATCTGGAAAAATTAATTACTACAGCTATGTTGAGAAAACGGTATTTTCTTAGTTTACGTACCCGCTACTTTGTAACATGTTGTTGCCGTTACCACCATAAATCTGTAAGAAGAAATACGTTTTACTTACATCTTAATGTAATGACTAATTACTTACCATATTTGAACAAGGCCAGCCAACCTTTTTTAAGTAAAGTATATTACTTACTGTTCAAATCGAGTACACGCAACTCGAGCAGTAACTTTCTAGCCTCTGCTGAAATTAAAATTATGTTAATATAGAATATAATTATAATAGAAATTTGTTTATTTTACTTGCTAATTTAGCACTACCAAAGGCAAACAATAATTCCCTGTGTGGTCAGTCATAGGTCAATGATGCAAGAACGCTATTCTTAAATTTGGGCCCAACATGTTTGTTATTATTATTACAACGACCACTAATGTAGGCAACCAACATATCAAAGATTTTAATTACCGCGCAAAGGAATTTCAAATTCCAAATGTTCAAAACACGCCATCTATTGGAAGGCAAAAAACGGTAAAATAAATTTATTGAACATTCCTAATTGATAAGAGTTCGTGGGGAGTCTTTTCTTGAAACAATAGATTGTTTTTTTTCTTTCAACATCTCACCGGGTAAAGTGAATAGAAAATAAATCTGTGCTCATCCATGCTGTAACGCATTTCTTAAATGGTTTCGAATTGCGTTCTCATTTAGAGTACGTTCCGTCAGTCTGGTGCCCTTTCTATGAAATCCATAGTCAAAATATTGAACGTATTCAAAACAAATTTTTTCGCCTGTTGTCCTATAGATCTGGTATATTGTCGGTTAATTTTGATCGCAATTACATTTCTTCACTATACAATTTACCGTCACTAAAAGTTCGGCGCAAAAGATCTGATCTCTCATTTTTGCGTGGTCTAGTGATGTCTGAAGTAGACTGTCTTGAGTTACTTGAATATCTTCCATTCTACATTCCTATTAGTGAACGACGTACCGGGCAGACTTCATTATTTAGAGAATTTACACATTCTACTAATTATGGATTTCACAATCCTATTGGTAGAATTTGTAGATTTGCAAACAGTTTAACAAACAATTTAAATTTTTTTTGTTCTAAATCTTTGTTTAAGATTCAATTGAGACATATTGATTAAATGTTATGTATTTTATATTATATTGTTTTTTATGTCAATCTTTTGCTTTTGTTTTTTATATATGTATTATATTATTTATATCTATTGTATTTTTATGTAGATGTAAATGGTTTTACTTATACCGTAAATATATATATATATATATATATATATATATATATATATATATTATCGGTACGCCTTATTACCTTTCGGTGTAGGCTTTAAATTTAATTTACATTGTTATTTACAAATTCCTTCCACTTTCTTCTGTTCCTCGCCAGATCTCTTGCTTGTTTCATAGTCTTTCCTTTGTTGATTATTAATTCTTCTATTTTGTTGTCCCACTTTTGTCTTGGCCTGCCTCTTCCTCTTGTTGTTCCTGTTCTAGCTTCCCATACTTGTTTTGCTTGATTCGTGTTATCCATCCTTATTAGGTGCCCCCACCAGCTGAGTTGTTTCTTTTCTATATACTTATCTATTGCCTCAGTTTCTAGTTCTTCTCTGATGTCTACGTTCCTTATTCTGTCTCTTCTTGTTACTTGTTTCACTCTTTTCAGGTATTTCATTTCTATTGCCTGCAGTCTACTTTTATCTCTCTTTGTTATTATCCACGTTTCGCTCCCATACGTCAGTATTGGTCTGTATATCGTTTTGTATATTTTCATTTTTGTTTTTCTACTAATCTCTTTCTTGTTTATAAATATGTTATTCAATGCGTAGTATGTTTTAATTGTGTTGTTTATTCTGTTACTTAATTCACCTTCCATTTTCCCATCTTCTGTAAGTTCTACCCCTAAGTATTTGAATTGTTCGACTTGCTCTATCTGGTATTGTCCTATTTTTATATTTATGTGATCTTTCCGTTTTCCTATAACCATTACTTTTGTTTTGTTGTAGTTCATTTTCATATTATATCTTTCTAGGTGTTTATTCCATACATTTAGGTTGTGTTGAAGGTTCATTTCATTTTCTGCTATCACTACCACATCGTCGGCAAAAGCGCCTTCTGCTATTTTGACTATTTGCATGTTTTTGTATCCTATTTTAGTTTTTATGATTTCTGTCTTCATGCTCTTCATAATTTCATCTATGACCGTAAATAATGAATTATAATTAATTGAAAATTAATCTTCATTATAATAAAATAATGAAATATTTTTATTAAATTATAAATTACAAGGAATTAGGAAATTGGACAAAAATCTTACGCAAACGCGTGTTAAAGGTATTGTGCATTTAAATAGGGAATTTATTTTAATATTAATTTTGAACAAATTTTTCCAAGTTATTAATTATTATGTACAGGGTTAAAATTAATTTAAACTAAAATAAATTCTAAAACATAACGGAAATTCTAGGTATATTGATTGCTTCAAATTTTTTTCTGTACGTAGTTATACTTTAATTTATTTTTATTTCATCAACCGTAATCTATAATTTTATATTGTTCTCTTAAAAATATAGCTAGACAAATTCAAGCATTCACTTCACAAAATTATTAACAATTGCATGTACATAATCATAAAATCATAAATTATTTTCAAAACTAGCATCCTCTTACATTAATGAATGCACTAATAAGAAAATTATTATATTATTTTACTCAAAATTTATAATTGCAGTAGTACTTAAATATCAAGCCCCACGTTGTGCTCCAAATTTGTATCACCTCCCTTGTTAAGAAAGTTCACATTTGCCGGTAGCTTTGTTAGTCGAGGCGGGTCGTGGTTTTGTTACAGTGCTTTAATCTTAGGTTGATGCTATATTACTAAAAAACAATAGGGCTCCACGTGGTTATGAATAATTAGTTGCGCAATAAATTTAAAATAAAATTTAATTTGTAACCGTAATAATGTTAAAGAAAATTAATTCCATGTTCAATATCCCTATTGATCGTTGATACTATCCACAGTTGAAATAAGAAGAAATTGCTAATGAAAACCATACGTTTTTATCTAACTAACAAGAATTTGCAAGAATTAAAGAAAAGGTTTTGATGTGTTTAGAGAAAGCTTACAGACAAAACAAGAAAAGATATGATTTAAGAAAACATAAACTGACATTCAAAGTTAGAGACCCTTGCATGAAAAAAGAACTTTGTATTGTCAAAAAAAGCTGAAGCGTTTGCAGCAAAGCTAGCGTCTAAATTTATACTGTGCGAAGTAGTCACAGTACACTCATTACTCGTTTATACACTAAAGGGAGTGGACAGAATTTTTTTTGGAAAATGGCATGTCAAGGACATGAAACCATATTTTGGAGATGACTTGGATTAAGTTTATTTCAATAAAGTTATCGATATTGAAAGTGAGGTAACTTACAATATAAACTCATATTCGTTAGATTGATGTTGTTATTAAATCGACTCAATTTAGAATAATGGTTAATAGGTAAAATACTCACGTTTAGTTGTGAAGATTTATATTCCAAAGAATGAATTAGAGTTTCAAATATCATTTTAGTTTTTTATTGTATCGTCTTTTCATTCTTATTCCAATTTTTATGTTGTAATGTTAAAACTTTAGGTATAAATTTTTTTTCTTAGGTAAGAGAAGTGTGTAACGTACCACATGCTACTTTGTAACATAATCAAATAAAAAACAACTGTAGAATGACTTAAGAAATCTAGAAGTCTAATGGGCCTATTCTGAACATATTTTAAAATCAATGTTAGCTAACATCGCTGTAAAAATCACTACTTAACCAATCAAGCACCAAATTTTTCAAACAATTCCTAGCAACGTTCAAAATGTTTATTAACATCGCTGTAAAAAATGTTCAGAATACGAGTCTCTTCTTCAATTGCCTGTTATGTCCATTCTTGAACGTAGGCCTTTCCCAACTGTTTCCATCTTTCCCGGTTTTGAGCTGTTTAGATCCACGCCAGTCCAGTTAATCTTTTGAGGTCGTCGTACCAGCGCATAGGTGGTCTTCCTCTACCTCGTTTATGCTCGTATGGTCTCCATTCAATAATTTGTCTGTCCCATCTCGGTTTGTCGCTTTGTGCGACATGGCCTGCAAATTTCCACTTGAGAGATGCGGTTCTCTTACCTACATCGCAGACTTTAGTGATTGCTCTTATTCGGTCATTTCGGTATCTGTTTCGTCTCGTTATTTTTATCATCGATCTTTCCATTGCCCAAGTTGATGGCAAAATTGACATATCGGGGCTTAAATAAATTGAACATAAATGCTAGGTCAAAACCGTACTGTTGTAAACATAAGCCAAAAAAAATTGCAATATGTCCATATCAAAAAATATGATTTGATTTGAAGTAGATGTATGTAATAGGTGTTGAAAATTATTCAACTGGATTTTTTGAATTTCACAATAATCTTTTCCACGATGTTGTGTTTTATTTTATTGGTTCTAATAGAGGGGTTGTACATGTTGTTTTTTACTTTTTATTTTAGTTATACATGTGGGGTATGATAGGTAAAAACCAAAGACGCTCTACCACAGAGGACTGCCAGATTCCTATGATATATTGTGACGTAGCTTAGGTGGGTACGCAACATCTCAACCAATGATGGTTCCGTTTTTTAGATCAGCTTGTTTGAAATATTGTGACTAACCAATAAGATCGCTATAGCTTTCCGCGTCACAAGCGGAACACAATACACATCAAGATTTGAGTTAGGCGTTTTACAACTGAACCACTATCTCGATTTCTTTTCAAAATTAGCTCAATAAGTTCATGAAAGGTGTTTATATTTTCTGGTCATTTTTATTACTTTTTTCTTCATTGCTTTTTTTTAAATTTTATTTTTATGATGGGATCTTTATTGTACTATTTTTTACTGATTTTGGATTAAAATACTGTTATTTAATATTTTATGGACTCAGATAAGCTGTTTGTACTGTTTTTCTGTATTCTATTGCAGTGTTCAATGTTGATTGTATTAGTCATTTCATATCATGCTATTGTGATACAATTCAAGTATGTGTTCATGTTATTGTTGTTGTTGTTGGTTAAATGTTTATTATTAACTTAATAATGCACTACATTTAGACAGTTGTTACTTTATAAATAAGTGTTTATCAAATTTTTATATAAAATAATATTTAAAACACAAAATGGCTCTTAAAAATAACAAATATCTATTTCATTGACATTAGATTATTGTAAATCTAAATGACATTTGCATAAAACTAATGTTTATTATTGTCCCAAGTCTACGTTGATATGACAATAATAAAATTACCTTATTTTGTTATATTTAAATAAAAACACAAAATAACTAATTGCATGAAAGTTAAAAATACAGATTTTAATACTTAGATGATGAATTCCTAATTGGTTGCTGAGTAGAATTGATTATGATAATGGAAATAGTAAAATTGTATTAATAAATTATATTGATGCAATAATGCAATAATAATTAATTTTGGTTATTTACAAATGCTTGCAATTCACTCATATTTTTCTAATTAAAAATAATGAAATTATGCAGATTTTGATAGAAAACATCTCAATGTACATATACAGGGTGTAGATTAATTAACAGACAAACGCCAGGTAACTTTGTAGATGCTGAGAAACTCTTCGTTTGCCCTTACGAGGTCCTCAAAGTTTCAATTTTGTCAATACAAATATTGTTTTAGTAGCGTATTTTATGTACCAAGTTGCTTTCTTTTTTAGTATAATAAAAGTTACGAGGTTTATTAAAAATTAATAATAAACAATATTGAAAAACGTGCAAATTACTTTCCAAGAATAAATCAAATTTAAATTAAAAATACCCTTGGCAACGTAGCAAATTTTTTAATAAAATTCACTATAACGTAGGCTATGCAATGAATGTCAGTTGATATTTCTATTTTATTAAGACTTTTACTTTAAATGAATATCCAAATTGATGCTTGAGAATATCATGAATTCGATACCGTATAGTGTTTAGAAGTAAACGGTGGCCAATATGAACATTTGTAGTTTATAATAAATTATAGGTCTGTTCCAACATACGATTTGGACAGTTTGCAAACCGTTCAAACTATGCACACAAACAAATTACTGTGTATAAATGATTGCCTAAGGATGACAAATATTTGTTTGTGTGCACAGTTTGGACGGTTTGCAAACTGTCCAAATCGTAATTTATTTATTTATCTACACCCTGTATAGTGATATGATAACTAGTTCAAGCAAAATGAGATGCGTCATGTGGCCTTGTGTTTTGCATTGATTATCAATTTTTACAGGTTTATAAATATAAATTAATTAAACTAAATTAATTAATTTTTTTTTTTTAATGTTCAATTTAATTTATATAAAATTAGCAACACTACATTTCGGCCATTTCTTATCACTTGCAGTAAATTGTCAAAATCCTTATTAATTTGATCATATTATTATGAAAACCTAATGGAATGGTACGAATTTTGACAGAAAGCATCAATGTGTACCAAAGCCGAAATGATAGCGGGTTGCAGTGTACAAGCTTTTTGAGATTCAGAAAAAAGTGAAAATGTTTTAATGAGGTGAGGGTTGTATATGACATATGAAAATATATTGGTAAGCAATTAATAATTTTGTTTGTGTATGATTTTTTTAATGCTACATGAGTTATTACATTAATAGTTTGACATATTACTAATTGACTAATTAAATAACATTTGAAATGTTATATAACAGTAACAATTGAATAATTGTCAAATTATTGACAGTTATGTATAAATTTAGTGTAAGTTTGTGTAACTCAAAATTTTATTTGTCATACATAAGAATACCAAAAAACATTAAATAACATTGCACCTAATTACTATTAGATGATTAGACGTCACACGATTGCATTTGGTTTTTATATCTACTTCTACTAAGAAAACAGCTCAAAATAGGTCTTTCAAACAAAATGTAGTTTTTGTAGCAGATTCTTCTTTATAAAATAAAATAAATTTAATATACAGTGCGCCCAAAAAATGTGTTTAATATTAAACATTGACCAACAATCTAGCACAGACAAGTTTTTTAAGCTTTTGAATGACTATAAAAACTAACTAAATCGTATTTTGTTCACTCACTCACTGATATAATATATGAACGACCGATTTAATTAAAATTAATAATTATTAAATTAAATATACGATATTTGACACATAATTATGTATCAGTTGACAACTAATTAAATGTAGTCAATTAGTAAGTTATTAATAAATGCTTGACTGGTTTACATTTGTCAATTGCCTAAATAACAACTGACAAATAAATTTGACACTTAATGGAATTATCCATTAAGTATAAATAAATGACAGATTATTATATTACATTAAATTTTATAAAAAAAAATATATGATCCATTTTTTTAGATTGTGATTTAGTGCTTAGTTGGATATAGAATGGAAAAGCAACACAGTCCATTACATAATGATAACAGTCCTAATCGATGTGTTCTAGAGGTGTGAGGGATTTCAACTGCACTTAAAGTAAGCCCCACAAGAGATGACGCTAAGACGCAAGAAGTGAGTGATTTTTGAATTTATTTTAAAGTGAATTAGTGATAAAGTTGAAGATGATGTGATAGCAAATAAGTAAAATAAAATCGTTGAAGAATTTTACGGTAAAGTTAGTTAGTTAGTTTATTGTTAACAATAATTCAAATTTAAAATGAAATTTTAAAATATATGATTCATAAAATTAACTTGCTGGATTATCTACTTTATAACTTTTTATTCAACAAAAACTTGTTTGATGTAAAAAAACGCATACAAGAAGCATTCTCTAACAACTCCTTAGTTAATTTATTTTTACGGGAGCATTATAATTATTGTAACTTCGTTCCCGTATTCAGTAAAAACAAATCTGTCAAAATTTTGATGTTTTGCTATCAAACTTTAGACAATACTACGTTATAATAAATGGCGACAATAAAACTTTAGTTTTTAACAGCATTTTTATTTTAATTAGTAAAATATTAAAATTGTTGAAATATGCTAAATTTGGTGTTTTTAGAAGAAATTAAAAACAAAAAAGAAGGTAAGTATAAAATTATTGATCTTCTTATTACTTCAAGTGTTATAAGGAAAAAAACTATTTGATTTAAATCAACATTCAGTAACTGTAATGAAGAGGTTATTGTTAACTATGTTATAAATAAATTCTATTCTATCAGAACAAGAAAAAACAAAAACTTTGGTAAATATCTACAATTTAAAATGTAATAAACTGAAAATGCTAATTATTTAGTAAAACTGAAAAGTAATTTAGTTTGAGCTTCTACATGAACATATTACAGAAAACACAGAAATATTTTACAAAATATGTATTTTTGTGTTCAGTAACTGGTCCCATAAACTGAAATTGCATTTTCCGCATTGTTTAAAAAAAAATACGGGTCAATTATGCTACCAAACCACAGGGCACACTATAAAGAGTCACTTTTTAAAGATGATAAATGATGAATAGATAAAAAAGCGCTTTATCACTAAAGAGGATCTTTTCCGAAAATCTGTTTCTGGTTGCTGCATTCATTTGGTAAATACAGAACACTGTAAATGATCTCTAGGTTTAAGTTTTGTGCTACTTAGATATTGTAAAGATGTAATCCCAAAAATCCCAAGTCAAAATTTTGCTTAAACTTTTGGATAAAATTTAAAATTATGCGCACGGAAGGACAATTTTGAGAATTAAAATGTTCACGTAGAGCGGAAAATGTACTTTTTTCAATATCCCATTTTCATAATAGGTTTTGACAATTTTAATGCGTTGTTTTGTCGTGTATAACAAACACAATTAATAGATTTTACAAGTTAAATAAAGAAAGTATAAAAATATTTAAAATTTTGTTCAAAATAATAAGTACATTAATTTTAATTTTTGCTTTTTCTCATATTAGTTATAACAGTACCTGTTGCACATGATAAATAATCTGTTATTTGAAGAAGTTTAAGGAAAATAAAGTATTTATTTTGCTAAGCGTATAGATCAATAGAGGAAGAATAACAATTTGGGTTCTAGAACTAGTAATATTTTAAGAAACCTTGTTTTTGTAATATTAAACAGCATATTAATAAAAGTTTAGACAAAGATAAAGAAAAAATGGAATTTGAGATTAAAAATGATTCTAATAAAAATATTGCTGAATAAATCTATAAATTTGGATTCTGATAAATTAGAAGGAAGAAATCTTAGTGTGTTCATAATATAAATATTGCATTTGAAAATTTGGTACTATCTAATGATTCTAATTTTATTGTGTCAACTCAAGCCAATACATTGCAAAGTAAAAAATCAAAAGGAAGAAAAAGAAAGGACATCAAAAGATCTCAACCATCCGAATTTAATAATTTTGTTGATGCCTTTTATTCCGGTTTTGAAAATAAAATAAACAAGTGCTATAAAGAGATCATGTCAAAAAATATATTAAACCCCAAATGTTGCAATTAGATATCAATAATTAAATAGGATTATCAAACACCACAGAAAAAATCCAAGATTGGTTTGAAATGTATTGGGGCTCCGGACTTAGCCGTAATGCTTGACAACTATACACAATAATTAAAAAAAAAAAACAATACATTAGGTCTGTTCCAACATACGATTTGGACAGTTTGCAAACCGTTCAAACTGTGCACACAAACAAATATTTGTCATCCTTAGGCAATCTGTTATACACAGTAATTTGTTTGTGTGCATAGTTTGAACGGTTTGCAAACTGTCCAAATTGTATGTTGGAACAGACCTATAATGTCCGTGACTGGTGTTAAGGGTGGAGAGTAGTGAGGTTTCCAAGCGTAGTGTCCTTGCCGTAAAAAGACGTGCAGCTAGTAACCATATTTCCTAAAGTCAACTAGATTCATATTTATTAAAACATAAACTTCAGCTTTTGAATATAGCAATAATTCGTAAGATGTCAACTGTTGAGTCGAAGAGCAGCGAGTAAACTGAACTTTGACGGTTCAACTGTATTGAATAAAGACAATAAATAAATAAATAAATACAAGCGGTTATTCAAAAATAAATTTATTATTGCTCATAAAACGTGTTCACGTTTGGTTTGTATAATCTGATAAAAATTCTTAATAGAAACGCAACACACCAATTCAATAAATTACTATTAATTTTATTACTGCAAATTATTTTATTTAAATCTGTTAATTTTTAAAAATACACATCTAAAAACTAAATTCTTGTAATTATGTAAATTATCTTTTTGAACCATACATACAATTAAAATGTTAATATAACAGTCGAGCGCAATTGTGATGCTTGTCATTCATAATTACACATTGCTAAATTTAATTATACGCTTTGAAGTGCCTAAAAAAGCTTAATAATTGAGCTGCTGCGTCACTCTAAAGCCACGTACAAAGTATACACTGTCGAGTATACGTTTTTAAAATCATAAAGTATTTTCCGTGTTTCATTCGAGAATTGATTTTTTTGCGGACTTGTAATTTAATTTAGTTACAATACATACATTTTTTTTTTAAATAACAAACCAAAAATAGTTTTTTTGATAGAGTTAATTGAAAAGATAAATAAACAAAATGATTATTTTAGCAACTTTAACATAATGGCATATTTAATTGTGATTTTATTAAATCATAACAATCACATATCAGCCATGTTTTACATACACAGAGCATGTGGTTCGGTAGGCTGAAGGTTTTCTATTCGGGAAAATTTGTCTTTTATCCTATTATCCCATTTAGATTAGAACAAACAAACAAACGCACAAATTCGTTCAGTTCCTGTTTGCATTAGATTAAACGACGAATATAGTAAAATATACTATAATAATAATTGTAAACAAATATATTTGTTTGTTTGTTTGGTTTGATTTTAAATATACACCGTAGCGAATTTGAGAAAGAATCTTAATAATGACCCTTTTAAAAAAAATCTATTACTTATTGGCTTCTAAAAAGCTTATTTTTTAATTTAATGTTATTTACCCATATATACTCTACTCTTTCCTTATATCGTTTTCATTATCATAACCATACACAGGGGCAGAAAGACCTCGGTCAATATTCAACCAACCATCATATTCAACCAACCACTTTCACTGTGTAATATATATAAAATCATTTCTCTGTATACAATATGAAATAAATATATTTACACTACTGTCTTCTAAAAGTGCAATAAATCGCGTATTTTGATAAATGTAATGACGACATTAATAACAATATTAATATAGCAGCATACATTTATACATTACAATTTGGCGGGTATTGCTCATTTAATAAAAATATAATTGTTCAATTTATTTTAAATTAAAAAAACACCAAACAGCAAATTTTACAAAAAAAAAACAGTATTCAGCTTCTCCAAAACTTACTGGCTGTTTTCTGGTTGATGACCAGTATTAATAATCAGTACTAAGGCCAGTAATTTTTGGTTTTAGTAGTGTATTATTTTTGAGTTATTAAAAAAAATAAAATCAAAAATTACAGGCTACGAGTTGCAAAATTTCTGAAATGTTCAACAATATTATCATAAAAGCTGTCTGTCAGTAAGTACACGTACACTGCTGCCATACATTTTATGATTTTTAAGTTATTTTTAGTAAATTTACAGCTTTCATATTTTGAAAATAGATAAAAATAATTACTATCAAACAGATGAACGAATATTTCATACTTAATTATTGAACATATATTGTCAAAATAGCAACAAGAATAAAGATATTGTTTTAACAACCAAAAGTGGATTTATTAAAAAACCTAATAATTATAAAACAACTTCAATAACCATGCTTTAAAAATTAAAAGTTTAAAAATATTGAAATTCTTTAAAAACCACACCAACCAAATAAATAGTTATAGACGGAGAGAGCTCGGAGCCAAAAAAACTTTGAAAGTATAAACGCTAATTTTTTAATATATCACTTTCGTAGTTATCTACATTAACATACTACAATCAGTCAATCCTTTGTTTGAATAGGTGTCATTAGTGCGTCCTCAAACTTTGTCGTAAAACTTTGCACGCTAATTAATAATTACATATAATGCAGAATGATAGTAGTCAGTCAGGTGTATGTAGTGAAAAGAGTTGATCAGTTGAGCCGTAAGTATGTATAAAAAATTTAAAAAAGGTACCTGCCCTAACAAAGACTTGACTGACCGCAGTATAGGAATGTGTACCACTACTAAAATAATATATTAAAAATCTAGCGTTTATATTTTCATAGTTTTTTTGGCTCCAAACTCTTGGACTATTAGTAGAATTCCAAAACTATCATGATATCATCACAACAGTGGACCAAGAGATTCTGATAAAGAATCAACCACAGTAATTGAGTTAAATAATAAAAACTACAGATTGGCACATACATATATCAAATTAACTTACTTAAAAAACAATTGCTGATACAAAAGCTAAAATCAAAATTCAATGACGCATACAACAAACATCGACACAGACACAATATCATCATACACAAGCAACAAATATTTATAGTCATGCTTCTGTTTACTCCCAAACAATCTTCTCCCATTCCAATCCCAAAATGCTTAACCTGATTTTTCTATATTCCAACATAAATAGTTTTGCTCAAAAATTTCCTATCATTAAAAATTTCTTTGTAAATAACAATATATTCTTTGCCATGTGTGTTGAAACTAAATCTCCAAATCCCATATATCATTCCATAACTGGTTCGTAATTTAAAAACCGGCAAATATATTGTTAATTATTATTACTATTATTATTATTATTATAAAACTACAAAGGTTGGTCTGTGTTTACTACTCTATCAGAGTTATAAGTGACAATGCATCATTGTTTGTAATTTTAAACCTAAGAATCTTCAAAAAAAATTACCCAATGTTGTTTTTACTAAAATACATACTTTAGCAACATTTATCTTGAATAACAATCAGAATACTACACCTAATATTCTTTAATGTTTGTTCATTTTATAACGTCTTATCCATTCCGTTGTTTTTACATCTTTGTTTAGACCATCTTGCTATTAAGTTCTAAATTAATATTCAAACTTATTCATTATATGAAATATTTAATCAGCGTACAAAGTTTCAGTCTCTATAAACTCACATTACTACCTCGGTGGTGGTAACGCAATGCCCCCTATTAAGAAAAACGTTGAACTGTTTGTGTATGAAAGAAGGCTGTTTTATTTAAATTAGACGACCAAACAAATTTATCATTTAAAATTAACAAATGATGTATGTTATGTATATTGCTTTTTCATTTTAAGACTCGTTTCACACGTATACGGTTTCCATTCGGTTCGGTTCGTTTTCGGTTTGTTTTCTATTTGTTTTCTATTCGTTTTCGGTTCGTTTTTGGTTCGTTTTCGGTTTGTTACGGTTTGTTTTCGGTTCATTTTCGGTTTCTATTCGGTAATAAAAACAGTATAGCACCAAATACTCCCTCGTAAAGTGATAATAAATTCCTTCTTCGTTTTTTTTTATTTTTTCCAAATAGAAACAACATGGCAACAACTTGATTTCTCTCCATTATGATTACTACTGACTGAACCTGTGTACAAAAAAACACAAAACCTGATACGAACCGTGTATGTGAGAAAAAGTATCGAACCGAATGGAAACCGTATATGTGTGAAACGAGTCTAAGAATTTAACGTTTCTTCTAATAGGAGGCATTGCGTTACCACCATCAAACTTGAAATTGTTTCTTTTTTGTATAAGGCAAATTTTTTATTTAAAATGGGTGCCAATTCATTTGCAAATGATTTAAAAATGATGTGATGTGAAATTTGATGCTTTTCTGGTATTTAATTTAAGAAGATATATTTATTTTACTTCTAGCAGGCATTGTACAGCATCTTTATAAATTTCTTGGATTATGTAATCACTTTAAATATGCCGCTATTTTAAAATTGTGCACTAAACTAATTACTTTGTTTTGACAGTTCAACTTCAACTGTCAAGCAAGGCTAAGATAGTCAACTTTATTTACGCACACCGAATTTGAATTTGCTATTTTACTAGAGTGGCACAAACGTACATTATTAGATAGTTACATAATCCCAAACTTTTATAATGACCCTGTAGATACAGCAATAGGAGAATTTATAATAGTGGAGTTTTAATTTGATTAACTTTGTTTCTGTTAATCCTATCTTTTTCAGATTCTATTAGATAGTGACTAAGTTTACGAGCTTTCCTACAGCGTCTTTATAAATGTCTGGGATTATTATTCACTTTAAATATGCTGCCTTTTTAAAATTGTGCACCAAACACTATTTACTTTATTTTGACAGCTCAACTTTAACAGGCAAGCAAGATTTATAGGATGTATACAGATGAAGAGAATATTTTTATTATTGAATCCAACTTTAGGAATGGGCGGTTTGATAATGGGGAATGGCTCTATTCCATTTCGGATTCAACGATACAATATTGGCAACAACTGATCAAACTTTTTATAAACCTGTTAGATGGCGAAGAACTGCAGCATGGATATTTCCAGCAAAACGGGGCGATAGCTTACACAGCAAGAGCAACACATTGGACTATCTTCGGGAATTTTATGGTAAAAGATTAATTGAGGGGTCTAGTTGCAAAATCGAACAAACGCTATTTAACTATTTTGAGTAAAACGAAAACAAAACATTTCATTTCTAAATAATATTATATTTAATAATGATTTTTTAACATATATAAAATTTGTCAAGTATTAATTTTATATTTGTTAAAAAAATCATTACTACAATTAATATTATTTAGGAACGAAATGTTTTGTTTTTGCTTTTGATACTAGCTTCTTTTCTTATGAATCTTTTTTTTTTCTTTTATTTTTTTAAGTTTGATTTTGATTTACAAAACAATCATAAACTAATTACTCAGCCTCAAAGACTACGGCTAATTTAACAAGAAATGTTTTAATTTTATTATTATCGTGTATACTTGTTGTTTTCTTTAATTTTATAATATAATTAATTCTTATTTAATAAAAATATAATAAATACATTATTTATTTGGCAAATTTAGATGAGCGCCGAGTGCCATACAATCTCATGAAATAATTGAAAAAATAATAATAAGTTAAAAAAAATAAATAACTTTCTAAAATTTTTGTTGAGATTATTTCAAAACATTAAATACAAAAAAGTTCAAAAAGCAATTTGAAGCAAAAAAGCGTGTTTTGTGATACACGTTTACCAATTTTAAAAAAGTGGAAAATTAGTACTGCCAGATCCATTACAGTTGAAGAAGTATTGGAGGCCAGATGCGGTATAGTAGAAGAAAGCGATGCAGAAAGAAATAGAAAGTTTCAATGAAAATAATGCATGGGACCTAACAGAACTACCGCTTAGAGGAAAAGTAATAAATTGTAATGGAATTTTTTAAATTTTGGCCATCTCGTAAGCACATATTTTATTGCAAATTTGAAAGTATTTATAATTAATAAATAATATTTTCTGTAGCATGTTTTTATTTTTCCATACATATAAAATCATATTGACATCATAAAATCTTTGTTTTCAAATTAGCTCTTTTTTGCCTGCATGTTTCATTACTTTTAATACTTTCCCTACAAGATTCTATTTTTTTTTATGATAAATTAAAAATTAATCAAATTATTCAAAGATGACATGACATAATTTTTTTGTCACGAACAACTTTATTTATAAAAATGTACTGATAAGGATAATCTAAAATAAAAATGTTTGCAATTAATTATTTTAAAAAATCGTAAAGAAATATTTTTAATTATAACACAAACATTAAAATACAGATACAAGTAAAATGACGTTAAAAACATACAAGGGTTTCATATTAACATTATAAACACGCCTTTGCATTGTATAAATTAGTAATAGTTTTTGCAGCGTATATTTATTACAAATGTCGCATAACTTTATTAGGGATTAAGATTGTAGATTTATGTTGTGTGTTTATCTATCTGATTGCGTGGAAGCCAAGTCTATTTAAGCGGATTTCGTGTTCACATTTCCGGGTGCTGGGAATACAGACAGGCGGTTATCAACACGTGTGATAACGTATCGTGTTATGTTTAGTCTGCACGAAATTATCGAAGCACGAGATACATTTCTTTATCACAGTATGTCAATTATTATTGTAAAGCAAGAGATTAAATTTGAAACTTAATCAGAGTTGCCTAACTGCTTTCAATTTTAATTTAGCATTTATGTGTAAATTATGTTTATAACTTTGTAAACTATCATATTTAAGTTTTTTCTAATATCACACACTTTAATTTTGGCAGTAAATTTAATAAATATGTTTTGATTTTTGCAAATGACACATTTAAAGAATGAGTGCCACAAAGTTTTTTTCTGTATTTTTAATCTTTCTGGATTATATAAATGTTACTGTTTGCTGATAACAATATGTTTGGTGGTGGTTAATTAACAATTAACAATTTTGCCAAATTACACAACACAAAACGATTATCTTTAAATCAGACAAATTGATTTGTTGCTACAAACTTAGCTTACATTAACCAAAAACCAAGAAATTAATATTTTACTTTTTTTTTTGCTAGTAAATTGAATTAAAAAAATATATAAAAGACGCTTAAAACTGAGTTGTGTCTCATGTAGTTATACTATAGACAATTTTTGTGGTGTAAGAAGTTTCTGGAGTATTGCCGTGCAATAATATAGAATAGTAACTATTTATTTTGAAAATTTATAACCAAATTAATGGGGTTGTTGTTATGTTACATTTAAAATATAGTTTATTAGAAAAAAGTAGATGTATTATTTAAAAATAATGTTGCAAATTTTGAATGACTAAGAACCGTGCTTTAATGCTGTTCTCAACAATCCTTCAATTTTTACTCGACTTAAAATGACAAAATGTTACAAACAACCTATATTAACAAAGATTGCAGTCTGCAGAAATACGGCAGAAAGCATTAATTTAGTAGTGCTTCAACAATACATATAACGACCTATATTAGGTTAATGTATAATATTATAGCGTTTTTAATTTTCAATTAACTAGAGTATTGAAAACAAATTTGTACAAATACAAATCAAGTTAGAAGTACAAAAAACGGATGTTTTTGACATATCCTTTTGTTTGAGTTTAACCAAAAAGCACCATTGAAAGCATTTTTTAGGTTATAATGTATTATTATAAGAATATTATTATATTACGCGCCCTTATTTAAATGATACTTCCGGCTCACATGGTTTAGGCTCGTTTCACACGTATACGGTTCCATTCCGTCTTGGTTCGTTTTCGTTTCATTTTCAGTTTCTATTCGGTACCTAATAGAAACAGTATAGCACCGAATACTCCCTCGTAAAGTGATGAAAGGGTGCTCCCTATGAATTCCTCTTTTGTTTTATTTGTTTTTCTATAAAGAAACAACATGGCAATAACTTGACTTCTCTCTACTACTGACCACAAAACACAAAACCTGATACAAACCGTGTATGTGTGAAAAAGTTTCATTCGTTTTCGGTTGCAAACGAAAACGAACCGAACCGAATGGAAACCGTATATGTGTAAAACGAGCCTTTGGCGGCTGTATTCAATTAACCATACTAACAAAAATAACAGATTATTAAAAAGAGTGTCACAATAAACTTGTATTGCATTTTTATTAAAATTTATTATCCCAGTCTTCCCTACTCGGACATTAGATATGTCAAAAGAAAAAGAATTGTAATAAGACAAATGTTTTTGTGTATTGTAATATTATAATAAAGAATTTTTAAACTTCACGCTACATAAATGTTTATTCAAAAAAATTAAAAGTTTGTAATAACTTTCTGATTTTTCGATTTATATGTACCTATTACTTAAAAACGTGTATAAATCTTTTCAACAGTAAATTTGATTTAGGTAAAAAACGATTTTTGAGCAACTCCAAAATTGTGGGTGTTCCAAAAGGTGCTCGAGGGGATAAATGAGTATGTATAAAAGAAACCTACAATAAACTTATGTTCAATTTTTTTCCTAATTTAAAATTATGTCGATCTTCCTAACGACTAACTTAAATGTGAAAATTATATTAAAAATTCTACTACATTACTCATTTTATTTAACAAAGCTTCGGAAGAAAGATCGTTTTTGCACTAAAAAAGGTGAAATATTATTTTAAAAATACGCCTAAAGAAGAACGTCTGATTAGCACCGGATTATATAATGAAATATAAAATAAAAAGTATCGGAGAGTTTTATGAGTAATATAATATAAAATAAGGCAATACCTTACTTAGTTGGTGACAAACATGGAACATATAGGAACAGCGGTACATAAAATATAAAATATAAAATGTTATTTAGACTTTTGTTATTTTATATATTAAATGGACGGATCAGACATTAAGCTGAACTTTGCCCTTTTTATTTTGTATACACATGACATAAGAACATATTATATAATTATAAATATATTCTCAAAATTTAATTAAAAGATTATATATATTTTAAAGTTTTTTTTAATTATATATTATTTTGAGTTATTTTTGTAATAATAAATCTTAACGTGCGCAATGAGAATATAATTTGTAATTTCAACAAACATTACGCAGGTAGTAGACCTAGAGTTTTTTAATATATCATTCTAGTAGTGGTCTAGATTAACATACTACGGTCAGTCAAGTTCTTGTTCGAACAGGTGCTATTGGTGGGTCTTCAAAGATATTGTAAATACCGAGGTAGTAAAGTAAGTTTATAATGGCTAAAACTTTGCACGCTAATTAAATATTACGTATAATGAAAAAAATATAGTAGTCAGTTAGGTGTATATAAGGACGGGAATTGGTCAGTCGGGCCCTAAGTTTGTATAAAAAATTAACAAATGTGACACTAAATTGTAAATGTCATTTTTGGCATTCACATAAATATTTTTATACTAAGTTGGGGCTAGACTGACCATCCATAAGCCTGACTGACTACTATAATTCTTCATTATATGTAATATTTAATCAGTGCCCAAAATTTAAGCCTTTATAGACTTATTTTAATACCCATGTATTCACATCTTTGAGGACGCAGCAATGGCACCTGTCCCAACAATAGCTTGACTGACCGTAGTATGTTAATCTGGACCACTGCTAGAATGATATATTAAAAAACTAGCGTTTATACTTTTATAGTTTTTTTTGGCTCCGAGCTCTCGGTCTATAGATGGCAATTTAGAGAATTAATTTAATTGATTTTTATAAAATTTTACTGAACTCACTATTAACTATTGGTATATCTGTAATTTTACATTTATTATATTTAGGTTATTACTTGTTTTGCTTTGCAATCAAATTATTATTCAATAAAATTAAATAATTCATATGTCAAATACTTAATGCGTATGTTGATAATTTATATCTAAATATTTGCAATACTTGCTTACGCTCGTCGATACAAACACATGTTAAAATACGAATACTAATGAATTATTTTATTTCTGTACATGAATTTACAGATAAATTATAGTATTAATCAAATAATATTGTAGTTATTACGATAAACATTTTATTCAATGTCAATTTTAATAAATAACAATGCCATAGCAACGAGTTATTTGCATATTATGTTTATTGAATCATAGCTAACCGGCTATAAAAAAGTAAAAGCGACTATTAAAATGCATTTATCACTTTTCAATGTTTTCAATTTTGTTATAACATGCATTTTTTATATATATTTTACATTATATTTTATTGTGTAAAAGGTTATCGACCTATATCTTTTAGGGCCGGTTTTTCAATATTTGTTTAAACTCAAGTTTTTCTGATCCAAGATTAATTTAAAAACTCCGTTTTACGTTGCTAGTGTTTTTTGATTCAGTGATAATACGAGTTCACGTATACCGAGATTTTTGTTAGGTTGGCTATAAAAATTACTGAAGTAAACTTTGCGGATTATTTCAGGTTATTGTTATATTTTAATTTTAAATCAAAAGCGGCGGCGAAAAAATTAAGTTACGCTTATTTAGCTTGTTTGTATACACAATTTTATTCTTATTTGCTGTAAAATTGATTGTAATTAACAACAACAAAATGGATAAATCCAAACGTGCTGCTAATTTTACAAAGTCAGAAGAAGAATATTTGGTAATTATAGTTTTATTAATAATAATATTTGCAAATTGCAAGTATAATTTTATTATATATTATGTAGAATATTTATAAATAATAAGTTTATTTATGAATAGATATCGTTGGTAATTAAGCATCAAGAAGTAATTGAGTGTAAGAAAACTATTGCCATTTCAGCTAAAGCAAAAGAAGCTACTTGAATGAAATTAGCCGAAGAATTTAATGTTGGTGGATTTTCTTATAGAGATGCCTTAACATTAAGATGAAAATTTGAAAATTTAACGAAGAGATCCAAGAAAAGATTTGCAGATGAAAAGTGTTACACTAAAGGTACTGGTGGGAGTGGACCCCCAGTTGTAGTCATAAACAGTGTTGGAGAAGGAATAAGATCATTAACCGGAGAACAGATGACTGGTCAAGAATTGCAGTATGACTGTGATGCGATTCTCATAGAAGGTATAGTTTTGTTAATTTTTTTATATCGTTTTATTAATTATAAATGTTTAATAGATCAACTGGATGTCGCTGAAAGTTGCCAAGACAGTAACATTCAAATTATTGCAATAGAAGAAGCTGAAAGCATCGAAGAAGTTGAACCGTCTTCAAATTGTAGTAGTTATACACCCGCAATGCTAAGAACAACAAACACCGCAGTTTAGGCCAAGTACATTTCAAAAAAATACACCATGTAGTAACAGTAAGTAATCAGCATAATTGAATTAAATTTTTATTTTTTTGTAAATGAATGTTTTTAAATTAGCTCCTCATAAGCAATCTATATCACAACTTATAATTTAAAACAGCGCTCTGGTTTCAATCAATATTAATCAATTTGTTTTTTTATAAAAGATTTTTAGCGTAAAAAACATATTCTACGTTTTAATATAAACTACTAAATTACTTCATTTCATTGTGCAGTTATAAGTGTATGTAAATTTAATAGTCTCAAATTAAATTGACATGCATCTTAACATTGTAGCCTAACTATATATGAACATGCCTCATAATCTTTATTATAATTTAATATTAATTTATTAATTCAAATCCTTGTTAAAAAATTTTAGCATGCACATAGATTATGTTCAATACGTTGTAGAATAAAGTTGACGTAAAATATTTTATTCCATTGTATGTACGAATATGTAAATTTAATTAACATAACAAATTAATTTAAGATAACATTAATAATTTCAATCAAGTTAAATAAAAATATTCATTATACTTCCTATTTCAGATTTTAGAAGACCAAAAATCAACAAACGGAAAACTTCAGATGATGTATGGTGCCAAGTTGGTGAGGCTAAACTTGATTTAATTGAAGAGCAGAGAAAATATTTAAAAGAAGATCAAGACATGAAATTAAAAATACATGAGCTGAACAAAAAATGTATACAAGAAGAACATGATTTAAAAATTAAATTATTAGAACTAGACAAAGAAATTAAAAAAAAGTTATTATATTATAAAATAATATTTTATTCCGAGTTTTAATTAAAATAAAGTAAATATGCAACTGATTTGTTTATTTTTTATTAACATTTTTATTGTACATACAATGCATTTTTTGTTTAATACAATATTAAAGATCAGCAAAATATTCATTTATAAACATATATATAGCATATAGTTAATAAAATTAATTTCAGTTTCAACATCATTATCGATTAGTGGAATTTCATCGTGCATATCACAAGCAATATTGTGCAGTATTGCGGTTGCAATAACAATTGCTACAATATTCTTTAAATTTAAGCGAATACCTAAAGCAAGCACAGGAAACTTCCTTTTCCATACTCCGTAGCGTCTTTCTACTGGGTTTCGAGTACGAATCTGTGATTTGTTAAATAAATTTTCAGCAGCTGTTCGAGGTTTAGCCAAAGGAGTAATTCAAAACTTCCTTATAGGGTATCCACTGTCTCCAACTATAACGCTATCTTTTAATTCACCTCTTTCAAATCGAGCTCGAATAGCACTGTTATTAAAAATTGTTGAATCGTGTGATGATCCTGGCCAGCGGGCCACTATTTCACAAAATTTTAAATCGGGACGACATATTGTTTGCACGTTCATAGAAAAAAAATTGTTTCCTGTTTCTATAAATTTCAGCTGTATTTCTACCAAGTGATTCAATTTTTACATGTGTGCAGTCAATAGCACCTACACACCGAGAAAATCATGCAATGTTAAAAAACTGTGGGCGTACAGCTTGAATTTCATGTTCTCCGGCAGGAAATTTAATATAATGTGGTCAAAGTTTTGCTAAAGCATGAGAAACTCTGTGGATTATTTTGCTTGCAGTACTTTTGTGCACACCAAAAAAGTCCCCAATTGTGATAAGGAAAGAACCTGTCGCATAAAATCTTAATTCTAACAAAACCATTACCGATGGCAAAATAGCTTTGTTTCTAAAATGTATTTTACTTAGATATATATGTATATTATACAAAAATTAGATATTATTACCTATTTGTTGGTAAAAATATTTCATCTTCAATTTTTGCTGTTATATATAAAACAGTTGTCTTTGAGAGACAAAAACGTTTAAAAAATTCAAGATCACTCCACATTTCAAAATGATTTGGTCTGCTTCTTACAACCCGTGTTTTCCTTTTTATATTTATTCTTTGCAGGTATCTTATTCTGTCCGCGTCAAGGTCACTAACGTCTTGAATAATATTATCGCACATTTTTATAAATTTTACGGGTTACGTACGTTGACATTAACAAACTTTTATAGGTTAAAATTTATAAACTGAGTTTAAGCGGTTAATCTAGGCCGTTCAGCTTGTTCTAAGTTTAAACTTAGATCTCATAATTGAAAAACATAGTAACTTGTGCAAACTGAAGTTAAACTCCGATCCAAGTTTAAACCGATTTTGAAAGACCGGCCCTAAGAATAATAATCTGCAGATTAAATACGTTGAAACCAGTCGCAACAAATAACATTTTGAATTGGAATTAAAGGAGTTTAATTTATTTCCGATATATCTTTTAGATCTTATTATATTATTATGCATTATTATGTATTATAGTTGTAGTTGTATAGTTTCTGAGTATTTAAAAAAATAGCTTAATCTATTAAAGAAAATCTGGATATAGGAAATATTATTCATGCACAGATCGACTATGCAAATTATTATTATTGAATTGGAAGAATACTTACTTAGTATTTTCACATTAATAATTATAAATAATAGTTGTTAATTACTTTTGCTTATAGTATTTTTTTATATATTTATACACTTACTGATGATGCCTTAAACGGCAAAACCGGTTTAAATATTAAAAATAATAAAAGCATATAAAAGTATAAAAAAATTTAATTATACAATTTAAAAAAAAATAATTATACATAAGTTACGTACTATCAAAAAAATAATTAAAAATTAATTACTTCATAACCGTGCTGCGCAGAAAACTAATAAATACACCAAAACATAGCAAATTAAAATCAGAGTTTGGTGATATATAGCATAATCCAACAAAAAAAATGCTTCCGACTACCAATTTTAAACAAGTTATGACGTAGCAACACTTTGTGCAACTTTTTGTTGGTGGGGAGTGTGTGACTTTTAAAACTATTTTAACGGAGTGAAAAGTAGGGGAGTGATGTATAGATTCACTTTCCATCAAAAATCTCTTCTGACCACCAATTTTAAAAGTCACACAACTACCAACAACAAAAAGTCGCACAAAGTGTACATCATAACTTTAAAAGTTTGAGCAGAAGACGCAGCAAAACCTGAAGCAGTACTCAATCTCATTTTTTGCAAATGTATTATGACCCCTCTCCCACAATGATCCAACGTATCCAAAAGTGTAGGCAAAACATTCTCAAATATTGATTAACAAGTATCTAACATATGATGGTTAAAAGTACACTTATTTTTTCTTGCTTTGGCATCTTCAATAAATTACATATTTTACCATGCTAACTTTTTTTTTTGAAAAAAAAACGCAATCATTAGTGCTCTATAACTCTGTAACCGGCTAATGGCCGCTTTTACAATTGTCGGTTAAACAAGGAGTAGCGCTATCTAAGGAGTATATAAAAATACGCTTTTACAATCCCTTATAACTTATCTCTAGTGTAGTAACTAAGTAACGCGCACAACAAATTAGCGTATGAACAACGTATACGTCAATTTATAAGTCAGTTCCAGAAACAGCCATCTTTGTAATAAATAATTTTTTAGAAAATGCAAAAACGCGTTACAACTAAAGTAGGATTTGTTGCTAAAATTTTTGCACAGAAAAAAATTGATAATTGTCGCATTATTTCCTTGATTGACCTAATCATTGGGATCTTCAAGGGGTTTGTCTTTATTTTTAGTTTTAATTTGGGATTCATTGAGTAGAGATTCTACTTGAGTATGTGGGTGATTGAAATTTTACAATGGCTCCGATCACTTTAGGAGTCCTGGCAATTTTATAAAATTTTAAATGTATGTTTTAAGGAAAATAAACCAGAGATAACTTATCCGGTGCTTGGAGCAGTAGTTATCTTTAGTGTAGTAACCAAGTAACGCGCACAACAAATTTGTGTATAAATAATTTATACGTCAGTTTATAAGTCATCATTGACGTTTTAATAGGTTATCTAGACTGCAACAAAGGCATAACTAATGCTACACCAGGTTTAAACTGAAGATAAATTTATTCTTGGTTTAAGTTATCTGACAATTGTAAAAGCGGCCCTTAGAATACTAAAAAAATGTATATGATCATTTTTATTTTATTGCAAATTTTATCAGCTTTCATTGTGTATATAGTTAACTTTTACCTCCGACCTACAGTTCTCGAGATATTAACAAAAAACCGAAAAAAGTGCCCTGTTTTTTGTAATTGCCGCTAGAGCTCGTGTCATATTTGTCAGGACTTTTAGTATATTTTTCATTAGCTACCTATAAATCAGTGTACAAAGTTTTAAAACTTTTTAAATTTTTTAGAGGCAAGATCAATATTTGAGCATATTTGACTGGACTATAAGGCATCTAATAAACTATTAGCTGAACAACATAACTTAACTTAATTTTATTTATTTTATTAAAACATATGAACAGCCAATTAAATATGTATATGCTTAACATAACTAGGTACCTATAAAATCAGTGTACAAACTTTTAAAAAAACTTTTTTGGAATTTTTTAGAAGTGAAAAGCTACTTTGACTGGACTATTATTAGGAGTTGGATATTACAGCCTTTATTCAATTAATTATTATTTATCATCATAGTGAGTTGTTGCACTAGAGAATATTGCCTTCTTTGATTATGTTGATAAATACGTAAAAATACTATAATACGATATTGCTTTGATTTTTTTTAATACTAAGTTTGTTCCAACACACGGTTTAGACAGTTTGCAAATCATTCAAACTATTTTTACAATAAATTAGTTTTCTTAAGAATTTCTGTTCTGTATTTCAAACAACAACAAAGAAGCATGTAAGTTAGTTTTTGAGCAATTTTAGATTTACATTACTTTTTATCAGTATAATGTGGTAAATGGGTTTCTGTAATACTTAATGATTTTCAAACTCATTATATCTTAAAATATATAACCCGCAGTTATTTAAAATCAATGTTTACAAACTGCTTTAGTTTAGTATTTATTATGATAGTTTCACACGTTATAAATACTCGACGAATGGTGCAACTTATACAAATGCAAAATAGGCAATAAGTGTATACTTATAACAACTACAATAACATTTTGAAATTCCAGATAGCTTACTGAAATCAGGGTTAGCTGAATTGAAATGACAATAAGGATAAACAATAACATATATTTATTCGAAGAAGCTAAATACATAAATCTTATATTCTAAACTGGTATACAAATAAATATTATTATTAAAAAAAGTTATGAGTTTTTGCACTAAACACTTTCACAAAAAACGCCTTTTCACTCGCGCACATATTAACGTTTGTTGGCTGTTTCTTGTTGTTGTTGTTGTCGCACAGGAGTGGAGTTGCTGTTTGTTAAATTGCCAGTTGTAATTTTTAGAAGATTAATTTCTTCTTGTCTTCTGCATTTTACTCGAATAAAGCTTCCATCTGGTTGGTAAAATTTATACACTTGTTTTTGTTTTTTTTTTTTTGTCAAAAAACACATCAAATATAGAAATAAATGCGTTTTTCTGTATTTTGAACTCATTTTGTTGCTATTTGCAAATATAATTTCACAAAAAAGACTTCAACATATCATTGTTTAATCCTGTCTAAATGAACTGGTAAAAAAATAAATCAATTATCAAATTATTTGTAGAAGCAGCGATGAAGCCAAAGTTGCCGTTTTTTGTTAAAATACTATAAAAAATCAAGGTAGCAGTCGGTATGGTCTTAATTAAATTAAATTGCCAATTTCAATAATCTCAATTTAATTTTGTTAACATAACGTGAAGCCCGGCAATTAAATGAAAGTAGAACTTTCAAGGATTAAAATTGTTGTTTTCATTGTAATGATAGATTTTTATTTTTATTCTCTCGATTAAATAAAGAGTGTGTTAAAAGTTAGGTTATGTAGCTAATAGTTTATTAAGAACTTTATTAGGAGGTGGATATCACGGCCCTTAGTATAGACTTAAATATTTAAGACCAAGTTTTGCAGTAAATTTATTTGCCGCGTTAGATAGGTTAATTTCTTTTTTAAGAACCTGGTCTCCTATATAAGGGAACCAATCTTGCTTTCGTAAATTGTAATAGTATTGTTAACGGTTTGATGCATTTTGGATGTTTAATTTTGATAGTTTTGTTAGTTCTGCAAGTGCCTGGAATAAGGTTTCTCTAGTTGGATACTTTTTACAGCTTGGCTTGTTCGGTTCCAGTAGGCATCTTAAGTTTTCGTCCAAAATTAAGGAATGCAGGAGTAAATTTGGTGGATTCTGAGATTGCGGTATTATAAGCAATTTTTAATTTTGGTAAATATTTGTCCCAGGTATTGTGCTTATTTTCAGAATATTCTTTCTTCTGTTTCTGCGTTCTACGGGGCTTGCTTGCGACGTATATAGCAATATCTCAACTCGGGTAATACCACATTCTTGAAGCAGGTTGGTGAACTCATTTCCGGTAATTTATTTTGCATTGTCTGTATTGGTCTTAAAGTACTACTAAATAACTATTTTCACGGTGGGATAGTAAAAAAGGATCCATTAAGTTTACTGCAACAATGTGCCAAGAGAACGATTTAGAAATTTGTTTTATTAAGCCTAGAGTTTGTTGATAGGATGTTTTATACAGTTTACAAGTATTACACTGTCGGACATATTGTTTTATATCTTTAAACATTTCCGGCCCGTAAAAATCTTTAATTATTCAAAATATGGGTTTGATTATTCTAAGATGTCCGGCTGTTGGAGAGTTGTTATTAAATATTTAACGTTGATTATGTTATTTATGGTATTCATGAAAATAAATCATGATTAATTATTAAACTGATAAAATAGATTGACAACTTGGATATTTTGAAATTGCATAATTATTTTTAAGTATAATGCGTGATACGTTATAAATTATAACTGTAAACCATTAAAAAAGATAAGATTGATAAAATATTATAATTATGCAAAGAAAAAAACTGTTTTTATCTTGAATTTATAGAAATAAATGATACTTGGCAGATCGTCCAACTTATAGGTTATGTATACATTTAACTACAAATAAATATTTAAGGAAACAAATTCCGCCAGTTATATTTTAAAAACAACGTTAAATTTGAATGTTTGTTTATGTTATGCTTATAGGGGTTATAAGTATTAATTACAAATAAATATTGAATACAGCAGTAAAACGCGAAAAAGGTAAAAACTTTACAATTAGAGAATGTACTCTAATTTTAAACATAATAAAAAATCATGTACAAATTATTGAAAATAAAAAAACGAATGCAATCACTATAAAAGATAAAAATGATTGTTGAGAGATTATTCAAAATGAATTTAGTGCATGCAGCGAAGAGCAACCAAGATCGTCTAAACAATTAAAGAACTTTTACGACAACTACAAACGAAAGAAAAGAAAGGATTTTGCAGATGACAAGGTTTGACTTAATAGAAAACTGAACATAAAATAAAACTTATTAAACATTTCAGCAGCAATGTACAAAACAGGCGGAGGTACATTTGTAAAAAAATTGGATAAGAACGGTGAACGATTAATTTCTTTATTCAAACCCCAGTTTGTGCCATCTGAAAATATATTTGACTTTGAATTGAATTAAAACTAGAAATGAGTATTATTTATGAAACAACGCAGCGAAGTAGAAATTCAAAAATTACAGTTACCGATCGAAATTATGAAGCAACGTAATGAAGAAGAAGGAAAACTATTTTTAATTAAAAAACAAAAATTAATTAGTAATAAAAGTATGGTTGTATTAGTACAAATTATGTTGACTGATTATACGATATAATAAATAATTACTTGTTTGTAGAAAACAATTTATACAAAGTGATAAATTAATCATATTGTATAAATTATTTAACATAACGTGTGATTATTTATTATATTGCATAATTACACATTATGAATAAATGATTATTTGATGTTATGTTCAATTACTTTATTATACCTTTGCTCGGCATGTGTAACTGGATTATTAACTGAAGTTAATAAATAAGGTTTACATGCATAACATCCATCTCCAATCAAATAACAGTTGGCATATTGTCCAGCTTCAAATTCAACTCGCAGTAGTAAATCGTAAAATATTGTGCTGTCATGAACTGAACCTGGCCCTCGTGCTATTATATTTAAAAAATTAAAAGAAAACCACCCCTTCCTGTTTCTGTACAGTTCTGCTTGATCACTTCCGGGTGATTGAGTCCTTATATGTGTACAGTCAATAGCACCTATTACACGAGGAAATCTTCGTACTGAATAAAAATCTGTTTGTATTTTTCTTCTTTTTTTAAGTGTTTGAAGCAGTTGTATAAATTTTCTACTAAATGCAGCAATTGCATTAGTAACTTGAGGTATTATTCTATACACATTTGGTTGACTAATAAAAATGTGATCTCCTAAAACTTTTTGAAATGAGCCAGTTGCATAAAATCGCAAAGTTATAAATATCTGTAGTAATGGCGATATTGTTTGGCTTCTCATTGTTGACTTTTGTAGTTGTGGCCCAATAATTTCCAATAAATGACGCACAGTCCCTTTAAAAAATCTAAATCGTTGCTTAAAGTCAATTTCATCATACCATTCAAATGGATTTCCGCGATCTCAAAACTGCCAAGAGCTAGGCATTACTTGTAACACTTCCTCAATAAAATCAACATCAGAGTCTTCATCAGATGAATACATTTTCAATGTGAAGAAAAATGGTATAAATACTAAACAATTTTGTGAGCACTTGTCATAAAATTTCTTAATTAATGTAAAAAAAATTACTTTTTTTACTTTATAGAAATAAATTATATCTAACAGTACATCACATGTATAGGTTAAGTATGCATTTAATTAAAGATTAAATATTTAACAGAACATTTACATTTATGGGCTTTCTAAATATAATTGACTTTTATGAATTACAATGTGTCTCATTTAACGGGACGTTGCAGTAATCAGCCGTTAAATATATGTAACCCGCTTTCATGAATTCCACCAAAAGTGTTTTAAAAAGCTCTGAAAACACATAGTTTCCAAATAATTTAAAAGACCCAGCTACGGCAAATGCTGGGTCTTATAAATTATTTGATTTCTATAAGTGTTTGCACAGTTTTTCATCTGCAAAAACTTTTAAATTTGTTTGGGTTGGTTTTTACACTTTCAATTTTTAGCATGGATTCAATGCTAATGCTACTGTCAATATCTTCTCCTGCAAGTTTAATTGTGCAATTTTTGTACATTACCTGGTAGAATCTAATTGATTATTAGAAGGAAGATCATACTCATCGTTGTCATTGTTAGTAAGAGTATCATTTACTGTCATTATTATCATTATTAGAAAAAGTTTAATTTCCAATGTTCTCATTATTACGAGGAGCATCATTTTCAATGTGGTCATCATTAGAAAAAGCACAATTTTCAACATGATCGTTATCAAAAGAAGCATAATTTCTATTGTTAGAATTACTAAGCGTGATTGATGTTATTTGCAAAAGAAGTATGGAAACTTCTCATTGACTTGGCGATATATCCATTAGTGCATTGGTTGTAGTCTAAGTTTCAATTTTGATCGGTTACCAGTAGTGATGGTCGGATTGTAACGTAATAGGTATTTTGTATGCGTTCCAACTGTGTAATAGGTACGCAATTAACATGTTTCGGATTTTACCCTAGTATTTTTGGAACCGCTTGAGCACGGAATGTTGCAGATATTGACAAAACTAGAAATGGAACTTTTTGAATACCATATACGCAAAACGTGTACGCGTAGAACTGGAACTGTTTGAAACCTCTGAATATTCACATTTTATGAGTGTTATTGAGTATTGACGGAACTGGAACCCCTATGTAACTTTAAAAATATATTCCGTATTGCATATGCGACATGCGGCGCTTAGAACCGGAACTGTCTGAACTCTGAATGAAAGTATTTATTTATTCGGAATTTTCTGATGTTACAAAGAACGGCGTCGACGGTAGTTGGTAGCTGCGCTGCATATATTAATTTTAGATGTTTTATAAATAAATTTTGCGATAAATATGAATTTTTTTAGATAACAACCGCTTTTATTTATTAACATTAACACAAGAAAGTTAAATAGTTAAATAAGTATATTTTTATTTTTTCAAATAAATATAATAAATCATTTGCATAGTGCGGTTGGGTTACATACATATGCAATATTCCACTCATATTATTATATAATACTATACGTATGCCCATAAATATAGGCTTAAATTAACTCAACAGATTATTTCATTAGCAACCAATTATGATTGTATAATATACCTGGAACCCGAGGTAGTATTCAAGGTTGAAAATATTGTATATTTATATAATATTTTCACCCTTGAACAAAAAGGTGTTATAAAATATTTAGGGTATATAATACAAACATAGTTGCCCATGTCATAAACACAATATTTATGGGCATTTATACTCATTTAATGGTCAATGTAATAAAGCAGATAAATCTTTGGCTACATGTGGCTTAGCTTTGTTTTACTCGAATAATCTGCCCGCACTCTTTCCGCCTGTCAATAAATAATATACGTCGTAAAATTGTAATTAGGTGTTTTTAATGAGATTTGTTGATATTTGTTAATATTTGTTAATATTTGTTGATATTTGTTGATATTTGTTGATATTTGTTGATATTTGTTAATATTTGTTGATATTTGTTGATATTTGTTGTTATTTTTTGTTACTTGTTGTTATTTGATTAGTAAGATTTACTAAGTAAACAATCACAGTTGTGGTTTTTACAATTGCTTCCAAAGCTATTTTTTAACAAATTATTTTTTATCTCTTAAGACCATACCGACCGCTACCTTGATTTGTAGTATTTTAACAAAATCGGCAAAACTTTGAAGTCAAACAAAATGTTTGTTACGCCTGCAAAATAAAATATTTGACAGTGACATTTCATTGAACAAATCAGTCGCAACTCGCAAACGAAGTTAAAATGAGTAAAAGAAAATCAAGTTATTTGTGGTCCTATTTTACAACAGCCGATGACCAAAGGAAAATAGCAAAATGTGATATGTGTGGTCAAAAACTGTGTTACTTATCAACAGTAAGCAATTTAAAAAAACATTAAATAGAAGACATCCTACTATTCTTAGCATTCCTACTGTAAATACTACAGTAACGCCTTCAACTTCAGCCGTAAGATTAATAAATCTTGAACTTAAAGAAGCAGAAGATCGTTCAACAGAAACTACTTCTACGGCTACCGTTGCAAATGCAGCAGAAGTAGAAATTCTTAGTCGCACAGGTCCATCATGTGCAGTGGCAGTGACTGCTGTAAAGCAAACAAGCCAAGCACATACTAAAAAAAAGTTGGACAAGCTTTTATTAAAATTGTTTACACAAGATTTACAATCATTTTCATTGGTTGAAGATGAAGCTTTTTCGAACTTTGTAAAAGAATTGAACCCTACATATAAGTTGCCATGTAGGAAAACAATAAGCAATGCTATGATTCCGGCAGAGTATGAGCAATGTTTAAAAGTTGTTCGAGAAAGATTATCAGCAGTTAATAGTGTATGCTTAACCACCGACGCATGGACATCCAGAAATGTAGAAGGCTACTTAGCTCTTACAGCGCACTACATCTCTAAGGCCCGTTTGCACCATGTTGGCTTAAATCTACACTTAATTAAACTCTAGTTAATTTTAAGGGTAGTTTTAATTTTTATTGCATTGCACCAACACGTTTTAAGCGTAGTTTAGCAAACTGAAGTTTAAAATAGATTACACATGGCAACATTGCACATTTCTAGTTATTTTACAAAAACTGTTGGTATTTGTGTCTATTTCTATAATAAAAATGCTTAAATAACATAAAACCTAACCTTTAATAATGTATGTCAGTGTAGATTATATTAAATTTAGACGTTTTTATAAATATTGTTGCATAGTAACGGAAATAAAACCAGAATATCACTGCAAAAAAATAAATGTTGACGTTGAATTATATTTTTAGGTTAAGTTTTTACTAAGCCAACAATATTGACCGCTTAAGTTAAGGGTCTCTTAAAGTCATAAACTTCCTTAAATATGTGGTGCAACGCAATAAGCCACCCTTAACGTTTTAAGGGCAGTTTAAGATTTAAGCGACGTTGGTGCAATCGGGCCTTAAAGATATCATCTGAGTGAAAAAGTTCTAGCTGTAGTAACGGACAATGCTAGCAACATGAAAAACGCTGTTGCTACTCAACTTGAATGGGAACATTTCGGATGTTTGGCACATTCAATAAATTTAATTGTGCAGAATGCATTAAAGATTATTATCGAATTACAGGAAAAAATCAAGACAATTGTAACTTATTTCAAAAAAAGTACAAGTGGCATGCTAAAACTAAATCAAGCACAAGAAAACAATGAATTAGTAGCTAAAAAGTTAACTCAAGATGTTCGAACACGTTGGAATTGCACTTATTACATGATTGACCGAATTACCAAACTAAAAAATGCTATCAAAACATCTATAGCATTAATTATTATAGATTTGCCAATGTTAACAGAAAATGAATGGACAATTTGTGACCAATTATGCATAATACTTAAACCTTTGAAGAAATAACAAGGCAAATTAGCGGTGAAAAATATGTGACAGGAAGTCAAGTTTTAATATTGACAAGAAGCCTTAACTCAATGTGCCTAAAAATGCAAAAAGAAAATTTTAAAACTGTAGTAAAAAATGTGATAAATGAATTAGAAAAAGGTTTGAATGAAAGATTTAAAAATATTCAAGACAGCACGCACAACCATTGCCTTAGCAACATTACTCGATCCAAAATACAACTTAGTTGCATTTACGGATGATGCCGCAGCCCAGTTAACCAAACAAATTTGTACTGACTTACTGTCCAAGATATGGAGAAAAAAACAAAATCGTCAAAACAACCTTCAACAGCCAGCAGCAGAGCAGCTACCAGCAGAGCAGCTACCAGCAGAGCAGCTCACAACGAAACATTCAGACCGTGTCTCTGGACTTCAATTTTCAATTTGGACCGATGTTGATAAGTTGATTGCATCAAGACAAAGAACTATAAAACAAATCAAAATATTTATTAAAATTATTACAATAAAATTTATTTTTTTTACATAATTTTATTTTTATTATTTTGCAGGTACAAGATTATAAGCTGCCACAATGGAATTAAACAGATATTTAAATGAAAGGTTTCTAAGAAGAGAGAATGATCCACTATTATGGTGGAATGAAAACCAATATATTTATCCATTGATGGCAGAGTTAGTAAAAAACAAATTCAACATGCTGGCAACATTGGTCCCTTGCGAAAGGATATTTTCCAAGGCAGGAAATATAATTAGCGAAAAAAGAAACAGATTAAAAACAAAAAATGTGCAACAAATTCTATTTTTAAACAAAAATTATTTTTTGTTATGATATATTAAAAAAAAAATTAATTGATTATTATTTATATTATTGTTTAGTGTACAAATAAAATACTTTAAATTTTAACGATATTAATACATTAAAAACATTAATATTTTCTTTTATTATAGATTGCAAATTGCTTACTAAATTACTTCTGGAGTGGCTAAAAAGTTACTTTGCTGTTAGTTGAGTTGTATGTAGTGTTCTGTGAGTTGCATACATTGTAAGTTGAAACTGGTTACAAAATTAATAGGTATGCATACCTATTACACAGTTGGAACTGTAACGTTGGAACCTGTTACTAAATTTAACTGATATTTCCCATCACTAGTTACCAGTTATTCCGCTGTTATATACTTGTCTACTAGTATCTCTTATGTTTAGATTTTGGAATGTAAATTCGACCCATGTTGAGCTGTCTTGGTTTTTGCATGGCGGTGTATTTTTTATTGGTGATCTTGTTGTTGGGGTTGTCGGAGCTTTAGTTTTCTGTCTTCGAGCATAAAGTTGTTGAAAACCATGATCTTTTCGGTGGGGGTGTTAGAGTTGCAGATTGTACGTTTAAGTTTTTTTTTGTCTTAATTTATACATTAGTGTTCTCGGATCTACAGGTTGTATTAATATTAAATCCTTTTGCCTCGAGTTATGCACTTTAGCAATCTTTGGTGGATTCCTTGCCAGATTCATTTTCCCGATATAATGTTGAAAAAAAAAAGTCCTCACATTTTTTTGGGTGGAGACTTTTTTGTTGAAACTTCCAAAGTTTTAAATTGTGTGAAATTTTTATTTTCTGACTCATCCACTTTTTCTGTTGGATTTATTGAAGTTATTAAAGTTTTTTGATTGCATTAAGCCTTCTTAAAAACGATAATGCAGTGTTAATTTTTTACACATATGAGAAATGTATACAAGAAATTTACACTTTAAATGTAAACATTGCAGTGGCTCATTTGTATGTAAGTATGAGAAAAAATGCTCGGCCTACTTATACAACGGATAATGTAACACATGCTGTTAACAATGTCAAAAATAGGAAAATCACTTGTAGGAAAACTTATGAAAGATATGGTGTACCAATCTCTGTAATTTTTCATAGACTAAAAGAAGAAAAGTTTTACTGAACAGAATTGGGAAGCACTATCAAGTAAAAACAAAACTTAAATAAAAAATTGTTTTGAAACAAGAGCGAGAAAAATTGCAATCTTTAGTCGGAGAATATGTTAAACAAAACAGCGTAAAAACTCCGTTTAAAAATGATACACCTAGAGTAGGCTGGTATTATTCTTTTATATCTCGTCATCCAGAACATCTCCAAAAAAACAGAAAAGAAGCTCAAAAGCCTTACATAATATATAATTTGTATGATCAATTGAAAAAGGTTTGAAATACAGTGATTTGTGGATAAATAAAGAATAATTTGTTTTCAACTGTGATGAATAAAGGTTTCCTAATGATCCCTTCAAATTAAAAGCTATTGGGGAAAATGCAAAGTTCTTAGTAAAGTCTTGGGTAGTTCAGGACGAGATTCCACAACTGTACTTGCATGTATTTTAGCTGACAAATGTTTTCTACCACCAATGATTGTCTACAAGAGTGTTGCAGTTTTGGCCCACTGGGTATCAGAATCTTGCTATCCGGAAACACTTTAATAATAATAATAATAATAAACTTTATTTCTACTTACAAATAAAAATTCGTGTTCAAAAAATGAATGAATGGTTTAAACACTGTTTTGTTTTACATGTTACTAAACTTTGAGAAGACAAAGATTTACCAGAACAAACAGTTTTATTACTGTTTGATGGACATACGAGTCACATCAGTCTTAGAACAATAGAATGTGCATTACACCATAATAATGTATTAGTTAAATTCCCCAGTCACTTAACGGATAGTTTATCTTCTTGATAAAACCGTATTTAGTCTCATAAAGACTGCGTGGAAAAAAAGTTTATTGCATTTAGTAAAAAGCAAATGTGAGTACAGACCGTGTTTTCTTGCGTTTTAATAACGAAAAGTGTAGAGGTAGCGAGTGGTCATTAATACTTTTGGATTACGCCCATTTAAAATTGCATTTCTCCTCAACTTAGACCAAGCTAAAAAGTACATGGCCATGCATTCCGGCGTACGTCTGCAACAATTGTGGCCAACGGTTAGATATCTATAGATCAAATAAAGTGGCAAGTTGGTTGGAAGTTGGCATCTGTAGCTAGGCTAGCGGTTATATCAAAGACTGCATCAACAATAAAAAGAATGTTTCTAATATTATTGCAAATGTTATTGGTGGAAAAACGGATGTATGTACTTCTGGAAGTACATCAGTTAAGAATGTTCATTTTAAGTTTATTTACGGCATACGCCTTTTTATACACAAAATATATAAATAAACAAATATACATTGCATAATATAGTGTGATGAAGCAAAATACAAAATATAACACAAGTAAGGTATTGCCACATGTACTCAATTATGGACACATACGCTTTAAATAATACAAAAAAAGCATGCAAGTTTTGAAAGATATCTGCACCAAATTGCATTGTAGAATACAATAGAAGATTATATATAACTACGTACTTGTAAGTATTAAATATTACGTTTATAAATATAGTTAGATTGTAACAAACCGTCACAATGTAAAACGGGACGGCGAGCATTCCATCATTGCCTCAGCTGAACTACTAGTCCGTCAAAACACGGTCCCTGTCCCTACTTACCCTACAAGCACTGGTATGTAAACCGACGGAGTTCCAAGCAGTATTGCCAACCTAATTTTTTTTTAATTATGTTTATTATGTCTTAACGTAATACTCCATACACTGATAAGACAAAAAAAAACGAAGAAACATAGACGTACGTAGCGGTAAGACATGTTGCCCTACCGAGTTTGTCGTACGGGACTATGGGACAGACTGAGAACCAGTCGGATCAAGACGCTCAAAGCTGCTGACTGTGTATAATATGTATTAAATAATTACAAGTTAATTTAAAATTATAATTTTTTAATAAAATCAAAAAATCCTTTTTTTATTATTAGTTATTAGCTAACCCTGATTCTACTAAGCTATCTGGAATTTCAAAATATTATTGTAGTTGTTACAAAACTGGCGCCCGAGGATATAATCTGATTTGAATTAGCGAGGAGATAAATGGCAATAATATGTGCACATCTTATAATTAGAACACATGCAATATTTATATTTATTTTAATTAAACCCGCGGTTGCCCAATATATTTTAATAATTTCTATTAAATACTTATACTGTAAATGCCATAACGCCCAAAATCAACAAATAAGAAAATGGTTGATATAACCGCACGTTTCGAGTGGGTCAATGAACTTGGTTACATTAAAGTGTCCCAACAAATAATAGTACATAGAATTGACTCTGAGCCAGATACCAATAATAAAGAAACATTAATCAAATATTTCAATACTGGTATGAAATACTTACATAAATCTGAACCAAACGTGAGTAACAAAATCCAGTCCTGGAAGATACATTTTGATAGTGATGACACTGCATTATTGTTTTTAGGAAAGCTTAATGCAATCAAAAAGTATAAAAACTTCAATAAAACCAACAGAAAAAGTGGATGAGTCAGAAAAGAAAGATGTCACACAAATAAGAGAATTTTTTTCTTTTCCAACATTATATCGGAAAAGTGATACACTATCTTCAGTAGCTGGTACTTATAAAACTGTTGCTCAAGTGAGTGCATAAGACAATGAAAGGAGACTATGCTTCAATAAAACCAATATTAAATCCGGCAAGGAACCGCCAAAGATTGCTAAATTGCATAACTCGAAGCAAGTGGATTTAAATTTAATACAACTTGTATATCCGAGAATGCTAATAATTATGCATAAATCAAGACAAGAAAACTTAAACGTACAAATTGTACAGCTCTTACACCCCACTAAAAAATCATGGTTTTCAACAATTTATGACCTTTATGCATCAAGATAGAAATCTAAAACTCCGACAACCCCAACAACTAAATCACCAATCATTGTCTCGAACTTCTAAAACAGTTGCTCAAAAACCAAAGAACTCAAGATGTAAAGCATCAATAACTCACAAATAGCTAGTCAAGTGCAAAAACCAAGACAACTCCGCTCAGTCAACATCGGCCATATTTACATTATAAAATCTAAACATTAAAGATACTAGTAGACAAGAATCTATTAGCGGAAAAGCTGGTAACCGATCAAAATTGCAAACATGGACTACAACCAATGCACCAATGGATATATCGCCAAGTCAATCAGAAATTTCCATATTTCCTTCTCAAATAACATCATTCACGCCTAGTAATGTCAACATTAAAAATTATGGTATTCCTGATAACGACAAAGTTGAAAATGAAGCTCCTCCTAATGAAGATCGCATTGAAAAAAATGATGTTCCACTTTATAATGAAAAAATTGGTAATGAAAACATTGGTCATCAAACGGTAAACAGGCCAAATTTTGCATTCAAAATGAAAAAAAAAAAGAAGTATGACAAAAAAGGATTTTTATCTTTCACAAAAGTATTGGTTTATTATTTTTAATAATTTAAAAGATACACCGTCAAATTTATTATATACATTTTAATCTTGTAATAAATATTATTAATTATAACATAATTAAAATATATTTATAAAGAATATTACCTATTTGTGATTTATGAACGAAAATAAAACTTTTTAAGATTACTCCAATATTGATTTTTTGGTAGCTGTTTTTTCGTGTTTGGAATCAAAAAAGATTCATTAAGATATTTATACATCAAAGGGCATTCATCAAGATAAGAGGTAGGCCTAAATGGCCTACATGGCATGTTTGGAATTTGAACTACCGTTTATTTTGTTTTTCAAAGGTTTAATATTAATAGTATATTAAAGAACGTGTTTCATAAGTCAAGTTTTGGTGCACGAGTCCAAATTTAGAACGCGAGTCGCGTAGCGACGAGCGTTCTAAAGGACGAGTGCTACAAATGACTTATGATACAAGTTTTTTATACTATTTTTTCTATTTTGCTAGTGTTGTAGTCTATTTTAGTTAAAAATATAGAAATTTCAAAATCTAGGAAATTTTATTGTAGTTGTCAGAACTAATTGTGACATTGACAGATTGTTTTGAAATTTGATTTTGTGTCTTTCAATTCATCAGTGTAAGATGAGTAACGAAGAAGTCTCTTGTACTCCTCCAGAAATAAGAGCAATTGCAGAAGAAGCGGTTGGTAACTTACTGCCTACTAAATCTTGCGAACAGTACTAAAAACAGTACACAAAATTTCTACAATGGCGCAGTGAAAATGACATAAATGTAATATCGGAGAACGTTTTACTTGCGTATTTTCAAGTATTGAAGCAAAAATATAAATCGTCAACTTTATGGACAACGTACTCTATGTTGAGAACGTGTCTAAACATACACAACAACGAGGACATATCAAAGTACAACAAATTGCAAGCATTTTTGAAACGTTCATCTGAAGGCTATGTGACAAAAAAGTCTAAAATATTGGAAGAAGACGAAATTAATAAATTTATCCAAGAAGCAGATGATAAAATGTATTTAGCAATGAAAATAATTTTGATAATTGGATTTAACGGTGCGTGCAGGAGGGAAGAGCTGACAAATTTGACAATCGATGACATCGAATATAAAGGTGAATCCATATTTGTGTCGATAAATAAAACAAAAAATAATATACCACGAAAATTTGCTATCACTAATAAACAATGGATTACTTTGATCAAAAAATACATTAAGTTAAGACCAAGTAATGTGACTCATAAGCGATTTTTTTTAACATATAGAAACCACACAATGCAGTAAATTAATAGTCCAATAGGTATTAATATTATGGGAAAAGTACCTAAAAGTATTGCAGCTTTTCTAAAGTTGCTAAATTCTGAACTATATACTGGGCATTGCTTTAGGCGATCTAGTGCCACTCATTTGGCAAATCGTGGTGGTGATTTGCTAACTATCAAACTTCATGGCGGGTGGTGGTCGTCGGCAGTTGCCGAGGGCTATGTGGAAGCTACTGAAAAGCATAAAATTGAAGTATCTCAATTGCTCGCATCACAGCCAAATAAAAGCACTATCAACGAGGATAACGACAGATCGGAAATAGATATAAATTTACCGTCATGTTCTAGCGCACCACATCCACATGTACCATTTACGTCCAACTCTGACAAAAACATAACTATTAATGATGCGACTAGTTTTCAACAAAAAATTGTAACTACACAAAATTTACCTGGTGTTACAATAAACCCACAAAATACATCAAAAGTTACAGTGAACATATTTACAAATTGTACTCTTCACGGACATAATTTAAATGACAATTAACGAACTTTTTCATTTGCCAATTTTGTTAAAATGTGTTATAATATAATATAAAAAAAAGTTTTCATTTATTAGTAGCTACAAGCACATAATTTATTAATAAAAACGTTTGTTTTGATATTATACATTATTTTCTTACAACTGACTGACAGATGACAGATCATGGTAACCACCATTGAAAAACTAAATTGCACTAGGCTATTAAAGCACTCTTTTATGCTATAAAAGCACTCATTTGGGTGCTTTTATAGACTTGTAAGAGACGCAAAATAGAAAAAGACTTTTATGAGTTGACAGAATTTCAGTTTTATGTTTGACATTTACAAAATGGGACGTTTTACACTTAAACAAAGTTGGAAAATAATGAAAATTTACTTCCTAAGTAGTGAGTCTTCTACTAAAACTGTAAGAAATTTTAAAAATAAATTTGATAGAAAAGAAGTGCCTTCAACACAGTTTGTGGACCAATTTGTAAAGCAAGTTTGCATAAAAACCTCAATTTGAAAACTTACAAAGTTCAATTAGTCCAAGAAATAAAGCCCTATAACCATCCTAAGCGTTTTCAGTTCGGCCAATAGACTAAAGATCGTTTGGCCAAAGATGAGCATTTTCATAAAAAAATCGTGTTTCCGATAAAGCTCATTTTCATCATAGAGGCTATGCCAATAAGCAAAATTGTCGCAGTTGGAAATCAGAGAATCCACACATGACTATTGAACAGCCTATGCATCCACAAAAAGTAACCGTTTGGTGTGGTTTTTGGTACGGCGGCATTATTGGGTCATTTTTCTTCAAAATTGAACAAGAACCACCGTTACCATCAATAGCAAGCAAACGTTACTGTGCCATGCTAAACAAATTTTTGTTTCCAAAAATTGAAAAGTATGAAATGGATGACATTTGGTTTCAACTGGATAGGGCCACTCGCCATACAGCCAACGTAACCATCAATCTTTTGCGCACTGTTTTTGGAAATCGAATAATCAGCTAAAATATTGGTGTCAATTGGCCGCCTTTTGGAGCTGTGATTTGACCCCGTTAGATTTTTTTTGTAAGGAAACTTTAATGATAAGTGTACTAACTATCCAGAGACAATTGATGCTTTGAAACACAAAATCAAAGTTGCCATTTATGCGATTGGAGCCCAAACTATCAAAAATGTACTAAAAAATTGAGGTAATTGCATGGGTTACTGTTAAACCAGCCGTGGCAGTCATTTGAATGATGTTTCATTCTTAAATCAAAATGTTCAATTTTTAAATTTTCATTAGTTTTTTATTTACAGCTAATTTAATTTTCAAAAGTTAGGATGGCCCACACTTTATTTATATGTCAAAAATATATAATAAAAAATACAGTCCATTGTCTTATCTAACAAATTTGGTCCTAGCAAAACAAATTTGATAAAATTTAACATTTTTTTGTACATTTATGAAATATCATTTTGACAAATTTGTTTTCAAATTTAGTTTCAATTAAATTATTTTCTTTAATTAAATCTATTTTCTCTAATATTGCATCGCGTGTGGCGGTAGTCTTTCTGTTTTTTTATTAATTTCATTTCTATATATTGTCATAGTTGAACCAACGGCTTCCAAAAGGAAAAAGTTTTTTATTATTAAGAGGGAAAGATCGACTTAAGGCAAAGACATCTTTGAGGACGCACCAATGGCACCTGTCCCAACAAAAGTTTGACTGACCGTAATATGTTAATGTGGACCACTACTAGAATGATATATTAAAAAACTAACGTTTATACTTTCATAGTTTCATTTTTGGCTACGAGCTCTCGGTCTAATAGATCAGTGTCAATCAGTGTATTATTGGCGTTGTCAGTAAATTATTAAATAAGCTTTGCTTTAAAAATAAAAAACCAAACAAATTATAATTATCAAAAACTTTATTATGCCATCTTGTTCTGTGTAAGGGTGTACAAATCATACACAAAAAACCAAAGGAACTGACATTAAATATTTTCAATTTTGATCAAAAATAACTTTTTTTCGGGTAATTACCCGCACATTGGCAACACTGCTTATCACCCATTTGACGTCAAGTTTTAGAGAGAGATAGATAGAATCATGCGCATTGCCACACCTATATAGTCACACCTCGATAACCACTAGGCTTGAATGATTTTTCAGATTGCATTTTGTTAGAACTTCTTTAAGATTATTATATTGCAAAATGAGAAAAGACTTTGAATCTCAACATTTAGATACTAAGACCTTCATTTAAAAATGTTGTATATACAGACAACTATCGCTGACTTGGTTTTGAAAACTTCTTCAATTCTAATCAAATCTAATTTATCTTATTCTCATCCAAAAGAACATTCAAAAAAAGTTCACATGGGGGTGGAAAAAAAAACAAACGTTGTTTTGCATGTTTGGGTGCTCATCATTCTTCAAAATGAATTTCAAAGTTTTCTTGCAAAACTTGTGGTCGAAAGGATCTCAACACCTTGTTGCATGTTGACCGGACTTCTGCTAGGGTACCACATCTTGTGGTAAATACCTTTTAAACTCTGTGCCTTTGAATTTTTGAGTCCTCAACCATTCACAAATTCTGTAGCTCTTTTAGGAAGTACACAAGCGAGAATCTGCAGCATAGTAAGACTTTGGTTAGACTGTTGTTTGATTTATTGATTCAGGCAGTCAAGTGAACTTTATAACTCAAGAATTAGTTGAGAGATTGAAGCATTCAAGAAGAAGATGTTTTTATTTATTGAATGAAGTGGGCCAGTGTCATTTACGCACTAAATTTAGTAAATATTTTCATTTAAATTTTAAGGCTGTTACCTAAAATTACAGCTGATTTACCCACTGTTCCTATTTCTGATGAATTTATCAATTGGAGATCATTTGGTACTAACAAAATAACTTGTTTCGTATATTTTGACGCATCACGTAGTCAAAAAAGAAAAGCCGTCTGGATTGTCTGTTAGAGTAGTTTATAATCCTGCAGAAAAATATTTTAACGGTATCTTTTTAAATGATACTCTTTCCTTTGGTAAAAAACTTCAGACATTGATCGAATATTGACAAGTTTAAGATTTTATCAAGTGGCTTTAAATGAAGTAGATTGTGTTTTCTAACATATCTTTTGGCGCCTTAATTCTGTCAAGGAATTCGAACATACTAGAGTAATTTTTTGAGCTACATCTAATCCTTATTTAGCTCAAAGGTTCATTCTTCAGATAGTTGAAGATGAAAGAAATCTTTTTCTTTTAGCAGCGGAAGCTTTAAAAAATGGAGTTTATGTCGATGACATTTTATAGAGAACTCCTAATAAGCTAAAGCTTTAGAATTAAAAGCTCAATTATTAGGTCATCTGCGTTGCAGAGGGTTTGAATTAGCAAAAAGGGCTAGTTCACATCGTTCTATTATAGAATCTGAGAATCAAGTAATTCTTAAATCTGGAAATGTCTCTGATTGAATAAAATTATTGGGAATCTCTTATTTAATTATTCATATAACAAATAAGTTAATTTTTACAAAACTACATTCGTTCATTTAAAAATGCGCAAGTTGCTATTCTTCTGACAATTTAAACCGCATTGCTTGATAACAGCCAAGTTACATTAATCATATTGATTGGCATTCGAATGTAAAATATTATTAAGAAACATGATGAACGTTTTTGTTTTAGATCATATTTGTTGTTTTTAATTAATTTCAAGTTCATCAAGTATGCAAAATCTCCATTTTATACATTTTTTTTTTAATAAAACTGTCAACTTATTACAACATAAACTTTAATTTTAATTAAAATTCTTTTTTGATTAAGACACATGCAGCTATAAAATGCCACTGTACGTTGTGCTTATACTTTCCCATGAAATATGTAACAGAGGAGGACGGAATTTGTGCTATATTTATTATTAACTTTAGTCGAGCTGAGGACATAATATATGAGATATTCAGTTTCCGTTTGCGCCACCATTAATGCAGCATTTTATGCATCGTATTCTCGATATTTTATTATAACATTGGTAGTATTAATGTTTATGATAATAATGCATCGTTGATATTTATAATTGAAGCAAACTTTGTAATTCTTGCGTTTACGTAATGTTTTAGGTTTATTATTGTTATTTATAGTATTTGCTGTAGGAAAAAACGCCAACAAAATGAATGCATGTACTAAATTGCAAAAGCTAGCAACAACGGAGGCTGCTTGGTAAGATATAATACAAATGCAAAATACAACATTCACATCTCTTATTAATATAATATATTGTATTGTAACTAGAAAAAGTCGTGCAATGCTTAAAGTTTAAAACAATATAAAAGGCTCTTCAACAATAACTCTAACATTAATTAAATTAATTTTAGCAGGTTTTAGTGTTTTTTACATTTATATTCATGCATGACTGACTAGTAATATAATTTTCTTAATTTAAACACATTAATTTGACGTTTTACTTGACAGTTATCACATTTTAGATAGTTATTTTATAATGCAATTCGCATTGTCATAAAGATGTTCATCATAATTCTCGATGGTGGTTTACAACGTTTGTTGATATTTAATATAATAATGATTGCGTTCAAAACGGCTTACGAACTAATCGGTGAACAACTCTGTCCTCACGAATTTAATATTAACAACTATGGTCTGACGTTGACGTACCGATAATTAATAATTAACAATATATGAAGGTGCATATTGCATATTATACAGTTGATTGAAATATTATAAAATATACTCAATCACTACAGTATGTAATTTCAATCCCACTTCTAAAGCAAAATGTGTGAAACTGAAATATATCTCGGTTTTTTTATTTATTTTTATTTACAGAAACTATAGCAACCGTGTATAAATAATAAAAACCATATTGTGCTGTCACAGGCTTCTAATTAGCATACTTGATTTCAATATAATAAAAATAAGTAAACACAAACTAAAATGTGTTACTAGATAAAATATTGAAGCAAATAATCACATAATTATAAAATAAGTTTATTACAAATTTTGATTGATACCTTTTGCAATAATATAAATATGAACATAACATAATTAAATCTATGTGTTTATAATATTATTATATATGTATGTATGTATTATGTTAGAACTTTTATTTAAAAATATCACTTTTAAACATCTTGATACACTTGAATCATATACTTAGCATGTTCAGGGAAAATCAAAAGTAAATATGTATTTAAAAAACTATCTTCAGCTTCTTTTCACACCTACCAGTAAACAATTGTCGAACATCGTAGGGAGAAGGAAGAAAAGGTAGCAAAAATCAAAGTTGACAGACAAGGCGTCGACCAACTGTATCTGCATTCTCGTCCAGAAAATTAATAATTACTCCAATTTAGCTGCTGTCAACTTGAAATTAGCAAATCAACCCTTGGAGGTTGACACGACAACCCCACAGAATTGGGAAGAAGCAGACTTTAATTTAAAAATAAAAATTATGGATGCATAATTGGATATTAAAAAAAGAGACGCTGAGATTAGTTGTACAATTATTGTTGGTTTTCTGTTGTTGGCTCTAGCAACGGTATTAACAGGTATGTAGGTATTTAAATAATCGTGGTTATAACTAAATTCTATATTTTATTTTTCTTAATTAGAAAACAATTTCAAAATATGACTTACCCAAAATTACCAAATTTGTGTACATATTCTGCTCAAAGCTAGTCTTTAAATTACTATTATTGAATAGTGACATCATCGGATGAGCCATGCCGTCGTGTCACCACGTTGAACAATTTTAAATTTGCAGCAAATAAATTAGTTGAAAGTTATTATACCCGGAGACTGAACGCAATCATGTGTGCAATCTAGTGCCCCTATTAGTCTAGGGAATGCAGCGATTTAAAACAATGATTTTTTGAAGTCAAAATTGTTTAAAAAAGGCTTATAAAATAATTAAAACTGTCTGTCCACTCGTAACTTTTACGAGGAATGATATATTCAATTATTTCTATTATCTACATCATCATCATAATCAAAGATAAAATTCAACTCTTAAATTTATTGAAGCGACATTTCATAATAGGTTATGTTTATGTGCAACCTTAAGCGTTACAATTCTGAGGATTAACTTGGGTAATACTTAAGTATTACTTTGTATTCCGTGCAAACTGTTTAAAACTTAGACCACTTAAATGAAACTCGATAGATAAGCCGAGGTAAGTGATAACGGTGCAAACAGGCATTACTGGATATGTGGATAAAATAATTCTAAAATTTAGCAATACGCAATTTCAAATACACTTTTGTTTTAACAGAAATACATTTAAAACTTTATTTAATTCATAAAATTATAAAGAAATATAGTATTATAGGACCAATGGCGGTTATCTACTATGGCGTCCACTTTGCAAATTTTAAATAAATCGCCACCGATTATTAAAATGTTAAAAAACAAAAATATTTACAATAAGTACAGTTAAACACTGTGAAATAATATTTAAAAAATACCTTGTTTGACAATGCAATTGTGGATCATCGCGAGCCATGGCGCCCGCTGACGTTTGGCCCAGAAGAGCTTACAGCCTAGCGTTGTCCCTGTATAGGACATCCAGAACTTGATACCGTAAAACAAATTCTGGTTACTTTGTGGTTTTGGCGATACCAGATGTTTACCGGTAAATTTTAAACTATTTTTTTAGGTCTGTTTATGATAAGTCTTATTTAAACTAATGGAAAAAATGATAAAATATGCTTATGCAATATAGCAGGAGTAGACAGTGTTATCGGTGTGATGAGTCAGTCAGTGGTACAAGAATATTGAAAAACTCTGAGAGTTAAAACAGATTTTATTTTAACAACAGTCTTGCATCATGTGTTTTACACAATCTTTGTCTTGATAGTACAGGTTTATATGTAGAAGAATACGACCAAGAAAGAGTTGCACATGTTTTAGGACATGATTAAAACCAACGAAATACATTTCATGCCAATCAAGATAATAACAATTGCTTGCACAAAGCATACAAAAGCATGCATATGTTAAAAGAGATCAAATTTGCACCCATTTATTCAATAATTAAAACACGGCTTAACGTTCAGTTTAAAATGAAGAATGAAATTAACACGAGTTATACATGAGTAAATGCCGCCAATCAGTTGTGGTGAAATAAATAATATTGGAATTAAAAAAATGCACACTGAAATGGGTAAGGGCCAATTTCAAGTTTTAAAAGCGCTTTTAAAGTAAGCAATTTCATAATACTATTTTGAAGTGTTTTTAACTAATGCTTCCAGTAGTAGAAATTACATTAGGTTGGTACTACAATTTAATAATTTGTTATGTTTTTGCATTGTAAACAACCTTTTTATATTAACACTAACCACAATTTACAATTATATACATATAATAAGTGTTTTTAAAATCTGTAAATAACAACAAGAGAAAAAACGTGGTAGTGGCTCAAACTTTTCTAAGGAAGAAGAATTGTTTTTACTAACAGAAATTAAAATTTACAAAGATATAGTAGAATGTAAAAAAATAAATACAAAATAAATTTGTCGGAAAAGGTAAGAGGAAACTGCATCATTTCTTTTTTAGCATTATTGCTTTATTATTGATATTGCAGAATAAAACTTGGAAAGTCATTGCCAATGCATCAAACAAATGAAAATTAAATTTGACAATTTAAAATGCAAAACTAGGAAATTAAATGCCGCCAACAAATTTTCAAAAAAAAAAATTTTGATGGTGGTCAGAACCAGTTATGGAATTTGATGTAGTTATTGAAGCTATTCTTAGAATTATAAATAAAACATCGGTCATAGGACTTGCTATTTGAAGAAGAAAATTTAAAATTTGAATTTAATAATTATTGAAATGGAGCAATCCCCAGAACCAAATGTTGCAACGTATACAGCTAAAACACTATCCCAGAATAAACGTAGACGCTCGCTCAAATGAACATGAGACGTGGACCCAATACACACCCCGGATGTTACGAACACCAGTCAACAAAAAATTAAGATGGACAGTATTTAATTCTACCAAAGAAGAATATTATTAAAAAAAAATGAATATATGAACAAAGAACTTAAAAGATGTAAGATGTAGCAGGAAGAAATATTTAAAAAAAAAAAACATATACATACATAATGCGGGCCAAAAAGGCGATTTTCTGCACGCATATTCTCATTGACCTTTTCGGCTATTCGCGGTATTTGATTGGCTGTGAATTACAATTTCATGTCATACCTTCAAAACTGACAGTAGTGACAAATTATAATAAACATTAAAAATAATGTTTTTAATTGGGGCAGGCAAAAAAATATCGAATGTAACTTGTTCCAAAAGGCTTTAGCAGCTCTTTGCTTTAGCAGCTCTCACTCGCGTCGCTCGTTCGTGCTGCTAAAAGCGGCGGGCTGCTAAAAAATATTATTATTGTTTAGGTCGTCTTTGTTGGTACCATTCATTATCTGATGATGAGAATGATGATGATGGTAAACTAATCAGATTCATTATTTTTATATTTTTCACAAACACGCAAAATAAATTTTACAAAGAATTAGGTTATGTTTACACTTAATGGCATTTTCTTCTGCTTTCACATTTGCCTTCTTGGACATTGAGCTCACTCATAGCTTTTCTGAATTTTTCTTTCCATTTCTTGCACGGTCTGCCACGTTGTCGTCTATCCTTTTAGATCCAATATAATACCCGTTTTGGTAATCATTTTGTCTATAATTTTTGAGTAATTATTATAATTTTGCAAATTTTGTCGTTAGTTTGTCTTTATAGCTGCAAAATCGTTATAATCCATATTTTGTAGCCGTAAGCAAGAAAACTCTTTACCAAAATGTTTTTTTTTTCTTCTATTTGTTGCTTTTTTAGACCATAGTTTTCAATTTAGGCAACAAGTAATTTTTTTTGCCTGACTCAATGTTGGATGTTTCCCCTTATTGTCAAATTTTGTGCCAAGATATTTGAGGCTATAAGAGCAATACGAGGGGCACTGCTAAAGTTTGCGGAATCAAGTACTGCCTGTATTGCGATCGTTTTGTGATTGTTATATTCATAAAATTTGACGTTTTTCACCTATAATTTAATTCAGTTGACAGTTCGGTTTCAAATTACTTGGTTTTGATTCAACAAAATTTAACGAGTGTAATAATTGTGTGAAAAATAGAAATTTCGAATCGTGACTTCCGAGTGATGATTTTTTATGATTTTCAATACGGTTTAACACCGCAGCAATTTATGGAAAAGCTTAGTTTGTTATTTGGGGATGAAGCATCCAAAACTATGTTTTATAAACGGTTCGCAGAATTCAAGCGTAAAAGACCAACATTTGATGCCGATTTTTACGAAGGTCGTTTATGCACTTCTGTTGTCGCAAAAAATATTGATGCTGTGCGTGAAATAATTTTGTCAGATTGGCATGTGACCTATAGTAAGATAGAGGCATCTTTATTCATTGCAGCAAAACAAATACATACGATTTTGCACAATCATTTACATGTCAGGAAGTTTTGCAGTCGTTGGAGACGTGTCAAGTGGTGCAAGGAAATGCTAAAGAAATTTGAAGGGGGTCGTTCAAATTTGGTATATAACATTGTAACAAGTTTTTTATAGAAATTTAAATAAATAAAAACGGATATCAGGGTAGCTGGAAAAAACAATTTTTTAAATAATAATAAATCAGTTTGAAATATTATATAATATAAATACATTGAAAATGATGATAACTCATCGAAACATGTATGTAAAAATAAAATAAAATAAATAAATAAAATAAAATCATTACCTTATTAATATGAATAATTGTAACAAGTGTCGAATTTTGGACATATTTATATGAGCCTGAAACTAAACAGCAATCGAATATTTCAAATTGAACACTTAAACCCACAAAAGTGGTCTGTTCACGAAGCGTTCGAAAAGAATGATTGCTTGTTGTTTCTTCGGAAAAACGGGTCATGTTGCAACTGTTGCATTAAAGGATCAAAGGACAGTTAATGCTGACTGGTATACTTCAATTTGTTTGCCGGAAAATATCGCTGAAATCAGAAGGAACAACATAAACCGATGAATCATTGTTCATCATGACAATGCAAGCGCTCACACAGCACGACCAACTGTAGAGTTTTTGACCAGTAACAACATCCAATTAATGACTCATTGCCCATATTCGCCTGATATATCGCCTAATGACTTTTTCCTATTTCGACATATCAAAAATCAAATGCGTTTAAATCACTAATTTTGGAGGTACCTCGCTCAGAGTGGCAAAATTGTTTTGAAGATTGGTTTTATCGGATGCAAAAGTGTATAGGTTTTAAAAGAGAATATTTAGAGAAACAATAAAGCAATTTACCTAATTTGTGTTTTGCTTTTTATTTTCCGCGAACTTTGGCAGTGTACCTCGTAATGGCCTAACTTACAAAAAATTTCAAAATAGAAAATCTAATATTTTTGAAGTGAAAAGTTTTCTAAGAATAGGCAACAACTTAATTAATATAAATATAACTTTTAAATATTTTAAAAATTGCAAACGTTTTGTAGAAAAATATAAAAATTAACTTCTAAAAAAAACCATTTAGCTCCATTAGATATGCTGTTGCTTTCTTAGCCTCATTTATATTTAGTGCACCAAACAATAACCTCCCCTGTTCTAGTATTAACTCGTCTTCCTCTACTCCAATATTAAGATGTTTACTTTTTGCAATATACGCATAGACAGTCTTAATTTGTTATACTTTTCCTGTATTTTTTTGTCATAAATCTTCCTTACGTTCAACTAGTACAACCTAGCCGTCTGCAAATTGGAGTGTGTATATGTTGTCATCGTTGATTTTAAACCCACACTTTTTCAATTGTGTTAGTTTTTTTTTCGACATAAATTTTGAATAGTGTCGGCAATATACGAAAAGAGCGCAAGTACAATCATAAAAAAGAAAGAATGGATAGGACATGCATTAAACAGAGAATGTTTATTGAAGGACGTGATCGACGGTATGGTGAATGCAAATCCAAAAAGATAAAAAAGAAAATGCAAAATGACTGATATTCTAACGGAAAGAGAAATAAAATGAAGAAAAAGACGGAAGACTGAGAAAACTAGAGAAGAAACACGTAAGACCTGCAAAAAGCAAAACACCAATGATGATAATAACTATTCCTGCAAAAAATATTTACTTAAATCCTTATTTTTTTAATATTTTAATAACTGCTTTAATAAGGAAAAAAATTATTAAATTTTAATAAAATATATCGTATAATAAAATGAACAACAATAAAACACAACCTTTTTTTAGTAATAAGGTTTTATTTAAAACTGATTTACAGGTTAGTTACTTTATATGTATGTATGTTGGCGCTGGTCATATCCAGTCTACATTTATTTTAATTCTTGTTCAATTTTTAACTGCAAATTTGTTGTAAGATAATCATTCAAATTTAGTTTTCTTTTATCATTTGCAAACAACATATTTTATGTATTGGCGTACTTTTGCTCTAATTGAAATACGAAAAGAAGAAAATTTTTAAAGATTACTTTGTATTTAAACTACGTTTGTTTACTAATATAAAAGCCTCGCGTTTGCCACATTGTGTGAATGATGAACGCATCACAAATATTGGCGTTTGTACAAATCTGTTAAAAAGCTGTAAATATGTAACACAATATAGGAGATGACATTGGCATACATTATTATTGTTTAATATGTTAATTATATTGAATTACAATATAGGGTTGCGTTTGGTCAATATTAGCCTACGCAAATTTACGCTAACGTTGTCCGAAGTTCCACGCATCGTTTGTAGGAGCATCAACACCCCTATTTTATAACTCGTAACGATCTCGTTACAGTTCGATAATCATTGCGGAACGATTAAGCCGCTACCAAGTGATGTTGACAAATCGTTGCGAAATGTCAATTTGACATATAATATTTTTATTTATTATTTATAATATTAATACATTTATTATTGTTAAAACTGATAGTGATGAATAAGCGTAATATTATTTTCAGACTTTTAGATGAGCTGAACTGACGATAAGTAATTTTATTAACAAATTATTAATTTTATTAGTGAAAATAAAATGTTAGGCTAGAATTTAAGAGCATACCGACCGCTGCCTTGATTTCCAGTAGTTTAGTAAAAACAGCTACTTTGGCGTCATTTCCACATATAATTTGATAATCAAATATTTTTTTTACTGGTACATTCAGAAAGAATTAATCTATATTTGGTCAGAATATTTTAGTCAAATATCCAAAAAATTAATCCAAATATTGAAATAAATGCGTTTTTAGGTAAATATATTTGCATTTTCACTAAAATCTTCTGGGAAAATATAGTTTGATCAATAGTATGATCAAAAAGTTGATTATGATTAACAAATTTTAATTTAAAAAAATAACGGGAAAAATGTTGTTTAACTATGCTAAATTTATTACTTTTCTATTTATTTAATTAATAATAATTATTTATTTATTAAAATAGATGATTACATTTTTATAACGACTGCCAGCAGAGATGACGTTCCCGAACGATCATATTAATCGCTCCGCAACGATCACTAAAAGTTTGTTTATTAAACAATCGTTGCGTAACGAGAATCGTAATGTAAATTGTGCATAATAGCCATGCGTTCTGAACTATTATAGTTCGGGAACGATCATAGTTCGGGAACAATCATAGTTCGGGAGCGATTATAGTTCGGGAACGATGTTTTATAAAATAGGCCTGTTAGTCAGTTACATTTTTTCTATTGTACAAAAATAAAGTCATAAAGTTTTTACCTTACAAAAACGTATAATTTACAATATTTGTTGCGCTAAATTTAAAACCCATTGCAATTCTTTATTTCAACGTCTGGACCTTTTGCTCTATTCTTATTTATGAATGTGTAATGTATATTTTCTCCAACCCCAAACTTTTCACTTCCAATCATGACATATATCATAAATATCCCAACCCGAAACATTATTATTTGTACCCTAAACATAATATATCACTATTTGTGAAAGCCCTTTATTATCTGTGTATCAAAACATATGATCATCTACCAAAAGATATACTGACATTAAGTACTTCACAAAACATCTGAATTTTTATGTTATTAATTAATAATTTCATTCATTTAGTAATTATTTAAATACGCACTTGTATTTATGTATTTTTTATAGTTATTGATTAAGTCAATATTAAGAATATCTAATGTATTATCTTCACTCTGCAAATGTTGTAGATTTTATAATATTGTGTGCTTATGTACCTACAATAATATTATACTTTGTTTTCTGAACTAGTAACACCAGCTTATCAATGGGGTCAGTAGGTTGTACTTACCGGCCTAGCCCGGTAGCAGTTAACAACGCCTTTGAGAACGTACAATAGGTAAAAAATATGGGGACTAAAGTTTCCATCATACTTTAAACATCACTGAAATGTAACTTTAACTTTTGATAATTAAATAAATTATTTTGAATTAAATTAATGCTTTCTAAATAGTTGAATCTTTAGCACAACTTAAATTAATAATAAATTTTATTTGTTAAAAAAATATATTTTGCGGTAATTGGAAGTTAAATATTCCAACAAAATTTCAAAAGCGTGAGGGCGAAGGTAACGTTACCTAAAATCTTTTTAGGAGCAATAGTTTATTTTTGTGGCACTATACAATGCAGTATTTTGAAAAAGAAAAAACAATTTTCAATATATTTTTCGGCCAAATGAGATGCACCTTCATTGTGGAAGCGAGAGGCAATTCTTAAAAGCTCGTGGCGCTCACACTACGTGAGAAGAGCGCTCTTGACTAGACCGGCCGCCGCTGCCGGCAAAACTCTCAACCCTTACCTTAGCAGTGACCCTTAAAAAAGTAACCCCACAACTGATGCAATTTAGAAAGCATAAATATATTACCTTATGTTACATCGGTAACAATAAATATTTATTATTAATTTAATATAATTATTAGTTTGTTTTTGGTTTACTTTATGTAATTGTGTGTATAAATCCTAAACTTAAACCACGCATAGATTTGTCTCATAGATAACTACTTAAATTAACATTAATAGAGATGTTAAGGAAATGAACTTGATTGTATAATTAATAATTAAGTTTTCCAATGCACGTTCTTTTAAAAATATCCCCTATATCAAACTACATGAAAACTTTACTTATATATTAGAGTAATGAAGCGTTCACGAAACGTTACGATCAAGAATTAATTAATAAATATTATCTCAGACTTCTTCGCTGATAATTAGATTAAATTGAAACAGAAAGCAATTTAAGTTATCTTGCTGGAATGATTAATTACTACAATATATAAGAAAATGCGCATTTATCGTGACTGGATAAACCCGTCGCCTGTCCATCTTCGATAATTTTTTGTCAGTCCATTGGTTTGCATGCAAATCCCAATTTCATTATCGCACCTAATTGCTCTTCGGTCAATGGCTCCGTTTGCATGTACATACTTTCGAACTAAAAATAAAATGACGAACTTGTTTGCCACCATCAAAGGATGCAGCCACTTCAAAGCACAACTCTAATGAGTCGAAAAAAGAAGACTTAAAAAGCTTACTAGGGGTTGTTGCACTTTTATTTGTGCTTGCTTATTAAAAATTGTTAACAATAAAGAAAAGTATAATACAACAATATTTTTTTTTTTAATAATTAAAAGCTTTAATGATTTGATAATCAGCTGAATTAAGTTTAAAAAAAAATAATTATTTATTATATTTCAATTTAATAATTTAATTTATTAAACTTAATTTGTAATTAATAAAAAACATCTAAAAATTCTAGCTTTGTCAGAATATGTTTAAATTATAGACTAGAAAAATCTTCATAATAATATTGAATATTTGTCTCATTTACTAGTCGATGCGGACTTATATTTTATTTATTATAATTTTAGTATAGTTAGTTAATATCTAACACAAATCATTCAATTTGTGGGATATTATTATATTGTGAACAAGAAGATATCCATCAATGATTCAATAAGACGAGCAATTGATGGCTTTCATGAAAATTTAGACGAATCGGTCTACAAACAAGGAGAAATAATAAAAGTATCGTTAGGGGAGAAATAAGATAATTTGGAACTGGTGCTACATGCGAAGGAATGTGAGAAGCATGTAGGCAGTAGGTGTATGCTATCGAATGAACGATCGCCGCATAGAGAAGCCAAAGGATGGCAATCAATAGGCCCGCTGTGTGCCAGTGATGGCCCGGACGGTTGCCTTTGCTCTGCTAACCCAAAAAACACCCCAGTTTGATGTGAAAAAATAATAACCACTCTGATTCGAGGCAGAAGGGATTGCCGACTGGCGACGCAAGGGACGGGATCCACCGCAGACGCGAAACAGGAACCGAATCCATGTTTCACCGGCGGACTCTAAATGAACTTCACATTGTGCTGTTCCCCGCGTTACGGCAATGGAGATGAATTATTCATTAATATCGATATTCGGATATTTCAATTCCGCGAGATTCATAACTTTGCCTTATTCAAATTTACAACGTATAGTTAGATTAATCCATAACAGATGTACATCAGCATATAAAAAGACTACCAAAGTCATTTTAATAAAAAACAAACTTTTATGTAAAAAACAAAATTACAAATAAATAATTCAAATGATGTTTCTTCTTCATTAAAATATAGAATCTAAAATATACAAGGTGATTATAAATTACACGGCATATTAACATATATACGTCTAGGACCGACAGTAGTCATTAAGGCTTCGCATCATCAAATTCTGAGAAAATTTGATAATAGTATATTTGATGTTTTACAGACTGTATCTCGCCAAATGCTGCGTGCCGAAACAGAAATAAATTATTTCTTATCGCAATATCAAAACTAATGTAAAAATAAATCAGGCTCTGTAATTGGTTATTTACACAAACTATATTTTAGCACCAATGGTTTACAATATATTTTATAAAATATCCAATCAAGCTTATTGGAAGTTTTATAAAAAAGCTAGTGGCAAAAAAAAATCAATTTAATTACACATTATTGAAATTCAGTCAACCAAATTGCTCTTGTGTATTGAAATTTATCGCAATTTGCAAAAAAGCACTTGTACAATTACTCTTTCCGACAACGGCCGGAAAATATATGCACTGCATAAAATTTAAAAATGATTTTGAAGTAGATTTAATTCTTTTTTGATAAATTTAATATTTTGGCCACTATAAAAAGATTATCTGAAATAAATGCAATAAAATGAATTAATTGATTATTAAAGTAATGGACGTTACACGCATTTAGTCGACAGATGTTCAGCTCATTAAAAGTAGAAATCTCCCTTAGTTTCATACAAACAGTTTTGCAACAAAGATAGAAAAGACTAAAGAAAAGTAAAATTTGCTTTAATATACAAAATTTCTTCTTCTTTTTTGGTCAGTCGCGTAAGCAATACTACTGCTGATTGGATGGTAGAGGAAGTAATAAAAGAGAAACGGTAAATCTACAAACTTTCCAAAATAAAATGTAATAATCAAGTTAACACAAATTAGAAGAACAACAACATATTAAAAAATTAATATATTCAATTCAATTGTCCTCCTGGGTTACAAATTTATATTAAGCTTAGTTTGCATATACAAAATCTAATAACGTCCTGCAAAACAAAACCTGGAGACCTATTACATTAGCTGGTAGTTTTTCTCTTTATAATTACCTCAAATATATAAACTGGGATCATTTTTTTGATAACAATAATAATAATTATTGTAATCAGATGCAATGATGTTATATCTATCATATCATTATTTCATATGCTTTCCTGAAAAAAAAAATTAAATAATAAAAGTGGAAATTCTTAACATAAATAGAAAACTTAAAACGGACTGTGATAATAACTGTGATGTTTTGCCAAATGATTTTAATATTCTTTTCAGCAAGCAAAAATATGAATGGATACAATGTTAAATTAATAAATTTTTTAGCAGATAGTATCATTTCTACATACATCCGTGTTTCTTGCTGCTCTTGGCAACCGTTTTTTCACTTAAAAAAAAAGTTAAAAGTGATATGAACAATCAATCACCGTTCAATATATCTGCTACCAATACTGTCAAAAATATTTAAAAAATTATTAAAAAATTAATTAGTAAAACATTGACTGTTGCTTCCATTTTGGATATCAGCAAAGCGTTCGATTGCGTATCAGACAAAATACTACTTAGAAAATGTTATATTTATGGCTTTCATCATTCTAGCTATCGCTTGTTGCTGTACTATTTGTAAATACTAATATCAGTTCTTGATTAATTGTTGTTTTTAATTTACGTTAACGATCTTCCAAGTTGTATCCACCCATCATCAAACACGCTTTGTTTGCTGACAATACTACAATTCACAATAGAATATGTATGTAATTTTTACTACTAACTGGTATCGTATCGACGGTGTATTTTAACACACTGTCGAATGCGTTTAGTAGTGGCAAGGGTGGTAGTAGATTCAGTGATTTTGTGGAGCATGCTATACTGATCATATTTTTATTCTAGTATAAACAGTTTGTTAAATGTATTTAGTTTTAATTAATATTAATTGTTATCTAATAGTAAGCATACTGTAATTTTTAACCTGTTTGTAAACATGACTTTTCTTATGTCTCTGATTTTTGAAATAAACGATATTATTATGAAAATCACTTGTTTTCTTAGATTGTTTTCCGGTTTTCAATCAAATATTCTCCAAAACAAGGTCACATATCGTAGAAAAAAGTAAATAAATATTGGCATCCATACTACTACCCGGTATTGAAATTAAATTCGGCACAGAGAAACCCTATTTTTTTTGTTAGATTTGCGTTTGTTGAAACAGTTTTCGGGTTTTTAGACAAGTGTCTTTCAATACAAAGTCACATATCATTAAAAATATAGATATTGAGATACATGGCATTAGTCAATATAGAAATTAAATTCAGGGCAGAAAAGCCCTATTTTTTGTTTTATTTGCAATAGTTTAGTTTTTGGATTTTAAGTCGTTAATATTAATTAAATTTTAGTATAGATATGTAAAAGACATTTTAGTTTATTTTAAATGAAATTTTAATTTAAATAACGTATTAGAGTATACTAACAGTATACACAATACAATAAAATGTAATTAGAAATAAACTAAATAAAATAAAAAAAAAACTTGGAAAAAATGCATTTCAGATACAAAAATATTATGTTACAGTTGACATATTAGGCTCGAAATACAAAATATAAAAACAAAACCATTAAAGACAACAGCAAATGGACAAATACAGGACGAATACGGGTAAAATAGAAATAAAATTAAAAAAAAAATGAAGAGGACAATATACATATTTTACTCACTGACAACAACTATGAAACCACCGATCAAAAAACAAAAATCAATATTAAACTACAATTCTCATCCAAATAGCCCATATCTTAAAAGCAATCCATATTCCAACAGCCATCTACATCCCAACAGTCGTTAACATACCAACAATTATCCACATCCCAACAGCCATTTGCCCAATTTCAGCATCAAACCCAATATTCTGTACTTGAAAGATCTTCTAGCAGAGCAAAAAGAAGAAAGAAAATACTGGTTATTACGACAGAATGGAAATAAGGAAAGATATATGAAATGAAGAATTGTGTAGTATAAGAATTGCATTGTAAGATTTAAATACAAATAAAAGACAGTTGAAGGATCTTAAGAAATTTATTTGACTTAATTTATTTTTCAGATAAAATATTTAAATAAACTTTTAAAAAGTAAAGTTGTTAATATGTTATGCAAACATTTTATTAAAAAAATATAACAAAATAATGACTACAACATTTCTAAGCATATTTGTTTTAATTATTATTATAAACATAAATAAAATTATGTTTGTTAATCAATATCATACTAATAAAAATACAGATGTGCAAACGTTTTTTTATTTCAACTGAAAGTTTCAATACGCAAACAATCGGTTTGCTTAAAATTTAATGCAAATATGTTCATTGTTACATAAACCTTATTGAATATGTTGATTTTAATAGATTCAGCACAATGTGCAAACATTACAAATACAGGTGTTCAACATTGCACTGCGGATATTACATTGTAGCATGGCTCTGGCAGTGCTCATTCAATACACAATAGCTTCACAAAATGTACAGTGTCCTGCTCGGTCTGAAACCTTATAAAGCATATAACTTCATTGGGATGAAGCGACCGACCCTACTGTGCGTGGTCAAAGAATCTACTGAATTGTATCCGTACGTCAGGGAAATTGTAGGGAAATTGCCTTACAAAAGAGCCGGTATCATGCAGAGAATTAAACATGAATGTGGGGAAAGCTATCAGGAAATATTTAGAGCTGAATGTTTTTTTTTCTTGTTTAAACACTAGTTCGCAGTTAGCTTTCATTGTAAAGTGGAAACTACTGTAAAAATAAAATGTTATTTTAAATGGAGGATCCATGTTTATGATACAGTTAAATAAAACAGGTTAAATTAGTTTGTTTTGTGTTCAAATTATTATTTCATAAGATAATGTAACATTTTTTTTAATTAGTTAAGGAAATTGATTGTGTGCAAATCTGTGTTTAGTTTAACGTAAATAATGATTGATTAAAAATCCTGATGCAGAAGGTGCTTTATAGAATTTAAAATAGTAAAACTAGTATAATAAAATGTATTGGCAACTAAGATGTCTATATACACAATCGCTCGCCGATTTTTAACCAGTCCATCCTGTAAACGTTCGCGCCGAGATGAATTAGAGATTCCGGGAATTTATCTGATGCCCGTAAAACGAGGTATATGATCTCGTTGCAGATTCAGAGATTTATCGCTGCGATCGGCGCCCGTGGAAATCTCGGCGGCAACATCCGTAACTATTATTTATGAAAAAGTTGCATTATTTATGGAGACCAGGCCGGACGAGATATTGGGCCGAGGATACGCGATTGAGCTTAAGTGCTACCCATAAGAGTTAGAACTGAATGCGGACATATTTCTCACCAACGGCCCCATTCGAACTCCCATACAAAAAAATAGGCATTTTTACAGATGCGATAAATAATACCTTTATTTATTATTATTGAATTTGGGTGTATTTTTTATAGTTAACGGCTAGATGTATTCCGTAATAAAATTTACGCTTTGTATAAGCATGGTAATATATTTTTTGGGTCATTAAAGTTGACTAATGCCATTATCATTACAATGAAACCGTAAACGATAAATCATTCTATCTATACTGTAAAAAATCAATAGATATAAGAAATAGGATAATAATAGAAATGTTTTATAATATATTAGAATTAGCATGATAATACTTATTCATATCAGCATCGTTTAGTTTTAAATGAAAGTATCAAGCATTAAACTAGATTATATGATATTTTAATTTTTATTAATATATTATTATTACAAGATGTAGATTTATAAATCTATGAAATAGATTGTAATAATAATATATTAATTAATAAAAATAAAAATAACATGAAACAATATTAATTAATATAAAAACGTTTCATAGAACAAACAAAGAAAACATTGAATATAGATTACATATATATGAAATAATTGTTTATTTCTTAATTTCAAAAGTGGTTTCTTGTGTTTTTTTAATTAATTTCATATAATTACTATAAAAATACTGATTTCATACAAATGCAATAGATTACAATACCAAAATAATAATTTATTATTTCATTATTGTAATAATGAAACCAAAATCAGAAAAAGTGAATAAATTTCATTAAACTGTTCTAAAATGCTTCCACTGCAATTTCTTAAAAATATTTTATTTATTGAGTCAAAACAAGCTTTAACCTTCCGTCACTAACGGTTTCTTAATCCGCACAAATTTTAGTTTTTGAATATATTTAAACTCTGAAACTTCAGTAATCTGCCTATTTAGGTTTTCTTTGAGTTAGTTAAAAGGAACATTATTTGAGAGATAGAAACGTATTTGCGTAATAGTTTTATAAACAATTGCAGAGCGTGAGTCCGCAGCTAGTAACAAATACACTACTTGAAATATAATACTTATATTATTAAATATTTTACAAATTAATACACATGTTCTCACATGTTGAACTAAAATAATCTTTAAGATTAGCGTGTTCTTGATTTATATTTTATGTAGTTTTATATTCTAAGAACACCGGAAATTATAGTCAGTTTTGAGATCCAAATTTGTGTTTAATCTTGCACCTGAGGAATTATACTTTTATTTAAAATAATAAATATGTTTTGTTTATTTTTATGTATCTTACCCATATTAATAACAATTTTCATATTTTTTTATAAAACCGCGGAAAAAAACAGGCGTTGGGAGTCTTAGTCCGCTGCCAGTGACGGTGTAGCTATGATCAAGTGCCAGTGACGGGATGTTAAAATGTATTACTAAAATATTTTGTGTTAAACATTTTGCAAATACTACTCTTTGAGATTTTACCTACTCAGTTATGGTTTATTTATTTATATGTTGCAAATTTTTTCGTTTGCTGCTTTTGTTTTATGATGTTCACTTTAAATTTGATTTCTTTGTGATCTTTTCTTACTTTTTAATACTATTATTAAACTATCAGTTTGCAAAAATGTTAAGTTTGGCTCTGACACTTATTTTATTTGATTATATGTACTTTCAAAAACAATGAAAGTACATATTCACACACGTGGTATTCGTATTTACTAGAGCATGCCTCAATGTATGCAACAAGTGGTGTCAAGTTAAGCAAATGGAATGAGAAAAATATTCAAAGTCTATCGCATAAAAAATATTTAAAACGTTCATGAAATTTGGATAATGAGCACCACAGCACTCTAAGTTTAAGTTCATGTTAACGTATAGTCGCTTTAGGTTCATAATCAGTAAAGCTGGGAATTATATGCACTCAAAAGGTTAAAAATATACGCATATATATGCACGTAATTTTTCCAAAATATGCACTAAATATGCTAAATATGAAAAAAATATGCACATATTATTAATATAATATACGTAAAAAAGTGCAGTATGTGCATGTTTTTTTAATGTTTTTTAATTGAAAAAAACCCTTAAATCAACCGAGAAAAGGTTGGAAAAATAAACAACTAAGTATATTTGTGGAACCAAAATATTTTAATAACATAAAATAATATATAAGAAAAATAAATGCTTTACGCAAAAAAACAAAACATAATCATAAAAGTTACAATAGAAACCCAATATTAATTAAACTAAATTTGTCTATATTTTGTTAATTAACTATAAACACCAACAATTAAATGTTTTTCTAAATTATCTATTAAAAATGATTGCCTGCAAGTCGACAATATCTGTTTGTACGCAGAAAAACTTCTTTCTAAATCAACAGATGTAATATTTAAACTTGCAAACAATTAAAGTGTTTATTTGAAGAGTTTCTTCGTTGTTTCCTTCTAACACGCAGGAGATTTTTGTATTAATTCAAAGCCTTCATTTTATGCGCTCTCCAACAGAATGATTGACCTTGTTGATTTTGTGTTTAAAACTTTGGATTAATGCTACAGATTCAATGAGTTCAAAACCCTGTTTTTCTAGTTTTGTTAAGGTTTTGCTTATAACACCATAATTAGCAGTAATAAAAGCCAACTCTTGGTTCAGTTGCGGTTTATTTAATATATTTTTGCAATCATTAATAGCTACCAAATCGTTTGAAAAAGATAGCACTAACTCTTTTATTGCTTCAAAATGCTCCGTATAAAATATAACTGCATCAAACCATGTTCCCCACCTTGTAATAACGGGTTGAGGCGGAAGAGGTATACCAGGCAGTTTTTCTTTATAATATTGGATTCGAAGTGGGGCTTTGATAAATATTTTTTTTATTTTTATCTGAAAACTCCATACGTATCGCTTCTGCTATTCTGTTAACTCCATGTGCCAAACATGTGACATGAATCAAACTTTTATAAAAAACTTTTAAATTTGTTGCTGATTTTACCATATATGCTGCAGCGTCCGACAACATCAGCAACTTTTCACTTGGAAGAATATTTGGCAGATAGAACTTTGTTAAGCAATCATTTACAAGCCTTGAGATTGTGACATTATTTGTTCGCTCTAACTCTTGTGAGCCAATTAAATAAGATTTTCCAACACAATTTTCATTTAAAATGCCAATTAACAAGTTTGCAATACGAGTATATGTTGTTTCATCCACTACAAAGTAAATGTAATTGTTACCTATTGCTTTTTTAATTTTAGTTATTGTTTCCAAATATACTAGATCTATGTATTTTTTTCTAATAGTACTGCGATCGGGTACTGATTGTTTTGTATATTTTTCTAAAAAAGATTTAAATTCTGGATTGTCTAGTTGGCTAGAGGTATATTTGCCCTGAGTAAAGTATTGCATAAATCAAACCGAAAAGATTCTTGTTCTTTATTTTTAGATGTTGAAGCAAAAGATTCATTTAAAGTGACTTGTGTTAAGTTTTTAAATTTATGGAATTGCTTTTATGCTTATTTGTGCTAACATGCTGTACTATTTGAAATTTTTTATCACATGCAACCTAAAGTATTTAATTTTGTTTAGTATATAATAAGATGAAAAAAAATTAAACTTACAATTTTACTGCAGTATTTGCAAAACACGCTTCTGCTATCCAAATACAATTCTGAATAATCCTTTATCCAGATCGACACTAAAGCATTGGTTTTTGGCATTTTTAATATTGTAATTTCTACGGTAACTTCCACGAAAATGAGTACAATCTCTTGTGAGCTGCGTATTAATGTACTAAATATTTTACTAATACAAAAAAGCAGTGCTTGTTTTTAATGTTTCATTAAATTATTTTTTTGCGCAAAAAACGTTACATTTTTACAAGTTTAACGCTCACTTAAAAATAATTTATAATTATTGCAATTTGTGCTAGTAGAATTATACAAATATGCATCAAATATGCACCAAAAATGCACCAAATATGCACCGATATGCTGCTTTTATGTAAATATGCTCACAAAAAACTCAAAAATGTGCAAAATATGCAAAAAAAATATTGGTTAATATCAGTTGTTTTTATAGTTAAAATTATTTAATTGTCATATAAATATTATAGAATATGCAAATGCATAACATCCCAGCTTTAATAATCAGTAATAATAAGGCCCGTTTGCACCATAGTGGCTTAAATCTACGCTTAATTAAACTATAGTTAACTTTGAGGGTAGTTTTAATTTTTATTGCATAAGTTTAAAATAGTTTACACATGGCAACATTTCTAGTAATTTTACAGAAACTGTTGGTCTTTGTGTCTATTTATTTAATAAAAACAAAAAAAAGAACATAAAACCTAACCTTTAATAGCGTGTGTCAGTCCAGATCATATTACATTAGGACGTTGTAATTAATATTGTCGCTTAGTAACGGAAACAAAGCCAGAATACCAATGCAGAAAAAAAATCTTGACCTTGAATGATATTTTTTAGGTTAAGTTTTTACTAATCCGACAATATTGACCGTTTAAGTTAAGAGTCCTTAAAGCCATAAACTTCCCTTAAATATGTAATGCAACAAAAGTTTGATAAGTTGATTTCAAAAATATTCAGGAAAATAGCAAAACAAATCACATTTTTGAGAAATTCAAGTGTTCAACTTACAGTTACACTAAGGTTTATAGCAACTGGGTAAACTGATTGCAGTTTGATAAATTATCACTGCTTGTTTCAAAAGTTTGAGAAAAATAAATATCTTAAAATAAATAAAATTTAAGTTCCAAATACAACAACTAAATATCTAAACATTTAAAAAAAAAATTAAAAAAAACTATAGTTTTCCAATACCATCGGTAACTCTTACTCACTGAAACTTCAATTTCTACTTGGCTTTTATCTGAATATGTACGCTTGGAAACGCATTCTGCGCACCCTAAAATTCCTAGATCTTACTCGTTACTTTTTTTCTCTCGTCAAATTGATAGACATTAAAGTCTATCAATTTGACGATTCTATTGACGTAGTTCTGTGTTATGTTCCAGCTTCTTTGTTTATGTCTGTTTGCTATGATCAGCAAAATATGTTTCTCATACACGAAGTACTTTGTATACTGCAATAAAAAATAATACAATAGAACAATTGAAAAAAAGAAGAACAAAAAGATTGGTTTGACAGAAAATGAAGAAATAATATAAGACAAAAACAAAACAAAGCAAGACTAAAACGGCTTTAAACAAGAACACAAAAAGAACAGGAGAATAACACACAAATAACAAGGGAAACTAAAAGAATATGTAAACAAAAAAAAAGACAAAATGACACTGAACAGAAATAATAAATAAAACAAGTTTAATTGCCTGCGTTCAGAATCACTCATCAGTTGCTGGCGCTATCAGAGATAAACAACGAGTCCCACCAGTTATTTTTTTACTGTTCCTAACCTTACCGTGTAAACTTTAATATTTAATGCCATTTAATCCCACATTGTAATATTATTTAACTTGATTATTTGTAGTGGCAAGCTATACAGGGCCCACTCAACGTCTATGTTAAAACTGGGACGGGTTATGCTGTTTTTAACATTCTATGAATAGATTTTTTAATAATTTTTATTAAATTTTATGTCCACATTTTGGTTCTTTTGAAAAAAAAAAATTTATATTTTAAAACAGGATTTTGTTACATTTTTTAAAAGTTTGTGGGCAGGTAATTGGTACTTTTTGATGATTGTTTGTGTGAAAAACAAATACTGCGCAAGATGTAAATCATAGGGCCATAACAATAAAAATCTGTTAAAGAAAATATTATTAGTGTGCTTAACGTATTATCCGTTTTGTTAGTTAATAAAATAACCATTTAAAAAAGAATCGGTGTGTAGTTGTTTGCGGGTAACGTCTGGCATGCAACTAGAGATTTGAAAAAAGTTTGTGGCCGGATTTTAATGTTTTCTGAGAAGTGTTTAAAAATTTAAAATTGTATAGCCAAATTTTGCACTTTTCAACAGTTTATACCGGATTATGTTATTTTTAAAATCGTATGTACACTTTTTAAAAGTTTATTGATACTTCCATGCAATTGTTTAAAATTTTATAGCCGGGTTTTACTGTTTTTAAAATTTTAAGAACAAAATTTTGCAATTTTAACCGGATTTTTGTTTTTTTCTTTAATATTGTTAATACTTTATGATCGAATTTCATTATTTTCAATTTTTTATAAAAACAATTTTACATTTTTTAACAATTTGTAATCAAATTTTCGTACTTTCTGACAGTATTTTTATACTTTATGGCCAGATTTTGTTATTTTTAGCATTTTATAAATAAAGTTTTACACCTTGAACAGTTTTTTTCAACAATTTTAGTGATATTTTACAGCTAGATTTTGATTTTAAAGATTTCATATAGATTTTATATCTTTTAACAGTTTATTTCAACTAGATGTTAGTTTTTTTTTTGACAATTATTTGAAGATTTTGTTTTTGCTATTTTTGACAATTAATGAAGAATATTGTAGCTTTTTACTTTTTTTCCGAATTTTAGTTTTCTTGAAAAATTTTAATATTTTTTGACCAGATTTTGCAATTTTCTTTTTTTGTAAAAAAAAATTTTCATTTATTTAACATTTTATGACCAAATTTAAATATAACGTATCATACAATATTTATCTGTACAAATTAAATTTTAATTCATATAATTTAAAAAATATATTAAAACCAACAATAAATTGTAATATACTTAGGATCAATGTTCAAAATAATGTAAATAGGGTTATATAGAAGAGCAACGTTTAGTGTATAACCCTTTTTATCTAAGTTGTTATGTAAAAATGATATAAATAATGATATTATTTCAAGTAAATTTCAAAATCTTTGCTTTTTGTATATAGATTTTTATAATCAGCTAACACAGTAATAATAAATAATTAGGAGAAGTTTCAACTTCTTCAAAAAATACGGAAGAGAATCCACATTTAGAAGCTAACGATAAAAAAACAGATTCCAATAAAGGTCATTTAATTTAGAAGACGTTCAAAATTACGTCAAGTTTTTCAATAATTTTTATAAATCTACTTATTAAAAGAATTTAAAGAATGCAAAAAGTTCAACGTTGATAGCATTGCAATAAAGTGTTTACAAAATAAAAAATATTTTTAGGATCTCAGACAGATCGTAGCATCTCAAAAAGTTTCTGAGGAGAATGAAATATTTGGTTAACCTAATCTGAAACTAGATATATTATTTTGACTATAAATAAAAAAAATACTCAACGATATAACAAAATAGAAAATTATTAATTTATATTTAAAGACAGAGTTAGTTTACAAATTCAAGATTTTGTCACCACCAAAAAGGATGGCGAGAATAATATAAAAAACTAATTTATATCTTATATATATATATATATACAGGGTGTCCGGAAAATACGTGTACAACGTTTGACGACAGACTCCTGACGTCAAAATAGGTCGATCTAAGCCGATTTAGTTATATCGAAAATTGTCTCGTTTAGCCGGTAGAGGGCGTCAAAAATTTGTAAATATTAAAAAGAAATTACCTGTAACAATAATTTTTTAAGTGACCTTGTTGCTATGGCGTTTAATAATTTGACAATTATTGACAAATTGTCACCAAGTCTATGAAATTTACTCAAGTATACGATCAACATTCTTGAATTACAAGTTCATTTTACCATTAAAAATAGAAAATTATACAAACTCTCAGAAAGTTGACATGCTCCTGGTATACGGGTTTTGTCAAGGAAATGGGCGTCAGAGTGTTAGGGTTTACATGGAGAGGTTTCCTAACCGTCGAATACCAAACCACCAAACATTTGCCAATATTGAGCGTCATCTTCGGGAAACGGGCAGTTGTGAGAAAAAGTTTGAAGGCAGGGGTCGTATGCGAACAACTCGAACTGTGGAAACAGAAGAGATGATTCTGGAAAGAGTTGAAGAAGAACCAAGTACCAGTACCCGTCTCTTAGAACGTGAGTTAAATGTTCCTAAAACGATTGTCAATGAGGTTTTAAGAGAACAGTTGTTACATCCTTACCACATACAAAAAGTCCAGGAACTTTTACCGACTAATCCCCCTATGCGGCTTACCTTTTGTCAATTTATTAGAAACAAAAGAATCCTTGTTCCAAATTTTTGTAGAAAAATTATGTTTACTTACGAGGCATGCTTTACAAGATCTGGGGTAACCAATCTGCACAACGAACATATTTATTCCGATGAAAATCCACATGCCATTAAAGTTGCACATCATCAGCATCAATTTAAAATTAATATTTGGGCAGGTATTATTGATCACTACCTTATTGGTCCCATTGTTATTCCAGACAGGTTAGATGGAAATTATTAAAATTATTATTTTTATATTTTTTGCAAGACACATTACTAATTCTTCTGGAGAATTTGCCCCTATTACTTCGGAGGGAAATGTGGTATATGCATGATGGTGCCCCGCTTCATTTTTCCGTTGCCGTTCGGCAATACTTACATCATCAATATCCCAACCGATGGATTGGAAGAGGCAATGATGCACCAGTAAAATGGCCACCACGTTCTCCTGAGTTAAATATGTGTGACTTCTTTTTGTGGGGCGCTATTAAAACAGAAGTTTACAAGACTCCGGTAAACACACGCGATGATTTATTGCAGCAGATTTTAAATGCAGGCAACCATTTTAATAATCCCGATACATTAGATAGGGTCCAATATCATTTTTTAAAGAGTGTTAATAAGTGTATTCAGCAAGATGGCGGTCATTTTACACATTTGCTTAAGTTATGTTTTTGTTTTACTTAGTTTCTTACAATAGATACTTTCAACTTTGTTATACTTTTGTTTTTTTTTGACGCCCTCTACCGGCTAAACGAGACAATTTTCGATATAACTAAGTCGGCTTAGATCGACCTATTTTGACGTCAGGAGTCTGTCGTCAAACGTTGTACACGTATTTTCCGGACACCCTGTATATATATATATATATATATATATATATATATATAAATATAGCTTACAAGCCAATTCAATGTATTTTTGTGAAAAGCGCTGGCACCCATACCGTTTGTGTTTGTACCACACACCAAATCTTCAAATTGTTTATATTAAATAAAACAGATCACTCAAATTTCAAATAATTTTACATGTGTATTTTTTAATAAAGCAAAAACTTAAACTCAATGCATGTATACCGCAGTTTTGCAAGATTGTTTTTTTGAATAAGTGAAAGTAATAGCAAAAGAAGCAAACAGCGGAACGCAGAGGAAAAGACAACATTGTGTAATGATAGCGTTGGACATACAGAACGCGTTTAACAGCGTGTTATAAGATGCAATTATAAAGGCGGCAAAGAAAAGAGAATCAAGATCATATGGAGCTACTTACAGGGTAAAATCCTAGTGACCAAGAAAGAAAGATTCAAACTTACCAGAAGGGTACCACATGCTCTGCACTAGGACTTAAACTATGGAACCTTGTTTATAATGAGTTACTTCAAATGAGGTTGCCAGAAAGCGTTACAATAAAGGCATTTGCAAACGATGTAGCACTAGTAGGTAGAGGTGGCAATAGATATAATACAGTTATGGATGAAAAATAAAGGTTTAAAATTAGCAACACTGAAAATAAAAGCGGCATGGCTATCGACTAAAAGGACTAATAGAGGAACAGGTAAGATACAGGTAGGAAACCAAGTGATAAATATAGGGAAGAAAATCAAACGTGACACTTGAAGCAAAGGGATGGAATGAACAGGAAGCGGTCATAGGAACAAAAGAAATGTTTGTTTATTTGGTCTAGTTGCATGTGTTATTTCAAGTTGTATTACGTTAAAAGAAACTATATAATGATTTTATTATTGTTTGTCATAATTTTATTATAGTAATGACTAATGACACAAAGAGTGACGTTGTTATTGTTATTATTCATGAATTCCTTTTTATAATGCCCGGTGTTATTAACTTGTTTAAATATTTCATATTTATAAAATTATTAACTCAAATTAAAAAAAAAAATATTAACAAATAATAGACAAGTAAAATATAAAGTAATTAAACAAATTAGTAATAATAAAAAATTACAAATAATAAGTAAATATAGATTTTATCTTCTGCAACGTATTAATGTCCGACCTAGACTAACCCATCTAAACTCCTCGAACCATGCAAGTCACATGCTAATTTTGTTATGTGATAATGCAAACAATAGAGAAATTGTGAACTTTGTGTCAGAATAATATATTATTATAATATCCATTATAACAATCACACACTCGTAAAGCATATTATGATAAAATATAATTATAGTAATGGCTACGTATAATGTAATTATGCAACAAAATGAAAAGATTGTATATCTCTCATTGTGCTTTATAAAGCTTTGAATGAAATTCCGCATAAATCCCCATTCTAATGTGTGTGTGCAAAACTTTTGTTGCAAACTTTATCTTTTGAATTTAAATGAAGCTACTCTGAAAGAAAATGGAACAAATGAATACAATTTGAAATTATTATCACATAATTTATTATACTCAACTAGTTTTTTAGTATATAAATAATGATCTTCAAAGGAAATATGTATAAAATAAATGGCCATCATTTTAAAGAATACAATTGAAAATTAGTGAGTTTTGCATATTATTTCTTTGGTTTATATCCGCAACACAATGTTATAATAGTACAACGCAATTCTAATTCTATAATAATATTAATGTTGGTAAAACAAAGACCGAATAGTATTAGTCATTGCTTTGATTGTCAGATGTAACTTGTGTCAAGTTTGAGGGGTTAGGTTAGGGTTAGTATATTCATATACATATCTAATCATATAAAATGTTACGTTACGGCGGAAGACAATAATAATAATAGTACCTTGTTTATTGTTGTTTGATTGTGGTTGTAAATAACATATGATAAAACTTTTTTAAAAGTTTTAAAGAAAGTTATCATATTACTGAGTGGAAATCTTTAAAAATGTAAAAATTGTTAAGTCAATAATTTTATAAGAAATCAAAATATTGCTCTCTTAAATCAACTTGTGTAAATTTAATATTTAATAAATAATTAAATCAAAATTTATTATTACTATTAAATTGAAATAATAAATAATAAGTTGCGTTGTAGTGTTTTTTTATTATTTATTTGTAAAACTTTTGTAAACACTTTATATATTGAAAATAAAATGCCTCAAATTTAACATTACTTCTACAAAAATATAGAAAAACAAACGTTCTTTTTTTTATACTTATTCGTAAACTCCATATATTGATAAAAAAATTATATTATGATATTAATTACATGTATATTTGAAATCTAAATTTTAGTTTATCATTTCATACTCAATTCAATAATAATAAGTAGCAAAACACAAGGTTGTTAGTTTAGATTTTTGCCATATTATCCAAAAAAAGTTTATTAATGCCGCAGCAAAATACGAGAAAACTTTCAGATATAGGTAGCATAGACGACTTTCTCGAACAAAAGCAAATTACCACAGTAACAAACAACAATTTATTAAAAGTATCACTGTAAACTTTTACGTGCAAAAGTATAAGAATAGTTCTACAATAAAACAAAAAAAAAAACTTGTTGAGCACCAATAATATGCAAATCGAAAAATTGGAGCACCGAGCAATTATTAAGTACTTGTATTTAAAGGGGTTAAAAGTTGACAAATTTACGAAATATGCTTGGTAATCAATGCCTTTTGTATTCAACCAGAACAAAATAGATTACAAATGTGATACAAAAAAGGTTCAAAGTATAACAAAAGAGCTTGGATTTGCAAAGTCAAGTTACATAAATGTCTAAACAAATCATATATTGTTAGTTATTATATTTTATCTAAAAAGAATATTTTAAATACGAAGATTTTATCATTCCTTAAATTAACAATAAGAAATTGGCTATAATAACATTTAATTTGGGATAAGGAAAAATCGACTTGCAATTAACCTAAATAAAAATGGGTACGCAAGATGTTGACTATAAGAAAAGAAATAGGAGAATACCACACTTTAATGAAGGAATTAAAAGACGATGAAATATGCATTCATAAATATTTTCAAACTCAAATTTAACTTGAGTATAGATTGGATATTGGGTATTTGATTGGAGGACGAGTTAGTGTTAATAACAGCTTACAATCCGCCAAACAATCAAATATCAAATGACAATATACTAAACATTGCTGATATGGGAAAACGTGTCTTGATTCTGGGCGATTTTAACGCAAAACATCACACTTGGAATTGTCATTGTACCAACACCAATCGCATTACATTATACAACATTTTACTTAAACACAACATATCAATCTTAAATTACACTCAACAAGCCACACACATCATCCTCCACCTAACGGTTCAACAACAACCACAATCGACATGGACTTAAATAAAAATGTATTGGATGATATAGAAGTACAGGCTTAAACTGAATTCAGATCATAGCCCAATCAAATTTTGAAAAGACTTTGTGCTATTTAGATTAAACTACAACTCGGCAGATTGGAGAAATTCAGATTGTTAACGACATCAAAATTGAAATGAACAGAATGACAAAAGCAATTTAGTTTGGAATCAAAAACTATCTAAATTTCGACATTAAATTATAAAGACAAACTATCATAACAAATTGTAGAAAATAAAATTTTGGAACAATTATAGAAAAATTTAGGAAAAAACTAGAGATAATGCAGAGAAAATTATCATGGAGGACATGACAAAACAAATCAGACATGGCATTAAAATACATAGACAAAGTGTAGAAGAGCAAAATTCTCTATCACGCAAGGACAACACTATATGAAAAATGGTAAAGGAACGGAAATGTGACAAAATACCGATGTTACTAAATAACAATATGACTGCAAAACAAAATCTTATTAAGTGACACTTTTAAATTTAAGAAGTTTTAAAGATAATAAAAATAATTGAAGAAATACCTCAACCGGTTAGAAAAATACTACAAGCCGACAAAACCACGGCCATTCAAAAGTAGTCTTTTTTGTAAGCAATAAAAACAAGATAATTGTAGAGAACATATCCCCACCAACAGATAATACTACATGTGCAAGAGCTTCTCCAAGTACGTAAACTTAAAAAGAAAAACAATTTATTTATTATATATGTGAATAATATAATATATAAATTTACAGTTTTATGGTTTTGTGGCTGTTTCTAATTTTGATGTAATATTATGTATTGATTGTTGAATTGGGTTTAACAGAAGATATTTTATTATACAAAATTAAATTTATCAAGTTATAGTATTTAAAAACAAGATAAATTAAAAGGCGGCAAAGTGCTTATTGCAATTAAGAAGAAATATAATATTACGTTGATTCATAACATTCCAAAAATATAATATGTGGTGATTACAATTTCGTAGATTCTATATAGAACAACAATATAGGTGTTCAATTATCACCTCCAATTGGTCATGACTCATACAGACACCTAAACATGTTAATTAAACATTATATCAATAAAAATAAACAAAATATCACAACGGCAGAAACGCCGATTAAATGAGCTATTTAATTAATCTCAATACTAACAATATAAAAAAAATTGTTAAAATAACACCAATACATAAAGAGGGAGATACAACAATTGCAGGAAATTATAGATCAATTGCTATATTATGTACCTTTTCAAAATAATAGAAAACGTAGTTATAGAAAGATTAAAATTATTAAAAAAAAAACAATTTATTTAATATGTCGCAGCAATATGGCTTTATAAAACATCGATCAACTAGGGACGCAATAGAACAATATATGGAATATATATATATTAGATAGCCCTGACAAAACTGTGTAGGATTGTTTCTAGATTTAAGTAAGGCTTTTGACCTAGTAGATCATACTATACTTTTGAAAAAACTAGAAAGATATAGTGTACAATTAAGAACAAAAAATCGATATTATTGCAGTGTCAAAAAGGTATTCCACAAGGATCAGTGCTAGTGCCACTTTTAAATATGTCTGCAGTACAGTACAGAAGTTGTTTGCTAAAAATAATTTATTTCTCAATATTAAAAAAAAAAAACAAAATAATACAATTTAAAGCGATAAATATACCAATTAATTGTTTCTTACTTATTCGGCAGGAACATATTACCCACAAATAAACAAAACAAAATTTTTAGGGATATATATTGATTTTGAATACTCAAACTCTAAAACTAATTTATTACTCACATGATCAGTCCATTATAGTTTAGAGGCTCACTGTATGGGGTAGCTCATTAAGAACTGAGTATTTAAAATACAAAAAAATAATAAATCAAATAAAGATAATAAAGAATAATTCAAATAATGTTAGGCAAAAACACAAAAACACCATGCAGGGAATAATTTATTAATCAAAAAATATTAACTGTTTATAGTTTGTATATATTTAATTTTATTAGTAAACGTCAAAACTAACATGTGTAAATACACTAAACTAGGCACCTTCCCACTACAATGCCAGACATGGAAATACTTTCTCAAAACTCTTCGACATCGCCTATCAATGGTTGAAAAAGGAACGTAATATATGTCAAAATTAAATGTTTTAATGTGCTACCTATGTTTAAAATATTGTAAAAAAAAACTAATTCTTACAAAAGCTTACACTACTCAATTCAAAAGAATCTGGACGATGACTTTTTAAATTTTAATTTATAAATAGTTCTTTTATATATTTGATTGTTTTTAACCAATCTTTAATTTTTTTCTTTTGCAATTTTAACTATGGTAAATAAATAAAATTTTACTTTTCATATCCAATATATAAAATTGGTAAATTAAATAAACGTATTATTATTATTATTATTATATACCTGCTAAATATAGAATTAATTTTTTTAAGGGTATGATTTATGCAAGAAAACAACATTTTCTCAAATTAAAATTAAAGCATATTTTATTTATATTTATTTAATTATTAATTATATAAACAATCAAAATGTTTTTTCTATAAAGTTCCAAAACAAATTTCTTATGTATTGTGTACTTTGTATTTATTTTAATTGTTTATAATTACCAAGAAAATTAGATTTGGTTGCCTACTTTGTAAACCTCAATATTTCTCGCTCACGCTGTGTTAAAAGTAAACAAATTACAAATTTAATAAGTATATTACCGATAATAGAATACAATATGATATTTTATGTTTTAATTCCCATTGTGGTTTTAAACAACCCAAATTTGCAATTTGTTATATTTTTTAAAATTTAGCTTGCGAATCAATTTTCCACGTGACGTGCATCCTATTTTGAATAACTATGGGTTGGGTAGAGGAATGCTATTCTTCACCCTTCCTGTTGCTCGCAGTTCGAACCAGAAAATGTACTTGTTTTAATAAAACGCGACACTCAAAATTTACATAAACCACCACATCGGATTCGAATCATGCAAATTTATCATCATGAATACATCGTGGTTTTTGTTACTGCTTGTCGCCCATTTGTTTCTTTGTGGCCATTGTTTCAGGCGGCAACTAAATAAATTCGTTGGCTCTCCTAACAAAAAAAAGGAAGCGGAACAATAGCCAAGAAAAATTACGAGAATAAGTGATTCGTATTAACCCTCTCAAGAATGAAAACAGAGTTAAGATAAGCGAAAAATGTATTTATTTAACAGAAAGGTTTTAATCTGCTACGATTAATCTACTGTGAATATATACATAGTTGGACTAGTACTACTATAAATCATCCTTTTAACTCTTATATCTTGTTATAAATTAGTTTAATTTAGTATAATATCAGAATATTTTTTATACAATAAATATTAGTTAGAAAAAGTTAGAAAATCGAGTTGTCTGTAGTAAAGCAAACATTAAAACTAATGTTGGTTAATATTATCAATCTTACCAAACTTAAGTAGGCTAAAAGTTCATCCCACGATATGGTTATAGTTATTGTTATTGCAACAGCCATGTCGAAACATTATTATTTTGTTTATTACTAGTTGCATCTACTACCCAACATACAATGTTCAATTGTCTTTTATGTTTGTAACAATTATTTGAAAATCCATCGTTTGCAATTTATCGATTACATATTTTAATATTATGAGAAAGTCATTATGAAATACTATTGGGTATTGCAACTTATTAAAAATTGAAATTTTGTTATTTGTATTAAATAATGTTGTATAAATAAACGTATAGTATACTGTATAGTAACCTTTATTAAATTGTTATGATTAAGTTAATAATGCAATAATTTAAAAGAAAGTGCTTACTAAATTTTAGCAGGGACATTGCCCTAAAACATTAGTGCATGTGTCTCACATTGGAGGAGGCAATTTACATAAAAACATAATTTAAGAAAGTAACTAATATTATTATAATTAAATTTGCGTATTAATAAGAGTGACTAATACATCATTCTTAGGGCCGCTTTTACAATAGTCGGTTAAACAAGGAATAGCGCTACCTAAGGAATACATAAAAAATGCGCTTTTACAATCTCTTATAACTTATATCTAGTATAGTAACTAAGTAACGCGCACAACAAAATAGTGTATAAACAACGTATACGTCAATTTATAAGTCAGTTCCAGAAACGGCCATCTTCGTGATAAATGATTTTTTAGAAAATGCATAAACGTGTTACAGCTAAAGTATAATTAGTTGCTAAAATTTTTGCACAGAAGAAAATTGATAATCGTCAAGCATTATTTCCTTGATTGACCTATTTATTGGAACGTTCAGGTGGTTCGTCTTTATTTCAAGTTCTAATTTGGGATTCATTGAATAGAGATTCTACTCGAGTGTGCGGGTGATTGAAATTTTACAATGGCGATTACTTTAGGAGTCCTAGCAATTTCATAAAACTTTACTTGTATGTTTCGAGGAGAATAAACCAGAGCTAACTTATCCGGTGCTGGAAGCAGTAGTTTTCTCTAGTATAGTAACCAAGTAACGCGCACAACAAATTTGCGTATAAATGATTTATACGTCAGTTTATAAGTCATTATTGACGTTTCAACAGGTTATGTAGACTGTAACAAGGGCAAAACTAATGCTATACCAGGTATATACATTTAGATAAATTTATTCCTGGTATAAGTTATCTAACAATTGTAAAAGCGGCCCTAAATTGCAAAGATAATCTTTTGTGCAATGTGATCAGAAACATAAGCTGGAAATACTTCTGTTGTAGTATTTATTTATTTGATTATTGCACAATTTTATAATATTTAGGTTAGGTTATTTTAATGTATTTTTTTTTATATACTTTATTGTGCTGTTTTATTATTTTTTTATTTATTGAAGACCGTTTTCGGCTGTTAGGTCATCATCAGTTCTAGAATTATTACATAAATCATCTGATAAAGAAACAACTCACATACACTCCAGAATAATTTTCTAAGGTCCTTAAAGTCTTGTAAGATTCAAGACTCAAAAAAAGTAAGCATACTGAGAATTTATTATTCTACTCAATACCAATGGAATTTAGAATTCTGATTCAAAAACTAAGTCTTTTGAGGTGCTCCACTACTGTAATTTTCCATTCTTTTTTTTTTCTGGACTGCTTAAAGGTTGGTTTGGGATGCAATATCATATAATTGAAATTTAAGGCTACCATTGGGTTCCAACGAATGATCAACTTGATTTATAATAAGGTTCTTGAAACTTTTAATGTATTCTTTCTGGCAGACAACTTTAACTCAGGTACTATTTGGTCCCCTGATTTTTATAGCAAATCAATCCAATTGCTGACTTTTATGATTAATTGTGTTAATGACCAAAAAAATTTAACATACAGCATTTTCAAGAATTTTGATGGGATAGGGAGTGGGTTAATTTTTAAATTTGATCCACTATTTGATAACTCTGAACAGGTTGAAAATGTATTCTCTGAGATGTTGATAGACCACTTGATAAACTTCCATCAAAAGCAACAACTTTTATCTATCTTTTCAGGAGAACCACTTCTAATGTAGTTTTCTTGTAAGTTAGTTATGGTATTATTAATTATTAAATTGCTCCTTTTTGATATCTTTGTGAACTTATATATTGATAATCAAACTTATCAAAAATACTCATAAATTAGTATTTGGCAATATTCTATTCATGGGGACGTCTACATTAAAATTGCCTGCGATAAAATATGTAGAATTTTTTTAATTTATGATACCAATAATCCCCATTAAGATTCATCATCTACTCCGAGGTCATAAAATGCAACATCTGCTGCTCATTGATCAGTATACCTTAGAAGAACATTTGGAATTTAAGAACACTGTTATGTTGAGAGGGCTAAAAACTAGATTTGGAATGGCTATTTCCATCTTGAAAAAATATCCTTTGAATGAAATGCTTTATATCAAACTCTTGGCTGATAAGGATGAGTGTGCAAACTTAAACAAAAGAATCTTTGAGAATGCTGCCACTGTTGCTACTGCAATCGCTCAATTCAAAAACTCTACTTGATCAATTCTTTTTTAACACATCAGAAGAATCTCACAAAAGAATTAGATCAATAGTTCTAAAATATTTGGAACAACGGTATGATCATGCGGGATTGGCTGGCTACAGGACTTGCTGACAAAAACAACATGTCAGAAAAAGAAATGCAGCTACTATTCTACAAAAATATGCTTCTAGGGATAAAAGAAAGAAAGACTAATAACAAAACCGCTACTAAAATGTAATATATTATCAATTTTCCAAATATGATTCTATATAGACTGTTAGCTATGATACCAATCCCCATTAAGTCTCTAGGATAAAACAGTGATATGCCGGATATCAGATCAAGCAATCATTTTTAGATTAAAATATAAAGACCAAACGAAGAGTTTTTCAGCATTTTGAAATCAAGATTTTTGTTTTCTTTTGGCACGGTCTACAATGTTACCTGGCGTTTGTCCGCCAATTAATTTACACCCTGTATATATATATATATATATGAATTAATTATTCATGTATCTTTCACATTTTGTTTGTTTTTTTTTTTGTATTTTTTTGAATTTTGGTTTTTTGTTTTTTAATAAAGTTTTGTAAATTTTTTTTTTTTTTAATTTGTTATTTTATTTTTATGATTATATTAAATGAATGTTGATAGTTACTATTTAAATTGATGCGGTAAGTATGTTTAATATAATAAAATAAGATGTTGAAATGAAATAATTCAAAAGTATAGATCTAAAATTATATATCATACAATACAAATATGTTTTGGTATTAAAAAAAAGTTAGCAGGCCAATTTGTATTTGTGTGACAAAAGTATTTTTATTTAAAAAACTTCGTTACTGTGGTAATGAAAAGATAAAAAAAATAAAATTTATTCCTTTTCCAATCTTAAAAATGTTTTTAAATTATACAACTATTGAATTACTATGATGTTTTTTTATGTCATTTTACAAACAATTGCTTTTTTTTACAAGAGGACAGGAAAACAATTTAATCGCACAAGAAACAATAATTAATTAATTAACGGAAATCTATCAACAATCTAACGATTACAATTTGTAAATTTTAATAAAGAAAATACAGTTCACAGTTATACACAACAAAATGTAGTATACAATTTTTATTGTTAATAAGTGTTTTGTATTTATTCTTTATGTAAAATTTTTGTTTGTCGATGTCAATGTCAAATATTTAATTCTTCTTTTTTCTAAATCTGGTAGAAGCGAATATCATTTAAATTTGTTTACTGTTAAGATATCTTCGTGTCGTTGTTTTCGTATTTGATGTTTGATTTTATATTTATAATTTACGTATCTAACTCTGTACTACATAAAATGAACTAGTCATAAAATGAATGCCAGAAACTACAAGCAAATTGAATAATATTGACCTAATAAAGTAGTATATTATTTTTAATAAATTCGTTATAATGGGTGATTAATATAGAAGTACTTTTTTTAGTAGAGGTTTTATGTTAGATAAAGCGTGCACTGAGTCAAACTTTTATGTTATTTTTGTTCAGCAATGTTTCATATTTCATCATGGAAAGAATTAGCCCGGTACAGCTTTTACAAATTATTCAGCTGATTACAAAAATCGGCTCTCTATGAGGAAAGTGTTTTATACGCTTAGAGCAACTTATGGGTTACATAATCGGCCTACAGAACGCACAATTCTCTGTACAATTAAAAAAATTGAAACTCAGTATTTATTATTAGATAATACGCGACCAAATAAACCACATCCAGCAAGCAGTGAAGAAAATATAACGGTGGTAGCTGAGAGTGTACGCGATGAACGTGATGAATCGATTTGGCGCCATTTTCAACAGTTTGGCTTGTTGTTTGGAACAACATTGTGTATTTTACGTAAGAATCTTGATTTAAAAACATACAAAATGTAACTCATGCAAGAATTAAAGCCGGCCGACCTTTCAAATCGTCACCGTTTCAGGCTTTGAGCTCTTGAAAAGCTTCAAAAAGATCTACTGTTTTTGACCAAAATTTTGTTTAACGATGAGGCTCACAACTGGCTTAATGGCTACATGAATAGGCAAATTTGCCGTATTTGAGTTAAAAAACAACTAGAAAATATTCAAGAGCTGTCATTACATTCAAACAAAACAACGGTTTTGTGTAGTTTATGGGCTGGTGGTTAAAAATAAGGCCGGCCGGAACGTAACTGTAAATTTTGCCCGTTATCGCACAATGATAACAGACTATTTGCTGCCTAAAATTGAAACCAGTAATCTCGACGACAATTGGTTTTAACAAAACGGCGCTAATTGCCACATACTCATGGCTTTATTGCAAGAACAATTCTTGATACTTTAGTCATTTGCCAAATACCACCAAAAAAGCAGAACGCGTCATAAAAAATTGGAACTTCTGAATGGACCATGTTACCTGTATTTGAAAAAAATAATCTTTTAAAAATAAATGTCCAAAATAATTATTTTGTATGATCATAAAGAGTACCCAATAAAAATGATTTTTCTGTTTTTTTTTTTAAATTTATAAAAAAGTACCTCTAAGGGCCGATATTATAAACCATTAAAATCTGTAGATTTTATTTACTAACCAAGTAAATTATTTCACTTGGCTGATTTCGGTATTATAAACGTCAAATAATAAAAGTAGGCAACTAAATCTATGGATTAAATTAATCATCCAAAATCTAGAGATTAAAATTTATTCAATGAATAACTTGACACATGTCATGTTTCTTAGGTTATTTTTAATGTGGAGCAATTTCTGTTGAAAATCAACATTTGATTGCTCTACGATGTTATGCAACTGACTTTCAAAATGTTGTAGGAGATTATTGTAATATAACAAAGGCTACAATACAACACATCAATAACTACAATATTAAAATAACATATAAATGCGGCGTTGCAATTCCTTATTTTACGAATAGTTAATTTAGTTTTATAATACCGGAATACGTTTATTCGTCGAATATATTTAATTTGAGATTTGTTATTTGGCGATTTATTTTGTCTTTATAATACCGGCCCTAAATGGATTTTTTTAATTAACTGCTTTTATTTTTAATATTTTGTAACAATTTTTTGTTTGCATTAGTTTATTTCTTATTTACACAAACTGTTAAAGTTTGAACTAAAAAAGTCTTCAGGAAGATAATTTTTTTAAATTCTTTAGATGTTTAACCTTCTGAAACTTTTTAATTTTTAGGTTGTTTAACTTATAGAGCGAGAGTACACTTCACTGGTTAGTGATATTCTCTTATTTGTTACGAGTTAACCCTTAACTGGTCCGGTGCTTTATTTGTTACGCTAAAGGTCAGGCGTAGTCTCGGAAACTACTTAATATGATAGGCCAATAAAAATACAAACATGTAAATAAACTAATTATTTTATTTATTATGTGTTAGTATATACATTATAAAACTATTTAATGCAGAAATGAGTTTAATTGAAACAGAACATAAAAAATTGTTAGCTTAAATTATATTTTATTACAAAAATTTTGGTAAAAAATCTATTTTTAATATAAGATGCAATAAATAATTATAAAAATTTATTAATTCCAGTTTATATTATTAATTATGTTCTTAAAGTATTAAATAAATAGGAAATTAAAAAAAAAAATTGTCTTTGTTGAAAATTTTGTATTCCAGCATAAGCTAAACTTACTTAATTTTTAGCGCAGTTATTGCAGACTGGTTTTGTGCACTGTAAACAAATAGGTTTTTTGCAACTAAGACACAAGTATTTTGTCATTCTACGCTTTTTCGAAGGACACAAGTGACAAATTTTACGTTTTTCTAAAATAAGGTCATCATGTTAGTTTCTTCTTGTGTATTTGGGACTCCAAGTATTCTCCGAATAGTAGTGCGTATTTCACGTGGAATAACCGTCATTGTCAAACGTCGCCTCATGTGATTTTCTACTAATTGCATGGCTAACTGCATACCAAAAACACTTTTTTCTTTTATTATTGGATTATTTTTATAGCATTGGTGTAAAATATATGAATTTACCACGGAAATGTCTAGTAGACGAAAAAAAATTACTAAGGGCCATCTTCGACTGCGGCAACTTGATGTGCTTTTGGAGCATTTTTCGTCTAAAGAATCTTACTCCGCTTTTATTTTCATTGTAGTAAGCAATAATTTCTAGTTTTTTAGTATCAAGATCCGTAAAACGTCTGTTGTGCATGGATGATATTAGTATTGTAGCTTTTCCAACTTTCCTAACGTACGAAATTAGAGTACATTCTTCCCTAAATCCATAGAGTGTTGATTTTTCAATTCTTTTTTTATTGGGTTGAAAGGATGGTGGTATTTCAGCTTTATTTTTTTTTAATGTGCCCGCATACGTTAAATTATTTTTCCGCAATACATCTACTAATTCTATTGAAGAATACCAATTGTCAGCTGTGATATTTCGATTGCTGTTAAAAAGTGGTTTTGCTAGTCGTAATACTGCTTGAGTAGGCTTTAGGAACTTTTTATCTTCATCACTGAGCCCAAAACTATCAGAATCTTTCCCGGTGTAGATATATGCATTATATAAATAACTATTTGGTGCATCCGTGAGGCACTGTATTTTGAGGCCGTACTTTGCTGGTTTATAAGGAATGTACATTTTGAAACGGCATCTTCCTCGGAAACTTACGAGCATTTCATCTATTGTAGCAGATTGACCAAGTCCATAAACACTTTGACAATGTTTTATGAATGAATTAAATATAAATGAAATTGCTGCAGCTGGATCATCTTTTATGCGTTCTTCCCTATCTTGAAAATTGTCAAATCGTATGGCAGCTAAAATAACAGCAAATCTTTTCTTACTCATGACTGATCTAAAAATTTCTCTTCCAGTTCCATCTGTTGCAAATAAACGGTCTATATTTTCGTGACTTGAATTGAATATTGCGGTATATACAAGAAGACCCAAAAATGCTTTTAACTCGGTGATATCAATATCGTTTACATGATGTCTAGATTGACCTGAATACTTCCCACGAATTGTATCTAATTTAATGTTGGTATACTGAATAGTATGCTGTAACATGTCGTTATTGAAAAGTAAATTCCAAATTGACAATGGATCCGCGGCCTCGCCCAGTTTACGCGTATTTGATTTTAGAACGGGAATTTTCATTATTATATTGTGTTTTCGAGTTCTAGATGAAGGGCAAACTTCTGACGTACACCATCTATACCGGTTTTTGCCATATATGTAATTTTTGTCAGTTACCTCATTTTCTTTATTGCTGCTACTAGAATCGTCAGAAGCAAACAATTCCGATTCGGTGTCGTGTTCTGACTCAATGGTGTAGTCTTCCAGCACATCGTCTTTATCACTGCCACTGCTATTTGCATCTTCAAACCATTTCATAAGAGTTTCTTCAAAATCGGGATCACCGTAACGCACTTGTTTTGATAGTCCGGCCATAGTTCATAAAATTTACCGCACTCAAGAAATGTACACAAACGGTCCTGCGTCGTCTAAGAGACTACTCCCAGAATTGTTTTTGTTATAACTTATAACTGAATATCGCAATCACGCCACAAATTTGACTACCAATCATACTCTGCTACGTGGTGGATTAGATGTAACCGCAAATTTGTAGGCGATCCCAGTAACCAATCACAAACAACTATATAAATTGAGTAGTCTGTCAGACGACGCCGGACCAGTTAAGAGTTAAATCAAACTCACCTTACCCAATTAAAATAATATATTTTAATTCTCTAACAATATTACATATACATTTAGCTTAACTATTTAAAGTTTTGTTTACAACTGGTTGATATAAATTAAAATTAAAAGGTCTGCCTTTCATTAGAGTGGGGACTACACATCTGGAATGCTAAAACATGGAAAAACAAAACCCCATAATGACGGACTTCCAAGACATGCAATTACAGGGAAGTTTGGCCTTTATGGAGATTATATAAAATTGTAAATAATAAAATATAAATGCATTAAGAACATGTCGATATGACAATAAAGCAATATATAGATATGTATAATAACTACAAGTACATTAAGAACATAAGTAAATCTGTTTTTTTTTGTTATTTCTTTGTGGAAAATTTAATTTGAAAACTTTTCTGTCTGTTAAAGTTTGATCAGATACATGGTTTAAAAAAAAATCAAATAAAGCCAGAGGTAATTATTTCAGTTAAATAATAAAAAATGTAAAAATATCATTCATTAGCCGTAGACGTCAAATTAAATTTCATAAACGTCACAAATTGTTTGAGTGTAATTGTGCTTTCTTAATCATTTTTTTTTTGTTGAATAGTATTGCTACAGTAACACGGAGATGAGTGATATGCATCTAGTTTTTGGAGAGTGTTTAGGAAATGCAGCAGCAGTAGCCAGACGTTACCCTGAGCGACAAAAACCGGAACGCAGATTGTTTTTGGCATTGAATCAACGCGACTCCAAGAACGTGGTACTTTTCCACCTCATAAAATAGACTGTGGGCGTCATGTAAATTTAGATCTTGAAGTAGAAGAACAAATTTTAAACTTTATATTCTACCATCCAACGAATAGCATTAGACGCATTGCACTTTGACTTAACATTTCAAGAGTAGTGCATCGTATTTAAAAAAAGCAAAACTTTCATCCGTATCTCTTACGAAAAGTGGAAGGTCTTTTTAAAACCAAAGAATTTCAGCTAAAATCGTAGAAGATGTTCGATTTTGAAAAAAAAGTGTTTGTTACTGACTAGGCGACTTTTACGCAAGATGGTATTTTTAATCAACATAATATGCATATTTGGGCTCAAGAGAGTCCGCATAGTTTGAGTAGGAATTGTGGAAAATTGTTTAATAGGTCCGGTCTTTTTTCCTCCGCGTTTAAATGCTGAAAACTATTTGCGTTTTTTAAATGTCAATCTACCGGCTTTATTAGAAGAGGTACCTCTTGCTACAAGAAGGAACATGTGGTATTTACACGATGGTGCACCGCCACATTATGCGCGCGTCGTTAGAAATTGGCTAACAATGAATTATTTCTGAAGGTGGATTGGAAGAGGCGATGATGCATTTGTAGCTTGGCTATTGGTCTGAAGAATCTAAATCCAATTGACGTTTTATTTTTGGAGACATTTAAAACAAAAAGTTTATACTACCCCTATAAACACAAAGAATTGGAAGAAAGAATAATACGGTATTCTAATGAAATCAAAAATTTAGCTAAAGTGTTTCCAAAGGTGCGATCTTTAATGCAAAAACAAATAAGAGAATGCACTTTAAACAATTATTATTACATTAAAATAAAAGTTGATGATTACACAATATTTTTTTTTTTTATTCTTATTAATTTAATCCTAAAAAAAGGGCAACCGCTTAATACTATTCTGGAGTCACTAATTCAATTCCAAAAACAATCTGCTGCTGCATTTTTTAAACAGTCCAAGGACTAGGATGCATATTACTCATCTCGCTGTTACTGTACCGATACATTTACAAAAAAAAAAAATAAAGAAAGCACAATTACACCCAAATAATGTAAATTATTTTTAAGAAATAATGACTTCTGGTTTTACTTGATTTTCTCAAAAACCGTGTATCTGATCAAAATTTATCAAGAGACAGAAAAGTTTTTAAATTAAATTTTCCACAAAAAGAAATAACCAAAAACATAGATTTAACTAAAAATTAAAAAGTTCCAGAAGGTTAAAACATCTAAAGAATGTTAAAAACTATCTTCCCGAAAACTTTTTTTATTCAAACTATAAAGTTTGTGTAAATAAGAAATAAACTAATGTAAACAAAAAATTGTTACAAAATATTAAAAATTAAAGCAGTTCATTAAAAATATCAAAAATTTCTGTAAACTTTAAAGATAAAGAGCTCTAACTCCGAATTTATTAAATATAATATACTACTTTATTAGGTTAATTTTACTCAATTTGCTTGTAGTTTCTGGATTTTATTTTATGACTAGTTAATTCAGGACACCCTGTATACATATGCTAGATATCTAACGAAAATACTCAATAGCCTATCTTTCATCTGACAAAAAAATTGTATTTGTTTTTACGTATCTTACAAAAATCAACTTACAAATTTACAAAAATTAACAAAATAAATCTTCTCTTCAGTTTTTATTTCCGTTTCGTAGTCTTCGTAGGCCCTATTAAATAATGTAATATTAATCGATTTTATAATGTATGTAGCAAAAGCTTACATCAAACGCAGCTATTGAAGTAACGATTTACTCATACGTGAATTATTATTACTATAAACTTGCCAAATAGTAATTATTTATTTATCTGATAAATGACTTATTTATTCATATTATTGAAGTAATGATTTTATTTTATTTATTTATTTTATTTTATTTTTACATAATATAAATACATTGAAAATGATGATAACTCATCGAAACATGTATGTAAAAATAAAATAAAATAAATAAATAAAATAAAATCATTACTTCAATAATATGAATAATATAAAAGGATTTTATAAAATAAAAATAGAAAATATAAAAAAAAATCCAGTGTGTATTTTTTGAAAACTTAACTAATTATAATTTACATTGTTTTCTATTAATTTGTGCTTTAAAAAACTTGCTAATGCTTTTATAAACACGTTTGTAAAAATGCCGTGATAAGAATCATCTTTATTTTGTACGAACATTTCATCTACAATTTTAAACTAAACCACAGGTACTTTTGTACTTGCTCGTCTTTGAATATTGATTGTGATTGTGATTTTTAATTTATCGTGACCTACGAAAAGTAATTTTAGTAAAATTGCAGTAGACATTTGGTTAATGGAATCAGTTTCAGTCACATGCTTTAGCTAACGTCATCATATATATTGAAAAACCATTATGATTGTGCAGAATTTACGAATGAAGGAGCGCTGTTTCTTAAGAAAATTGTTTTTCATGCATATCGATTCGAAGAATCATTTTACTAAACTTTTTATATTATTATGACAACAGTTGTCAGGTTTAATTTAAATTGCATCAAAGCCTACATCATTCTAATAAAATAAATGTTACAAATAACACTAATGTCAGCTGGATTATTATAAGCAAAATACAAATAATTAATTTTGTAAAATTATCATTTAAACGGAACAGACATGGTGTTTTCAAATTTATTTTAAATAAAGATTTTTTTAGTATCGAAACAATTTGATATGAGACGACTTTTTGTTCTTGTTGTTACCTATTGCATGAATTTACATGATATTTACTGTTCAGCAATTGACATATTTATAATTACATTAAATTATAAATGATTGTTAATAACAAAGTAAAACAACCATATTAAATTCAAATCCATAACATCGAATATTTAAATAACCGTTTAGAGTAGGAAGATACCACAAGAATAAGTTACCCTTCTAAATATTTATTGTTTATTATTATATCGATTCTTCTAATCTACGACTGGCGATGTAAATCAATATGGGTAAATCTCAACACATTATCTGTTTGGAATCGGAATCTAATGTCAATAAAACCAATGATCGGGAATATATGTATTAAAAGTGTTTGTGAAAACAAGCATGGTTTGCGCCAGCCAATTTATTTATATTAAACAAAGTTTATATATGTATAATCTTCAAGAATTCCGGATCTGCTGAGTTAATTATTTATGTTTATATAATGCATTCGAACACAAGTTTCTGTAGTTGGTTGCGATTTTTCTAGTTTAAATTTATTATATTATATTACATATTCGGCTTTATTATTTTAACAGTAGAACCATTTTTAAAATGTTCGGTAGTAGTAACATTATCACCATAACCTTATTATTACAGCATGGAAAATATAATAATTATTTTTATTTTTACACCATGGACAATACAATCGACGCCTTGTGTTTTATATGATTAAAATTGTAGTAGATATAATGATTAATGGTTGAATTAATTTCAGCTCAATTCGATACTAATGTATAGGTTAAAATTGTTATAAAATGATTCGAATAACTTTTACACTGCTGTTTCTTGCAAAGGAACTGACAACTGACAAATATTGTGTGAATTGTTTATGTTATCATTTTATTTATATGTAACTATGACAGCAACTGTTGCTCTGTTTGAAATTAATTGACACCAACCCCTACTAGATTATAACAAAAACAATTCGATTACAAATAACACAAACGACTGTTTGATTATTTTACGGAATTTGAAATACAATTAATGAATTATTCTATTTGTATTTAAAATTTATATCAAACAGTTAAAGATTTTTGAGAATCGAGTTTTACTGATAGGTAACTGAAAACATTGATCAGAAATTAATAATTGCAGGTTATTTATTGCTAAACAGTTATACAAGTGAGAAACTGACCGTAAAAGTTAGCAAAGAGACTTCTTATAAGTAAAGTGACCATTCGTCCCCCTTTGAGGGGCGACAGTCCCCTTTTGAAGATGCCCCCCCCCCCGATATAATGTCCCACCAACTGTCCCCCTATCATCGCAAGCATCCCCTCACACATTTTTGTCACATCTTTTGCAGTGATCTCGCCTATCATGATAAAGATATTAAGCTGCTGTTGTAACTGTAACTGACAACATATAATACATATATTTATATGGAAACACCCGATTATTGGCTGCATTTTTAGTTTATGTACAAAATGATCATTTTGACCTTAATAAAACTTTTTGAAGTAATTTTAATCTATATAGTGATGTATTTTGGTTTTTATTACAAGCCCTGTTGTACAAGATGTTAGAATATTATTTATATTAAGTTTATTAGTACTAAAATTATTGTTAAGTTGGTATCAGTTCCTATGTTCACTGTAATAAGATATTCTAACATATACAATGTCAAGTAGTTGCAGTTGAAAATGTATAGAGAGCACATATGTAATAAAACAGTTCATGATATTTTATGTAGTAATGCAATAAAAACATTGTGGTTACATCAACGGAAAGTGTTTGATTAAGCCCAAATAATAAATATAAATAACACAAGATGTGACGTCATTATCAGTTTTTTAAATAGAACATTCATTTATTTTTAGAAAGAGAATTTTTTAATAATTACGATGATATATGGATTTATGGGTCTACGACTGAAGATTTTTGAATAAAATATTCATTAAAATAATAATAACCCACCCCCTCCCTATTTGTCCCACTTTGAGTATTTTAAAATCTGGTCACTTTACTTATAAGAATACATAAGAGCAGTTTAAAGTTACATATATATTGCAAAAACAGAAAAATTCTTCAATGTTATACGGTTCGAAGTAAAAAATTAGATTATTAAATGTTTTGTGGTTTGTCAGAAGCCCATACGCATGCAATCAATGTAAGTTTTATTTATTGATTTCACAATTACAATACATATTTCTTTTAGTTTCTTTTTAAGATTAGATGTAGTAGCAGTAATAAAGTTTACGTCATTTCTAAGGCATGTAGTTTCGGCAAACCTTTTATATTTTTATTCATTTTGTTGCGCGCTTATAAATGTCACGGTGACAAGGAGATTTAAACATACAAAGACTTTGCCGCCACTGCTTTTTATATTATTGGCTGTGAGTTAATTAATTTTCATATATGCGCAATATTTAACAAATTTTAAGAAGTCAATTTGTACCATTTCATTGACAGTTCTTAATTATTTTTTTTACAGTTTAAAAAGTAATTTTTAACAGATGACTTTGATGAATGACATATACAAGATGGGGTGAAATGGGGTTCACGCCGCAGAAGGAGCACCTCTACTACACATCGGGCACATCAAGAGTCAAAGACAAGAGATGAATGTGTTGGATTGAACCTCGCGGGGTGCCCAAGTCTTATCCACGGCTCCTCGTGCCTCACTCTGGAAACTGCATGGACCTGCAGGCCAAATGGATAAGGGTAACCAGATATGGCGAAAGAACGTGGCGTCTGACCCAGATTGGGCGGCGACAAACAGCGTCGGTTCCCACAATGGGCAGCTGAAGTCAAACTCGCCTATCCGCGTTGCAAGCGTGGCGTTTTAATGCTAACCCCCCCCCCCCCCCCATATGAAAACAAAATGTCGAATATATTAAATATACCCCAGGTGGGTACGACGATAAGTCCAGACTCCCACATATATACACAGGTCAGCCTCGCGGATTCTGGGGAAGGCAAATATTCACACATAGCTACTTATAACAATCGATCCATAAGAAAGGAAGAGCGGCAGGAAGAACTGAAAGATGCCCTACAGCACATAAAATAGAACATTTTAGAACTATGCAAGACAAGACTTCCTGGCGAAAAATGCACGACACTAAAATCTGGGCATGTCCTATATCAACGAAATTCAGACATCAACTCACACATAGGTGGAGTGGGATTTCTTATTAATAAAAATACCATCCATAAAATAACAAAAATCAAAGCTATCTCTGACAGAGTTATATACATAATATTAAAACTTTCAAAACGATACCAGCTCCAAATCATTCAAGTATATGCACCTACAAGTACATCAGACGATGAGGCATTAACACAATTGTACGAGGACATAACAACGGCCAGAAGATCAGAGAAAACGCAATACTCCATATTGATGGGCGATTTTAACGCAAAGATTGGCAAAAAGGGCGATGAAACAATAACCGGAATGGGAAAATTTGGCATAGGCTAAAGAAACACAAGGGACGAGACTATGCTAAATTATTTACAAAACGAAAACATATACTGTATGAACACCTTCTTCAAAAAACCACTACAACGAAAGTGTACTTGGGCGAGTCCGGATGGTAAAACAAAAAATGAGATAGACTTTATAATCTCAAACAACAAAGAAATAATAAAAAACGTTGCTGTGCTAAATAGAATCCATATGGGTAGCCCTGACGAGTCTATGATCATAGACTCGTCAGGGCCACCCTGGACATAAACACCAATAGCGCCAGAAACAAGCTTATCCAAAAGAAGAGTTACAGTACATCAGAAGATTTGAAGCAGAACAAATCCAAATATCAAAAAGAATTGGCTTGCAAACTAAATAATATTGAACAACTAGAGGGTATGTAATTAAACCAGATAGCGGAGAAAATAACACAAGACATCAGGGTATGTACCAAAAAGATTTGTACGAAGGCTAAATCGCACAAAAACAAACGACTAAACGCGGACACTCTTAAACTAATAGAACAAAGGAAAACTACGAACAGAAATTCACTAAGCTATTTAAAGCTAAACAACAAATATCAAAAAAAAAAAGTACGAACAGACATACGATCGTATAATACACAAAGAATAACAGACACAATTGAAAAAAACAACAATATGCGAGTATTACGATCCAAGTTACGGAATGGAAAGGTGAGGATCATTCAAATTAAAAACGAACAAGAGCTTACAGAAACAAGCAAGTCGAAAATAGTCCAAATAATAAGAAACTTTTATAAAAACCTATATAAATCAATAATCCCAGCCCCTAACGACAATAAGCCGATAGTGATTAATGCTGGTTCTAAAGAGATGCCGGATATAGATACATTTGAAATTAAAAACGCTCTAAATCAAATGAAGGACAAGTGACCAGGAGAAGATCAAGTCACCATCGAAATGATCAAATTAGGTGGAAAAACCCTTTTAGAAGCTGCTAGAGTACTATTAAACAAATGTTTACAGGAAGGCAGAATACCAATTACATGGCAAAATGCAAAGGTCATCTTAATTTTTAAGAAAAGAGATGACACGAACATTGAAAACTACAGACCGATAAGCCTGCTGTCACAGTTATATAAACTACTTTCAAAAATAATTACCAATCGACTAACGAAGAAATTGGATTTCTACCAGCCAGTAGAACAGGCAGGATTCCGAAAAAGTTATAGTACAATGGACCACATACAAACACTACGTAATATTATAGAAAAAAGTGCCGAATACAATATCACCCTATGTCTGGCTTTTATAGACTATTATTATTATTTATTTATGCTTTTTACGGCTATTTTACATCGCCACAGTAAGTCTACGACTTGTTTAAAGTGGTTTGATGGGACCAACAGCTTAAAACGTGACTTCCGAACCACGCTGGTGGATAAAGAGCAAGTTATCATTTCAGTCATATTTCGGGGATCGAACCCCGGACTGCTCGCATGATATGCAAGTGCTCTACCATTGAGCTATCACACCACTTAACTATAAAATAGCTTTTGATGCCCTAGAGATGTAGGCCATCATGAGAGCTCTAAACGCAGCTAGAATTAATTCCAGATATTACACCTTACTGAAGAACATCTACAATAACGCTACATTACAAGTAAAAATTGAAAAGGATGATCACCAAAATCATACTAATTCTAAGAGGAGTACGGCAGGGTAACCCCAAATTACCAAAGTTATTCACCCTCGCAATGAAAGACATTTTCAAGAAAATTAATTGGGAAACAAAAGGAATAAAAATTGATGGAATATACTTGAACCACCTAAGATTTGCAGACGACGTTGTTCTAATTAGTGATAATAAAGACGACCTAAAATCCATGCTAGAAGATGTAAAGAGAGAGTCAGAAAATGTTGGTCTTATGATGAATTTCTCAAAAACCAAGGTAATGTGCCCTGACAACCGATCAATCACAATTCACAATGAACAAGTAGAATAAGTACAACAATATAAACAGGGTGTCCGGAAAATACGTGTACAATGTTTGACGACAGACTCCTGACGTCAAAATAGGTCGATCTAAGCCGACTTAGTTATATCCAAAATTGTCTCGTTTAGCCGGTAGAGGGCGTCAAAAAAAACAAAAGTATAACAAAGTTGAAAGTATCTATTGTAAGAAACTAAGTAAAACAAAAACTTACTTAAGCAAATGTGTAAAATGACCGCCATCTTGCTGAATACACTTATTAACACTCTTTAAAAAATGATATTGGACCCTATCTAATGTCTCGGGATTATTAAAATGGTTGCCTGCATTTAAAATCCGCTGCAATAAATCATCGCGTGTGTTTACCGGAGTCTTGTAAACTTCTGTTTTAAAAGCGCCCCACAAAAAGAAGTCACATATATTTAACTCAGGAGAACGTGGTGGCCATTTTACTGGTGCATCATTGCCTCTTCCAATCCATCGGTTGGAATATTGATGATGTAAGTATTGCCGAACGGCAACGGAAAAATGGGGCGGGGCACCATCATGCATATACCACATTTCCCTCCGAAGTAAAAGAGGCAAATTCTCCAGAAGAATTGGTAAAGTGTCTTGCAAAAAAATTAAATAAATATTTCCATCTAACCAGTCTGGAATAACAATGTGACCAATAAGGTAGTGATCAATAATACCTGCCCAAATATTAATTTTAAATTGATGCTGATGATGTGCAACTTTAATGGCATGTGGATTTTCATCGGAATAAATATGTTCGTTGTGCAGATTCTTTACCCCAGATCTTGTAAAGCATGCCTCGTCAGTAAACATAATTTTTCTACAAAAATTTGGAACAAGGATTCTTTTGTTTCTAAGAAATTGACAAAATGTAAGCCGCATGGGGGGATCAGTCGGTAAAAGTTCCTGGACTTTTTGTATGTGGTAAGGATGTAACAACTGTTCTCTTAAAACCTCATTGACAATCGTTTTAGGAACATTTAACTCACGTTCTAAGAGACGGGTACTGGTACTTGGTTCTTCTTCAACTCTTTCCAGAATCATTTCTTCTGTTTCCACAGTTCGAGTTGTTCGCATACGACCCCTGCCTTCAAACTTTTTCTCAAAACTGCCCGTTTCCCGAAGATGACGCTCAATATTGGCAAATGTTTGGTGGTTTGGTATTCGACGGTTAGGAAACCTCTCCATGTAAACCCTAACACTCTGACGCCCATTTTCTTGACAAAACCCGTATACCAGGAGCATGTCAACTTTCAGAGAGTTTGTATAATTTTCCATTTTTAATGGTAAAATGAACTTGTAATTCAAGAATGTTGATCGTATACTTGAGTAAATTTCATAGACTGGTGACAATTTGTCAATAATTGTCAAATTATTAAACGCCATAGCAACAAGGTCACTTAAAAAATTATTGTTACAGGTAATTTCTTTTTAATATTTACAATTTTTTGACGCCCTCTACCGGCTAAACGAGACAATTTTGGATATAGCTAAGTCGGCTTAGATCGACCTATTTTGACGTCAGGAGTCTGTCGTCAAACGTTGTACACGTATTTTCCGGACACCCTGTATATATATACCTGGGCAAAAACAATCAAACGGCAGAAATCACAAGGCGTATTAGACAAAGCTGGGCTGCATTCGGAAAGTTGGGGCATATCCTGAAGAACCCGGAAATGCCTCAATTATTAAAACGTAAAGTGTACGAGTCATGTGTGTTGCCAGTCACAACGTACGGCATGTATATCAATAGCACTAACCATAGCAAACGCCAAAAAACTTAGGGTTACACAACGAGCAATGGAACGTACTATGCTTGGTCTAAGCCTAAGGGACAGAACAAGAAACGAAGAAGAAGAATTGTTAAATGACTGATTTTATTCATATTTAGTAGAAAAAGGTGAATCATTCCCTATTGTATTGTTTTGTGGATGGCCACAATGTCAAACATATGCTTTAAGTCTATTCTGGTATAAACTAGACATCTGATTGCATTGTACCCAAATGTTACTCAAGTTTTACAACTATGTGATGTGGCCGTTGTGGAACATGAAAACCCCAAATTGTTGTTATCATCTGATGAAAATGTTGTAAATAATTACAAATTAGATATACATAGACTCAAAAAAGAATATAGTTTGCAAAGCAAATTTTCTAGTTATAGATAGACAGGTGATAAATGTAATTTCACATGTTACAATTAATGAAGCCAAATATTGCTAACGTTGCTGTACATTTGCTTGATACTCTAAACCTGCTTTCAACATTATATACTATTAGTGCACATCTGAAAGTACCGAATCCTCCTCAGAGAAAAAATTAACGGTACACAAAACACGTTCCAAATGATAAGAAAATTGACGACAGAGATTGATAAATTGTACAAAATTTATAAACGCAAACGTGCCAAATATTTATAATTAATTTAATAAATAGTAGGTACATACTGGTATAATATTTTTTGTGTCCAAAAACTAAATTTTCACGTCCGCTGCCAAAATTGTCAATAAACTGAACTTTTTACATAATGCCATTTTTTTAAATTTTACTTCAAAAAATGTTTAGTATTGGTAAATATGATTGATGGTTTCCAAATTTAACATAAATACCTTCATTTTAGTATTTTATACACATTTATACTACTAAAAACTACTGAACCTCAAAAACAAACCCCTTATGCGGGAACATCCGGAGTTGCAACAGCACAAATTTTCTACCAAACTTAGCTTTGATGTTGTAGAGTAAAACTACCACAAGATTAAATAGCATGGTGGGACCCAATAAAAATTTAAATTGTTTATAAAGTCTAAGATTTAAACAATTTATTAAAAGAAAAAAAATTGAATAAATTGATACCTAAAAAGACTAAGAAAAATCTCTTAAAATAACTTTTGAATTATGACAACAAAAAATTGTTTACTGTGAAAAGAAAATCTACAAATTTTCAGCAATCATAGAAAACTAAAAAAATTTCATACTTGACCTATTTAATGGTTTAAAAAAAAAAACGCTGACAAGTTTTACAAAATTCTGCATGAGATGATCATGAGCTGAGTTTTTTTATATATGTAAGTAATACACAATTTATTTTATATTTACATATTTATTTAGTTAATAGTCTTTTATTCATATTTTTTAACTTTAACAATTTTATTTTTGTTTATTTTTTTTAAACTATTATTATCACGCAAAATATAATTTTTAAACTCCATGCTCACCTAAAAGTAACAATTTATCAATCTCAAAGATAAATAGAAAAGAAGTATAGAAAATTGTTCAATGTCACAGACGTTAATTGATGATTGGAGACATATCAATATTATAAAAACATTTAAAGATTCAAGCTATCTGAGATGATTGCGGACAAAGCCACTTCACTCTCTTGGACAAAACTTAAACATTATTGTGATAAGCACCATACCATAGGTCCGGCTTACGTCAGGTCTGTAATTTTATAATGGTTGAATTAGTTAGTTTAGATTTTTGGCGTATCAGCCTAATAAGACTATTAACGCCGATTCTTTTCTCTAACTATAAAAAATGTAATATAATATGCTGTAAAATGGCATATTAAAGAATAAAATTAAATAAATAAATAAATAAACAACAAAGATAAAATAAACGTTCACAAACTTTAATGACTATAGCAATAATGACTAGATAGTTCCAACAGTGTCTAGGGTGTAAAAAGTCCTAAACACTGCTGGATTTTACGATACACAAACATTAATCATAATAAATTAACAATTATATCCATACACCCAATTTGCTCTGTCGAATAAATTCAAACAGACGATCGACTTCAACGATCTGGTCGCCCAAGACAATCGACAAACTGGGTGATAATTCAGACGTAACTCTTTGTTCCGAAAACTGCCGACAATCCAATAAGATATGACGAACAGTCAAAGGGACATTACAAGTATCACAAACTGGCGGCACCTCAGAATCCAACAAATGCCTGTGAGTCCATCGACAGTGACCGATGCGAAGTCGCGTGAGGATGACCTCTTCCCTACGCTTTGGCCTGCATGACAAACTCCACGGTGTAATAACGCTTTTAGTGCATCGCAGCTTGTTGTCTTGAATAGCAAACCACTCAGTTTGCCAGCTAGACAGCAGCTTTTGATGTAGAAAATTACAAATATCCCTAACGCAAACTTTAAATGAAACATATTCAGCGCTAGTTATTGCCAATTTGGCAAGCGCATCAGCTTTTTCATTGCCACTGATACCTACGTGACTGGGGATCCAGACAAAGTTAACAGTGACATTTATCTGAGACACCTGGAGCAAAATTGAATGAATTTGCCTCAGCAAGTAATGATCAGGATATTGGTCATCAATGGCGTTTAATGCACTCAACGAGTCTGTACATATAACATAATTTATAACTGCGCTTAGTTAAATGTAGAGAAGAGCCTGATAGATAGCATACAGTTCTGCAGTATACACGCTGCTAACACTTGGCAAGCCAAATGTAAATTGCAGCTCATCTACCAGAAAAGCACAACCCACACCGTCGTTACTTTTTGAGCCATCGGTATAAATCCAAGTGGCATTTACATTCATTGCTTGAATTTTTGCAAATTCAGTTTGATATTCAACTGGTAAAGTTGAAGCTTTGCTCATTCTCGATAATGCAGTATTTAACCTTGGACGTTGAAAAGTCCAAGGAGGATCGCGACAGTAAGACAGTTGATATACATCAGAGAGTTGGAAATCCAGTTCCCGAAGTATACTGCAATTTCTTATAGCAACCGGTTTTTGGGACCGTATCCTGATGTTGTATAGATCGTCGAGACCATTATTGTACACGACAGGAAACGTCGGATGCAAGCGTTTAGCTTTTAGTTTTGCGGCGTACCTAATTGTCAAAATTTTACGCCGAAGATAGAGTGATGGTTCAGCTGCCTCACACAAAACACTAGCAATAGGGCTAGTGCGAAATGCGCCAGTTGCTAAACGAATTCCAGTATGGTGAGCAGGATCAACAATACGTAATGTGGATGGAGCTGCGGAAGCATAGATTATGGAACCATAATCTAGTTTTGAGCGCACCAAAGCGCGATGCAGAAGTAGCATTGTTTTCCGATCCGCTCCCCATGACTTTCCACTCAACGACCTGAGCAAGTTTAGTGCCGGGACACATCTTGATCTCAGATTTATTAAATGAGGACGCCAAGTCAGCGCACGGTCAAATGTGACACCGAGAAATCGAACACTATCCTGTACAGGAATAGGTTCTCCCCCAAGATATAATAAAGGGTCACCGTGTGGGGTTCGCCTTCTACAAAAATGGATAAGCAACGTTTTACTAGTAGAAAAAGTGAATCCATTCTTATTAGCCCAGTTCAAAATGTGATTGATTGTTAACTGAAGTTGACGTTCCAATGTTGCCATGTTTCTCGAAGCACAATAGATAGCTACGTCGTCAACATACATACATCCGCTTACCGGATGCTTAATGAACTGACTTATGCCGTTAATCGCTATCATAAATAGTGTCACGCTTAGAATAGACCCCTGAGGAATACCATTCTGTTGCTGACGTATGCCCGAGATGTTGTCACCTACACGTACCTTAAATGAACGGGAAGTTAAAAAGCTTTGTATAAACAATGCCATGCTTCCGCGAATACCCCATGAATGAAGCTTTCGTAGAACATTGTACTTCCACGTCATGTCATACGCTTTCGCAATGTCAAAGAATACAGCGACAAGATGTTGATTCTGTACAAAAGCATTTTTAACTGCTGTATCCAACCGAACAAGGTGATCAGTCGTAGAGCAGTGACGCCTTGAACCACATTGTATGTCAGCAATTAAACCTCTTGAATCTAATAACCAAGTAAGACGCTTATTGATCATTCTTTCTAGTAACTTGCATAAGCAGCTAGTTAGAGGGATAGGCCTATAACTTGTCGGGAGCTTTTTATCTTTACCAGGTTTAAGTACTGGTACTATGATAGCAAGTTTCCACGACTCAGGACAATACCCTGCTGACCATATCCGGTTATAGAGTGCCAACAATTGAAGTTTGGCAGAGCGACTTAATTGCTTAAGCATAGCATTGTGTATCAAATCGACACCTGGAGCAGTATTGTGTGCTTCAGATAATGCCGAGTCAAATTCCCAAACACTAAACGGTGCGTTATATAATTCATTTTCAGCAGAGACAAATGACAGAACGTTTTTCTCCATGTTAATTTTAATATCTCGGAAATTTGCAGCGTAATTATTATCGCTGGAAGCGTCAAAATAAACATCGGCCAGGATATTCGAAATGTCAATGGGATTGGTAATAATTTGATCACCCGACAATAACCCACTAATAGGTAATGATGCGGTTCGACCAGAAATTTTTCTGGCTTTTTCCCACACCTTCCCGACGGGGGTTCTCGAATTAATTGAAGTAACATATTCTGACCATGATTCTCTTTTAGCTTTTCTGCATGTTCTTCGAGCAACAGCTTTATACCTCAAATAAAGTAATAGGTTTTCTTCTGTTGGAGAGTGGTTGAATCTACGAAAAGAACGGCGTTTGTTGAGTTTGGCTTGCTCACAATCAAAATTCCACCAAGGAACGGGCTCTCTGCGAGGTTTTCCGGAAGATAACGGTATACTCGCATGTGCTGCCTGTATGATAGAATCAGTATAAGTTTCAATATCTTTGTCGATAGTGGCTTGGACACTGTCATCGTAATCAAACACTTGAACAAACATATTCCAATCGGCATCTTTTATTCTCCAATTTCGATGACGGTTTTCATTAATTGCATGACCAAGCAGGCGAATGAATATGGGAAAGTGGTCACTATCATAAAGATATTCCGAGACTTCCCAATCCAGCAATGCTGCGATACTTGGAGAACAAATGGTAAGGTCAATAGCCGAGAACGATCTATTGGCCACTGAAAAGTAGGTATTGTTACCTTTATTTAAGATAACTAAATCCGTTTCTAAAAAAAGATTGGCCAAGTTACGACCTCGCACATCAGTTTGATTTGAGCCCCACATAGTGTTATGAGCATTAAAATCGCCCATTAGCAGGAATGGGGACGGAAGTTGTTCAAGTAATTGATCAATCAAACGAATGTCCAAACTGACATTTGGCGGAATATAAATTGAGCAAATGGTCAGTGCAAAAGGGATATGAAGTTGAACGGCTACTGCTTCTAATGCAGTGTTGACACGGAATTCTTTACTGAAAACCGTATCACAAAACAATAAAGCCGTTCCACCCTGAGCACGATCAACATTTGCACGATCTTTTCTATAAATAGTATAACCACGAAGATTAACAGAACAGTCAACCTTAAAATTTGTTTCCTGTAAGGAAACGCAGATAGGTGAATTTTCGGCTAATAATATTTTAAAGGATTCGTAGTGTGAATTATATCCGTTGCAGTTCCATTGTATAATGGTTGAAACCATTTTTAGTGTTATGTTGCGAACGTAATTTTAACTCTTTGTTTATTAGCGTTTTTATTTTTAACTTCTGAATTATCTTCTGGGGGAGTAGAACTCCCACTAATTGGCATAATTTCATCTGTCAGAGTAGATGGCGCGGAAAGAACTTCCACATCCATTGACTCTAACGACACGTCAATATTGGGGTCTGTGGGCGCAGGATCGCTAGAAACCTGCACCTCAGGTGGCGGTAGCCTAGATTGGGCTGCCGTCTTTGCAGGCTTTGACTCGGACTGAGCCTTTGCCTGTTTAGGCTTTGACTTGGAAGTCGCAACCTTAGTTGGTTTTGGCCCGATACGAGCCAATACCTTAGATGGTTTAGGCTTTAAATAAGCCCCCATCTTGAGTGGTTTTGCTTGAAGTCCCACTCGTTGTGACCTTGGACCGGATTGGGCCGTAGTCAGTTTAGGTTTTGAACCTGATGGGCCCGCAACCGGTTTTTGACCCTTCACATTAGAGTCCTTGTCTTTATTTAAAGTTTCTGCAATAGCAGTAAATTTCATAATTGGTGGTTGTTGAACGATAGGCGTTTCAACAACTGCAGCAAACGATCTAGAAAAGGTAGGAGCCGTAATTGCTCTATACCTCTTTTGAGCATCAAAGTAAGAGAGTTTGTCTGTTACTCTGATCTCGGCTATCTTTCTTTCCTCTTTCATTTTTGGACAATCTCGGGAATAGACAGGATGCTTACCACCACAATTCACACATAAAGGTGAACTTTTGCATGGATCGGGGTCATGTTTCTCCTTACTGCATTTTGCACATGTTGCAACACCTGGACACCTAACTGCGGTGTGTCCAAAACGTTGGCATTGGAAACACCTCATTGGGTTAGGAATAAACGGGCGGACCGGGCGAGTAACATACGCTACCTTGACTTCATCTGGGAGCCGTTCGGAATCGAATGTTAAGATCATAGATGTTGTATCTCTGACCTCACCATCTTTTCTACGGGTTACTTTTTTGATATCGATAACGCCTTGCGACGCTAGTTCTTGTTTGCATTCGTCTACAGTTGTGTATAACAACTCATACCATGAAATAACTCCCTTAGAAATATTTAAGGATTTATGCGGCTCAACTGTCACCGCAATATTACCTAACGACGTGCATTCCTGCATTTTACTGCTCTGCATTTTGTCTTTTACTTCAATAAGCAAAGTACCGTCTCTTAACTTCTTACACGATTTTAAGGTTCCGTTAATAATATTAGAAATGGTCCTATGAATTAAGAAGGGAGATACCTCCTTTAGACTCTGGCCATTTTCAGAACATTTAACAATTAAATATCTAACAAACTTTCTACTTGTACTCATACTATCTTCTTTAGCTCTCTCGTCCGTAAACGGGCGAGATCGTTTGGTTGGAGGTTTAGAATCTACCATAATAAACTCCGTCAAATTCATCGCTCAATCTCCCCACCCACCACGGAGCCACACATGGGACGCTACATCACAAACTGATGCAGTCGCCAGGGCTAATCAAGCGATATAGGTTTCATAGATGTAAATAAAAGACTTCCGCGAACACAAAGAATACTATCGGGAACCAACCGTAGCACATTGTGAACCTTCCATCTATCACCACATAAATAATTCCTCACCCTAACGTTAAACAAAACAAGCCGATTGATTAAAACTGGGTTAGATTTAACCTCCCGTTTTACCAGAAGCTAAGGCCAAAGCAGTGTGTTGGAACTAACACTCTTTTAAACCTGAGTATTAGCCCCTCAACTACCAGGATCCTCTTTTCCTAGCTTTCGGGTCACCGCGCACGGCAAACACGCAGGTGAGTTTTACAAGATGTTCTGTAAATTTTGTCAAAAATTAACTCACAAATAAGTTTGACTTGTCCCAGACGAACTGTGGGTTTTTTAACGAGGTTATCTCCTCGCCTATTGGTCGCCTTTTACGACCAGCAAAGGGGCTAGCGGAAGTATTCTTTTGCACCACCCCCTCCCGCAGGGGGGTATAATGGTTGAAGACAAATTACAACAGTCCCCTTGAATTTTTAACAGAAATTGATCAGAATAGATTGGAAGATGATAAAAAGATTATGAGAACACACTGTAAGGAAAGAGAGGTAAAAGTCATTGCCAGATTGTTTGGATTACTAACTAATAAGAAGAGATTGTGTGTGGTTATAACTGAGGCATTAATATCTAATACGAGGGACACTGCCAAAGTTTGCAAAAAATGTAATGCAAAACACAAATTACTTTATGTAAATCGCTTTATTGCTTCTCAAAATATCCTACTTTCATCCGATAAAACTAATCTTCAAAACAATTTTGCCACTCTGAGCGAGGTACCTTCAAAACGAGTGATATAAATGCTACAACGGCCTCTTCAGACGATGAAAAACATTCGCCACGCATTTTATTTTTAATATGTCGAAATAGGAAGAAGTCATTGGGCAATAAATCAGGCAAATATAGGCAATGAGTCATTAATTAGAAGTTGTGACTGGTCAAAAACTCTACAGTTTCGTGGTATTGTGTGTGCGCTTGCGTTGTTTTGATTGAAAATTGAAGTATACCAGTCAGCATTACCTGTCCTTTGATCATCTAATGCAACAGTTGCAACATGACCCGTTTTTCCGAAGAAACAAGCAATCATTCTTTTCAAAAAAATTTTAGGTTCATTTTGAAATACCAATACAGTCGATTGCTGTTTAGTTTCAGGCTCATATAAATATATCCAAGATTCGTCACCTGCTACGATGTTATATACCAAATTTGAACGACCCCCTTTGAATTCTTTAGAATTTTCTTGCACCACTTGACGACACGTGCCTGTTTTTGTTCTTGTTTCAAATTGTGTGGGATCCAACGACTGCAAAGCTTAATCGTATGTATTTGTTTTACTGCAATGCCTAACGATGCCTCTATCTCACTATAAGTCACATGCCGATCTGAAAAAATCATTTCACGCACAGCATCAATATTTTTCGCGACAACAGAGGTGCATGGACGACCTTCGCAAAGATCACGCTTGAATTCTGCGAACCATTTGTAAACAATAGTTTTGGATCGTATTTCATCCCCAAATAACGAACTAAGTTTTTCCACACATTGCTGCTGTGTTAAACCGTATCGAAAATCATAAAAAATCATCACTTGCAATTCACGATTCAAAATTTCCATTTTCACACAATTAAATTTTGTTGAAACGAAACCGAGCAGTGTGAAATCGAACTGTCAACTGAATTATAGGTGAAAAACGTCAAATTTTACGAATATGCCAATTGCAGAACGCTGGCAATACAGGCAGCAGTGCTATCATACGAGGATACTACTCTCGAAAATAGAATATTTCAAGTATCTAATTGCCAAAAGAAAAAGGGTAAACAAAATAAAGTTGCAGTAGTACATATTGATTTGCAAAAATTAAACTCTTGAATAAAATCTGACATGGACAATCTATTAAAATTTTGCAATCTAATTAACCGTTATACTTAACAGATCAAATATACTCTCCTAAGACATGAGGAAAAAGTTGGTTGAATATGAAAGAGGCTAGAGTGATTTAAGAGGAATAGAAGGAATAAGGCAAAACTGATGGACAATCTTTATCGTTAATTAATTATCAAACTAAAAGTATCCTCCTTTGGAATAAGATGTAAAATTTTAATACAGTGTGATAATTAAGTTCTAGTTTGCAAGTACCCTGATTTTCTAAAGGACAATCAATTTTGTACAACACATAAAGAATTTATTTTGGGACTAAAATCAATCTTAAATTTAATAGGTCCTCCTGAACCTGAACCTTCTCCAATTCCTTTAATTATAGAAAATTCCCAGTTTATAAAAGGATGCCCTTTGACCACGAGTTTAAAAAAAATGGTAGAACAATGAGATTGACAAATGAAGCCTTTGAAGGCTTAGAGTCTACCTTACCTTATCTTCGATATCACCAAATGCTGATTTAGAAATCCTTTTCCTCATAGAAATGTTTAAAAAGTGTTCTTTGACACTTCAGCAGGTCCTTTCAAGCCTTTCTTTAAGAAAAAAACAGCAAATAGAATGGTCTATAAAGGGAAAGTACTTAAAAAAGCTCCTCCTCTAATTCATAAAGCGTTAGATCTGCTAGCTTTGCCGAGTTGGGGGGTACTGAGGTTAATTCTAATCTAGCAAAATTGACTATAGGATTGTTTCATCTATGACAGATCTAGACCCAAAGTTCCTGATTTCTAAAAAGAGCATGATTTCAAGATCTGTGCAACATAGATGGTTGGATGAAACTACAAATTATAAAGGATCTATTTTTATTCTCTTATGAATTAGCTTCTCACATCATAATCATTATTAATAATTTTAGTCCTCAAAATCTACCACATTTCAAGGGTCAGAATAACTTTAACATCAATTTTCAGAATATCTTTTCAATGATTACCAGGATATGGTCTTCAACTGTGTTACTCAAGATCCCAGCTATTATTCCTCCTCGTACCATGCTCATATTATTTTGTATGAATTAATAATTAATTTAAATTAATTACTAAATTCCAAACACACCTGTAAGCATTGCTTTTAGTGTTGATTTTTTTTTTACTATAGGGTTTACAAAAAGCAATAACAAAACAAAGCAAGTCCTAATTTTAATTTATTTAATAAGTTAATATGAAAAAAAAAAAGTTTTTGCAACTATCATTCTGTCCATAACATGCGTCAATTAAACTCATTTGTAAAGAGAGACATGTTAACGCTATAAAAAAACAGGGCAAACTAAAGGCGCGTTTGTAAGTGACGAACTGTACATGTGTGGTCAATTCTCTCAGCAGACAAGTGCAGGAGCAAATTCGTGCGTGTATGGGCTGCGTAACAATATTAAGAAAGACATTTATTTAATTTTATTTTCTATGTATTTCATTAATAAGATCTATGCGTCTATTTTTATTCTCAAATTGTATTATATTATAATTAGCATTATTTTTAATTAAAATAGTAAGAAATTATACTTTAAAGTTAAATTTGTTGTATTGGTTTGGACAGACACTAAAATTGATGGTGATTCACGATGGAATGGTTTCGTGTTTTACCTACAGCCACTTCTACTCACATGCCGTGTTCAACTTACGCAATAGAAAGATGCGGTCAAATGATTTGACGGCAATGCCCGTTCCTTAAATAAAATAGTGGTAAATTAATTAAAATACGACGCAAGCACGGTGTGGTGGTTAAGAGGTTTACCGTGTGTAGCATCAGCTATATTAAAAAAATAGTTTATGTAAAACTGGACGCAACAAATAAAAATTATTTATAACTTTTTAAATATAAAGAAAAACAAATTAGGTGTAAACAATATAAGTGAAGACGCAAGTGGATGAAAAGTTCATGTAATAATTTCTTAAAAAATGAAATTTTTTAATGGATAAAGGTTTTGAGTCACTGAAATTTTATTGGGCTATGTCTCGTTCATCTGTTGTAAGAAATAAAGAAGTTAGTAGTTGTTAAAGGTGTATAGATAACTATTTTTACCAAGTTGTAACGGAAAAAAAATGTATGTACTTCTAATTTATGTACATAAATCCTTTATCCACTAACGTTCTAATTCTACTGCACTTGAACTCTTTATAAATTGAAATAATTTATTATTTTCCAAAAATGTTATATACAATGGATTGCTAGCTTGCCTTGGTTTTGTCCGTTTTGTTTGGCTGTCATCCGCCATGTTAATGGTTGGTAAAATTTGGCGGAAATTTAAATTTGGATTTTACAATACAAGTAATACACTAGATATTTATATTTTTACCTATATTTTTTTTTAATGAACGAGTAATGTAATAAATCGCAAAGGCACATAACAAAACAAGTAATTTTAGAATAAAATACAATATTTGCATAAACGTCAGAACACCACCACCAACAAAATGTATTATTTTCCAACAACCTAAAAAAATCAGTTGGCGCCGACTGGCCACACTTGTCAAACGGTAGCTAGCGATCCATTGTGTAACATCCCTGTTATTTTCATTAACATATTGGCAACACTGAACATAGAAGTAGAAAAAGTCAGGTTAAAAACATTTTAGTTTGCTTACAAACGTTATAGTGACAGCTAGTTGTGTTTTGGTATTATTACTAATAAACCCAAAATTCCTTTCAAAAGTTTTAAATCGTGTTGTGTACAGCCTAATAATAAAATACGTGCCGCAGAAAATGTCCAAAAGAAGCAAAAAAATTCTGGAACTTGCTAATAGCAAGTTTTCTAATGGTAAGTACTTGTAACTCTCTATACTGTAATACTAAACAATTTAAGCATTTGAAAGGCCCAAGTTTTTAATCTAATTATATCTGATTTGCTTAGATGAAGAAAAGGAAAACAAAGTTCCACCTTTGAGTTTAAGCAGTATTTCTCCAATTGCATCAACTTCAAAATGCAAGTCTCCAATTGTCACTGAAAAGGATGATTACATTACCACACCTACTAAACTTATTTATTTGGGTAAGTATTTAAAAATACTTTCTAGATGATTTACATGGTAAAGTATATTTTTTGCAGATTTTTTGGTCAATAGTTCTGATGAATATGTACCGAGTACATAACAAAGCAGCAGTGCTTCTGATAATAAAAAACTTAAGTCAAATCCTAAGTAAAAAACAATTTAAGAACAAGATAGTATTACTCTAAAAGTAGAAACATTAGACCCTGAAATAAAAGAAACATCTGTTGAAAACGCAAAAAGAAAGATATTTCAGTTGCCATAAAGAACTTCAAGAAAGCGTCATAGGAATGAAAATTAGTGGAAAAGAAAAAAGCAGCTATATCTAGAGAAAAGGGCAAAAGCTATACATCTCAAAAGAGCAAGTTAATAATTCCTTAAACAAATTGAGCTAGGATTTTTTTTTTAAATATAGTGTTACTTATCAAGAGAAAGTAATTCCGGTTTGTAAAACGGTAATACGCTCACTTTTTCAAATTTCCAAAAAAAAAAAAATAGTTAATACAAGAAAAGCTAAAATCTGGTTCATCTGCGCCATCACCAGATAAACGAGGAGTTCATCACAACCGACCACACAAACTTGTGGCATGTATTCAGAGTCATATTAAACAATTTCCCGCCAAGCAGTCTCACTACTCAAGTAATAAAAACATAAATAAAAAGTGCCTGTCACCTTTACTGAATATTCTAAAAATATACGATCTTTATTTTCAATCCTGCAGAGATAAAAAATTATCTGATTTTTTTTTTATAAAAAAAGCAGTTATAGCTACATCTTTTCGCATCGTTTTAATTTATCATCAAGATAACCTGAGAGCGATACTTGCAACATTTGCGATACTGACAAACATAAAGAAAACTACAAGTATGCCTTTGAACAACAAAAAAGAGACAGGGAATTGGCAAACTCAAACGATAAACTAGTTTATGTGACAATGGATTTGCAACAAACCATGCCATTGCCAAAGCTGATCACTTCCAAAGTATTTTATTTAAGACAATTATAGTTTTACAATCTGAGTATACATGCAATGACAGCATCTGGAGTAGAACCTTTCTTTTTTACTTGGACAGAAAATATTGCAACTAAAGGAAGTTTGGAAATAGGTAGTTACCTTCACATGTTTGTTCAACTATTTAAGATGGCCAAGAATAACAATATTGAACATATTATCGTTGATTGACATATTATATTGGAAGATATTCAACCACCATGTGCAAACACGACCACGCTATTACTCAATAGGAGGAAGTAGAGCAGGCACATCGTTCTCTCTTCCACGCATTACTAGTTGGAAACCGTATAGTGCTGCCATACGGCTAAATAAAATACTATGTACAAGTAGGTGCGAGTCTACAATGAATTGTGAAAAATTCTCGTTGGCTTGGACGGCGGGTGAAATTTCTGTCGCTGCTGCATAAGGCACAAGTATATTATGAGATGTTGGGGCGCTTACTATATTAATGCAATATCCATAAATAAAATCATTTATTTAGTATAATTATGAGATACTTTTTATATAATTAATAATTATTTAATTCTGTATCAATAGTATCAGTATTTATTTTAATTAGTAAAAATTATATAAATGCAAAATAAAATAATAAAAGTATTTTTTCTTATATACTTAAATACATAATTATCAAAACTATTCATTTTACAAATGACAAACTTTTATAATTGTTGTTAATTGGTTGTATGTATTTATTTGTCATGAATTTAAAATTAATAGGTAACTACAGTCGATGGGTTATATTTAATATCGAAATTTTATATAAAATAAGATAATTTCTTTTATTTGTCGACTTATATGTAAATAACACACAAAAAATGATGGGGTAATTTTCTTTATATACTGTGCCCAGTGTTATTTATTTCTGCTAATATTTTGTCTCAGAGTCCTAACTCACAGATAATAGTAATAGCTGTAAATGTAGCTATCTCTACATTTTATAATTCCCAATGGAATAATAATTTAATAACATTGTTATATTACTACAATTTATTGATACTAGTTAACATGTTTTTACCTGTTATTTTCGTATCCTTAGATATTGTCTAAATAATTCAGTTACGATAAAACTTCAAACGATTATTCAGTAGTCTATCTACTATAACCAAAATAGCTTTAATATTGCTACGAGCAGCAATATTCAGTTATCGTTGTTACTCTCCAAGATAGTAATTCAGTTAATAAAACAATTGATAACATTGGGTTCCGAATCAAATCCGGAGTCATCTATATCAATTAATCTGAAAATTTGGCTCGACCATAATAATAGCCGATAAATTAAAAAGATGCAATCCAGCATAAAATCAAGATTAACCAAGTATGAAACATTCATGATGACGGATCTCAACTCAATCGTTTTTAAGAAATTGAAGTTAAGAATCAACAACATAGAACCAGTAAGAAATAATTTTGAGAAGCTTCAACTTGAAATCGAAAAACTAGAACCCAACTAAGAAAACATTGAATTTAATTCATTTGAGGACAAATACTTCCATGTATTGAAAAAAGCAAACACATTCTTAAAAAGGTTAAAAATTCAACAAAACTGCTATTTCAAATTTTATATCATCTACTATTGCACCAGAAGCACAATTATTATTGTCAATCCGATTACTAACAATTATTTACTAATATTTTCTGGCAAATGTGAAGATTGGGTGTCATTTTATGATTCATTTAGTTCATTAGTCCATGATATCAACAAGTTTTTAAAAATACAAAGAATCTACTATCTTCATTTATCACTGGAAGAAGAAGCCAAGACAATCCTGAATGGAATTGAAAAAACAGCACATAATTATACAATTGCTTGGGATCTTTTGAAGAACAGATTCAAAAATAAGCGAATCATCATAACAAACCATGTTCGTGGTTTGTTTGAATTACAACCACTATCTTGAAATTTTCAATTTCAAAAACTCCTTAACAAAATAACTAAGCATTTGCGTGCTTTCGAATATCTTGGAGAACCAGTTAATCAATGAAATAGAATTCTAGTTTACTTCATTTCTACAAAATTAGATTTTTGAACCAAACGTAACCGAGAAGAATTATTAACTGGATCAAGGTTTCCACGTACGATGAATTGAAGTAGTTTCTTAATATTAAATGTCAAGTCTAGAAGTCACTGCAATTATCAAGGCGAGCACATCAAAACAACACATTCAATCCAAGATAACTTATCAGCCTAGAACCTTGAAAGTCACCTCCTTAATCAATGTCCAATACTCATGCAACTTAGTGGACAAGAACAAATTCAAGATATTAAAAGATTGAAACTTTGTAGTAATTGTTTTTAACCGAACCACAAGTTAAATCAATGCAGAACTTAAACATGCAAAAAATCCTACAACAAGCATCACAAACTACTATTGCATATTGTTAACCAATATGACGAACCAACTAATGCTCATTATGTATCATTACTAATGAAACCTGCACATGTGTTTCTCACAACTTCCATAATTTTTCTTAAAGATAACAAGAGTTTCATGCAACCTTGTCGGGCTCTCTTGGACTCAGGTCAGATTACATCGACGGATCAACATCCATGGTTGTAAAAAACACACTTTGGATAGATATTTGCTGAAAGTTGTCAAAACAAACATTCTCCAGCATTGTCATATGGTAATTTATCAATGGAGAAAACAATGTTTAAACTCTAAAATTTAGAAGAAATGCAAAATCAGACATTTTAAAACTCATACCAATAGAGACAAGCACGGCAGATTCATTGTAAAACTACCATTCAAACCGACTCTTGAAATACTTGAAAAATCAAGATTACAGCGGAAAAAAGTTTTAAACATTTGAAAAAAAAAATCGCCAAAGACTTCACGTATAATTATAAATAAACTGCATTCATTCAAGAATACATAAAAATAAATCATATAAAAAGATTGATTAAAGACAATGATTTGGAAACTAGCAAACACTTTTATCTTTAACACGGTGTTATAAAAAAATCAAGCATAACTACTAAACTAAGAGTTGTGTTTGATGGTTCGGTTAAAACCAATTCAGGAATATCACTTAACGTTAAATTGCTGATTGATTTAACATCTTATTGCGTCTTCAAGAACACACTTATGTTGTGACTGTAGATATTGTCAAAATGTATTGGCAAATATTACTTCTACTACTTTCTTAATTTGATGATTAATTAACCGATACCAGCAATGATGCATATGGTGCATCAATATATGTCAAATCTTATTCTATGACAGGATTATCAATAAAATTAAAGGAACCATCATTCTACGGCAAGAATTAAGTGGTGCACTTGTATTAACCAAATTAATGCAAAAATGATCCAGCATGGCTCATCAAAGACCAAAATCACTGACTTACAAGCAAATTTGCATAAGCTGAATCTTTACCGGAAAGGAATACAACTAGTATTGTGAGTATGGTTACCAATCAACCAGACTCAATATTCAAACTATTTTCTAATGTTCAAAGATTACAAAATGCATACGCATATTGTTTACAATTTGTTATAATTGTACATGTTCAATGCATCATTGCCAAAATGGACCCCTAAGTATTGAGGAACAAACCAAATCATTAGAAACAATTATTAAAATCATTCAGCAGACCAGTGATGAAATAATAACATTAAAGACAAAAAAATGTTAAAAAAGGCAGCAAGTTATACGCGTTAGAACTAGTGATCCAGCGTCTTTAGCAAAAGACTATTTTTAAAGCTGCAGATGTCAATAAAAAAAAAGAAACTGACTACCGCAAATTATGGACAAAAAAAATTCTACATTATAATTTAAGTATTATTGATAATTTTGATTAATATAATATTTTAATTATTAATAATTAGTATTATTATATTATATTTATTTTAATTATTATTATTTTTATACTTTATTATTTTTTTATTTACATTTTATTAATAAATTTTACTTGTTTTTTAAACATTTTTATTCTATTTGTATTAGTTTCATTTATTTAAAAAAGAAAATTGGTCCGGCCGTCTGGCCAAAACCAACCGGATAGTTATCAAGATCCTGCCAGAACCGATTTTATTAAATATTAGCCGAATCCGCCGGATACCGGATCTGAATCCGGTTCCGGCGGCATCACTAGTTAGAGCTATTCTTAGACAAGAATAACATCATACAAGTTTACAAAAATCACTGATCCATTTGGATCAAAAACATTTAATATTACTTCCACGGAATCACCGTTTGTCCCAATTGATAATCCATGATATTTACAAACTGCAACACTATGCTGTATATATATTGGATTCTTGGAAGAAAAAGGTTTATACATAATGTTATCAAAAGATGTATAACGTGTTTCCATGCTAAACCAAAAACATGTGAAATCAAAATGTTGAGTCATCAAGCACAACAAAGCCGTAAAATCTTTGAAATTTTATCTACAAACATTGTAGACAACACGCTGTTTACGTATAAAGAGATGACAGTTTTATTATATCAAATTGGGTCTTAGGCAATATAATTCAATTAAGAATTCTTTAAATAGTATTCTGGACTAAAAATTCTGCTGGCAATGATAATTTACCTGCTTTTTTATTGAAAGATTGCGCTATTCTGTTTTGTCATCCTCTTAAAATTTTATTCAATTTATCCATTACTACCTCTACTTTCCCTAATAATCTGAAAATAACTTCTGTTTGTCCAATACCTAAAACTAATATCAATCTTCACAACATTGATAACTATCGCCCTATTGCAATCTTACCACACATTGCCAAAGTCTTTGAGCGTATCCTCTATAATCAAATATACAACCATGTTAAACCTTATATCTCCACTAATCAACATAGTTTTGTTCCAGGGCGTTCGACTGTAACAAATCTGTGTGTTATTACACATGAAATAGCTAGAACTCTTGACACTTCTGGGCAAATGGACGTTATTTATACAGATATGTCAAAGGCTTTTGATAGAGTTGAACATAATATTCTCTTAGCTAAGCTTAAAGATTTTGGTTTTTGCAGTTCATCCATTGTACTGATGTCATCTTATCTCAAAAAGCGTGAGTCGTATGTCACTTTCAATTACTATAAATCTAATTCTTATTTTCCAACATCTGGTGTTCCACAAGGATCAATATTGGGGCCCATGCTGTTCAATTTATTTATTAATGACCTTTCCACATTACTAGGTTGTCAGCATCTTCTATATGCAGATGATCTTAAAATATATTCAAAGATCAACAGCATCAATGACTGTTTTCAGTTGCAAAACATGTTAAACCAAATATTCACTTGGTGTATTGCTAATCGATTAGATTTAAACATTAGCAAGTGTAAGTTTATGTCATTTACACGCAAAACTAATGCCATAAAGTTTAACTATCTTATAAATAGCCGTTCAGTTGAGTATGTTAGTACTTTTAAAGACCTTGGTGTTCACTTTGATACTAAACTAACGTTTAACTAACACATTGAAAACGTTGTACAGAGTTCTATAAAAGCTTTAGGATTTATTCATCGTAACACCAATAGTTTTCAAAATCTTAGTGCCTTAAAGGCTTTATATAATTCATTTGTGCGTTCTAAACTGGAATACGCTTCTTTAATTTGGTATCCACAGAACCAACATCAAACACAACAAATTGAAAGTGTGCAACGCAGGTTTTTAAAATATTTATTTTTTAAAATTGAAGGACATTATCCTATCAGAGGCTATGATCACCTCAGTTTACTCAACAAGTTTAACTTTGAATCACTAGAGCTTAGATGTTTTAAGGCAAGTGTTAGTTTTGTGTATAAACTCTTGCACAATATTGTCGATTCTCCTGAAATTATACAACTTATTAAATTGCATATACCATCTTTTAACAGTCGACAAAAACCAACCTTTAGTTTACCATCAATACGTACTAGCTATGGTCTTAAGTCGCCAATTGATAATGTTTATAGTAATTTAAATAATATGCCACCCTGCTGTGATATTTTTAATGATAGTATTAAATATTTAATTGAACAAGTTACTTATTTTTTTTTTTTTTTTTATTCTTTTGCAAATGTTAATCTTAGTTTAAATTGTCTAGTTTTTATATGTATTTTTATTATTTTATTTGTATATGGTACTTTTTTTTGTATGTTGTCTTGTAATTGGGAATTGTTTCCTGTAGGGCAATAAATACCTATTATTATTATTATTATTATTATTATTATTATTAAATTGATTTATTTCTATTTTAGTGTCGAAGATGAATCCACCTAAGCAATTGTTATGCACAGTTGAATATTTTGAGGATGGGGAACATAAGAGTTTTCCAATTTATAAGGCAACTGAATATAATCTTGGTAACCGGGTTAAAACTATTGGAGATGATATTATTATAGGATGGTGCAATGGTTCATATTACAAAACACTTAAAGTGGCTGGTAAGTTATTTAGTACTAAATTTATTAATAAAATGTTTAATTGTTGTTTTTAAACGCTTGGCATTTAAAAGGATTATAAAATAAACATTATATTTATTATCTTTGTTGTTAATTTTTGAAAAATGTAATATTAACATATTGACGGACAAATGTTAAGAAGAATGTAATTTTTTCTTCTATACTTTAATATAACTAACATGATTAATCATCAAAGATTTTAGAAAGTATCTGTTAATGTGTTAAATAATATTAATTTATAGTAAATTGAACAAACAGTTAGTTTTAAATTGTAATTATAAATAATCAATAGATTTTGGGCAGGAACATCTTCGGTAGATAGTCTTTTTTACAGACACCAGTCTATAATCATTAACAAAATGTGTATTATAATAAATTTGTGCCAAAAGTAATTAGTTTTATAACCGTCTGTAAATCATTTTATACTCACAGTTTAAATAAGTTTTATAGCCACAAGCCAACTTTTACACATTTTTATTTTAATTCATTCATTAAAAGGTTCTATAACTGTTCTGGCTACCGAATAAGGGTAAGAACCATATAAATATTATAATGTTAGGTTAGGTTTGCAGTATTTTCATGAATTCTAGGTTATGTTATGTAATTATATCACAATTTTACAAGATAAATAGTAAAATACTCATGGATTAAAGGATATAAATTGTAAATAAATACATTGCACAAAATCAATTTTTTCTTCTATTTAGTAAAACTTCCAAAAGCCTCATACAAATTAAAATAATAATAAATACCTATATATTGATATGATAACTAGTATCAGCGACAAATTACTCTCAACTTTAGTACGACTAATAATACATTCCTAAACGTAATGCATCAAATGCCTTGTGTTTTGCATTGGCAAATTATCAATTCATATTACTTTTTACAATTTTATAAATATTTTTACCCAATCAAACAAGAATTCGATAAATAAATCAACACTACATTTTGGCCATTTCTTATCACTTGCAGTAAATTGTAGAAATCCTCACTACTTGTTGTAATGACATCTGTGAAAAAAAGAATGCTGAATTAACTTCAAAAGTTAACTAAAGTCAAAAGTATTAAAGTTTATACTTCAGCAATTTTCTTGTTACACTAGTAACTATCAAACTGACTTGACTTCAAGTCTGTTTGAAAGTTTTTAATTTGTTTAAAGCATTTGCTATTTTAGTATGTATATTATTTAGTTGCTACTTAATTTTTAGCAAGTTACAACTTTCACATTTTTGTCAATTTTTGGCTATTGCTGCTTTTGCTCAATTTTAATTTTGTTAAGTTTTTGCTTAATTTTTTTAAACTTTTACTATGACAATTGTTTAGTGAAGTAGCTATTTAAAAATGTGCAGTTTGTATTTTAAAGTTGCTATTTAACTTCTTGCAGCTGTTATTTTAAATTTTTAAAATTATTATTTTATTTTCTGAAACTGATAAAACAGTTTAGCAAAGTTGAGCTACTTTAAAATTTGTATTTTGTGTATTTAAAGTAGTTATTGAATTTTCTGCAGTTACAATATTGATTTCTGCAGTTATTAACTAACATTTCTAGATTTTTTTTTTAATTTGTAGTTGTTTTTTTTAAGTTGCTACTAACCGGACACTGTACTCAACTAACGCTTAAATGGAATAAAAATAGAAAAGCACCATCTATTATATTCCGCGAGTGTATTGACGAAAGATGAAACTCCGATATACTTGATAAATGAATGCAAAGCTTTTATGCAGAAACACACAGCCATCTTTGGCAAACATAACCTAACGGCAGATATGCTAAAAATAGCCCGTTGGCTAATGGTACTGGACTTCATCAAAGAAAAGGAGCTGCTTAAGGAGTACAAGGGGCCCCAAGCAAACCATCTCAAAATAAAGAAAGAAAAAGGTTAGGTTTTTTTTTAGTCAATGATCTGACACTAATGGACAGTGCGGGCTGCCCAGTGTATTTTGCAGATTTTTCCCTTTTCTACAATTTTTACTTTATTATCTGAGATTATCAATATTGTTAATTGTCAATGAAACAAGTAATATTAAATGTTTTTTAGGACAGATGGATATTGATCGCGTTGCTACAACAAAATTATTAAGCCATGAATAGCCAATGCAGACATAGCTTTAACTTAATTTTTAGACTCAAAATTGACCATTAGAAAAATTTATTTATTTTATCACAAATTTGCTCCTCTTGTAGCTACTTGCACGGTAGTGTACCTTTAAAAAAAAAACTTAATTTTTTTAATAGACTTTTTTATGGTTTCCTTTTTTTGTAGAGGTAACATGAAATAGAAAACTAATTGCAAAGAATTATTTCTTTTCGTTTACCAGTTATTTTGAAAATATTTGATTTAGTCTCTTTGGATACTGTACCAATAATACTTAGTGTTGAACATCATTGCTAACTAATTTATCAACGTTTTATTAGTATTTCAAAAAAATGTGATATTTTTAATCCAAAATCAAGTGTTTTTTTTAAGTGTATTAGTGATTTTCAACTAAATAACTATTTATTTGTAATTTGAAAGTATTTACTGTAGTTTTTAATATGTTGTTCTGTAATAAAGTTTTGCCTGTTTGCCAATTTTTTTTGCCAGATAGTTTTTATAATTTTCTAAATCGGTGTCACATATGCAAATATAAAACATTTTAATATACTGCCAAATGAATTGAAAATACTAAATTTATTTATGGAGTTTAAACGTGCAATCTATAAATTCAGAATAGAAAAAAAACCTCACAATTTAAACTCAAATTTTTAGTTTAAGTTACTATGTTGTCTGTTTTGTTTTAAGCATGCTTTAATTACACATGTGTTATTGTTTTGTAATTGTATATTAAATTTTATTTTTTATTTTTTTTGTCATAAAATATTTATGTATTTGGTGTATAACAAATTTTAAAGTAAATGCAGTATTTTTAGTTATGTTTCCCAAAGACAATTGTGGCAAAAGTTTTCTTCAATTGCCAATCAGCGATTTTGCGTTTTAAATACATATTGTAGATGTAATTTATAATTAATCAACATCAACATCAAATGATTTGTATACATAATTGATACATTTCAATAAGATTTGAAAATAATTATAACATTGCACATAACCTAACCAATCAATTTTTTTTTATTATTAGCTTGAATTGTATGTATTTTGTGTATGTAACCACCAGTAAGGCCCCGTCGGCTTAGATCTGCGTCAAGAGTAAAAAAAAATCAAAAAAAGCTAGGAACAACAACTCGAAGCAAGTGCCCCAGTGGTATCAAAGAATTGCTCGAAGCAGAGAAACCGCAGCAAAAAATAATTAAAGTTGAGTTGCCACTTCCATTAACTCAGCCATATTATGATCGAAGGGTGAAGAAAACAATTTCCTACGTGGATCTTCTTAATCTTAGAAAATATAGTTTCTGTAAAATAGATTAGAATTATTCATCAAGTTTGCAAAACATTGTTATCCTATTGAATCTACTTAAAGGTATGGTTTTCTAAAACAAATATTACAAAATTACAAAAAAAATTAAAACATCTACTTGAAATTAATTTTATATTAATGGTGGAATTCATGAAAGCTGATTAAAGTTAATCAGCGTTAAATGTGACAACATAACCTCAACATACGATAAACTGTCAAAATTGTTTTTATTAATTCAATATAAATACTTGATATTTACTTTGCGTTAGTATCAAATAATATTTTCTTTTTAGTTCTGGTAGTTACATATTGTGTAAAACTTGCCTTTGTGGTAGCATTACTATAAATAGTTTTGCGGTTGTCAAATTTAATCAACCGTTAATTTAACTGGCTTTTATGAATTCCAGCATAAGTCTTTATATAATGTGCATTATACAGGGTGTTAAAAAAATGTAAAACATTTATGGGGTAGTAGTACAAGCCACAACAAACAAAAAAGTTTTAAAAACAAGGGTTGTCACAATGGTTTTGGAGATATGAAACATTATTTTTTTTTTTTTTCATTTTTTATTTTGCATTTTCTTATCATAGTTGGCTGATGTTTTGTGAAATAAACATTCAGTATTGACAGTTGTTGTTTGTGCAGAAGTTTTCATTACTCTAATGCAGAACTAGCCGACATGCATTTTGTGTATGGTCGTGCTAATAGGATTGCCAGCAAAGCGCGACGTCTTTATGTAAAAGCTGATCCAAATCGCCAGATTCCTTCACATCGTATGTTTGGAAGAATTCACCAGAGATTGATAGATACTGGTTCACTTCAAAAACAGTGCTATCTTTCCGGCAGAGCAAGGTCGGTATCTACTTCTTGAGCAGAACAAGAAATTATAGCACGGATAGAGCATAATCCAGAGACATGTGCGGATAATATCAGCTGAGGTAAGAATTGGTGCTACTGTGGTTTGGAAAACCCTCCACGAGCATCTGCTCTATCCATACCATGTACAAGCCTTAAAGATAACTGATCATCAGGCACGTTTAGTTTATTGTCGCTGTTTTTTTAAGCAAAAATGCTGAAAACCTGCAGTTTTTTGCCAAAATTCTTTTTACGGATTAAGCCGGGTTCTACAAACAAACAATTGACTATGCTTAACCCTTGGCCGTTTGACTGATTTTGAATAAATTATTTATTCATTTCATAATTTATTGGCGGTTCAAAATCGTTAAAGCCGCGAAATGACTGCCAATTGCATAAATGCTAAAATAATACCGATTAATGCGGACATTTTAGTATTAAAAATTGCAACTAGATGGCAAACCAGTCTTTCGTTTGATTATTTATAATATGAATTGTGTTCATAAGAACAGAAATATTTATTCAAAATTGTCTTCGCTATCATGCAATGCCGTGTTCGTACAAGGCATACTGACGAGGTTTGTAGAACCGAAACAATTGTCTACGCTTGACTCTTGGCCGCTGTGATTTGATTGACTGATTTTGAATAAAATATTAATTCATTTTTTAAAAATATGACATACAAAATTGAATAATTGAAGGGATCCAAAAGTTAACAGAGGAAAGTACACCAATAACAAGATGGATAGTCAACGTGCTGCAGCACTTAAGAATTCTGAAGATGTACACATGAAGTGAGAAAGTAAACAGAAGAAGCAAAATACACAATTTTTCATCATCATGATCATCATTATTTGCTCATTTACCAACTGACGAGCTGCATATATAATAAAATTAGTTACCGCTTTGCTACGTTTCACTTGTATAGGAACCAATACAGAATACAAACCGCAACATTACCTTGAATAATTGGTTTTCATCCATACCATTGGCAAATTAACTTTCAAATCAGTTTCAACTAACAATGACAGGAACTTTACAGAGAGAACTCCCACTTTCTTTTTTGGCAAAAAAGGAAGTAGGCATGTTTTTATTTGCATTTGACAATAATAAAACATTAGTCTCATTTACTCTTAAAAAAAAAATTGTGCTATTACTTGCAACTATACAACACAACGATGTAAACAAAGATACCTAGAAACCAAATATTATTGAAACACACAATGCAACTAAAGGTGGTACTAATAGGTTTGATTAACTGTGCAACTCATACACTACTGCTAAAAAAAACCATCGGTGGCCAATGAGGATATTTTTTGGAATGCTTGATGAAAGTGGAATAAATGCCATGGTTTTATATAATACGACTCATGTAGATAAATCAATTAAAAGAAGAGAGTTTCTTAAAGATTTAAGAATGAAACTTATAAAATCACATCTAAGAGAACGTTAAGAATATACTACTCTCAGAAGACAGATGTATGTATGTATCTGTCACTTTTGCTTCTCGACAATTTTGTTTTAATGATTGTCGTTATATGTTTGTTATGCCCGGTTGCACCTACGCACCTTAAGCTGTAGCTAAAGCTTAAAGCTTGCTTACATTTTAAAGTCTCCTTAAAACGTTGCACCAACCCAAAATTATTCCACATTGACATATGTCGGCCTTACATCTCAAGTAGTTGATTTCTATGACTCTATTTTATGGGTTATGTTTATTAAAAGTATAAACATTGATGTCATATGAATAATAATGTATATAAAAATCAAATATTTTAAAATAATAATATAAGTGAAATCAACTTTTAGGACTTTTAAGATACAACTGTCTGTGTCTACATCTATTGTTAGTTTGTTGAATTGCATTTTGCGCAGTTGCCAAACGTATTTTAATGCTAAGGTAAGACGCTGTCACATTTAATTGGTAGAACAAAATGTAAAACTTAAGGCGCCCACATTGCAAAACCGCCTTAGCTGAGCTGCACCTTAAGTTGCGTTGGTGCAACCGGGTATTAATGTCTTTTATCTAATGTCTGTCCACCATCAATCAACTATGTAACAGAGCGGGGGTGTGGAGAAATTATCTTCAGTATCATACAATTTAAGTTCACTTTATTCTTCGTAGATTACAGCTTTATTACGTGTACAGGTACACGTGGAGTGTTGAACAAACACAACCCTAAAACAAAACTGCGCAAATAATTAATACAATTATTATTTATTTACTTGGGGAATTTACATACCTGTGCAGGTTAAACGCAGGCTTGAATTAAGCCGGGTTTAATTACCAGGAAGCACGAGCTGGTTTGGAGGTTTGAAAACTCACACACGTGCACGTTTCTTAACACGGAAAAGAATAGACGGGGTTAGTTTCAGGCCTTAAGTAAGACGCGCATCACAAAAGCGCGGATTCACGCGTGAACTGCGCAAGCAAATATCGATATCGTTTACAACATCTTGACCAGGTTTTTTGAAAATATCTTTTATCCCGGTTGAATAAATTTTTTCTCAAAACAATCGATTGGGTGTATGCTAAAGCTTTTGTGCTGTTGGAGTAAGTGAATTTTGCTTCGCTTTCTTAGATGAAAACGCTCTAGATAATGGTTGCGTTCAGAACGACTCATTAGTTGCCAGCGCTGACTTATTAATCAAGCACTGATTGATGAGTTACTTGGTCTGCAACCAATGTATGTTGGCAATTATGCGCTTACTTAACGCACATTTACAGCTAGAGACCTGCAACATTACCTCAATTTTGTAAAATAATAATTTTAATGAATGTTACCTGATTAGTATTACGTTTTATATCATTAACAATATTTTGTTTTGTAAATTCTAAAATTTTATTATTGGCAATCAGCATATTACCTGATTAGTATTTTAAATTTTAAAGTACAAAGTTATAGATCTCATATTAACTTATTTAAATTATTTATTCATTATAAGTTATTTTAGTAGATTTAGCAATGATTATTGTAACTGTATCAATGTAAATTTAATCATATTGCATAGTTTTGAATTTCATTTGTAAAAAAATAATATAAGTTACGTCATATTGTACATTTTAACAATCAACTATTGTATTGTTATAAATAAGACTTAAAATAATTGTAATTAGCATTAGCAATGATTTATCTAAATTCTCAATATATTTTTATATGTATTTTGCAATTAAAATTTTAATAAATATTTTGATATAAAAAAAAATAACTTCCTTCATTTTTAGAAGAATATATTTATCTGGAATCAATCCTTCATTCCCATTGACACAGCCTTTCCTTCAATCGTTAGATACTTGTGCGTAGAGTGTGACAGTATCCTTTTTTTTCAAGGAGATAAGATAAATATGATAACGTAATGACGTTGGCGACAAAGTATGTCCCTCTAGCCGACATGGACTATTACAGAACATTAACTTATGATGCAGCAGTTCAAATTCCTCAAACATCAGGATTAGAGACGGATTTTTTTGATGAAGGCGACATATTGTCTCGCCCAGAATAATCTCATATTATTATCTTACATAAGGTTTTTCAATAAAAGGTTTCATTTTGATATAAAAAAAAACAGGTATTTTTTAAGAGAAATCAATAAATGTTTATTTCATTGTAAAGAGGAAGGTATGCCATTAACATTTGAAAACGATATCAGTAAAATGGCCGCCACAGTTACGGTTGCAGTACCACATTCTTTTTATGAAATTTTCCATGACCAATTCGCATATTTGCGGATGTATGTCCTCGATAACTTTACGAATTCCATCTTTAAGGTCTTGAATCAATTGTGGAGCATGACCTAGTGAACTTCAAGTTTGTACGGAAATCATAAGAAAATGGTAGCAAAAAACAATCTAAGAATCAGGATAACAATTTAATAGCCACGGTTGACTGATTCACAAAAAGAACAGACTAACGTTTGCTCAACAACATGCAAATTTGGAGATATATAAATTTTGCTTAATACGTTATGACGGTCGTTTTCAAATTTGGGTACGTATAAATAGACGTCATCGTAAAGAACAAGTTTGGATGAGGATCTGACATAATATGGACTAAGCATTTGTTAAATATTTGAACAGTCCTTAAAAGCCAAGGAATTGCTACCGAATTTTGTATTTCAAAAATTTGAAACAAGGCAGTTTATTGCATTTAAAAGACTTGTTAATAAAATTAAACAATTTAATAATAAAAAATTCAATTAATTAAAATACCTAAAAGAAAGGTTCGATGTAGTATCTGTGATATGAAAAAAGGCAATTTATAGACTGTGTTAAGTATACTGGCTAAGCTAGACCCTGTATTTTGAAAATTGTGATTTATTTTCAAGAGAATCAATGTTTTTTTGACTAAATTATAATATTTTTAATTTTTGTATTTTAATTTTTGTATTTTTTTGAGTACTATTTTTAATATTTTAGAAACAATGTTCTTTTTTATATTTTTACCATATTGAATAAATTATTTATTTTAAAATTATTGTTCCAGTTTTATTATATCGTAAACATGTTAAACAGATAATTCCCACGTCAGTATTTTTTAGTAAAAAAAAAGGTTTGTAAGAAGATTTTATTTTTTAGACCCCAGTATGACCAAATCGTTATGATTTTTAAGTGTGGCCGTTTAGGGTTAATACTGAATTATTAATTCTACATTTTTTTAAGCGGCTATGGATTCATTCCATAAATTTAACATCGCCGCTGTTTATTTTATTTGTTGCTAAGCAATTTTTGTTTTGTAACAACAATACAGTCCACATAAAATACATTTAATATTTAATTATTAACACGTTGAAGGCCACTATAGAAAAAAAAAATTTGGAATTATTATTTTGCTTTTTTTTTGTTAATTGTTAAATAATTAAATAAAAATTAACAAATTTTTTTTTACTAACTGTTTTTTTTAATATTTTTTTATGAAACATGTTATATATGCGCAGCCCATAGGATTAAATGTATATCATGGCCCACGCAACATAAATGTTGTGTCACATTATTTGCAAGTTGAAATACAAATTTTTATGTCGATCGATACACACGTGTGGCTTTTTTTGTAATGGGCAATTATAAAAAAGAACAAAAAAAAAAACTTGAGGCATTGTGGAATGACATTTTATCTGATGAAAAAATTGTAACAAGTGAATTTTTTAAGGTTAATTTATCTGATGTACCAAGCTCATCAGCTAGCAGCGATTGTGAAGATAATGTGGTACCATCAAAAAAACAAAAAGTTGATCTGCAAGAAAAAAATACAACTAGTATTGATAAAGGCGTTTCCACAAGTGATCACCAAAATAAAGCGTCATCTACTGCAAATAATGTAGATTGCATAATAGAAGAAATAATTTCTAAATATACAGTAGATAACATTAACAAAGAAGTTACCGAAATGGACCTAAATCATTAGACTTGGGGACTTGTTGATGGTTTATCATTGAAACAGTTTCCTTTTACTGTGAATAAATTTGGAACAAAAACTAATTATATAAAACACATATTGATAAGAGACTTATTAAAATTGTTTATCATAGACGAAATAATAGAAACAAATCGTTACGCAAAGCAAAATCTTTCTAAGGGAAGTTTGAAGTCCAAATCACGTATCAAAAAATGAGTAACTACAAACAACAACAAATTGAAACAATTTCTAGGGTTGTTATTGTGGATGAGATTGTACAAAATGCCGACACTAAGATCATATTGGAAAAAATCAAAATTTAATAAAAATCAAATTTCTAAAATCATTTAAAAAAATAGGTTTGAATTGCTTTTGAGAATGTGGCACTTTAGTGACAATCAAGATGCAACACTTGATAACGACAGACTCGAGAAACTATCTCCCCTAATAAACAAAACTCCTGGTTTAAAAGTGTGTATTGATAAAACAATGGTTCCATTCCGTGATTGAATCAAATTTCGACAATACATTAAAAATAAGCGACATAAGTTTGGAATCATACTGTATAAATTATGTACCGAAGTAGGATACACATTTACTTTTCTTAAATTAAACATAAACACAATAAATAACACTTAAACATTTTTTAATAATCAATCACATAAAAATAAAATTTTATATTTGTCAATCATTAATGTCAAAAATATATTTTATATATTATTATACACATAAGTTATTATTATTTATATATTATTTTAATTTTAATTTAAAACTATTATAATTATAATTATACTGATGATGCCATAAAAGGCGAAACAAGTTTAAAATAAAAATAAAATAAAGCATATTAAAGTTTAAATTTTTAAATTTATACAATTTTAAAATAAAATATGTTTTATAGTAGTTTATATGAAACAACAATACATTGAACCTAATAAGGTTTAAATTTATAAGAAATTTAAACCTTATGAGGCTTAATGTATTGTCTCCGTTTTGATGACAAAACAACACGTCAACTAGAAAATAAAACTATGTGGATTGCCTCTTAGATCCTTTAAGTAAAAATCAATCTATTTAAACACTGTTTTTGAAAAAATTTATAGATTTAGTTTTTTTAGTTACTCCATAACAACTGATTGGAAAAATGTTTATTCTTAATTTTTGATTTGCCTACTAAATCGGATTTCGAGATACTATTTAAGATATATACAATATAGTAGATATATTATTTTAAATATTGCGAAGTTGTGTACTGTATTATTAAATATAAATGTAACTATTCAAATATTTTTTTTTTTTTTTTTTTTTTTTATTTATTATGCTTTTTACGGCTATTTTACATCACCACAGTAAGTCTACGACTTGTTTAAAGTGGTTTGATGGGACCAACAGCTTAATACGTGACTTCCGAACCACGCTGGTGGATAAAGAGCAAGTTATCATTTCAGTCATATTTCGGGGATCGAACCCCGGACTGCTCGCATGATATGCAAGTGCTCTACCATTGAGCTATCACACCAAATAATTATAACAAATTTTATATATAAACAGCACATTACTACAAAAATACGATTCAATATATAATTATTATATTTTAAATACTTATATAATTATATTAATATTTTGCTGAGGGTCTTAAGTTCAAATCCTACTCTGCCGTTTGTGAATTTATTTAACGCTTTGACCGCTTTGGTCTTCATGGTTCAGCGACAAACAAATTTACAAACATTAATCTTCTCAATATTTTCTTTGTTGTTTCATATGTTATTTTTATTATTGTTAATTAATATATTAACCAGTTTTGTTATATTGATAACATTTTCAAGTATTTAATATACTAATATTTGATTGATTTATAAATAAATTAAATTTAATGCGGTAAAACAAAAAATCAATTTATTTTTAAATCAATCCAATATTAATATATTAAATACTTGGAAATGTTATCAATATAACAAAATTGGTTAATAGATTAATTAACAATAATAAAAATAACATATCAAACAATATTAATTTAAAAATAATGAATATTAATCATCTTGCCTCATTTCATAAGAGACTGCTAGAACCAGGTTGGTGAGGTCAATAGAGTATAAAAACGCCAATTTCATTTTTAAATTAAAAAATCTCAAAATCCATTTTTTCCTGAATCCCGCCGGGCGACGTTGATTTTTCGCCTGCGATCCTTGCGTTCTTACCCTCAGTTACTACGCGTTATAACTTGCTATAAACAATCAGTCCACCATCCATATAATGTTTTAGTTTATTGTTGATATTCACGTTATAAATAAATTAGACTATTGGATTTTATTGATCTTTTAATAATGTAAGCAATGGCAATACAGAGAAAATAATTTGTTATTACTGTGTAAGTTGTGTCATTTAATTCCATGGGAGAGCAAACAAAAAGTTTTATTTCTGATTTTGTATTATCAACATGTAAGTACTATTTAAAACTATTCAAATATTATTTACTATTTACAATGAAATAAAAAAAACAATAGAAATTAATTAGTTAAGTTTGATTCATTTAAATGGTATTAGATATTCCATTCGTAAAAGCAATTGATTTATTTACATGTAGTTGTTATTTGTAGATATGTCTTCAACAAGTGCCACTTGTTTATCAGATCAAACTGTTGATCGTTCTGGTATCTCTGACGAAGAGGAGGGAATAGAACACCTACGTGCTCAACAAGATAAATCGGCAAAAAAATACAGAGGTGAATGGGAAAAACATGAACTATTTAAATTATGGATACAGAGAAGCACCAAGTCGGATGCTCATTTTTATTGCAAATTTTGTCCATAGTCATACTAAGAAAAGCCGTGATAAAAAATACAGAAATAATTGCTCCAATTTTTGAAAATGTTGATGATGAAAGCGAACACACTATAAATGTAAAGCGCGCAGAAATTAAACAAGCTGGGTTTTATGCTTCAAACAATATAACCATAAACCTAATTGATCAATTAGAGCCTGTTCTAAAAGACATTTTTACCGACAGCAAAATATGCGCTGATTAGCACATCAAAAGAACCAAGTGCTCAGGAATAATTAAAAATGTTCTGTGTAAGCATGAAGTGCAAAGTTTTTTAAAAAAATTGCAAGAAAACTATTTTTCAATTTTAATAGACGAATCAACCGATATTGGTGATACATTTTTTTTTTGCAGTTTTAGTTCGATTCTTGTATAACTCTAAAGTAGAAACACGTTTGTTAGAATTACTAGAAGTAAATGCACTAGATCTTGGAGCATCCAGTATATATAATGCTTTAAAAACACGCCTTGACAAATATAACCTACCACTTCAAAACATAATCGGTAAGTTTTATATCATTTTTTTAAAGTTTATTTACAGTAAGTATCTTTTTAAAGGCTTAGCTTCAGATGGCGTAAGCATAATGATTGGAAAGCATCACTCAGTTTTTAAATTAATGCAAAATGATGTGCCTCATATTATTTTATTAAGATGTATTTGTCATTCTGCTGCACTTGTTGCATCAAAAGCGTGTTTAGTTTTATATAGGTCACTCAAAGATTTGTTACTGAATATATACAGCTACATTTCGGAATACTCTAAAAGATGTGCACAACTGCAAGAAATGCAAGAGTACTTTAATGAAAAAAAAAAAACTAAAAATATTAAAGTTTGCTTCAACTAGGTGGCTAAGTCGTTATGAATGCGTCAGCAGAGTATTACATGGGATGTTTTAATACATTATTTTAAAGTTGTTGTTATCGAATATTTATTAAAAAGTGCAGAACATATTTTATCTGAGCTTCAAAACATATATACAAAAAGATATTTGTACTTTTTAAAATATATTTTGCACTTTTTCAATTCATTTAATTCTTTGTTTCAAAGTCGAAAGCCACTCATTCATATTTTATATAGTGAATGCTATAATTTATTAAATCAAATTTGCAACAACTATTTAGACGCGTCAGTAGTATTAAATGAAGATTTAAATTTAATTAAACTAAGTCATCCTACTCATTTTAAACCTATGGAAAATTTATATGTTGATCCAGAATGTGAAAATATATTACATAAAATGCCAAGTAACGACAGCCATAACTTTGTAATTACTTGTCAAAAATTTTATATTACTGCTGCAGAAGATTTACAAAGCAGGCTTCCTGCTAAAGTTTTCTATGAAATGCGTTTTCTGAATCCGGAAATAGCATTCAATTTAACTGAAAATAACAACTTTAATTTCAATGAATTGTTAATCAAATATAAAAATGTACTGCAAATTGATATTACAGAAGTGTCAATTGAATGGCGTAGTTTGCCGACAATATTTACTGAAATTGAAATTAAAATCTTTAGAACTTGTAGATATGTGGCTGGAAATATTAAACAAAGTTCGTTATGACAATTCTGTCGTTTTTCCAAACTTAGGAAAATTAGTTAAGATTATTTTAATTATGCCTCATTCTAACGCTAAAGCCGAACGCATATTTTCAGTAGTAACTGATTGCAAAACAAAAAAAAGAAACAGGCTAAGTGAAAAAGTGCTTAATTCTTTATGTGTATTTAGAAGTAGTTTGCAGGCATCGGGATGTAATGTTACTAATTTTAAAGTTACAGACAGCCATGTGAAGTTACACAATATTAATATGTGTTCTTTTAAAAAATAATATTATTGTAAAACTTAATTCCATAAAAAAAATAAATGTTTTCTTCAAAAGTTTTTTTTTTATTTAAAAAAGGAATTTTAATGTTGAAAAGGGAATTTTCTAAGCTCACAAGACTCGCAATAACCATTATAAGCGCTCAGTCTTGCTTGATCTTCAGTTGCAAACGCACGTATTTTTATCAACCGCTGTCTATACTCAAATATTTTTAATAATTATCTATAACAACAACGGCTAATTATTATAAATTAAATTACATTTGAAATTTATTTAAAAAAATGTTAATTAATTTGCATTAACTGCAAAATGAAGCCAATTTGATTAATATTGAATTATTTATTCTTTATTTTTATAAGCGGCTATAGATTTATTTAACATCGCCGCTGTTATTTTATTTGTTGCTAAGCAAGCAATAATGATAAAGTCGACATACAACACATTTAATATTTTATACTTATAAATGTGTTGAAATGCATTATTTGCTATTTTGCAAATAATAATTAAAATGGGTTTTTAACTTTGAAACACAGCGCGATTTTACCTTGTCAACAACTTTTGGATTTGATTCAAAATGAGCCGGATTTTCTTAAATCTATTGTAATCAGAAAATTTTGAGTATGAGTCAGAACTAAAAAGGCAGAGCCGCGCGTGGCACACAAAATCACTGTTGCACAGATTCATAAATTGAATCTGAAAGCAATTTGGAAACACGTTTCAGGAGCTCAAAAACCAGCAGATCCGGCTAGTCGGGGTCTGTTTGTTTCTGAACTTATTAAATGTTCGCTTTGGTGGAAAGATCCAGATTTTATTCGGGAACCAGTAGTGAATTGGCCTTTGGAAAAACCAAATTTGATAAAATAGGATTTACCTTAATTGAAAGAAAAACATTTATTCTCTAATGTAGTAAATCAGTATTATTTTGAATTTATAAGTTTGTTTAAAAAAATATCTTCCTTTGTGTACAACAAATAAATGCAATAAATTTATATTGCGTTTTATAAATATATTACAAAAAAATATTGCGAAGAATAAGGTTGTTCGATCAATATAGTTCATCATGAATATGAAAATGCCATGAAAATAATAGTAAATATCCATCACAGTACATTTTATTTTATATATTTAGGCAGTTATTAAAGTTAAAATAAAAGTTGAAACATAAAAATTAACAATTTTTAATTGCCTTGATAAAGCTCAATTTTATTTCAGTAATGCCCGCTTGATTGGTTCTAATGAATCCAAAACAAGACGGCACTCAAAAGTAATTTCTAGACTTTAATAATTGGTAGCTGTGTTGGTGTTCTCTATAAATATGTAATAAATAAGATTTCACTTTAACCAAAGAGAAAATTAGATTAAGTATTGATATTAAATATGGTATTGTGAATAACTTTTCGGAAAGCACAATAAAGTTTGTATGTGTTCTCTATAGGGTAAATACCGTAAACTTACGTAAAGATATCAGAAAATTGATATTGGAGAGACATTAAAAAATTACATCATTTCTGAAAATTTTAAACATACTGGCATATGTGACCTTGGACAATTTTCTATGCTTTTTTACTATTTATCTTTAAGATTAGGAAATTGTTACTTTTGAGTAAGGATGGAGTTTAAAAATTATAATATTTTTTCATAATATTAAATAGTAATTCAAAAAAATGAACAATATTAAAATTGTTAAAGTTAAAAAATATTTATTAAAAATCAATGTACAATGAACTATTAACTAAAGAATGCTTAAAAGCCTAAACAAATATGTAAATGTAAAATAAAATTTTTGTTAATTAGATTATATCTTTTTTTTTAATTTGAGATTGAATGGACGTGAAATAGTTTAATAAAAAAGTTATCGTATGCATATAATTTTATTACTGACGTTTCGACAGCTTTGCAATTTTCATCAGAGTTTAAAATCGTAGCTATACAATTTTGATCTTGTTTGCTGCAGCTCGGAACAACTCAACACTGCAGCAGTTAAACCAATCACGCAAGTTCTTTAGCCAGGAGACCCAACGCCTACCAATACTGCGCTCTCCCTTAATCTTTTCCTGCATAATGAGCCACAAAAGTTCATATCTGGAGCCTCTTATGACAAGACCTAGATATTCAAGTTTTTTTTTCTTCAGAGATGGCATAACTTCGCAATCTTTTTTTACCTTGCAAATGACTTTGATGTTGGTAATTCTATGTGTCCAGGAAATTTGCCACATTCTACGATAGCACCATATCTCAAAAGTCTCCAGTCTTTTTAGCTCTAGTTGTTTTCGAGTCCAGACTTCAACTCCGTACATCAGGGTGGGAAAGACTTAGTAGCACAGCACTCTTGTTCTGAGTTCTATACTGGCATCTCTCCAGTACTCTACTTGTTATAAGTCAAATAAAATAGTTCATAACGCGCACAAACACTTTAAAATAAACATTTACAATGACTACATATATATATATATATATATATATATATATATATATATATATATATGGTTTGTTTTGTTTAAATTTGCATAAAAATAAAATGTATATTATTTATATTAAAAAATTTAATTGAAATAATTCTGTTGAAATGTGCAAAGATGATTATCATTTTTGCAATATTTTATAAAGCTTGTCAGTATTTTTGATCTACTAAAAACCAATAATTAGATTAAATTAGAAATTCTTATAGTCTATGATTGCTGAGAGAAGCTCAATAGAATATTCAGAGCCGTAACATTAAAATTAAAATTGATGATAACCAACAAAAGGAGACGGCATTTCCAATTAATTCGATCAAACTTTAAAACTTATTTTAATTATTATTTGCAAACTAACAAATAATAATTTTAATTTTTCAGGGGATTTTCTTATGGCATTAACGGACAAAAATTATTCAATATTTTTTACTAATTGTTACACACGTACCGGTTTCAGTAATTTGTTATAACCTTCTTCAGAGCTGGAAATTAAAATTTAAAGTTATAACACATAGATATCAATATAAGTTAACATAAATCGAACATATTACAATCAATAAAAGTATAAAAATATCCTAACCACAAAACAGTCACATGTTCAACAAAGAATAATGTTGCTTACCAAACTAACACAATAAAAAATTGTTGTTGTCAATAACTTAAACAAACAAATCCATTTTTGTAGATGGATGGTCATAACTTCGTTGGGATAGTTAAGGATAGCCAAAATTAAACTGTTAACACTACACGCCATTAGTAAAACCAAATCTGGTTGTTATTGTTACCAACCTGATAACATTATAAAAAACAGATAATAATTTGTTTCATCACAGTAACACCTTGATTTCCTCACTGCAGACTGTCTTATGTATATTGTGCTTTGGTATCATATATATGTCTCATCGCTATAGTTGTTTTATAAAACCTAAAAAGTACGAGTACGCCATAGTCCTGGCCCAACAAATTTGGGAATCTTTGGGTTTTTCTGTTAGTTTAAGTGTTTGAAATTTTAGTTATTTTTTATACAGGTGTTTTACAACTAAAAGCTGTAAATAATAAAAAAAATATCAGAAATTTTATTATAATCAAAAATATTAAACATTATTATTAGGTACTTATTATGTTTTAGATTGACAAGAATCATCGACAAAGAAACATGATAGTACACAGTAATGCTTTTTACAACCAGAACACTGCCATTTTGTACGTAAACATTTGTTTATGGTAATTTTTCTTCGTTCTTTATTTTTTAATTTGCGATAGCACACAACGCACAGTAATCTGGTAGAATGTTGCACAAGGTATGTTCATCTTCTAAATCTACGTCACCATCAATTGATGCCAATTGAGTACTTTTTCTAATAAAGACAGACACAAATTTTCACGGTACTCTGTGTGTGATATTTTATTCTGCGTAACTTCTTTATATACTATGTGTGTATTTATAACTCTATGCCAAGTTTTTTTACCATTTAATTGTTCGGCGCAAGCAATTTGAATAAGCTTTTAATTGAGATAAATCAATATAAGTTTTCGTTTGATTGTAGGCAATAATAAATTCAGGTTTTTCTACTTCGCCACCTCTTTGTTGCATTTTTTGTGTGTTGTTTTTATGAATCGAACTTAGCACAACTACATCTTGTTTGTCACGCTATTTTAAAACTACAATACCTGTACCACTCTCTTGTGCACATATTTGATTTCTTTTTAATTTCTTTAGGGTTATATTTTCTATTGCTGCGCAATGTGCTCATAAGATGGGTATTCCGTTTTAATAATGCAGTAGTTAACAAAATACTGGTGTAGAAATTATCTGTAAATAACTTCCGGCCAGAGTCAAGAAGATTGTCCATTAGAGTAAATACTACATTTAAAGATGCTTGTCCTTCTTCTACTGTATCACAACCGCAATAAACTTTAAAGTTAATACAATAAATAACACAAACATTTTTTTTATAATCAATATCACATAAAAATAAAATTTTATATTTGTCAATCATTAATGTCAAATATTTTTTTTATAAATTATTATACACGTAAGTTATTATTATTTATATAATATTTTAATTTTAATTTAAAACCATTATAATTCGATTATACTGATGGTGCCTTAGAAGACGAAACTAGTTTAAAATAAAAATAAAATAAAGCATATTAAAGTATAATTTTTTTTTTATTTATACAATTTTAAAATATACTTATTTGCAAAAGTAATTTACAACCACAGAATAGTACAGGGAGTTTATAAATTAATGGGATTAAGTAATCACTTTAAATGTGCCGCTTTTTTTTAAATTCTTCAATAAACTATTTGTTTTGACAGATCAACTTTGACAGCTGTCAAGCAAACATATGAAAACATATGTAGTATAGTGGACGATTTTAAAAAGGCGGCATATTTAAAGTGATTACATAATCCCATTCATTTATAAACTCCCTGTATAAGGGAATTCTCAAAAGTAAAATGTAATTGATGAGATTCCCTGATTTGCAGTCAGACCGTCGGCGAATGAGATATATATATATATGTGTGTGGATGTTTTGTGGTCAAGAATTTTAAACGTAAAATTACATCACTGTTGAAACACCAATACTACGCATATTTTAAAGTAAAGATTGGTGATCAAAACATTAGGCACCACATGTTGTATGTAAGAAATGTGAAGAGGTTTTAAAGCATTGGAATAATGAATCAAAGAAATCCCTACCCTTTGGAATACCAATGATTTGGAGAGAGCCAACAAATCATTATGATGACTGTTATTTCTGTACGTGGATATAACACAAAAAATTTAAAAAAATATCATTTATCTGAACCTCAAGTCTACAGTTAAGCCTGTGCCACATGGTTCAGACGTGCCAATACCTGAGAAACCAACAAATTTAGAAAATGTTACATGCAGTTTTGAACCTGAAATTGATGAAAACAACTTTAGCAATGTCAATAAAATATCGAGCGTTTTTAAGCAGCCGCAGTTATTTTCCAAGACCAAACTTAACGACTTAGTTAGAGACTTAGTTGGGTCTTCTAAAGGATTTTTCCGAAGTTTTAACATCCAAACTTTAAAGTAAAAATATACTGGCAGAAGACGTTAAAATCTCGTATTTTAGGAAACGCGAGTCCGAGTATTTAGGCTATTTGAAAAAAATCCTTGTCTAGTTTATTGCACCAATATTATCAAATACAATGATCATAGTTAGAAAATTTGTAGGTATTTAAAAATTGTGGGGCTTCTAATAGAACAGCAGTCAGGGTATACAAAGTACCCATGTTTTTTGTGTGAGTGGTACATAATATGAGCATAAAAGTTCACTTTTTACATTCGCGTCTTGATTACTTCCCCAAAAATCTTGGTAATGTGAGTGAGGAGCAAGGTGAAAGGTTCCACCAAGACATGAAGGAAATGGAACGCAAGTATCAAGGTCGGCGGAATGTTCAATGATAGCTGATTACTGATGGTCAATTAAAAGGAAGAATCCGGCCCTAGAATACAGCAGAAAATCCACTAAAGTTTTTCATCCAAAAGAGCAAGATCTTCTAGAAAGAAAAGAAATTAAAGATTGTTTAAGGCTTTTTTCAATTTAGTTTACTATTTGTAATTTGTTTTTGTCACTGTATCAATAAAAGTAGCGTTTATTTTGATCAAATTTTTTATTAACAAGTTCACTGCGGTACCGATTACGTCGGTTTAGCCACTAACCTATATACCAGACTACGGAGACTGGTGAGCCAAGTTTCTTACTGAACGAAACCAGTCTAATATATCTGGTATGTTGTATAGTTATTAATTAATAATAGCTAATTATTTACTTTATATATTGAAATTATTTCTTTGAATTTACATTATAGATACATATATTAACATTATACAAGAGCAAGAGTTGTTGGATGTAATAAATCAGGCATATAAAGTACTATGGATTCACATTTTACGATGTAAAAAAACACAACATTATTTCAAAATATAAAATTTTATTTATAGTAAAAACATATAACAAATTATTGTTTGGTGTGCCTTTTATTGAAGCATGATAAACATAGTGCAGGTGTCTTATTACAATCTAAGCAATATGTTGATACTTTGGTGACCTTTCTATCAGCTTTTTTGCTTGATAAGGATTCTCTTAATTTCTGGTAACAGTCTGTACAATTTCGTCTTATTTTCTTTCCTGGTCCTTCTTCTTTTTTGAAAGTATGTTTTCTTTTTGGTGTTGTAGTTATATTCTTTCTTGATAAAATGAGAAAAGATAACTGGAAAGCCAACTGTTTTCGAAAATTTTAAAGTGACGTTTTTTATGATGGTTAACTTTGTTATACACAATCCAAGAATTGACTATTGTAGACCCAAATATAATTTCAAATGTAACTTTTCTATACCATTTTAAACTTTTTCGTAATGTCGTATAGTAAGATGACATTTGGTCACTCATATCTACTCCAACTCTTGGCCAAATTGTAATCCAAAATACATTTTGGTTTAGTGATTATGTTGCTTTGCCTATCCCTTTTTCCACTATCCAGTAGGTATTGAATATGCTCGTTTTTGTTTGTAATCATCAACACGGTTCTCTTGTCTTGCCACTTAAATAGTTTGATCCCCTGTATTATGGATGCTGGTTAGTTGATTTTTTTTTATCCTAATAAATTCTTTTGGCATACTTCGCCGATTTGCAGAGTACCACAATAATAAGTTTTTTTAGATTAAAGTTTTTTTACTAAATCTATACTTGAGTAAAAGTTGTCAGCAAACAATGTTCTACCAGAATCTAATAAATTCTCAAAAAGTTTGACGACTACTTGATGTGCGTGGCCTTTTTCTGATTTTCTTCTTTACCACAATAAATGCGTATATTGTAAGTATATTCAGTAAGCGTGCAAAGCTTGTATAATTTAACACGCTTATTTTTGATATATTGTCTAATTCCAAGACGTCCCCGCCATGGCACCATACTCTCATCAATAACAATGTCTTTTCCAGGAATTGGTATAGTTTAATCATTTTTATTTATTATATTTAAAAGTGGTCTAATACGAAAAAGTTTATCTTCATTCAATTCTTCATTATTATTAAAATGTATGTTTTAACAATAATAAAAAAACAGGTCTCTTTGCCTGTTGTTCAAAATATTTATTGGTCTCTGACACTAATAAATTAATAATATCAGTGTTGATACATAACTTAAATGCATATGCAGGTTCTTTGCATAGTTCGTCTGAGACATTTACTGCATCTCCTTTATTATATTCAATTATATTAATATCTTTTGGATTATCAATAAATTCCCACATTTCCTCATTGTTTTCAATATGAAAATCTTCCTCATCAACGTTTTCTAATATATTGAGACCGTCAGTATCTGAATAATTGTTATTATCGTCAGAGCTAAGCGATGATGAAGAAGGATTGTAATTGGGATCCGAGTCGGAACTATTTGCAAATGAGTCAGGTTCAGAATCATCTGTGCCGGAATCTGAATTTTTGCAGTTGGTTATGTTTATATTCCCAGATAATACATTTTCTGTGAATAACATAACCTATTTTATGAAAAATAACTACGCAATGTGCATGCATACATACCTTTAGAATCCACAATTGCTTGACTTGCCAATTCACAATTTTTTTTGCTTCTATCACACATAATTTAAGAAAATTAAAAAAAAAGCTCAATTGCTTAGTTTTTACAACCATGTGTTTTACCAGATACATACTACTGGTGCCGCATACAAACACTTTTTTTTCATCTAGTGCGTTACCAGGTGCCGAAATCTGGTGCCGTTTTTTTGAATTATATGATAGTTTGCGTTTTGAGGTTAATGTAGGTACATGTAACACTGATATATAAAAACTATTTTAGTCGGACGTGGAGTGAGAGCTCGCTAACAGTCCGGGGTTTGATCCCCGAATAAGACTAAAATAATAACTTTGCTCTATATGATTCGGAAGTCACCTAAAAATCCGTTGGTCCCATGAAACCCCTTTAATCAAGTCGTAAGACTTCTGGGGCGATGTAAAATAGCTGTAAAACGCGCAATAAAAAAAAAAAAAAAGAATTGAAAATAGGGAAAATGTTCGCCGCCAGAATGAAACACACTGTACCAGGCCTCTAAAACTGGTAACGCAGTGAACGTGTTAATTCATTTTTAACATTGACAAAAAACCTTACGTGATAGAGCAAAATGACACTTGGATTTGAATTCAGCAGATCAAAATTATACAAAATCAGATGTCAGATCAAAATCAACTTTCAAAAAGTAAAAATTTGTTGGCCTGTGTTATAGTTGTACACATAAATGTAAGCTTAAAACTGAAGCAGATACATAACAAAAAAAAATAATTGAGAGATGCCAATTGGCAGCGTTTTATTAAAATTGTTCATCTTTAGAATATTTGAAAAACTTTAAAAATAAAATGGAAAGACATATTCCACAAAATGTTTATATCGAAAAATGTAGTTAAGAAAGAAACCCATTTGAAGTAGATGTAAGTTGAAGTTTAATTTTTTTTTGCTAGAATGAGCTTCACAAACAGTCTGCAATGCGGAAAGGCCTACAAGCATATAGGGCTCTCTATCTTTTTCAAAACCTGAGCGGCCAGATTTTGTTATTTTTGACACTTTGGTTCATTTAAACAATATTTTTCATATTTTACAACTAGATTTTTGAAGTTTCATAAAACTTTATATGCTTTTTAAAAGTTTGTGGTGTTTTTTGACATTAAAATAGTTGTCGGAGTTTGCACTTTTCGGATGGCATATTTTATAGCCAAACTTAATATAATTTTTAAGGCAGTAGACCATCTTGAAAGTATTGTTAAAAAAATTGCTAAATACCTAGAAACTGCAGAAGCAATTTCACCATTAAGAGAACAAAATGTAGTTGAATAATCAAAAATGTAATTTGTTTGATAATTTAATAGATACAATTCAAAATGTAAATTTTTAATTTTAGTGCATAATATTTTGGAATTGTTGTTAGATATGTTAAAAACTTGACTGTCTACAAAAAAATTTAGGTTAACTTTCAAATTGTTTTTTTATAAAAAATCAATAAAATATAAATTTAATTTAATTGGTTTGGCTGCTGCTGGAGCACATGCTATAATGGGTAGTAAACATTCATTACAGGTTTTATTAATTAAAACTTAATTTCTATAAAATGTATCTGTCAATCTACCGCATTGCAACCGCATGTTTAAAATTATCTCAAACACTAGAAGATTAGTTAAAAGATATTACATATTATAAAAACTTTTTTAAAAGATAATAAGAATATAATAAAAATTCAAAATTTTCACAAATTATTACATTTCAATTGTAATACTTACTTGCCGCAAAACTATGTTTTCTGCGTTTTGATAGCTCAAATTATTAATGAAAATTAGCTTAATCAAAACAATTAAATTGTGCATAATTTTCTGAATTTCGACAGCTCAACTGTCAAATATTAATTTAATAAAAGTAACTTGAACTTTATTAGATATTTAAATTTTGCATGTTTTTATGTATCAATTTTTGTTTTAACTTTTATAACTTTTGAAGTATTTGAAGAATTTGTGTATTTGTAAAAGTTTATAGTGAAGAATACTGTTGCAGATTTTGCGAGTCGTAGACCCCTAAAACGCAAATACACAAATCAAATTTATATTTTCTAACTAATTTAAGTCAAAATACGTCAAATTCAGCGATTAAAATTTTTTTTTTAAATCTTTCTTTTTGCCCAGCCCACTGAGAACAAAAAATTGGTTTTATGACTTTTGCGGATTATAGACTGGGCATAGACTTGAAATGGCAGATTTGGATTCTACACAAAATTTCTGATTGATTTCATTAGTAAAATTTTTTTTAGTTAAAATTGCATTTTTTAAACAAATGCTTTTTTAAGTCAAAGTAAAAAAACGACAAAAAAAATAAGTTTGTATTTTTTGTTTAGAATCCAATCTCAAACAGAAATTTTCATTTTTTGCCTCTTAGTATAAATCACCTTATATAGCAGCATTATAACAGAACTAAAAGGAATAGCAAGTTTATTAATTTAGCAAGCGCATTCTCTTAAATTATCTTTCAGATTGATATTACTTTTTATTTACTATTTTAAGTATTTGTTTTAGACGCTTTTATTATAATTATTATATTTTAAATTTTATCCATGATTAAAATTATTTTAACAACAAAATTATTTTTTAATTATTAGTTTTGATTTTTTTTAGTATTACGATGTTTTATAAGAAACTGTATATATATATTCGATTTTTTTTAAATATTTTTTTACTAAACTTTCTTGATAGTTAAGATTTGTTCTTTTTTGTATGATTATCTATTACCTGTGAATTAGCAACAAGTCCTATTATAGTTTAGTATGTTTTCATTTTATTTTACTTGATTGATTATTCATGCGTGTAATATTAGTTATAATTTTAATGATTGTAAACAATAAAATATAAATTTAATTATGTTCATTAATTAAAATTTTAATATAATAATTTTAAATTAGACATTTTAAGTTTAATTATAATATTTTAAGTATTCTATTGATTTAATTGTAAGTATTTCATCATTTTAATAATAATTTTTTATATCAATTTTGTATTTTTAGATTTTATTTCCTAACCACTGAAAAAGAAGATAATTTTCTTACCCTATATAATACAAGTTGTAATAAACCATACTGATGAAAACGAAAATGGACAAATAAAGAATATCAGTATATTAAAGACTAATTTCAACGATGAACCGCAACTTGTACCATTATATTGGTAAAGCAAAACTTGGTATGCAATTTTGAATATTTAGCCGTTAATATATTTAGAATCGTTCAATGCGGCCATTAAAATCGATCGCTGACTTTCGTTATTTAATTCTAACGTTAATTGGACTAACACGACTTAATAAATTTTTAATCGCCCAAATTAGTTTAATTTTTATTTTAAAATTAGTAAAATTGTTATCTTTAATATTTTTTCAAAACTTGACCATAAACTAGTAAACTCCAACAACCAGAACTACAGGTACAAAATGAAAAAGAAGCTAACTGTGAGTCAGTCGTTCGTAATAATGGTAATATCTCAAAATTCTAAATAATCAATATACTTAACATAAAAACATAAAACATAAAGAAAATTTTGAATTAGATATTTAAGCTGAATTGATTCAATTTAGTAAACTTGATGTTATCTAATGAATTGCATAAAACTAATTTAAGAAAATAAAAAAAAAAAAATATCTGTTAAATCGTATTATAATAAAAATTAAATATTAAATGATGTAATTTTAGTGTAATTTTACAACAAATTTTAATATTTGTGTATTGATTTTATAATTTTTTTTTATAATTGACTTGCACATCAATATGTTATATGTATTATGTTTTTGGATATTACCATATTGGCTTATTTATCTATTTATTGAAAATGTGGCTGGTAGCAAGAAAACAGCAGTTTGGAGCAACTTGAAGTTAATATAATGTAAACTAAATTAATATATTAAGTTATGTTAAACAAATTTTACGGGTGCAATGATGAATGTATTCAATTACAAGATCAGTTTCAAAATGAAGAATCTATGATGACACTAATGGTAATATGCCTACTTTACAAATAATAAATTGTTTTATGTAAACAAACTATTACAAAAGATTCATAAATTTCAAAAATAAATTTTAAAGATCAGGATGAACATAAGCAGAGATACAGGAAGCTGAGAAAGTAGCCCCTCAAAATGTCGGTAATATTCTTTAATTTGCAAATAAAAAGATTCCACAAGAAATTTAATAATATGTCTAAAGTTAACTATATTACATTATATCTTATGCCGATAATACCAAAATAAATTCATTGAATACAAATAATAAATACTAAGAAAAAATTGATGAGTTTGAAAACGAAAAAACTTAAAAAAAAACTAACAATAAAAGCAAGCACATAAAAAAACCGCAGTTGAGGAAAGTGGCAAGAGGAGCAAAATAAAATAGAAAAGAAAAACATTTACAGAGATTACGATACTACTAAATAAACGTTAAAAGAAAGCAAAACAACAGAAATAACAAAGCAAAATGCAGCAGCGGAGAAAAAAACAAAGTTAAGTTGTCAGTACCAACAATTTGTCCATATTATGAACGAGAGGTAAAGAAATAATACACTCTCTCCCACGAGAGATGGGCAGAATAACAAACAAGAAAGTTGAAGAGAGATAAGAATAGAAGAACCAAACCATTATACAAAGGAAACAAAAGTAAAGGAAGAAGACGCACAAAGCGAATAAATCAACACAAACATATTCACTCAACAAATTATATCTTTTTTTCAAGTTTAATTATTTCCAATTAAAATTAAAAACCGTTTAATTATAATTTGCAAAATACGAAATAATACGTTTAAACACATTAATAAGTATAAATATTAAATGTGTTGTATGTCGACTGTATTATTATTACTTGCTTAGCAACAAATAAAATAACAGCGGCGATGTTAAATAAATCCATAGCCGCTTATTTATTCAGTATTAATAAAATTAGATTTATTTAATTAATGCAAATTAATAAAATAATATTTTTTTTAATAAATTCAAAATGTAATTTGATTTATAATAATTAAGTAATCAGCCGTTGTCGTTATAAATAATTAATTATTAAACATTTTTGAATACAGACGACGGTTGACAAAAATACGTGCGTTTGCAACTAAACATCAAGCAAGACTGAGCGCTTATAATGCGAGTCTTCTGTTCTTAGTGCTCTGCGATGCTTAGTTACAAATAACAAGTATCAGAAACGTAAACAAGTCGCCTAGCAATACAGACAAAATGAATGAGATCGAACCATATCCCCCTTGTGTTTTTGTTTTTGCAGCTACGCGTTGCTTTAACAGTGTACAGTCAAATCAAGATTTTTCAAATGCACGGCCTACTTTATTAAATAAAACTTTATTACTTTTTAATGCATAGGTATTTTTATAAACTTTTATTTTAATGTGGAGAAATAAAAATAGTAAACAGTAAATATAATATATAATTAATTTGTACTTTTGCAAAATTTGCAAATGCAAACATTTATTAACTATTTAAACAACTTTAATATGCATGTATACAAAAATCTTAATATAATTATATAATTATTTAAAATATAATTTATTCAAATCGCATTTCTGTAGTAATGAGCTGTTTAATTATAAAATTAGTTATAATTGTTTAATATTATTTGATTAGTTACAATTATATTTAATATTACACTACACAACTTCACAATATTTAAAATAATGCCTTACTCTAATCTGAAAAAATTACTTTGGAACATTTTATTTTTTATTAGAAAGTAACAATAATATTAACTATACATTTTTTCACAAACAGTGTTTAAATATATTGCTTTTTACTGAAGGATCTAGGAGGCACTCCACATGTTAGTTTTCTTTTCTAGTTGCCGGTGTTGTTTTGTCAATTTATAAAAAATTTGAACCTTTCTCGGCTTAATATATTGTTGTTCCAAATAAACTACTATAAAATAGTTCTTGAGTGCTTAGGTTGTTATTTTGATGCTGATGAAAATATTAATGTTCCGATAAATAATTTTATTTACTGCACAAATCTTATAATGGTTAATTTTCAACATTATATTTGAATTTAGATCCACAACAATCATTGTCAGTTTTTTTTAATCAGGTGCATTTAATATCTGAAAAATAAAATAATTCGCAAATATTGTCTGTAGCTCAAATGTTACGTAAAGATTTACCTTTTATAAACATGCGAAATCAGACGTCTACAGCACTGTGGAACATATCAACCACATAATATGTGCAAATAATAAAATTATTGCAAGTGTGGCTTGGTATGCCGTCCGTTAAAAAATGCTGACACAATTTTAATGTCGTTCATAAAATTTACGACTGGTTATCTTCATACCGTTAAAAATAAGTGTCTCTAAATTAGCTTAAAATTAAATGTGTCACAATAGGTTCCAAAATCAACACGTTTCCCAAGTTTTAGTTTTTGAATTCATAATCTTTGGGACTCTTTGAAAGTTCGCTCAAAAACTACATTTATTGAGTAACTTTAAACATTTTTTTTATAATTAAAAAAATCGCAAAAAGGTCTATCAACAGTATTTTTGTAATTTTTTGTACTTTAACATGATTTTTATTTTATTCAAGCTTCCTTAACTCCCTTGAACGTGAGTTGTGACATCAAATTTTGTTATAGATTCATCAAAATATTTGATTTATTGACATCAGTAAAAAATAAAACAAGTTGGTCATACGTACTTTTTTTAGCAACATATACTTTTTTAAAATTTGTATACTCTTTGTTCTTTTTAATTATATTTAAATATACATCTTATTTAACCTTAAAATTAGTTTTTTACTAGCATAATTTCAATTGTTTAAACAAAAAATGCCCTTTTTAATGTAATTTTTTAAACTATATTACTAAAAACTAACATAGGAACACTATTTACAATTTTTACTGATTGTCTTTGGCTATCATGCGATGCAGTAGTCATACAAAGCACACTGATGAGGTTTGTAGAACCAAAACTATTGTCTATGCTTGGCCTTTGGCAGCTGTGATTGTTAGATTGAGTCTGAATAATTTATTATTTTATTTCATAATCATAAGTTTGTTTTTGACCTATAACAATACAACTGTCAAATATTGCAGTTTTTTTTAATGTGCCAGTTAATAGCGTTATTTCTTAGCCAAAATTCTGTTGAAATTTTGCACGACAATTTTTGTGTTTATTTAAATGTTTTTTTTGTTTCTTCTTTTGCAATACGTTTAATCTAAACGATAATAAGCATCCAGTACGACGTCGTACAGTGCGCACACAAGAAGCAATTGATAGTGTGCAGCGCATTGTTAATGATGATGCAAATGTGTCAATTCGTTATTGTGCTCAACAATTACACTTGTTTCCATCCACTTTATCAAAAAAAATCAAATTTGGTTTACAAGCTTACAAAATTCAACTTGTTCAGGAATGAAGCCGCACAATACATGAGCCGAGGAAAACATTGCTATTGATCCACAAGTTTATTTGAAAGATTTTTTCAGTGACGAAGCATACTTTTGGTTAAATGGCTTTGTCAACAAACAAAATTGTCGCATTTAAAGCAAGCCAGAGTCGAAACATTATTACAAACAGTAAAATGTACAATTTGGTGCGCTGTATAGGTGAAATCATTGATCCATGTCTTCAAAAATGGTGATGGTCGGAACGTTACAGTCAACGGTAAGAGGTACAGAGACTTGCTAACTGTTTTTAGCTTTATTTGGACATTATTAATGTTGCAGTCATGTGGTTTTAGCAAGACGTCGCCACATGCCACAAAGCGCGCGATACAATTAATTTACCAAAAGAAACATTTCAAGAGCGATTAATTTTACAAAATGGACCTGTCAACTGGCTACCTCGTTCGTGCAATTTGATGCCAGATTAGATTATTTTCTCTAGGGATATGTAAAGTTGCATGTCTATACCGATAAACCAAAAACAACTAAGCCTGAATTACTGCAAACAGTGTGTGAAAATTAGACCTCCAAATTACGCCATGTACGCTCCAGCCGCAGCGGTCACATGTCCAAAATCATATTGAAACAATGCCATAAAATTCATTTATTTAAGTTTAAATTTTTCTGCCTCTTAAAAAACACCCTTTACAATTCAGACAAATTAGAACACAAATCAGCTAATTTCTTTAAGATAGAAGAATCCAATTATAAAAACAAAACTAATAAAACCAGATAGCTACAAACCAATATAAAAATTAAACATCCTTTTGTTGGATTGAGTTAAAGAAAACAAACAACTTGACAATGAAAACATCTTACCTAAACAAAAAAAAAAGATTAGAAGTGCTTCTCAATTAACATGTTGTCAATTGATAATAAACCACTAATAAGCTTCCGCCCCCAGAAAAAACTGAGGAACAGCAGCAGACAAAAGCTAAAAAAAAAAGCGATTTCAGTTTCAACAATTTAGAATCAATTAAAGAAAGAATACCATCTCCTCCGTGAAAAAAGAAAATAGGAAAAAAAATTGGAAAATAAAAAAAAATCATAATCACAATTAAAACCAGAAAACTACAATACCTGGAAATAAACACTGTTACAAACCATTATTCAAAGAAAACAAAAGTATAGCAAGAAGACGCTTCTCCTGAATAAATAACTTCAACAGAAAAACTCCAAAATTAAACTTTTTCAAAGAAGATGACACATAGAGAAGAAGTCAACCCAAACATATACATCCAACAACAAACCATATTTTTTAGTACAATTATTTCCAATTAATTTGATTAAACTTAAAATAAAAACCCATTTTAATTATTATTTGCAAAATTACAAATAATGCGTTTCGTCACATTAATAAATATAAAATATATAAATATTAAATGTGTTTTATGTGTAGGTACCGTATCGTTGTTAAAAAATAAAATTACCAGCGGCGATGTTAAATTTATGGAATGAATCCATAGCCGCTTATAAAAATAAAGAATTAATAATAATTCAGTATTAATAAAATTGCAATTAATGCAATAATTATAATTTTTTTTAATAAATTTAAATTATAATTTGATTTATAATAACTAAATAATTAGCCGTTGTCATTATAGATAATTATTAAACGTTTTTGAATACAGACGGCGGTTGATAAAAATACGTGCGTTTGCAACTGAAGATCAAGCAAGACTGAGCGCTTATAATTTGTCACCGGCTGCATTTCTCCATAATGATAAAAGGTGGAGTCGGAGGTGTTGAAAGACGTGAGTGAATGTCCTTTCAGTGTTTCCGCGTCAGCGGAGGGGGAATAACCGTAGTTATTTACCTGGGGGAGACGTTTGGCCTCTCTGGTGGTGTCAACCGAATGGTTAGTGTGATGCTGCCACTCGGCGGCCACCTGGTGCTCAAGAGCATCTTGGTGGAAGCGCCCCCCAAGGGTCAAGAACGCCTGGCACGTGTATGACGTGGACCCATAACGTGCAGAGGTTAGTACGACTGGGTTAGGGACGAACCCGCAGCCCAGAGAATGCACGCACGAATGTGTTTGTAGGGGATGATCCAGGTGAGTAACGGAGGTCGGCGTGAAGGTCTTCCAGTCGGGAGTCCCGGTTATCGGGTTCAGTTCTACGGCGGGGTGTGCAGGCCAAGAGACCTGGTGCAGTTCAAGAGTTACAGGGTAGACTCCTCGGGCAAGCGTCGGTGTGTAGTTGGCGGTCGTGGATCCGTTGGTCGTGTAGGGAATAGGGAACAGTGAAGTGGTTGTTCTGGGGTCGCATGTTGGCTCGGTGTGATTATGTCGTTCCTGATGCTGTCGATGCTTGTTGAACACTGAAGTTTTCGTCGTGAAAGTTTTACCTTTATACCCCCTGCCCCTGCTCCTATTGGTCGTCGATGCTCCGCTCATAAAGCGGCATCAAATTTTTTGCAGCTACGCGTTGCTTTAACAGTGTACAGTCTAATCAAGATTTTTGAAATCCACGACCTACTTCAGTAAATAAAACTTTAATACTAACAAACACTTTTTATGCAGGTATTTTTATAAACTTTTATTTTAATGTTTAGCAATAAAAAATATAAACAGAAAATGTAATATATAATTAATATGTTAAGTTTTTAAAAACATTTATTAACTATTCAAACAACATTAATATTACATAATATATGCAAAAATCTTATATCTTATAAAAGTATTTAAAATATTATATATTATATTAATACAAAATTATAACAATTGTGAATTAATAATATTAATAAATAAAATATTAAATCGTATTTTTGTAGCAATGAGCTATTTAATTATAAAGTTAATTATAACTGTTTTAATACTAATTAATTTTATTAATATTGAATTAGAATGCGTAATACATGTATATTTAATTTCACAATATTTAAAATAATATAATAGTTTACCAATTTAGATTATCTTTTAGATTGATTTTATTTGATAGTTATGATTTGCTTTTTTTTGTATAATTATCTATTATCTATAACTTAGCAGCAGGTCTTATTAAAGTTTTGATTTATTGTGATTTTATTTAATTTTACTTAATTGATTATTTATGTGTATATTCTTAGTTATAATGTATGTAATTTTATTTAGATTATGTTAGATTTAGGCAAGGTAAGGTGGAAGAACAAGTGGAATGTGCATATTCTAAAACTTGAAACTTAACATTTCTCCAATGTAAAATTGCAGTATTATTAATTCTTTGTATTTGTAATCCTTTAGATATGTTTTTGTAATAGAAAATAAAGAAGATTATTAAGACCTACTATACAGGGTAAATATTAAGTTCCGCTTTGGCTTTCACATCAGTTATTGATTTTTTTTAAGTATAATTATTTGATTTTATAGATATTTTTTTAATAGTATGAATAACAAATTCATCAATGATGGTATCAGTTATAAATAATTTAAACACTTCTAGGAGATTTATTCCTCAAATTTGCAATACCTTTTGGTTCTTAATTAATATAGGTTATATTTTGTATTGGTATTCTCAACATATTTTTAGCTTCTGCTTCTAATTTTCAGCATTATACATCTGAAGTCGAATCAGATTCACTACAATTATTATCTGTTTTTTTTTTAATCAGGTGGTTTTAATATTTCTAGAGTCTCTTGGTCAGTTAGATGTTTTTTGTAATATTTTTTGTTTATTTTGAAAATGATTTATAAATTTATTGAAGTATATAATCTTATTGAATATTATAGTCTTACAGCACTGCCCAATACGTGTCAACCACATATATGTGTAAAGGATGAACTAATGCCCGTATGACACTATCTATAATTCTTTATAGATATAATTATGGATAGAACTTTAAAACGTCTGTAAAATGCACAAATGATCATCAATTTTATCGCAAATTGAAATTTTAAAATTATTTTTAGTTTTTCTTTATAATTGACACAAAAAATGTACGAATTAACAGTTTTTAAAAAATAGTGAAGTTATATTATAAATGCTATTTCTAACATTTTATGTGTTAATTATAAAGAAAACCTAAAAATATTCTTAAAATTTCAATCTACAATAAGATCGATGATATTTTCTGCATTGTACAGACTTTTCAAGAAATAAATATTTTTATATATATAATTCAAGATATAATTATAGACAGTGTAATACAGGCATAAGGCGTAGATTTGTGGATCATGCGTAAACAAATTTTGACGCAATTTTTCATTCAATTCATGCGTGTTTTTTTAACAAGATGCAACACCACTTCATAATACGCATTTAATTGCAAATTATTTACATAAGTATTATAATAACAGGTAAATGGAACCTAAGGATCTATTTTGTAGCCAGCTTTAGTAATTCCTTTTCACTAACTTGACTTAAATGATGAGCCAATTAATTAAATTAACTAAAGGCATCTTACTGGGTTCATCGGTAGCTTTATGTTGTTTCATTTTTATCAACAACTAAAGAAAATTTATAAGTGAAGATTACATGATTTTATTTTTATAGATGATACTACAATTGTCTTGGTCGATAACATTCGAAACGCTTTAACTTAAAGTCGATATCGTCGATCTTCAAATATTTCTGATGCAAAAGAATAACCTTCTAATAAACGCCAACAAATAATTACTGCCATCCAAGCATATAAGTACAGTAAATCTTTTTTTTTTATTTTTTAATTAATATAAGTTTTAAACGTTTTAAAAGATGTTTCTTTTGTTCATCATTAATAAACAAAACACTGATTTATTGTTGTCGTATGTTATTCAATAGCAGTAATTGCAATTAACTCAAAATCACTAGAGTCACTCCAAAATAGAAGATCTTGTCTTCTACAGCAAAAATACTCATGGGGGAAATGATTTATAAAACACATGTAAGAAGGGAGCAAACATCATTAATCCATCTTACAATGTGTACGGAAAACATGAAAAAAACAATATTCAGAACGTATATCTCATCAATGTTATAAACATAATTGTAAAAAAAAACCTAAGACTTTTTTTAATACAAATTGTTAGATTATGGTATTATCCAGTTCGGTTGGCAAATAAATTTTATTTTTGACTTACTACGGCAATAATTTGATTTTAAATTCCAAAAATTGTTTTTATTTCTTCTTTTTTATAGTCAATTTTTCATATAGACTATTTCCACCTATGTTTTCTTTGAGCAATTATCCGTCTTTTTTTATATTATAAACAATTGAAAGTGCTTTTTTGCAATTATTGTTTTTTTTTTCTTCGTTTATGCCTTTTTAGAATATCACATTGTTTTAAAATAAACACACCCTGCTTTGTCGATGTTAAGTTTTCCGTAGAATTTAATTACTCAAATGCTTCCTGGGGAATGCACCTAACTCAAATCTAAAAACTATAATAGTTAATAAGTACATTATCTTTGTAACTTCGAAAGCAGTGCGTTACGTGTTCTTTTGAATCTTGAAATTTGGCATGGCTTCCTTTTTATTTATTAAGATCACTTTCTAAGGGTGCACACACAAAAATTCAACATTTTAGAAAACCAGAACTAGTTTATTGTACATGCACTTTTTCCTTGTTAAAGTTATTTTATTTTATCAAATTTATTGGTTATCCTCTTTGGTTATTGTAATAATTGCTGTTGGAAGGCATATCAAGACAATAAATCATTTTTTTATTTAATTTACAAATAAAGATAGAAAAAAATATTTTAATCACATCATTGCGGACGGACCAATAGCACCTGTATCAACTAAAGCTTGACCGACCTTAGTATGTTAATGTGTACCACTACTAATATGATTTAATAAAAAAGTAACGTTTATACTTTAATTTTTTTTTGGCACCGAGCTCTTAAACTATAACCGTGAAAAAGAATAAAGTTTTAAGATATATGGACTAGATCCAACAATCATAATGTATGTACTATAATTAATTGACATAGTAGAAAAATTGTAGCATGCAAGAATGAAAAAATGAAAGAAAGACCTGCCAAAAGTTCAACACGGTTTCAGGGAAAGAAAATCAACAATGCTAGAAATCGTTAAGTAAATCGCAAAAAACGCTATATGCGCAAAATAGCAATTGATGTTAGAACTGATTTTATTTGGCAGTATGGAATATAACGTTAACGGCAATGCAAATCAAAAACATATCAAGTCATCTAGTGAAACTAATAATATACTTTATCAAAAATTGTAAAAATAGATGAGAAAGAATAGGTACACAAAAATGCAGGAGGGGTACCACAGGGATTAATACTATATGACGACTGTTGAAATTGGACAACCTCAATGTGGTAACGCTACTAACATATGCCAATAATCTAGCAACGGTGGTAGTTGAAAAGAAGGCAAACAAAGAAAAAGACATAGCAAACAGAAAAAACTTTAAACAAGTTATTGAGTAGATGAAAGAACACAAACTGCACTAGTAAAAGAAATTATCATTGTTTTGTAACAAGACACCATAAAACCGATAAAGATTTTTAGGTCCTTAGAAGTAGTTATGAACAAAAATCTAACGGTTAAAAACATGTAAAGTTTGGTAGCAACAAGAAAAGTAGCCATTTCTATTGGAAAGATGATGCCTAAGATGAAAAAATCTGTAAAAATAACAAAAAACTTTCCATATGTAGGCAAAGTAAATTGCGAAGATAACAAACCAGTGCCTACATACAGACTATGTTAGAAAGCTATCAAAACCAATACATAATACAAACCGCAACATTACTATGGATAATTGGTTTTTATCCATACCATTGGCAAATTTACTTTCAAATAAGTTTCAACTAACAATGACTTTACGAAAAAATAAGAGAGAAATTTCACCATCTTTTTTGGCAAAAAAAGAAGTAGGCATGTCATTATTTGCATTTGACAATAATAAAACATTACTCTCATTTACTCCTAAAAAATAAAACTGTGCTATTACTTTCGACTTTATACCACGACGATAATATAAACAAAGATACCAAAAAACCAGATATTATTGAAACTTCCAATGCAACTGAAGGTGGTACCGATAGTTTTGATCAACTGTGCCACTTATACACTATTGCTAAAAAAAACCATTGGTGGCCAATGAGGATATTTTTTGGAATGCTTGATGAAAGTGGAATAAATGCCATGAATTTATATAATATAACTCATGTAGATGAATCGAATAGGAGTAGAAAGTTTCTTAAAGTATTAGAAATGAAATTTATAAAACCACATCTAAGAGAACGTTTAGAATATACTACTCTTAGAATGTCAACGCGACAGAGAATTATAGAAATTCTGGATGATCCACAATGTGAGTCTGCAGATGACATACCTAAAAGAAAGGTTAGATGTAGCAACGGTGATAGAAAGAAGACAGAAAAACAAATATGTTTTGCAAATTATGCAAAAAAACCCTACTGTTTGGAACACAGGGCATCAATATGCACAATGTGCGAAAGCGATTTATAGATTGTGTTAGGTATACTGACTAAGCCAGACAAGTTTTTTTAATAAAAAAAAAAGTTTTGTAAGAAGATTTTAAGCAGGGTTTTTTAGACCCCAGTGTGACCAAATCGTTATGATTTTTAAGTGTGACCATCTAGGGTCAATACTGAATTAATAATTCTTTATTTTTTTAAGCTGCTATGGGTTCTTTCCATAAATTTAACATCGCCGCTGTTTATTTTATTTGTTGCTTAGCAATTTTTGTTTTGTAACAACAATTCAGTTTACATAAAATACTTTTAATATTTATTTATTAACACGTTGCCACTATAAAATTAAAAAATTTGGTCCACGGGCCATATTTTGTTTTTGTTTTTTTTGTTAATTCTGTGGTTTTGGGGTAAAAGTTCTTAAGTCACTTTTTAGCAAAATTCTGTGATTATAAAAATCTTAACTCATTTGTAATGATCTTTAACTGCGTCGAACAACCTAAGTCGAATTAAGCAAAATAGCAAAGTTCTGATCTTGGAAATAAGTGCTTAACTAATATTTATCACGAGTAAAATATCCTAGTTAAACTTAAGATGTTTTTCGCCCTCGGCAACATTGGAGTAAAACTGCTGAACTAGACTTAAGAAGTTTTACATCATCTACATCAAGTTACATTGACGCGACATTGACATAAGCAGTTTGACTCATTGAAGTGGTAAAACTTTGCTGTCGTTCCTTATGTTATTATTGTATTAGAATAAGCTGAAATATAAAATAAAAGTGTTAATAGTGCCCAAGTATGTCGTCTAGAGGAAAAAGAATGATAGAGATGGCCCTAGCAGGACAAAAAGGTAATTATTATAGAAATATGTTAAAATTAATTGTAGGTTATGTTTTGAGTACAAACTGAAAAATTATACAATTTAAGTGCAAACAATTTAATAATATAGAATGAATCGAGCTTCTTAATATTAAGTGCAGATTTTCTGTTACAGGTGGTAACAACATTCCAGGTACTGTCGAATCTGAACAAATAATGCCTTTATTAAAAGAATTTGAAGCGGATTTTGTTGATCCATTTTCCTGCGATGATGACGATTTGGATCCAGATTATGTACCAAATAATTCAGACATGGAGATAGATGAAGAATCAGCACCCTCACAAAAGAAAAATAAAATATTGGTTGACGCTGGAGTGGAAGCCGATGTGGAAGAAGTAGCTCGAGTAGAACCATCATGCAGTTTGCAGCCTATTATAGTACCATCTAGGAGGTGCAGACAGATAAGGAATGATAGAAAAGAAAAACGAAACACAGGTCAGTCTTACACCACAGAGACAGGCAAATTTATTCGAGAAAGATATTGCATACAAGAACTTCCAAATTGCCGCATGAAATGTAATGACCATTTCAAATTTTCTGTGCGTAAAAAATTATTTGATAAATTCTGGGAAATGAACTCCAGAGATCGTAGAGCTGACTATTTAAATGGTTTAATAACTTCACAACCTAAAGCAACTGAAAGACTTCGACGAGCGGAAAACTCAAGAATACGAACTACAAGCAATAAATACCATTTAAAAGTAGACGGTGATCTGAAACCTATATGCAAATCATGTTTCCAAAAATGTTTTGATTTAACTGATGGATTTATCAAAGTTTTACTGCTCTCCCGTGGAAAAAATTCTGGCAGTATTCTTAAAACAGATCAAAGGGGACAACATGCACCAATCACGAAAACTACGGATTTGCATAGAAGTGAAGTTGAACGGCACATAAATTCTTTTCCTAGATATGAAAGCCACTATAGTAGACACCATACTGCAAAAGAATACCTATTCGCTGATCTAAATATTGCTAAACTGTACGAACTATATAAAGAGCAAAACGAACCAGCTGGCAATGTGGTCTCATATGGCATCTACAGGCAAATTTTTAAAGGAATGAAGTTATCTTTTAAATTACCCCATAATGATACGTGCAATACTTGCGATACATTTATTTTACAGATTAAACTTGCTAATAATATAGATGAAAAGTCTCAAATGCAAATAGATTGGGACCAGCATAAAGAAATGAGTGACAAGCATTATCTGGCAAAAAAAGCAGATAAGGAAAATGCCAAAACAAACAAAGACACAAAAATGATATCATTTGATCTGCAGCAAGTTTTACAAACACCACATATACAAACGTCCATAATGTTTTATAAAAGGCAACTTGCTGTATATAACTTGACCATCTATGATGGGGCAACAGGGATCGCAAATAATTTCTTATGGGATGAAACATTAGCTGGTAGAGGAGCAAACCAGATAGGGTCCTGCTTATTTAAATATCTAATTCAACTTCCAGAAAAGGTAAAAAACGTTGTAATGTACTCAGATACGTGTACGGGCCAAAATCGCAATTCCCACATAGTTGCAATGTTCTTCTGTGCATTGCAAGCAAATCCTACGTTACAAACAATAGACCACAAGTTTATGATCAGTGGACATTCACACATGGAGTGTGACACTGCACACGCCATGATTGAAAAACATAAGAAACGCACAAAAATGAATATTCATCATCCTCGAGATTGGTCGCAGTTAATCAGGTGTACTGGAAAGGATGGCAAGTTCTTAGCAACCGAAATGGCTCAAGTGGATTTTCTTGATTTTAAAACCCGGTATAAAAAAAAAACTTTAAATAAAAAAGAAAGACGCTGAAAATAATAAATTTATTTGGCACGATGCACAGTGGTTAAGATGCAGTAAGGATAGTATTGGAGTGATGCAATTTAAAACTTCGTTAGATATTGATAAACCTTTTAAAACTATTAGTTTTTTAAGACGGGGACAGGATGCTTCTCTGTTAGCACCAAAGCCTCAGTACAAAGGCACTGTACCTATAAGCAAGGAGAAAAAAAGTGACCTGATGAGCATCTTGCATTTAGTAGATCCAATATTCCACGATTTTTATAAAAATATTCCTGTGCGCGGTGAAAACGCAATCTCCGAGGATGATGAAGACAACAACTTTTTTGATAATTAAATATTAACTTTTGTAGCAAATTTTGTGAACAATTTTAATAAAACTTTAATTATTTGACAATTTAACAATTTTTAATCTTCTTGCAAAAAGTACTTAAGTCACAGAACTGAACTGGGTAATTTTTCTTAAGTCATCTAAATTTGTTTATATAATATTTTTCTTATAATAATGTTTAATAATCTAAATAATACATTGTCTTTTAAACTGTTAGATACATAAATCATTGTTTTATTGCGAAAAACTAGCCAATATGGTGTTCGAAAATTTGTCGCTTTTTTCATTTACTGATATCTCAGTTACGAGAAATCTGACTTAAGTACTTTTATCCTAAAACCACAGAATTGTTAAATAATTAAATAAAAATTAACAGTTTTTTTTTTACTATTAGTAGAGGGTTTTAGCCGGTTCTGGATCCACCGCACCACCGCACGGGGTGGGGATAGGAGTGGGGAGGGTGGCGGAGTGGGGGTAATCCAAGGGGTGGGGTAAAAGGGGCGGGGTAACCCAAGGGTGGGGGTAAAAGGGGCGGAGCTCCGCCATCTTGGCCGCCATTTTGTTTTCCGCCATCTTGGACGCCATTTTGTTTTCCGCCATCTTGGCCGCCATCTTGGACGCCATCTTGGCCGCCATTTTGTTTTCCGCCATCTTGGCCGCCATCTTGGACGCCATTTTGTTTTCCGCCATCTTGGACGCCATCTTGGCCGCCATTTTGTTTTCCGCCATCTTGGACGCCATTTTGTTTGCCGTCTTGGCCGCCATTTTGTTTTCCGCCATCTTGGACGCCATCTTGGACGCCATCTTGGTAGCCATTTTGTTTTCCGCCATCTTGGCCGCCATTTTGAATCACCCTATATAATTTTCCCGCCATTTTTTTGAATTTTTTTTAATAGAACACCCCATATATTTATTTTTGCGCGACATCTTTCTGATAATAAGTCAACTATTTACCATGCATACATCAATTTTGAATAATGTTTGTAACCAGTCAGACAAATACAAAGTTTCCACCACAATTGATAATATGAGTCACAATTGATATAAAAAAAGTGAAAGTTTGTTTTACATTTTTCGAACAATGAGTCAACTATTTACCACAAATACAAAGTTTCCATTACAATTTTAAGACTGGTACATGTGAAAGTGCACTTTCTAATTGGTTAAACATCTGTATATACATCAATTTGAGGAGTTGCACATTAACAATCATTTAAACTTACATTAAAGCAATAAGTTAATAGTTATTGAAGTGCTAGATCACATTAATTTTAAATATACCAATGATTAAATTGATGAGATATTCATAATATCTCACCGTTTAATCATTAGTTATATATACTAATGATACATTATTTATTAGCGTAGGTCTCTATAACTTTCATTTTTAATTGCTTACTATTTTAAAATAATTTTAAGAGTTTCAACCTACATAATGACTAAGATGGTTAAAAACTTTCATTTAATAGCCTCGCATATTCTAATTTAAGAGATCACTTTCACTTTTAATAGCTTTTGAATAATAATTTTTATATAATTAGAGTAATATTTTTGTTTTAATTTCCATAAACACTTAATGTAACCGAGCTATTGGCTACATTGTCTCACATTAGACATCATTAAAATATAAATGAAGTGTTGAATTGTAAACAAACTGAACAATTAATTTTGAATATTTCAATGTTATCTATTAATTATTAGCGTAGGTCTCTATAACTTTTATTTTAATTGCTTACAATTTTTAAAATAATCTTATGAGTTTCAACTTACACAATGACTAAGATGGTTAAAAACTTTCATTTTTAATAGCCCTACATATTCTAATTTAAGAGTTCACTTTTTACTTTTAATAGCTTTTGAACAAACATTTTTATATAATTATAGAATTTTTTTTGTTTCAATGTTCACAAGCACCTAATGTAATCGAGCTATTGCCTACATTGTTTCATTTAATAACATTAGACATCATTAAAATATAAAAGTGTTAAATTGTAATATGTATAAAACAGATTAATGCTCGTATTCATAAAACATTTTTGTAACGATTCATTATCAAACAAATCATTATAATTTAATGAACATTAAAAATATAATGATATTCATAAATAAATTGTCATTAGTTAAATTATTTAGTAACTTTTTAGTTACTTTTGTTTTTATAAGTTATTAATATATTAACCTATACAATATGTCCTCAAATACTGTGAATTAATACAGATAATTAGACATTTTTAAATCAAACAGATGTGTCAATTTAATGATTCGTTTTGTCTTAATGGACCACAAATAGTGCGTTAAATTTAATAAATAATTTAATGAACATTATTGCTAATGAGTGTTTATGAATACAAAAATTCGATTAAACGTTTCGTTATATTTTTAACAAATCATTATATATTTAATAACGTTTTATGAATACGGGCATTAAAATTTTCAAAAATTGTACGGCAACTTGAAACACAATTTGAAAAATTACTTAATGATGCCAAGGAATGTGCATTATCCCTATTATAACGATCATTTTATATTTTATTATATTATGATTTAAATTCACAATACATTTTTGAAAGTTGTCATTAGTGAATTATTATAATAAATACCCCGCTTCCATTAATCATTGTTTTCAGTATGAGAATTTCTCATTATCATATAATTGCTGTTGATAGGACAAATGTTATAAATTCTTATTTTCTTTACAACTCTTTTTTTACTTCTAGACCACTCCAATACGAGGCAGTGTGTGCAGTTTTTAATCATTAAATTGACACATCTGTTTGATTTAAAAATGTCTAATTATCTGTATTAATTCACAGTATTTGAGGTTATATTGTATAGGTTAACATATTAATAACTTATAAAAACAAAAGTAGCTAAAAAGTTACTAAATAATTTAACTAATGACAATTTATTTAATATCATTATATTTTTAATGTTCATTAAATTATAATGATTTGTTTGATAATGAATCGTTACAAAAATGTTTTATGAATACGGGCATTAATCTGTTTTATACATATTACAATTTAACACTTTTATATTTTAATGATGTCTTATGTTATTAAATGAAACAATGTAGGCAATAGCTCGATTACATTAGGTGCTTGTGAACATTGAGATGATGAAGATATGTAATATCATTTGTAACTTCTTTTTTAATAATTTTTATTTGTTTGTGATAAAAGACTGTAAGCGACATATGATTTTAGAGTTTTTCTTCTTTTTAAAACTTTATGTTTCAACCACATTAGTTTGCATAGTGTCTGTGTTAAAAAAATGTTAAAATGTTATATGATTATTTATTTTAAAATAAAGATATAATTTTTTTCATGTAAACATTGCTCTCTCTCTCTATAACTCTCTTACAATGTCAACTTTAATATCACACATTATTATAATTTTTATAGCGTTTTTATTTCATGTATTATTATTATTATTAGAAATTAAAATTACAATATTATACATGGAATATTATCATACAAGTTAGAAATATCTAATCTAAAAATTTAAATAAAATTTAATTATTATTTAAATTCAATCTCTGATATATATCAATGAACCCACCGGAATATGGAATTAAGTGGTAATTGTTTACCAACCATCTATCTCGGATTTTTTCATTTGACGTTAAAAACGTGTAGTCGATTGTCGGTTTCATCAAATAGGTATGAATATTTTTATAATTTGTTGCAATACTTATTTCCTTCAGCATAAACTGCTTTAAAACTGCAAATCCTTACATATTGATGGCTAATATAATCACTATGTTATATGAGGTACACTCTACTAAATAAGAGCTTTTTAATTGATGGATGATTGATAAAGCATTTTTTTTATATTTAAGATTCATGCTCCACTTACTTTACCTTACCCTTTCTAAAAAATATTGAGGTTATGTTACAATATTGAGGTTATGTTACTCATTTACGGAACAATATATGATACCTTAGCACTTACAAGCTCTAAACCATATTTTAAAATTGATTAAAATTCACCGCATCATTTGCTTTGAACAGTCTGATTTTCTTAAAAATATATAGATTTAAACATCGCGATGTGTAAATCAGTCAAAAATTATTTTGAGAAAGATTTCTTTAATGTATAATGAACAAACAAAAACTATTGAGATGATATTGGTAGGAGACGTTCGTCTGGATTTTTAATGAGAATCTCGCTACCATTCAATCTTAAAGTTGTATATGATAAACCAATTTACATTGGGTTTGCAGTTAAGATTTATTGAAACTACTTATGTATGATTTTAACTATAACTTTTGAGAATCTCGTTACCATTCAATCAGAGCAAAATATACCAATTTACATCGGGGTTTACAATTTAAATTATTAAAACTACTTATGTATGATTTTTATTATAACTTTTTAAAACCTCTATATGATAATGATAATGTGACATTGTGCTATATAAACAATAACAGCCCGACATTAAAAATTCAGACCAACAGCGGAACAGACAGACATCTAAACAGACAGCTGAACAAACAGACAGACAGCTAAACAGACAGCTGATCAGACAGACAGACAGCTAAACAGACAGCTGATCAAAATCAAAGAGGTCGACTTTTTCAAATTGGTCGAAAGGTGGTGGTGTGGTGGAGTGGGGGTAAATGGGCGGGGCTAATCTAAGGTGGGGGTAAAAGGGGCGGGGCTTCACTATCTTGGTCGCTATTTTGTTTTCCGCCATTTTGTTCGCCATCTTGACCGCCATTTTGTTTCTAACCAGTCACACAAATACAAAGTTTCCACCACAATTGATAATGAGTCACAATTGATATAAAAAAGTATATATGTATATATATATATATATATATGGTAGACTGACAGCTGAACAGACAGACAGACAGCTAAACAGACAGCTGAACAGGCCTGTTCAGCTGTCTGTTTAGCTGTCTGTCTGCCTGTTCAGCTGTCTGTATAGCTGTCTGTCTGTCTGATCAGCTGTCTGTTTAGCTGTCTGTCTGTCTGATCAGCTGTCTGTTTAGCTGTCTGTCTGTTTGTTCAGCTGTCTGTTTAGATGTCTGTCTGTTCCGCTGTTGGTCTGAATTTTTAATGTCGGGCTGTTATTGTTTATATAGCACAATGTCACATTATCATTATCATATAGAGGTTTTAAAAAGTTATAATAAAAATCATACATAAGTAGTTTTAATAATTTAAATTGTAAACCCCGATGTAAATTGGTATATTTTGCTCTGATTGAATGGTAACGAGATTCTCAAAAGTTATAGTTAAAATCATACATAAGTAGTTTCAATAAATCTTAACTGCAAACCCAATGTAAATTGGTTTATCATATACAACTTTAAGATTGAATGGTAGTGAGATTCTCATTGAAAATCCAGACAAACGTCTCTTACCAATATTATCCTAATGGATCATCAGCTTAACATCAACTCGCTTATCTACATTCTTCATTGTTTTACCTAAAACTGATTTGTTCATTAATTTAAAGAAATCTTTGTCAAACTTATTTTTTGACTGATTTACACATCGTGATGTTTAAATTTAAAAAAAAATCAGACTGTTCAAAGCAAATTATTCTGTGAATTTTAATCAATTTTAAAATATGCTTTAGAGCTTGTAAGTGTTAAGGTATCATATATTGTTCCGTAAATGAGTAACATAACCTCAATATTTTTTAGGTAGGGTAAGGTAAAGTAAGTGGAGCATGAATCTTGAATATAAAAAAATGCTTCATCAATCATTCATCTATTAAAGAGCTCTTATTTAGTAGAGTGCACCTCATATAACATAATGATTATATTAGCCATCGATATGCAAGGATTTGTAGTTGCAAAGCAGTTTATGCTGAAGGAAATAAGTATTGCAACAAATTATAAAAATATTTATACCTACTTGATGAAACCGACAATCGACTACTCATCGTTTAACATCGAATGAAAAAATCCAAGTTAGATGGTTGGAAAACAATTACCACTCAATTCCATGTTTTGGTGGGTTCATTGATATATCAGAGATTGATAACATCTTTTATGGATTTACTCAGAATTTATCCGATGTAATGTGCGTGGTCAAGGGTGTTTAAAAGAAGAATTTTTTAAAGAAATTTCCCGAATTTTACAGTATTACATATAGACCATAAAATTTACGCATCAAAGTTTGAAAAATGTTTGCATTTCTGTGTAAATCACACTGATAAATTTAGTAATTGTTCATTTCAAAATGTTAATAAAATGTGTACGGATTATGCATTAAAATCGACAAGAGAGAGAGAGAGAGAGAGAGAGAGAGAGAGAGAGAGAGAGAGAGAGAGAGAGGGGGGGGGGGGGGGAGAGAGAGAGAGAGAGAAACAGTGATATTTACATAAAAAATTATATTTTTAATCTAAAATAAATATTCACATAACATTTTAACATTTTTTTTTTAGCACAGACGCTATGTAAACTAATGTGGTTGAAACAGTTATGATTCACAATTTCTGTATGATAGAGATTGTCTATTTCAGTTACTAAATTTATAACATTTATATTATCAAATAAATTTTTAATTACATATTTCCGTTGATTACCTTTCACATAAATGTGATCACAGTCGATAGTCAAGATTTTAAAATGTTTTCGAATTTATGTGACGGTAAGTAACCGCTGCTGTATCGAAGATCGTGATGATGCGTCTCTAACTAACAAATTTGGGTTATTTCATCATGGTTGAGATTCTTGAAATATCGTTCGGGTTTAAATAGGTAAACGCTAAAGTCTTTACCATCGGTAGTTATACATAACTCCTTGGGGATAAAATTATCTTGAAGAATAAAGCCTTGTACGTCAACTGTGACGATCGATTGAAGCAATGTTCCATTTTTCTATGATGTTTGAGCGTAGCTATGGGTCCCAATACTGTGAAAGCCTTCTTTATTCTTCTTTCAAAACAAATTCTATTTTGCGTTGCAATCATCCGCTTAATTCCACTTCGATCGCTGCTCTTAACGTTGCAATTATAAAATATATCCGAAGATTCAATACTCCTTGAATCTGATCCGCTTCATTCAGAAAAAAATACTTTTGGAAAGTGGAATGTCAAACGCTTTCAGTAAGTAAGTAATTTTGTAAATATGTTGATGCTAAAAAATCATATATATGGACACCATTAATTAATTATCTTAATCCACATGTAAGGTGTCTAATGACAAAGGTTTTTAAATCCCCTCTACTAAATATTCAAAATGTTTATTCAATTTATTCACTATTAATTTTTCATAAAAATGTTTTAAAGTTATTTCACCGCACAAATAATTGTAACATAAATCGATTCCTTTATTTAGATGATTTTGATATTTTTGATTATAATCTATGTCTTTAGGATCATCGCTACCATATGCACATTCCTTAGCATCATCAAGTAATTTTTCAAATTGTTCTTCAAGTCGCCGTACAATTTTTGAAAATTTTAAATCAGTTTTATACATATTACATTTCAACACTTCTTTTATATTTAAATGATGTCTAATGTTATGAAATGAAAATTGAAACAAAAATATTACTATAATTATATAAAAATGTTTATTCAAAAGCTATTAAAAGTGAAAGTGAACTTTTAAATTAGAATATGTAAGGCTATTAAAAATGAAAGTTTTTAACCATCTAAGTCATTGTGTAAGTTGAAACTTTGAACATTGTTTTAAAATTGTAAACAATTAAAATAAAAGTTATAGAGACCTACGCTAATAAATAATCGATAACATTGAAATATTTATAATTGATTATTTTATACATTTTACAATTCAACACTTTCTTTCATATTTTAAGGCTGTTAGTGTTTATATGGCACAATGTCACATTATCATCATAATAATATAGAGGTTTTAAAAAGTAATAATAAAAATCATATATAAATAGTTTAATAATCTAAATTGGTTTATCTCGCTCTCATTGAATGGTAACGAGATTCTCAAAAGTTATAGTTAAAATCATACATAAGTAGTTTCAATAAATCTTAACTGCAAACCCAATGTAAATTGGTTTATCATATACAACTTTAAGATTGAATGGTAGCGAGATTCTCATTAAAAATCCAGACGAACGTCTCCTACCAATATCATCTCAATAGTTTTTGTTTGTTCATTATACATTAAAGAAATCTTTCTCAAAATAATTTTTGACTGATTTACACATCGCGATGTTTAAATCTATATATTTTTAAGAAAATCAGACTGTTCAAAGCAAATGATGCGGTGAATTTTAATCAATTTTAAAATATGGTTTAGAGCTTGTAAGTGCTAAGGTATCATATATTGTTCCGTAAATGAGTAACATAACCTCAATATTGTAACATAACCTCAATATTTTTTAGAAAGGGTAAGGTAAAGTAAGTGGAGCATGAATCTTAAATATAAAAAAAATGCTTTATCAATCATCCATCAATTAAAAAGCTCTTATTTAGTAGAGTGTACCTCATATAACATAGTGATTATATTAGCCATCAATATGTAAGGATTTGCAGTTTTAAAGCAGTTTATGCTGAAGGAAATAAGTATTGCAACAAATTATAAAAATATTCATACCTATTTGATGAAACCGACAATCGACTACACGTTTTTAACGTCAAATGAAAAAATCCGAGATAGATGGTTGGTAAACAATTACCACTTAATTCCATATTCCGGTGGGTTCATTGATATATATCAGAGATTGAATTTAAATAATAATTAAATTTTATTTAAATTTTTAGATTAGATATTTCTAACTTGTATGATAATATTCCATGTATAATATTGTAATTTTAATTTCTAATAATAATAATAATACATGAAATAAAAACGCTATAAAAATTATAATAATGTGTGATATTAAAGTTGACATTGTAAGAGAGTTATAGAGAGAGAGAGCAATGTTTACATGAAAAAAATTATATCTTTATTTTAAAATAAATAATCATATAACATTTTAACATTTTTTTAACACAGACACTATGCAAACTAATGTGGTTGAAACATAAAGTTTTAAAAAGAAGAAAAACTCTAAAATCATATGTCGCTTACAGTCTTTTATCACAAACAAATAAAAATTATTAAAAAAGAAGTTACAAATGATATTACATATCTTCATCATCTCAATGTTCACAAGCACCTAATGTAATCGAGCTATTGCCTACATTGTTTCATTTAATAACATAAGACATCATTAAAATATAAAAGTGTTAAATTGTAATATGTATAAAACAGATTAATGCCCGTATTCATAAAACATTTTTGTAACGATTCATTATCAAACAAATCATTATAATTTAATGAACATTAAAAATATAATGATATTAAATAAATTGTCATTAGTTAAATTATTTAGTAACTTTTTAGCTACTTTTGTTTTTATAAGTTATTAATATGTTAACCTATACAATATAACCTCAAATACTGTGAATTAATACAGATAATTAGACATTTTTAAATCAAACAGATGTGTCAATTTAATGATTAAAAACTGCACACACTGCCTCGTATTGGAGTGGTCTAGAAGTAAAAAAAGAGTTGTAAAGAAAATAAGAATTTATAACATTTGTCCTATCAACAGCAATTATATGATAATGAGAAATTCTCATACTGAAAACAATGATTAATGGAAGCGGGGTATTTATTATAATAATTCACTAATGACAACTTTCAAAAATGTATTGTGAATTTAAATCATAATATAATAAAATATAAAATGATCGTTATAATAGGGATAATGCACATTCCTTGGCATCATTAAGTAATTTTTCAAATTGTGTTTCAAGTTGCCGTACAATTTTTGAAAATTTTAATGCCCGTATTCATAAAACGTTATTAAATATATAATGATTTGTTAAAAATATAACGAAACGTTTAATCGAATTTTTGTATTCATAAACACTCATTAGCAATAATGTTCATTAAATTATTTATTAAATTTAACGCACTATTTGTGGTCCATTAAGACAAAACGAATCATTAAATTGACACATCTGTTTGATTTAAAAATGTCTAATTATCTGTATTAATTCACAGTATTTGAGGACATATTGTATAGGTTAATATATTAATAACTTATAAAAACAAAAGTAACTAAAAAGTTACTAAATAATTTAACTAATGACAATTTATTTATGAATATCATTATATTTTTAATGTTCATTAAATTATAATGATTTGTTTGATAATGAATCGTTACAAAAATGTTTTATGAATACGAGCATTAATCTGTTTTATACATATTACAATTTAACACTTTTATATTTTAATGATGTCTAATGTTATTAAATGAAACAATGTAGGCAATAGCTCGATTACATTAGGTGCTTGTGAACATTGAAACAAAAAAAATTCTATAATTATATAAAAATGTTTGTTCAAAAGCTATTAAAAGTAAAAAGTGAACTCTTAAATTAGAATATGTAGGGCTATTAAAAATGAAAGTTTTTAACCATCTTAGTCATTGTGTAAGTTGAAACTCATAAGATTATTTTAAAAATTGTAAGCAATTAAAATAAAAGTTATAGAGACCTACGCTAATAATTAATAGATAACATTGAAATATTCAAAATTAATTGTTCAGTTTGTTTACAATTCAACACTTCATTTATATTTTAATGATGTCTAATGTGAGACAATGTAGCCAATAGCTCGGTTACATTAAGTGTTTATGGAAATTAAAACAAAAATATTACTCTAATTATATAAAAATTATTATTCAAAAGCTATTAAAAGTGAAAGTGATCTCTTAAATTAGAATATGCGAGGCTATTAAATGAAAGTTTTTAACCATCTTAGTCATTATGTAGGTTGAAACTCTTAAAATTATTTTAAAATAGTAAGCAATTAAAAATGAAAGTTATAGAGACCTACGCTAATAAATAATGTATCATTAGTATATATAACTAATGATTAAACGGTGAGATATTATGAATATCTCATCAATTTAATCATTGGTATATTTAAAATTAATGTGATCTAGCACTTCAATAACTATTAACTTATTGCTTTAATGTAAGTTTAAATGATTGTTAATGTGCAACTCCTCAAATTGATGTATATACAGATGTTTAACCAATTAGAAAGTGCACTTTCACATGTACCAGTCTTAAAATTGTAATGGAAACTTTGTATTTGTGGTAAATAGTTGACTCATTGTTCGAAAAATGTAAAACAAACTTTCACTTTTTTTATATCAATTGTGACTCATATTATCAATTGTGGTGGAAACTTTGTATTTGTCTGACTGGTTACAAACATTATTCAAAATTGATGTATGCATGGTAAATAGTTGACTTATTATCAGAAAGATGTCGCGCAAAAATAAATATATGGGGTGTTCTATTAAAAAAAATTCAAAAAAATGGCGGGAAAATTATATAGGGTGATTCAAAATGGCGGCCAAGATGGCGGAAAACAAAATGGCTACCAAGATGGCGTCCAAGATGGCGTCCAAGATGGCGGAAAACAAAATGGCGGCCAAGACGGCAAACAAAATGGCGTCCAAGATGGCGGAAAACAAAATGGCGGCCAAGATGGCGTCCAAGATGGCGGAAAACAAAATGGCGTCCAAGATGGCGGCCAAGATGGCGGAAAACAAAATGGCGGCCAAGATGGCGTCCAAGATGGCGGCCAAGATGGCGGAAAACAAAATGGCGTCCAAGATGGCGGAAAACAAAATGGCGGCCAAGATGGCGGAGCTCCGCCCCTTTTACCCCCACCCTTGGGTTACCCCGCCCCTTTTACCCCCACCCCTTGGATTACCCCCACTCCGCCACCCTCCCCACTCCTATCCCCACCCCGTGCGGTGGTGCGGTGGATCCAGAACCGGCTAAAACCCTCTACTACTATTTCGTGTTTTTTTCATTTTTTTTATGAGACGTATTATTTATATGTGCGCAACCTACGCAACCTATACGATTAAATGGCCCACGCGACATAGATGCGGATTGGGACACTTCGGCGCGGCCAATTCGGTGCAGCCAATTCGGCGCCGGCCGTTTTCAAATAAAACGTAGTATATACATATATATTATAATCCTAAGAATGTATTTGATATTTTTTACTTTTTTATATTTTTAATTCTTTTAGTTATTTATTTTAATAGACTATTATTCTATATATTTTTCAGGTTATTACCTATCATTAAAAAGTGATAATTACCTATAAATTATTTGCGGGCCAAAATTATGTTTACTTGTTATAATATATATTGTTTATATATATTTATATGTATTATATGTACGTACATATATTATGATTTTTATGTACTTGCCAAATTATATTATTTGCTATACTCTACTTGAATTAATTGTACTATTTTATAACTCTTAAAAAACACTAGGCAACATCACACACTTTTTTAATTCCCTAGTGTCTATAGCGTCTGTAACATTCAAATATGCCCCCAGGCTATAGAGATATGCACGATTAGTACGCATGAATCAGCGCCGTAGCTAATGCTTAAAGGAGCCGCGGTATGAGGCGGCCAACCTGGAGGGGAAAGTTAGACACAACTTTGTGACGTGTAACTTAGACCGTTGATTGAAAGAATATATACAAATACGCGATCTTCATATACTCTTTTAATCGACAATATAAGTGAACACGTCATATAACGCCTTAAATATATATTGTTGATTCTCACATTCATTTTGAATAACTTCAAAATGAATGTGAGAATCTTATCGAATAGAAATCGGTAAAAAAAATCCTACAACGGATATGTGTATGTATTTGACAAGTTGTGTAATTTTGACGAATCTATAAAGTTTTGGCGTTGTGAACAAAAAGACCGATGTAAAGGAAGAATACATACAAAAAATGGATTTTTTTTAAGTTGATAAACAATCACAGCCATGATGCATCCGCTGCAGGTATCGAAGTAGCACAGTTGGTAACAAAAATTAAGCGTCGCGCAGAAGAAACTGCAGAAGGAACTGTAGTAGTCATAAATACCTACTTAAATAACTTGCCACAGAGTGTGCTCGGGTCGGCACCAAATCATAGTGCAATGAAATAAACAATTCATAGAAAACGAAACCAAATAAATGTTTCGCCGGCAGATCCTACTTTGTTGGAAGATTTAAGAAATCTTGAAGATTATAAACAATATGTTCCAGAAACAGGTGTTATAGAATTTTTTTTACTGTGCGACGATGGAGATGGACCTAATGGAATTTTGTTTTTTGAAAAACAGAGCTGGTTGCAGCACTTAAAAAACTCTGAATGGTTTATGGATAGGACATTTTTTACATCGCCGCGATTATTTACACAAATATAGACAATTATTGCAAAATTGCACGGTGGAGTTCTTCCAATAGTGTATGCTTTTCTTCCAAACAAACAACGAACAACATATTTGCGGTTATTTAATTTAATTAAAGACATGGTGCCAAACTTATGTCCTCAAAGTGTGACTTGTGATTTTGAACAATCGGTGTTTACCGCTGTTCACGAGTGCATTCCAGGAGTGACTGGGCATGGCTGCTTCTTTCACTTAGCTCAAAATATAAGGAAGCATTTAGGGGAGATGGGTATTCATCGTGAGTATAACTCAAATCCCGATTTTTCATTAAAAGCAAAAATGATCATATCATTGGCATTTGTGCCAGAAAATAGTTTAGACGAATATGTTGATGTTATATCCGAAAATTTTCCAGATGAGTTACAACCATTGCTAAACTGGTTCGAAGACTTAAGTAGGCCGAATTAATAGGCGGGGAAATGGAAGACGTTATTTCCATATAACATGTGGAATGTATATCGCAGAACTATAAATGGGAGTGATCGGACAAACAATCACGCAGAAGCAGCCCATAGACGTTTAAGGTGTGAATTAAATATGCACCACCCAACACTATGAAAGTTTATTGATGCTTTGAAGAAAGTTCAAAAAGGTAGCGATCTTTATTTAGAACAACTTCTGGCCGGTCATCAACCACCAAAAAAATTAAAAAAATACCAAGCCGCGGATGAACGAATTCTTAGAATAGTAGAAAGTTTTCCAACAAGAGAGCCCATACAATTTTTGCGAGGATTTGTTTCTGATTACATCACATTTTGAAAATATTTGAAGTTATGATACTATAATAAATTTAATATATACATATATAAATATATATATATACTTTATATTAAAGTATAAACAAATATAAAATTTATTAAAATATCCTAACCTCAAATATTTTGTTATATATTTAACAGTTTAAATATGTACATATATAATAATATAATGTTATTCATCTGTAATTTGTACGCTTCATTATTTTATTTATCATTTATTATTGATGTCTTATAAATAATATTTTTTTTTTTAATTTTTCTTCTGTAACTTGTACGTATCAATATTTTATTTATCATTTTATCATTGCAAAGATAATGTGGAACCATAAAAAAAAACAAAAAGTTGATCTGCAAAAAAAAATGCAACTAATATTGATAACGGCGTTTCCACAAATGATCACCAAAATAAAGCTTTATTCACTGCAAATAATGTATATCACATAATAGAAGAAATAATTTCTAAATATACAATAGATAACATTGACGAAATGGACCTAAAACATTTCACTACTGTGAATAATTTTGGAATAAAAGTTAATATATTATATGCAACAAACACATATTGATAAGAGTTCCTGTGACTTGTTCAAATTATACATATGGTACAAGAAACAAATTGTTACGCAGAGCAGAATCTCTCCAAGGGAATTTTCAAGCCCAATTCACGTATCAAAAAATGGGTAGCTACAAACAACAACAAAATGGATCAATTCTAGGCTTGTTATTGTGGATAAAATTGTGCAAAATGCCGACACTAAGACCATATTGGAGGAAAAAATCGAAATTGTATAAAAATCAAATTTCTAAAAATCAATAAAAAAAATTGGTTTAAATTGCTCTTGACAATGTGGCACTTTAATGACAATTAAGATGCAACACTTGATAACGACAGACTCAGGAAACAATCTCCCCTAATAAACAAAATTCTAGAAAAATTTCAAGTTCAACCCTTGGCTTAAAAGTCTGTATTGATAAAACAATGGTTTTATTCCTTTGTCGACTCAAATTTTGGCATTATATAAAAAATAAGCGACATAAGTATAACTGTATAAACTATGTACCAAAGGAGGATACACCTATAACTTTAAAGTTTATTGAGATTGTGATGCAGTAGGAGGACAAGAATTTTTAAATGTATTATTTACTCTAATGGACAATCTTCTTGACTCTGACCGGCAGTTATTTACAGATAATTTTTACACCAGTATGTTGTTAGCTACTGCATTATTGATATGGAATACCGATCTAATTAGCACATTGCGCAGCAATAAAAACTAAAACCCTAAAGAAATTTAAACGAAATCAAGTATGTGCACAAGAGAGTGGTACAGGTATAGTAGTTTTAAAACGGCGTGACATACAAGATGTACTTGTGCTAAGTTCAATTTATAAAGACAACACACAAAAAATGCAACAAAGAAGTGGCAAAGTAGAAAAACCTAAAATTATTATTGCCTACTATCAAGCGAAAGCTTATATTGATTTATCTGATCAATTTAAAGCTTATTCAAATTGCTTGCGTCAAACAATTAAATAGTACAAAAAACTTGCCATAGAGTTATTACTGGGTTCCGCAGTTATAAATGCACACATAGTATGTAAAGAAGTTACGCAGAATAAAATATCAATCACAGAGTACCGTAAAAAGTTGTGTCTGTCTTTATTAGAAAAAGGTACTCAATTGACATCAATTGATGGTTACGTAGATTAAGAAGATGAGCATACCTTGTGCAACAATCTACCAGACTACGGTGCGTTGTTGCTATTGCAAATTAAAAGATAAAAAAAAGGAAAAAAAAATTTGCCATAAACAAATGTTCACGTACAAAATGGCAGTGTTCTTGTTCTAAAAAGCATTACTGTGTACGATGTTTTTTGTCGATCTAAAACATAACAAGTACCTAATAATAATGTTTAATATTTTTGATTATAATAAATTTTCTGATATTTTTTTAAATTATTTACAGCTATTTTTTATATAAGATCTGTATAAAAAATAACTAACATTTTTGAATGCCTTGTAATGTTTTCTCTTTGGAAATGGCACAATTACAAGGTTAGGACAGTCGGCGGTTCAGGGTTAATTAGTAATAACGCAAATATATATGAACTATTTATCAATAAATATATATAGTTATTCTGAACAAATTACAAGCAAATAATATATTAATCAAAACTACTATTAAACTACAAAATAAACTAATTAAAAAACAGAAAGAAAACCCTGTATATAGTGTTTAAGCACTAGATGAATCCAAACTCCAGGCAGTGTTGGATAACGAGTTTGAGGCCGACAAAAGTATGATTCTTGGTGGCACGTCATTAATCCAGCATTTCAAAAAACCCTAAATAAAATAAAATCATTAATAAAGAGGTAAATAAAATGTTGAAGAACAATATCATTGAGCCATCTCATAGTGCATGAAGTTTCCCGATAGGAGTTACCAGAAAAAATAACCGAAAACCAAGATTTTGAGTTGACTATAGAGAAGTCAACGAAGTCACAATGAAAGACGCTTACCCGCTACCGCACATTAATGAGATTTTGGATAAATTAAAAGAGGCAGCTTTCATATCAACGTTGGACTTAAAAGATGGATACTGGCAAATACCATTGGAAGAAAAGGATAAAGAAATCACAGCATTTACGGTGCCTGGAAGAGGTCTGTTCCAGTTCAAACAAATGCCGTTTGGGTTTCATTCAGCACCAGCAACTTTTCAACGTCTTTTAGATACCGTTATCGGTGTAGAACTTGAGCTAAGAGCCTTTGCTTACTTGGATAATATTATTGTCATTGGCAAAAACTTTGAAGAGCACATAAATAACCTAATAGAGGTATTCAAAAGACTAAGAGAGGCAAAACTAAAGATGAATTTAGAAAAATGCGTTTTGGAAAAACTGAGGTACGTTACATGGGGCATATCGTGACCGGAGAAGGCATCAAAACAGATTGTGACAAAGTACTCCAAACTCCATCTCCCAAAAATCAGAAAAAAAATTGCACTTCATGGTACAGACGTTTTGTACCGTCTTTTTTGACAATTACTAGCCCATTGAATAAATTATTAAAGAAGAGTACGAAGTTTGCTTGGACTGATGAAATCAAGGTAGTTTAAAAATAACTAAAAGAAATGTTGCGTTCAGCACCTATCCTGACGTGTCCTTATTTTAAAAAAAGAATTTATATTAGAAACAGATGCATGTAATTATGGCATAGGTGCAGCACTTACACAAAGGTATGACGGAGATAAAAATATTATTTGCTACGCTAGTAGATCCTTTAACGATGCCGAAAAGAATTAGTCCACAATCAAAAAGAAGTGTCTGGCAATTGTTTGAGTAATCAGGAAGATGAAGCAATATCTGGAAGGATATCATTTTACAGTAGAATCAGACCATCAAAGTTTGAATATCACTAAAAAAACCTAACCGGGAGAGTTGTGCGCTGGATTATAGATCTGCAACAGCATGACTTTACCATCCAGTACAAAAAAGTGTCCACCAATCAATTAGCAAATATCCTTTCTAGAAAGCCATATGAGCCTGCACCAGAGGATGAAATCTTAGTAATTGCAGATAGCCCAAATTAGATTCATAACAGAAAATTCTAGTTAAAACTAACCCTGAAAAACACAAGTACTTCAAAATCCAAGATGGCAGACTATTTAAACAAGTATGAGATCAAAATCCTAGCCACGCTAAAATAATTAGTTCATGGAGATTATGTATTCCACCGGCACTAATACAACAAGTATGTGAGAAGAATCATTGTCTTCCAGTAGCCGGACATCTAGGAATAACCAAAACTATGAATAAAATTTTAGGTGGTTATTATTGGCCAAGAATAACGAAAGACGATAAAAGTTTTGTAAAGAAATGCATAATTTGTCAAAGGTACAAACCTTCACAAATGCAGATTCCAGGAGATATCAAAGGTTCCTACGGTAATGGTAGATTTAATGAGTCCCTTTCCAAGATCAAAAAGAGAAAACTGTTACTTACTGTAATAAATAATATTAAATTTTATTAAAATTTGGAACACCAATTAATATGATAACAGATAATGCTACACAATTTAGTAGCAACATATTCAAACAATTCCTAAAAGAATCATCGGGTATAATATAAATTGATATCCCACCTTATACTCTACAAGCAAATCCAGTAGAACGGGCAAACAGAACACTTAAACCCATGATAGCAAGTTACTGCAAATCTAATCAACGCTGCCGGGATTGGTATATTATGGATTTTTAATTTGCTGTTAACTCTGCCACTTCTGAATCAACAAAATTTTCACTAGCATACCTTAATTTTGGTAGAAAATTAAGGGCACCGAAAGAGTTTTTAGAAACAACAATACCTTACCTAGCTGGTTCACAATAAAGTGAAAAGTTAAAACATCTAAAAGACATACATACATAGTCCAGCACAAGGTTAGTGAAGTTGCAAGAAAACAGGCTCACTACTACAATCTTAAAAAACGTAACTGGTTAACAAAACTTGGAGATACAGTAATGCGGAAGTTAATACATCAATCATATGCAAGTAAACACTTTACCGCAAAATTAGTACCAAAATTTCACGGTCCATTTAAAGTATCAAAAATAATCTCTTCAGTGCGTTTCAATCTAAATAACACAACAAACAACAAAGAAATTAAAATTATTCATGGTAAAGATATAAAAGCAATCTAATTGCAGTTTTTTTTTTTAATTTGTATTTAAAAAAAAAAAGAAAACTTATTTTTGTTTCTGTTTTCTAGACATGGATATTCTCGAACAATCATGCTCGCCGATAGCAACCACCAAAACTTCAGATGTAGATAAAAAAAAAGCTTCGAGGGCGGACAGGGAGTAAAGAAAACATATGATTTTAGGATATTATATGACTCGCCTCCAAGTCTCCATCCCATTGGCTTGCCAGTCACTCCAGCAGCCAAGTTATTCCCAACACTAACGAAAAAAATTAAAATTATTAAAAATCTCTTATTTTGGCCAGCAACATCCTCAGCAAGTATCCAGCCTCAGAAGAAAAAAAAAACAAAGAAGAAAAGGATTTAAACTTTTTAGAAGAGATGGATCCTTTATACGGATCAAAGTAATTAACAAAGAAGGGCAGAAACTTCATTCTTTTCTAGATATTGAGGGAAAATTATGCAACTTTAATTTAATTTTGTGTATAAAGACTTGTTAAGTTTATATAAACGTATATTAATGTTTTGTAAAAGAAAAGAACTGTTACATAGTCTGCGATGATTAATTTGTTAGTTTTGTTGTGTAACAGGTCTTTTCTGCTGTTTGCAAGAGGGGAATATGACAAACTTATCTGCTACTGTATAATTTCACACCAATTACTTGACGTAACTTGACACTTGACTTTTGTAAGATTATGTTCTGACAAGTAATGCATGGTGTGTTCACTTATATATAATTGGTCAAATTCGTCAATTAGTGGTAGCAACTCCCAATGAGGGCGCCAAGAGCGTAAAATCTACGATCATATGATGAGTCAAGTCAGCTATGACACTTGTTTTGTTGATTGATTGTCAGTTGGTCAGTGTTACTGTACATCTACATCTATTACATTTTTTGTTCGTGTCGTTCGTTTCGTTCGTTTAGTTCATCTTGTGCTTCATCCTGCCTGTTTTGTATTATTACTGTGTTTTCTGTGAAATCTTTTTGTGTATAGTTTAATTTACAATTGTATATTGCTTAAAAAGGTTAGTACATAATGTATAAGTTTGTAAATTATTATATTTATTTATAACAAATAATAAAATATTTATAATTATATAGGTATTATATATGTAATATATAATAATATATGTATTATAGTCAGATTACAGTACATAACCTATACATAAATAAAATTCATAAAAAATAACTTGTTTTTTAATTTTAAAACGTATATTTCAGGTTTTAAATAGTAAGTATGTAAATGATTTTCATTTTAAAACATGTATTTCAGGTTTTAAATGGTAAGTACGTGCATTACTAAAAAATAACGTGCAAAATAAATACATTTATTTTTCAATTTTAGTGCGCAAAATAAATAATTTAGTATTTCAAATTTAGCGGGCAAATTTAGTAATTAAAGTTTTCTAATTTACCGACAAAATTCGGTAGTGAGTTTCGTAAGATGGCGCTTATCAAGGTGACAGAAAATGGGCGGAGTTGCCTTTCTATACGTGTGTGTTTTCTATGAAGTAATGATTTGGCAAGTATTACCTACTCTAAACTTTAATTTGTATTTGATTGCCTTCGAATCGATTAGTGTAAATCTAGTGGCACGCAAATTGGAATTAGAGTTTACAGTTGAAAATACTTGCTAAGTCATTACTTTTCAGAACGTAACCTTACAAAAATCAAGTGTCAAGTTACGTCAAGTAACTGTGGCAAAATTATACAGTAGCGGGTAACTTCGTCACAACCTTATACATTTAAACTAACTGAAAAACCCAAAAAAAATTCTAGGACTATGGCGTGGTTTACTGGGTTGTACTCTTTTTGATTTTATAAAACAACTATAAGGGTAAAACATATAAATACCACAGCACAATATAAGACAGTCTGCAGTGAGGCACAGCATGTGAGTCGCAGCGTCCCTAGAACAAATCAAATCGTGGCACGCGCATTATACCTCATAGCGCTCAACGTGTTAATGTGATGAAACGCATTATTTGTTATTTTGCAAATAATAATTAAAATGTGTTTTTAAGTTTGATTGAATTAAGGTAGGATCCTGGTCCAGAAATTTTTTTTTGTATTTTTTTTTTTGCTTAATTCGAACTCAAGTTTACTTGTCAAGTTCTTTTCCAATCAGGTAATGCAGCAATAATAAATAATGTTTTTAAAAAATAGATTTGTTTTTATTTTTATTAGTATAACGAATTTTATTAACCTAGCAACTTCAGATCGAATTTTGTTTTTTTTTGTATTTGTGTTGGCACTATTGAAAGTTTAACAAACGTCAGTACTATTAGTAACAGTCGAGCAATTATAATACAATCATGAATACGTACACTAAAAAAATTAAAACAAAAAATAACTTTCAAAAAGTGGTATTTATAGACAAATTTTTAGCGGTCTTAAAAAAATAAGCGTTTATTTGTATTTTTGTATTTTTTTTTTGTGATAACAACTGGCTCGTACAAAAAAAAAAATTTTTATTACATACTTTCACCTTTCTTTCTTTTAATAACGGGGAAAATCGGTAAATTTTATACAAAACTTTTTTATTGAGAAAAGCAAACAATATTATTCAATTTTCATCTTCTGGATCAAAATCTAATGATACATTGAAGTCAATATTTTAAACAACCTTTTTGTTGCCTATGATATCTTCATAAAATGACTAGCGATCTGAAAGGACTTGATGTAATAATAATTTTAATTTACTTAGCTTTGGGATGGACACAGGATTCCTTTCAGGACACAAAAGTTAAACTATACTGGACAAAAATAAAAAAATTTAAGTAGTTTGTTTTTTTTATTGACTTTTGCTATTATTTACTTTTTTAATGTCTCCTACTGCTTAAGTTGAAACCAATAAAGAAGAGTAGCCGAAGTTGGACTGTTGCCATGTATTCTTAATACAAGCAATTTATGTTGCGTAGTCCCTGAAGAACCTGATATCGTGAATTCAGCTGGCTTCTGAGCGGAACAAAGTCTTTTATAGCTAGTTGAGAGAGTAGAAAAGTAAGTACTCAATTTAATTATTGGATAAATTATTATTATTTAATTATTGGATAAAAAAATTATTCATTTATGGTTATGTGAAATAATCTCATTGCTATTAGTTCTCTACAAATTAATATAAAACATAAACTAAATTAGGTTAGAAATGCTTAGTTAAGACCACATGGTGGTTGCTCAAATTGGACGAGCTAAAGAAACTGCCCAAAAAGCTATATATGTAAAAGCAAGACAAATCTTTTATAATAGTAGCAAAAAAAAACAACAAAACAAAACAACACAACCTGGAACAAAAATACAAAAAAGACAAACTAAGACAACATGGTTTTGTTTTATAAGTGAAAAACAAAAACAGACATGATCCGGTGCATGAAATTCCACGACTAGGGCAACCGGTGATCAAACTTAGGAGACTGATTGCCTTGATTGGACAAAAAACACAAAATTTTTAAATGTATTTTTTGCATTTTAAATTATATTTTCAATATTAATAAATATACTATCATGTAGGCAATACTTTTACTTTCACAATTTGCATAAAAGTAAAAAATGTCAAAACAATCCATCCTAGGCTACTCTCCCCTATGTAATGGACTTTTTGACTTCACTAGTATTGTCTTATTACTACTATGTACTGACATGACAGTCTTAATACAGAAATAAAAATATTGTTGGCAGATAAAATACATAAATGTGCTGATCGCTTCAATGGCAACAAGTAGATGGCAAAACTCGCATATTTAAGTGATATTTTTTACTACTGATTATAGTTGTACACATAAATGTAAGGTTGAAACTGTAGTAGATACATAACCAAAAAAAAATTGTGAGATGTCAATTGGCAGCGTTTTATTGAACTTGTTTTTGAAAGATCTTAATGCCAACAATATTTTTGTTAAAACCGTGTCTATTTTTAAAATATTTGAAAAACTTTAAAAACAAAATGAAAAGATATATTCCACAAAATGTTTATATCAAAAAATGTAGTTACGAAAAAAACCCATTTGAAGCAGATGTAATCTAAGTGTTGAAAATGATTCATATGGATTACAAACAAAATTCTATAATGCAAGTTGAAGTATTAAAAAAATTGCTAGAATGAGCTTCACAAATAGTCTACAAGCATACAGAGGTCTCTATTTTTTCAAAACCTGGGCGGCCCGATTTTGTTATTTTTGACATTCAGTTCTGCTGATTCATCATCAAATCTAGTGATTTTTTCTTATATTTGTATTTTGGGATTTTTTTACAGTTTAAGGTCGGATTTTGGTTCATTTTAACAATATTTTTCATATTTTACAACTGTATTTTTAAAGTTTCATAAATTTTTTACGCTTTTTAAGTGTTTATGGTGTTTTTTGACATTAAAATTGTATTGTTGGGATTTGCACTTTTCAATAGTTTATGCCGGACTTTAGTTTTTTCTAATAATTTTTCAATAGCCTAGCAGCTATCAAATAGTATGAAAAATATCAAAACACAAATTAAAAAAAAAAAATTGGCGAACTGAAACCTAACAAATTATTACAGTTCAATTGCAATACTTATTTGCCCCTAAAATTATTTTTAATAGATTAATTAATCCTATAAATTTATGTTATTTAAAATTTATGAAATTTATACTACCATATAATTTTTAAGTAGGTATCAATGGCAAATATTTTTGCACCAGTTAATTGAGAAAATGAAGGCACTGAAGATTCTAACGAGGCCTAGTATCTGGTCCATTCACATCTCCCATATTAAATATATTAATGGTTAAATAGACACTAATCTATATATTAGACTAATTTTTTAAATTAATAAATGTCATAATTATTATTATATTATTCAATAGTTAATATTTAATCAGAACAATTTTAAAATTTTATATTGTATCAAGTCAAATAAAACAAAACAATTTAGCTGGTGGGCAATTCCACGCCAAGTGAGCAGTCTATTTCACGCGACCCTCTCCGATTTAGCTCAACATTTATTTAAGTACCCAAAATATGACTTCATGCCAAATTTCAGATCTCTAGGTCATACAGTTCGCCTCGTAGAGCCAATTGAAGTTTAGTTCAACTTTTAACTTTATTTATCTTAATTGCATTTCAGCCTGGAAATTTTTAAGAATAGTCATAACCGATGGGAAATTTCCCAAAGAATCAAATGCAGCGGTCAGATTTTTGTTATCTTGTCCCGCACGCGCAGAAAACGCAAAAAAACAGTTTTTTTTTTTCAAAAATTCATTTCTTAAAAGATGCCACCGATTAAGACTCCAAATTTTGGGCAAAGGCAGCTAAAAGTATGTACTTTAAGATGCTTAAATGAAATTTTCCCACACCAGTGGTAGTTTTTGCTCTGAAGCCTCTTGAACGCACAAATCCATTTTTTTAATCCAAATTTTTGATATTAGACTGGTTTTTAAATTTTTTTTGTAGATTTTCTTTGTGTGCACCCTCAGAAAGCGATTTTTATACAAAAAAAGTATGCCATGAGAAATTTCAGACCTTAAGATTCAAAAGAACACGTGTCGCACTACCATTGAATTTTTAAAATTAATATACTTAATAAGTATTATTAGCTTTCAGATTTGAGTCAAATGCATACCGTGGGTCCCCAAAAAAGCAAATGAGTACTTGCTAATTAGGTTCCACATGAAACTTTACATCAATATACTTTGTATATATATTTTTTAAATTATAATATTTCTGTTATATTTTAAATTTTGAACATAAAATTAGACTCTTAAACTAAAATTATTAGAATTTAATAAAGCTTAGGCCTATAATTTTTATTTAATTTAAAAATCTTATTTATATAAAAGTATTGTATATATTTTTTTTATTTTGTCAAATTTGTAACATTCTATTAATGTTTTTTTAAGTAAGGTTAAAAAATGTTCCCCTTAAAGTTTTTTTTAATAGCACACAATCGGTAGGAGCTACATTAAAACATGTGTTTAAATAAAAAATGCGCAATTGAATGGCTTTTAATTTCGAATTTAATTTTTTTTTTTAATTTTTGACTTTCAAACATAATTTTTAACAAAAATAACAAAAAATAAAAATAAAAAAATCATTCTTTAATTTATAACATAAGTACGGTTAGAAATAGATCCAGATATGCTGATCAAAAAAGATGGACAATTTAATTGCCTATAAATTTTATATTTTATTGTTTTTTTTTAATTTAGACTTTTAAAAGAGATATTTCGAATATTGTATATCAAAAAAAACAAAAAAAAATTGACGTGCAGCTTCTAGGGTGAACGTATTTGCTTATAAGTTTATAATTAAAAAGTGTCTCAAATGAACCCCCCTACCCACCCTAAAAGTTTGTTACCCCTATTCATTAACACCCTGTATATTAATTATGCTAAAATTTTGATTGAAAAATGGTTTTGTGCGTTCAAGAAACTCTAGAGCAAAAACTACCACTAGTGTGGGAAATTTTTATTCGAGCATCTTAAAGTACATACTTTCGGTTATCTTTGCCCAAAATTTGGAGTTTTAATCGGTGGCAACTTTTGAAATATGAATTTTTGAAAAAAAAATGGTTTATTGCTTTTTCTGCGCGTGCGCAACAAGATATCAAAAATCTGACCCCTGCATTCGATTTCTTGGGAAATTTCCTATCAACTATGACTATTCTAAAAAATTTCCAAATTAAAATGCAATTAAGATAAATGAAATTAAAAAAAATTAAAGTTGAACTTAAAAAATTGCCGTAAAAATCAATTAGCTCTACGAGGCAAACTATGTGACTTAGAGATCTAAAATTTGGCATAAAGTCATACTTTGGATACTCAAATAAGTGTACAAAATTTGAGTTAAATCGGAGAGGGTCGCGTGAAATGGACTGCTCACTTGACGTGGAATTGCCCTGGTATTAAATATAAAAATTTCAGACTGTTTTTAATGTTGAATAAAATTAACTTTGATCTTAAACTGCAAGCTAAATTTGCAAATACTGGATTTGACAATCAACAAATATATGAATTTGTGAAAAAATGCTTAAATTTGTACCTGGAATCAGTAACACAAATGTTTTTAAGATTTCTTTAAAAATCGGAGTTCATAGATTTTATGAAACTAAAAAACATTAAAGATGTAATTTCACTTGGCCCGTTATTAAATTCAAGTTCAAAATACATTGTCATTGACTTAATAAGCTTATACCAGGAATGAATATTGCAAAACACTGTTATTAATGAAATATATGAAATTAATTTTGGATGGCTGTTTCTAATATAAAAAAAGCGATAATATTTTATAGATATTATATTTTGTATCTTTAATGTATATCTGCCGCATATCAAGTGCTGCATTAGAAAGGCTGTTTATTCAGATAAACAAGACTAAACTCTGAAATCGATTAAACACAGACTCATTGACAAGTATTTTACATTCCAAAAAAATGATTTCTAACAACAATAAATATAAACTTGACGTTAATATTCAGATAGCTATACCTTCTTTAATTAATTATTAAGTATTTTACTCTATTATTAATATTTCTGTGGCTAAACTAAATTAATAAAATTAATTAAACCTTTATCCAAACAAATATTGTTTTTCCCAACATTCGATTTTTAATATTACAATTTTTAGTTGTGAGTATTCTGTTATACTTATAACGTTATAAATAGAAACAATTTTAAAAATGCGTGTGATAATATATAATTATTTAAATATTGTAACGTTAAAGCTGATATCTTTTAAATTGCATCAAGAAAACTTAGGGAAACTTAAGAGTTCCGATAATAAAAAAAAAGTACTTAAAACAGAATCTACCCAAAAAAAACTAGAAAATCACATGTTGAAGACTTTGTTCTTTTTAATTATACTTAAATATTTAAGTATACTTTTTTTGTTAAGCCTTAAAATTAGTTTTTTAATACCATAAGTAATTTTTGTATCTATATTACTAAAAACTAATATAAAAGCACTATTTACTGATTGTTTTTGGCTATCATGCAATGCCGTGGACATACAAAACACACTGACAAGATTTGTGGAACCAAAACAGCAGCTGTGATTGTTAGATTGAATCGGAATAATTTATGAATTCATTTTATAATCATAAACTAAGTTTGTTTATGATCTATAAAGATACAACAATCAAATATTGCAATTTTATTTAATGTGTCAGTTTATAGTGTTATTTATTAGTAATTTTGTAAATTATTGACGTTTAAAAATTGAGAACACCGAGGTAGTATACTAAGTTTATAAAAGCTGAAATTTTTACGTTGATTTTTGTGTTTATTTAAAAATTCTTTTTGTTTCTTACCTTTTTAGTAACAACAATGAATAAGAATTAAAAAAATGTTTTGGTTAAACACACAAAGAACACAACTAAAAAATAGAAATCAAACAAAAACCGAATACACTTAGATAACAAAAAGTAAACAAAAAAAGTTAAAATAATAAGTTGTCTTATCCAACGTAACAAGAAAAAACAAAAATGAAACATAAAAATTACTTAATTGAAGGGAAAAGACAACAGAGGAAGAAGTAGACCAATAACGAGATAGATAGACAACGTGCTGCAGCACTTAAGAATTCCGAAGATGTACACATACAGTGAGAAAGTAAGCAGAAGAAGCAAAATACACAATTTGTTCGATGTGATTATTACAACATTATTTGCCCATGTACTAACAATTGAGCGGCCTGTAAAATAAAATTGTTTACCGCTTTGTTACGTTTTCTCATTCTTTTTGTTGCAAAAAAATATGCTCCAAAGAATGTCAGTCAAACACCTGAATCAATTGTATTCATGAATAAGAACCGTGAGGAAGAACAAAGTAATCTAACTAAAAAATCAGAAAATGAACTAAAGTGAAGTACACGTTGTTTGGCTTATGGTTTTACATCTACATTTTTTATCTGTCGAATCGAATGTAAGAACCATTTAAAGTTAATACAATTTTGGGAAAATTTTAAAGTAATTTTTTACCTACCTACGGCTTAAACTCAAACCAAAATTAAATAACTTTTTTGAGATACAATATTTTTTCAAAGATAAATAAAACATGTTTACTATGTTTTGTATCCCGAATATATGTGTACAGATAGACACGAATAATTTGGCCGGTATAATAGGCAACTTAACATACACAAAAATTATGTTGACTGTGGTTTTACTTATCCTTTTGACCGTTTTAGCATATATCATTAAGCGCAAATGAAATATGCTAAAACGTTCAAACATTTTACACACTCCTAGGGCGACGTTGTTCTGAGATTAAATGATGCTAAAACTGGCAAAGGCATAAGTTTAATCACAGCCATCCTAATTTTTGTGTATATTAAATTGACTATTATACCGGCCACACTAATCGTGTCTAGATGTAATATAGTACATAGTAAAAGTATTTTATTTATTTTATAATGAACTATCACATGGTAACGGCCACCACCATTTAATATTTCTCTAGTTTTCATCTAATTAATTGCATGTCATCTGCATTTTTTTCTAAACACTTTTTTTTAGTATACGATCAATACCAGAGAATAAATAATTATTTGTTCATAATACAATTTTTTAGTTTATTAAGTAATGATATCATTTTAATCACTAGATTAGGCCATTTTACTTGTATTGTCCTGTTTCTACTTTTTATTGACAGTTTGCAAGTTAAGAGTTGTGTCTCTTAATACAAAAATTAAAAAATTGTTTGACAATGCTAATTTTTCCATCAACTTGAATGGCTTAAGTAATATTTTCTATCACTAAAACAGTTGAACACAGAAATATAAGGTCAAAATTGTCAGTATTGTAGTAAAAACGTAAGCAAAAAAAAATTGAACATGTTTTTGGAAGATTTTAATGGCAACAATATTTTCCTGTCTATTTTATAATAATGCTTCATATCTCCAAAACCGTTGCTATAACAACCCATGTTTTTTAAAACTTTTTGTTTGTTGTGGTTCGTACTACTATCCTCTTAAAGATTTTACATTCTTTTTTGAACACCCTGTATGTTTATTGGATTATTTTGTCTTTCATAATATTTTTTAAAGCTGCTTTTTAATTATCGATCAACTCTTGTTGACAATATCGTTAAAGTCTCAATAATCATCTTTAAACACATTTTTTTGTAAGCAATTGAATACAGTTTTGTATATAACATTTTTGTAGATTTTCTATTTCTTTTTCTTATGTAAATGCACTTAGCTTGACAATTATCCAATTTAAAAAATATATCAAACTTATTTTGTTTTTCATCCAAACTAACATAAATCTTTTCAGAAATAGTCTTTAAATTTTTGTAGTTTTACAACTTTTTCTTTTAGACTAATATATTCTTGATTGGTCGGATTTGAATCTCTAAACTAATTTTTAAGCTGTCTTGATTTCGCCGTCCTTTTTATGTTGTTTATTATTCCTGTTGGTTTCTAGTACCACTTTATCTGAGATCTCTTCTTTGCCAGATATGTCACAAATAAGAATTTCAGTTGTTATATGCTTATCCACACTTATTCTATTCGTCTTTTCTTATTATTATTATTATTATTATTTATATTTATTTTGAATAAAATAATTTTACGTTTGCTTACTACATACATATAATCAGAAAACAAAGTATTGAAAATATCTAATAAAACAGAATTGTTTGCTAAGATAATAATAATACTACTATTAGTCTTTTGGTCAATAAAGATATTAGACACGTCAATACAAATACATTTGATGGAAGAATATAAAATATAAATTTAAAAAAAACTTAAAACAAATAAAAATATGAAACAGCACTCAAAATAAAATTTGACAAAATATCTTTAAATATTCGTCTAGGGAATGCTAAGACTTTTATTAACATAGATTTAGGTGCATGTTTAAACGTTTTTTTTTTACAATGCAATGTTTTAATTTTTGCCGCAAATGTGTTGTAAATCTTAATTAACATTTAAATACTTTAAATGTTTTTTTGAATTTTAATTCTACAATGGTTCATCATTATTTTGAAACAAAGAGAAAAAACCAGTGAAAAGTTTTCAGAGAAAAGTCATTTTTTATTTTTGTTAAATATAAGTGTAATTGTTATCATTAGTTTGTAATTTGTCTTGCATTGATATTTGTCAATAATTCTTTAATGCGGTTAGTTAATTAAAATACACACCAAACACCGTACACTCATACTTCAAGAAAGAGTAAAAAACCGCTGAGACATTTCGTGATCTAAACGATCGACGAAACGATTAGCAAATGGTGATACCAACATAGACAACAAGTTAAGCCCTTTTCTGATTTGTCTTTAGATATTGATGATTAAACACTTCTGGCCGCTGTGAAAAAAGACAAAAGTTGCACCACCACGACACTAGCTGAGAACTTCAACGCCGATCAGTTTACGATTGTTTGTCATTTCAGAAAACACTGCAATGCGTGGAAATTGTCCAAAAGTATCCTTTATGAGTTTTCAGATAACTTATCTGAACCAAGTCCAAATTTTGACCAATTTGATTGTCAATTTTACTGTCACAGATATTTTTACAAACATGACATTATTCATACCAAAGATGGTTTAATAACCAAAACCAGCCTATTCAGTTCGAAAAACTCATCGGGCATTACATGCATTGTATGATGCTCATAATTGTCCATCAGAGGATTTTTTCGAGAAACTGTGCATCGTTTTCGTTTAATCTAATCGATAATAAGCACCCAGTACGACGTCGTACAGTGCGCACACAAGAGGCAATTGATAGTGTGCAGCGTAGTGTTAATAAGAATCCAAATGTGTCAATTCGTCATCATGCTCAACAATTACGCTTGTAAACATCTACTTTATCGAAAATTTTGCAAAAAATTTTGGTTTTCAAAATTCAACTTGTACAGAAATGAAGCCACACGATTATCGTTTGCGCCGTACATTTGGTAAATGGGCCAAGGAAAACATTGCTATTGATCCACAAGTTTATTTAAAATTTTGTTCAGTGATGAAGCACATTTTTGGTTAAATGGCTTTGTTAACAAACAAAATTGTCGCAATTACATCCAGAAAAATGTACCGTTTGGTGCGCTGTTCGACGAATTATTGCCGAAATACAACTTAAATGACTGCAAACAATGTGTAAAAATTGGACCTCCAGATTACGCAATGTACGCTCCAGCCGCGGTGGTCACATGCCCAAAATCATATTCAAACAAACAATGCCATAATATTATCTGTCAAATCAGTGTTTTATTTCAATTTAATTTTTGTCTCTAAAAAAACACCCTTTACAATTCAGACAAATTAGAACACAAATTAGCAAATTTCTCAAAACAAAAAAAAAACTAAACTAAAAAAAATCCTGACTACAAGGTTGATACAATTAAAACAAATAGCTACAAACCAATATAAAAATTAAATATCTTTTTGTTGGATTGTGTTGAAGAAAACCAACAACTTTACAATGAAAACACCAAAATAATATTTTTGAAAAATATACTTTTCTTATTTAAACAAAAAAAAAATTAAAAATAGATTATTAGAAGTGTTTCTCAATGAAGAGAGGTGGCATTAATTATAAATGTAGTAGAACAAAATAATAAAAAAATAAGGTTGCGATTTATAACTGCTATTAATCAATTAACATGTCGTCAAATGATAACAAACAACCAATAAGATCCCGTCGGCTTAGATCAGGAGTACGCTGCTGTGAGAAGCGAAGGGAGTAGCAGCAGCGGTCATGCCAAAAAAAGGACTTGAGAAACAGTATCTCGTGGAACAACACGAGTGGCAAATTCCTTCCCGAAAGTATCAAAAAAGTTGAGGAACAGCAGCAGACAAAAGCTAAAATTGCGTTGTCAGTTCCAACAATTCGTTATATTATAAACGGAGGGTAAAGAAAGAATACAATCTTCTCCAAGAAATGTGCATAATAACAAATAAGATAATAGAACAAAAATTGGAAAGTAAAAAAGAAATCATAAACACAATCAAAACCAGAAAACTACAATACCTGGAAATAAACACTGTTACAAACCATTATTCAAAGAAAACAGAAGTATTGCAAGAAGACGCTTTTCCTGATTAAATAACCTAAGTGTTTCAACAGAAAAATTTCAACTTTTTCATAGAAGACGACACAAAGAGAAGAAGTCAACCTAAACATATACACCCAACAACAAACTATATCTTTTAGTACAATTATTTCCAATTAATTCGATTAAACTTAAAAACCCATTTTAATTATTATTTGCAAAGTTACAAATAATGGTTTCGACACATTAATAAATATAAAATTTATAAATTCTAAATGTGTTTTATGTGCAAGTACTGTATCGTTGTTAGAAAATAAAATTAACTGCGGCGATGTAAAATTTATGGAATGAATCCATAGCCGCTTATAAAAATACAGAATTAATAATTCAGTTTTAATAAAATTGCAATTAATGCAATAATTATAATTTTTTTAAAAATTTTAAATTATAATTTGATTTATAATAACTAAATAATTAGCCGTAGTCGTTATAGATAATTAAAATATTTGAATACAGACGGCGGCGGTTGATAAAAGCACGTGCGTCTGCAACTGAAGATCAAGCAAGACTGAGCAGTTTTTTTTTTTTTTTTTTTTTGTTAGGCGTAGGTGGGGAATCTTCTAAAGACTTCGCTCCCAGGACGTGTCGGATTCACCTTTTTAAGGGTGCCTACCGACTAAACCCCACCCATCTGGGAATTGCCTGGAAGTTCGAGACCTTTCGGCTCATGTACCTTCCGTTTGGAGATGTGTATGTAGGAGGTTGTTTAGGAGTCGCCTTATAGGCCAGGTTGGGGTTTTGTTTTTGGATGTGGTTTTACCCACGCTATGTTAGGAGTAACTCGGCTACTATTGAATTCACCGGTCGTTTGTGGACAAAATCTTCCCGATCTGGTTCGGCAAGTCTTGCCAGTTCGGGGTTGGAATGAACCGCGAGGTTTTTGAAATACTTTACGGCCAAAGCTTCAAAATGTTGACGAAGTGGAGGAATCTCTAGGTCAGTTCGAATGTCTACATTTCGAACGTACCATGGAGCTCCTGCGAGCATCCGAAGAGTTTTGCTTTGGAAAGCTTCTAAGCGATTTAGGTGGCTACTTGCCGCCGTTCCCCAAATGGGGGAAGCGTATGTGATCATCGGTCTGATGGTCGAAGTGTAAAGCCGAATTTTATTCCGGAGCGACATGCCGCTGTTCCGTCGCAGCATCGGGTAGAGAAGAGATTTAGCCATTTTAGATTTGTCCAATATGGATTGAACCTGAGGCTTGTAATAGAGACCCTTGTCCAAGATTACTCCAAGATACTTGGCAGTGTCAGACCATTGTATGGGAACGTCGTTGAAGGTGACGTTCTCATGCGGTTTAAGTGACCAACGCCGAGTAAAGAGTACGGCCTTGCTTTTCTCTGGGTTTACTCCAAAGTGCCATTTATCCATCCAATCTTCCAGATCGGAGGTGGCTCTTTGAAGACGTAAGGTGATCACTTGAGTCGACCTTGAGGAGTAGATAAGTGCTGTATCGTCAGCGTATTGAGCCATTTTAACCCCGTGCATGCGCCCTGAAGGCATGTCGGCTACATACAAGTTAAAAAGGTGCGGCGAGAGAATAGAGCCTTGAGGAACCCCGGCCTCTATCTGCCGAGAAGTAGAGATGTGGTTATCGAGTTTGACTGCCAGACTTCAGCGATTTAGATATGAGGCTAGCAGCCTTATAATACGCAGTGGAAATTGTAGTCTGATTAGCTTTAGAAGCAGTCCCTTGTGCCAGACTTTGTCGAAGGCTTTTTCGACGTCGAAAAAGACCACTCCCGTGGCCTTTTTCTGTCTGAAACCTTCGACAATGTGGTCCGCCACTCGGTTGAGTTGATGTACGCTCGAGTGTCCCCATCTGAACCCATGTTGATGGGAGGGGAGAAGATTGTTCAAATCCGTGTGCTCTTGAATAATATCCAAGATCACCCTCTCTATGACCTTGCTTAAAGTGCACAGTAGGCTTATAGGCCGATAATTTTGGGGAAACAACCTGTTTTTCCCAACTTTAGCAATGTTTATCACGTTCGAGCCTTTCCAGGCTGACGGGAAATGCCCAGTGCGAAGAATAGCATTTGCAATATTGGTTAGAGCCTTAATTGCTTTATGAGAGAACGATTTAAGAGCTTTGTTAGATATTTTATCCGGGCCTAAAGCAGAACGGGATTTGAATCTTTTAATGATTTCTCTGATTCGAGAAGGTCTAACGCTATCAAGTGTAGTGTCATTGTCAGCGGTTCTCAGGAAGTCTCTGACTTCCCTGCGAACCCTTTCGATGTGCTCCAGATCCGTATAATCGGTATACAGATCGGAGCATTGGAGTTCCAGGCTGTCTGCAAATGCTTCGGCCTTTCCCTCAGTAGTGTATTGAATCCCTCTCTCACCATGAATGGCGGGAATGGGAACCCGTCTGTTCCTAAGGGCTTTAGAGATCCTCCACATTGGATTTTCATCCTCCGTGAAAGATTCTAGCGTATCTTTCCAGCATTGGTTTTTATGCTCCCTTATGGCCGTTCGAACTTCATTGTGAAGTCGATTCAAGATCTCTCGATCTCAGGGGTCGCGATGCCTTTGCCATTGATGTTTGGCGGCATTTCTTGTTCGGATCAACGCCTTTGTTTCTCGTGATAATCCTAGAGGATTATCGACGCAAACCTGAAAGGTTTTAGAAACCTTTTCCGAGGCTTGTTGGACTTGTGTAGTCAAAAGTGCGACGGCTCTTTCGATATCCTCAGCCGTTCGTACTGGGGTCAGGCTACCAATGCTACTTTCCAGGCATCGAGAGAAGAGAGTCCAATCCGTCTGTGTGACGAATTTTCCCCCCTCTCCGGACCCCCTTCCGAGTAGCTCCAGTAGTACTGGGCTGTGGTCAGAGCTTAGGCCGTTGAGCATAGTTACCACTGCGTGCGAGTTGACGTTCTTTAGTATTGCTACGTCAAGAACGTCCCCTCTGTGGACCGCGGCGCTGTGAAAAGTGGGTTCGTCCGGACCCAGGACCTGCAAATCTTTTTGCTCAACGTAGTCGAACAGAGCTCTCCCCTTGGCGTTAGTTAATCGACTATTCCACGACCCGTGCTTCGAATTGAAGTCTCCAGGCAATTATTGTGGGATGTGGATTATCAAAGACTCTATCGAAATCCGCTGTTTCGATGAGGTTTTGCGGACGGATGTAACCGGAAGCGATCCTGACCGTGCCAAGCCCTGGCACTACTATCGCGTTCGATTCGAGAGAGACTAGGTCGGGAGTATCCACTTCAGAATGGTCCAATGATCTCTTTACAAAGATCAAAGTTCCACGCTTTGTGGGTACCACCGGCGGCCCTCTATAGGTAAACGTGTTTGGAATTCTCAATGCCAGATTGGGTTTGTGGACCGACTCTGACACCAGCAGGATGTCTAAGTTCTGATCAAAGAAGAACTCTTCCACTTCTCCCATTTTTTCTGTAATGCCATTGGCATTCCAGAAGCAGACTCGGAGTAACACTGCGTCTGGTGTATTATCCATTTTAGTCGATGAGCGTAGACAAGAGGTTGGCCATGAACCTCATTTGAGATTCGCCCATCTCTTTTAGGATTTTGGCTATTTTAGCAGCAGATGGCTTATGTTGCGTTGGAGGAGCAACGGCCGTTGCAAAAGATCTGCCGTTTTCTACAGGATTGCGGGGACCTGTAGGTTGAGACGAAGAAGAAGAAGGGACCTGAGCCGGCGCGGGCTCGGCTGTCGGTCTAGACTTGGCTGTTTTTCCGTGAGCGGCCATCGCTCTAAGGTATGCTTTGCATCCCTTGTAGTTGGCCGGGTGTGGGCCTGAACATAGAGCGCATTTTGGCGCTGATTTGTTAGGGCAGGAAGACTGAGCAGTGAGCGCTTATAATGCTTATATACTGCGAGTATTGTTACTGCTCTGCGTTGCTTAGTTACAAATAACAAATATCAGAAGCGTAAACAAGTCGCCTATACAGACAAAATGCATCAGTTCTAACGATATCAGCCTTGTGTTTATGTTTTTGCAGCTTCGCGTTGCTTAGTTACCAACAAATCAAACACAAAACTTTGCTTCACAACAAACAAAAACGGTAACAGTGTACAGTCAAATTAAGATTTTTCAAACGGCCTACTTCAGTAATTAAAACTTTAATACTAACAAACACTTTTTATAAAGTTTTACATTAATGTGGAGAAATAAAAAATATAAACAGTAAATGTAATATACATTTAATTAATTTGTATTTTTGCAAAATTAAAGTTTTTAAAAACATTTATTAACTATTCAAACAACATTAATATTACATATATGCAAAAAAATTATATCTTATATATATTATATATTAAATTAATACACAATTATAACAATTGTGAATTAATATTAATAGATAAAATATTGAATCGTATTTTTGTAGCAATGAGCTATTTAATTATAAAGTTAATTATAATTGTTTTGATACTATTTTACGAATAGTTACTGTATTAATTGTATTATTATACATAGATTAATTTTATTAATATTGGATTGGAATGCGTAAAACGTGTATTTAATTTCACAATATTTAAAATCATATACTTACTATACAGGGTAAATATTAAATTCCGATAAGGGCTTTGATTTTTATATCAGTTGTTGATTTTTCTTAAGTATAATTATTTAATTTTATACATATTTTTTTATTGGTATGAATAACAATTTCATCAATGATGGTATCAGTTATAAATTATTTAAACGCTTCTTTCTACGAGATTTATTCCTCAAAGTTACGATACTTTTTGGTTCTTAATTAATATGGGTTATATTTTTCATTGATATTCTCAACAATTTAGCTTCTGTTGGTTTGTATTAATTTACTGCAGATTCACTACTCTTTTGGTCAGTTAAATGTTTTTTTGTAATATTTTTTGTTTATTTTGAAAATAAAATATAAATTCATTGAAGTTTATAGTCTTAATGAATATTATAGTCGTACAACACTGCGCAATACGTGTCTTTTTACAATGTCATATAGAAAAACAAATACATGTCGGTAACGAACAAAATCAAAATCTACAAAAGCATAGTAAGACTTACACTGACCTACGCGAGCAAAATTAGAGCTGAGATGAGCAAAACAAAACAAAGACTTAGAATAACCGAGATGAGGGCGCTAAGGACGATAGCAGGTATAACTTTTTACGACAGAATACCAGTCGAAAAATCAGGAACAAATGTGATATCCAGGACATAATCAAATTTGCTAAGGCTAGAAGGAAATAATGAAACGCACACGTCGATCGTATTGATAAAGGTCGGCACCAAAAACAGTGCAAGAAGGAATCCCCCTGGGCAGAAGACAACCATGAAGATCACCAAACAGATGGGCTGAAAGCTGGGCCTCATCATCTATAGAATCACCACCACGATGAGGCCAAATGCTAATAATAAACAGGCAAAATGCCTAAAAGAAAGAGAAAGAAAAAGAAGAAATTTTTTTTGTAAAATTAGAACAAACTGATCAAAAACATTTTGCTTGTAATTTCAATCTGAACAATATTTTTTTAACAAGTTGCTTGTGAGCTATATTGACAATAATGGATAAAAAACAGTTTTTTTTCTGTTGCAATCCCATTAATTTAATGAAATTTTTAATTTCTGGCAACTTCAACTCATAATTACCAGAATGTGGTTTGTTTCAAAATGAAAAGAAAGCAAACAATATACATCCATCTCATAGTGTGTACGCAAAACATTGAATAAATGAAAAATAATCAAGTGGCATGTAATGGAGCTCGAGACTCTTACACAAAATATAAAAAATGGCATCACAACCAACATCAAAATTAAGTACTGTAAATTACAATCCAGGATTAATAACCCTCTAAATGACAACTTTCACTTTACTATACCATTCATTCCATATTAAAAAATTGAACATGTTCCTAGATTACATCCATCCACATTCCAATATTGAAAATATCATATTCTTAAAAGCATTTCTTTACGAATATGCGATTATCATCGGTGACTTTAACCTTAATTTTACAAAAAAACGACATCTTTCTCAATTCTTAAGTAACTCCAAGTTTCAAAGAATACCAACTGGTCCCACGTATATTATGACAAATAATCCTAGTTCTACTCCCAATATCCTTCTAGCTACTAGTAACATAATTCCGCTTCTTAGCTCCATCCAATTTATTCCTTTTTTTTTTTTTTTTTTTTTTTACTGAGGAGGTGTAATCTTCAAAAGACACCTCGCCGTACACCTCGCTGTAGGTTCTGCCGACGAGGTAGTGTGAGATTTTTACTCACTAAACTACCTCCCTCAACCCACTGGGACCGCTTGCGCATTGCTTTGGTGGGAGAGTTGTCCGTAATAGTATCATAGTATCATAGTATCATCTTTCATCTCTTCCTTTACATTCAATTATTGTTCGGATCTTACTATATACGCTCATCCATGTTTCCTCGGTTGACAATAGATCGCTTATGACGTTGGCGTGATTAAAGACTCTGCCAGTGTATAGAGAGTAGAGGTCTCTCTCGTCCATCCACTTTGGGCATACAAACAGAGTATGCTCCGCGGTGTCTTCTTTTCCGCAGTACTTACATGCGCTGGTTTCCGCCCGATGGCGGTCGTGCAAGTATTTACGGAAGCATCTTTGCCCCGAAAGAGCTTGGGTAATGAAGTAGTCCACTTTCCCGTGCGGCCTATCTATCCATATCTGGATATTAGGAATTAAGCGGTACGTCCACCGTCCATACTGACCACTTGTCCACTTCTCTTGCCATCTTGCCACTAACCTCTCCCTTGCGGTCGCACTGTCCACTCCGGAATATCGTCCCTTGCGTTCCTGTATAAGGAGTTCTATAGGCGGCACTCCAGCTATTACTCCTGCTCCCTTCGTCGAGATGGTCCTGTACGCGCAACATATCCTTATGTTTATTTTGCGCTGCACACTATTTAATTTTCTTAGCAGCTTGTGATTCTGCGCTACCACGTGCCACGCAGGTGCGGCATAAAGCATCTGGGAGTGAACCACAGATGCCATTAGTCTTCTTTTAGAGGCCCTGGGTCCTCCAATGTTCGGCATCAGGCTAGCCAATGCTGATACGGTCTTCTCAGCCTTTTTGACGGTCTTGTTCAGCAAACGAAAGTTTCGTATCCAGCCACACTCCCAGATACTTTACGGCTTTAGCTGGAGCCACTACAGTGTCCTGGACCAAGTGTATTGGAGCCATCTTGCGCTTCTTGGTTAGTAGGGCAGCCTCGGTCTTCTCTGGAGCAAGTTGTAGCCCTTTACTCTCCAGCCAATTTGATGCTCATGGAAAAGCGATAGTTGCAGAGGTCATAAGGCTCTCCTCTCCCTTGGAGACGACCACCATTGCCACGTCGTCTGCAAAGCTTATGAGGGTCACTCCTTCTGGTTGATCTATTCTCAATAGACTATCGTAGAGAACGTTCCACAGAGTCAGGCCCAGAACCGATCCCTGCGGAACACCGCTATTTACCCGTCTGGTCTTGATCGAGTCTGCTGCCTCTAGTAGTATCTCTTTTTCGGAGAGGTAGGCTGCCACTATACTGATTAGACTCTCGTCTATCTTCCTGTCTCGAAGTTCCTCCAATATGTGCTGCCACGATGCACTATTGAAAGCATTTCGCACATCCAGCGTTAGTACAGCGCACAGTCTCCGGTGTGTGGTAGAGTAGTTTACCTCCGCTTCACGGGCGAGCCTGTTGACTTCATTAATGGCATCCACCGTTTCCCGACCTGCCCTGAAGCCGTATTGTCGGTCCGACAGGCCACCCGTGCGTAAAAGCTCGCTGTTCAGCCTACCGAGTATTAGTTGCTCGTAGAGTTTTCCCTTAACATCCAGTAAGCATATTGGACGGTACGATGCAGGGTTGTCCAGAGGTTTGTCTTCTTTTCTCAGGAGCACAAGCCTGGCACGCTTCCAGTCGGAAAGCTTGCTCTAATGGCCAGGTCGTTGTATACTGCCAGCGTATACTCCGGCTTATTTATTGCAACTTTCTTAATTATTTCTGGAGGTATGCTTCCTGGTCCAGGTGCCTTGTTGTGCTTTAGTTTCACACATGCCGCTCGTATTCACTTAAACTAAAATTGGTAAATATCACAAATAAAGGTTACATGTTGATGCACCGGAAAGAGGTGATCCACCACTTCCTCCACAGTTTGCATCTCCCATTGCAGTCTGGGAGGAAAGCCGGACAGCCTTTTCATGGCTATATTGTAGCCGTCTCCCCAGATATCACAATCTACACTATCACATAGTGCTTTCCAGCACTCTCGTTTGGATGTCTTTATCCTATTTTGCAAAGATTTTTTGCAAACTTTGTACTCTTCCCATAGGTGTTGGCTCCCTTCTGGGTCGTTCCTTCTTGCACTTCTGGTGTAGGCTCTTCTCTTGCCGGTACATTGCCTGCGAAGTTCCGCAATTTCGTTGTTCTACCAGTAAACTGGTGGCCCTCTCTTTGCGCTCGTTCTTTTGGGCATCGTTCGATCGCATATTTCTGTCAGTGCGTGGGTAATGGCGCTTGCAGCTGGCCTACTCGTTACCTCGCAGTTCTCTGCCAGTACCTGTGGTAGTTTTTGCCTATCGAGTTTTTTGACCTGCCAGCCTACGCGATTACGGATACTCCTACTCCTACGCGGTGGCACACTTTCCTTAATGACCTCGAAGATGATATAGTTGTGGTCGCTTAGGGATTCGCGGTCGCTGACTTCCCACTTCTCAATCCTATTCTTGACGTCATAGGTGGCTAACGTCAAGTCCAGTATGGAAGAGTAGTCACGCCTCTGGAATGTCGGCTTGCTACCCTTGTTGATGACTACTAGGTCGTTTTCCGCTATCCATTCTGTCAGCAATTGTCCTCTTCTATCTGTTATTTCCATGCCCCACTGCGGGGACTTTGCGTTGAAGTCTCCTACAACGATTGCCTTTTCCCCATTGAGTCGAATTAGCCTTCCAATTTGACTGAGAATTTCCTCGAGATCTTCTATGTCCTTGTTTCCGGATGAGTAGCAATTGTAGACAGTCAGGTTTGGCGTAACTATGTACGTGAAGCTGTGTCCTCGCCCAACTCGCTTTATAGTGACCTCGTTTTCCATCACTTTTATGGCAGTATCCAGATCATCATCACAAGTCCAATCTTTTCTGTTTTTTACGGCGTTTCGGTTTGGTTCACTCAGAAGTATCACGGAAGCACCTATTTCCGTGGCCGTGGCCAAGGTCAGATAGTGGCATTGGCGACTCCTGAATGAGTTGACTTGCAGGAATTTTATTCTAGGCATTGTTGTTTTAGGTTTACGGTCTAGGTACCTCCCGTTTCCTTCTCTCCTTGCCTGTTGAACACGCTGGGCTGCCCGATTGGTGTCCTTCTTTGGCGCAGTGTACACAGTACGGGTTGTTCTTGCAGTCTGATGCCTTGTGTCCTTCTTTACTGCACTTTAGGCATAGATGCTTCCTGTCGGGGCCCCTACATTGCACCCGCGTGTGACCATACTCCCAGCATCTAAAGCATTTTAAGTCTGCCTTCCGCTCATATACGCCACCTTCATGCGAAGAGAGTCAACTTCTTTTGCTAGATCAGCTTTCCGTTCTCTAGCGCCATGAACTACTACGTCCAGCCATTCCTTCACATCTCTACTTTGCAGCTTTTCGAGTTGGATGACTAGTCTTTCTGAGACGTCTTTTATTTTGCTCTTTGGTTTATACATCTCCTTAATCACTTTATCCAGTCTGCTAACTTGCACGTAGATTTTGGCTAAGGCGTTCTTTACAGTATTGCGGGTTTTGTCTACCTTCTCCCATTCTACGCCCTTTGTTCTTTTCCGCTTGTTGGTCTGACCTTCTTCTGGCAGAGAGGTAGTAGAGTTAGTCCTTGATCTCTGCGGCGGCCTTACCAAAGATTCCTGTTTTGCAAAGGGATTCTCTGCTGCAGCCGCGTTGCCTGTTGCGCCCTGATTTGCTCTAGAAGGTGATCTACTCATGCTTCCCCTCCTGCAGTTCTAACTCGTAGTCCGTCATTTCTCTGGCGGTAGTTTCCATTTTCCTCGTCGTGTCGTCGTTTACATTAATCGTGATCAGTTTGTTAGTGCTTGGGTCGTTAACAATTTGAGGCTGGGTGCAGTCACCGGAGGTAGCCCCCCCCTACCGGTAACATATTTTCCGAGGCTTCTGTAGAGACATTCATAGTGCGATTTATAGCTGCCGCCAGCTTGCGTTTTTAAGCTACCCGCCAGCTGTGTAGGGTGGTTACCCCCCCCTGCAGCAGAGCCCTACCGGATCACTACTAAATTTCATGACCTACTACAGGGGGGTTCAATATCACATTCACGCGTTTACATTCATACCTTTATAGCAAGAAAGATGGTTTGGCTACCTAGCCCTCGATACCTAATAGCGTCGGTAGCCGAAAGGTGGTCAAGAGAAGACCGAAGAGTTGACCAAGGAAGGTCGATAGATCAAAGAAGGAAAAGGTAGAGGAAACTGGTAGTCTCATTGCCGTAGCAAGGCCACCGTGCAATGGTGTTGGTCCGCGAGTGCAATCTTCTATCCGCCACCCGGGGACGCGCCTGGAAGGGGTTAGCACCGTCCCCTACCCTCAGATTGTGAGGTCCAGGATCCAATTCATTCCTGATCTCTGTTCTGATCACGTAGCTATTCAGTTTCAACAAAATGCCTAACTTATACCGATTCCCAACCCCATAAAATAAATTTGACAGTACGACTTATGTGACATAAATAAGGTTGACCATAACATAACACGATACATAAAATCCTTTCCCGCCGTATCTCTTGGTAGCTCTGAGGAAGGCAGCAACGCTGCCGAAACGTTAGCTATTAAAAAAACCATATGCTATAAGCAAATAGTTATATTATTATTTTTATCCTATCTCCAAAATAATTAATTTTAAATTGTTAATATTATATTGTTACTTTATATCACCTTTACCAACATAATCATACTCATGGGCAGAAAGATCTTGGTCAATAGCCTTTTTCATTATCATATGCATTCTTTCATTTAATTTATAAATATATGATTTTATGTACATAAGATTTTGTATAAAATTATGAAATAAATTTATTTACTACTACTACTGAAAAGAATGCACACAGAAAAAATGACTAACTAATAAAAATAAGTCAAGAAAAAAAATCCAATTCACATCATTGAGGGCGCACCAATAGCACTTTTATCAACAAAAGCTTGACCGACTGTAGTATGTTAATGTGTACCACTACTAAAATAATTTAATAAAAAACTAGAATTTATACTTTTTTTGGCTCCAAGCTCTTGAACTATAAGCCTGAAAAAGAACTTCCAACTTAAAAATACTAAAGGAACGAGAAAAAAAAAAGTCTGAGATTATACTCTATATATTATTTGACATGATGGAAAAATTGTAGCACGCAAGAATGAAAAAATGAAGGAAAGACCTGCCAAAAGCTATATGCGCTAATAGCAATTGATGTTGATGATGAAAATGATTTTAATTTGGTCGTATAGAATATATCGTTAACGGCAATGTAAAACAAAAACATATTAAGTCATCTAGTGAAAGTAATAAAATACTACATCAAAAATTGTAGTAGTAAATGAGAATGGATAGGTACACAAAATTACAAGAGGGGTACCACAAGGGTTAATACTATAAGATGACTGTTGAAGTTGAGCACTCTCAATGAGGTAACGCAACTAGCATATGCCAATGACCTAGCAAAGGTAGTAGTTAAAAAGAAGACAAAAAAAGAGAAAGACATAGCAAATAGAAAAACCTTCAAACAAGTTAGTAAGTAGATGAATGAACACAAACTGCACTTGTAAAACAAATCATTATTGTATTGGGGTAAAACACCATAAAACTGATAAAGATTTTTAGGTACCTAGAAGTAGTTATGAACAAAAATCTAACAGTTAAAGTTAAAGAACATGTGAAATTTGGTAGCAGCAAAAACTAGCAGTTTCATTTGGAAAGCTGATGCCTAGGATGAAAAAAATCTGCAAAAATAACAAAAGACTTTTGGCGTTAACTTAAATTTGACATAAATATACGTTCAATAAAACGTTCATAGATGCATTGATTGTAGTTCTTGCGTTGTTTTAAACTTGCATGCGAGGTTGGTCGTCAACGGAAATCAAGTAAGACGAAGTAGAGGACGAAGAAGATACAATTAATTCTCTATTAACGGCATAAGAAACCATATACATCTGCATCACACAACTATATAAAAAAAATGATGACAAACAAGTAAATATGTATACAAAATTAATACTAACATTAAAAATAATTACACATTAAAAAATTTAAAAAACAACAATAAGCAAGAACATAGCATAGAATAACAGATCTTATTTACAATTGGTACATTTGAATTTGAGTTTTAAGGTTATTTTTAGAACAAAAAAGATTAAAATCAATTTTAAATGACGCGTTATTAGCATATCTACACATTTTACTAAGTGGATGATTAAACCTATAATTAGTAAAATGCGTAGGCTCCATAAATATTGGCACTTGTCTAGTACACCTATCATTTGAAGAAACATAAAATGGTAACGTTTTTAGTAAATTTTCACGATCAATCTCTGACATTACAAGCCCACGCAAAAAGGAAAGATCTGTTTTTCTTTGCCAAAGTTGCAATGAAGGAAAATTAAACTGCAGGAAAATCATTTTTTTTTTATAAGACATTATTATGTGTATTTCGTAGGACGGACACCATACTGATGGAACATACTCTAAATGCAAGTGCAGTAGAGCACAATAAAGTATTTTGAGTGTATTGGGAAATAGATCGGATGACATTGTATATATTGTTTTCCCACTATGTAGACAAAAGTAAGAATAAGGTATTTTGGACCCAGGTCGCAGGAGTACAAAAGAAAACTGTTTTTTCAAAAACTAGAGTTTAAAGTAGATAGATCACTCAAAGCTAGAATCCTGATCTCTGCCAGAGCTAATTGCATAAAATTGATTAAACATGACAAAATCTGTAAATTGCGCAAAACTTATTAAATTTTATTCAGAAAACCCATTTGATTTATGTTTATAGCAACAACAAAATTAAATACTAAACTAAAAATTTATCAAAACACTCATTTGCTGCATATTGCCTGAAATTTAAAACAAACCTAACAAAAAGCGTGTAAAACTAGTAAGAAAATACACAAATCGTATATTTATTATACAAAATTGATTAAAAATTGCTAACAAAATCTTGTGATTGCACAACATTTAATAAAAATAGCTTATAAAACTTATTTGCTTTATCAAATGAAACAATTATTGCAAATATAAAAATCAAGTTTATGGCGTTATTAAAAATTAACCAAAAAGAGATATTTATTACTAGAAATTTTACAAACTTACAAATAAAAATATAGCATAAAATCAATATAAAAATTATTGCAAAAAAGTGTCAAAAAATTATAAATGTTGTGCAAATTTTTGTGATCATTAAATCCACAAAAATTTGCACAACATTTATGTATTGCATAAAATCACTCAAAATATAGATTAGTTTTACAAAATTTATCAGCAAAAAAAAACAATTATTGCAGAAAATTCTACAAACATCGCACTAAAATTATGTTTTTAGCATAAAATTTGTAAAAAACTCTAAATAGCCCACAAAATTCATTAAAAAAACAGTTACTGCAAAAGTCATGTTATAGCATTACATCCATATGGAAATTGATTTGTTTTACAAAATTTATCAAAAACAAACAAATAAAAACATTTTTTGGTCTTCAAGCTGTTGAAAACGCCTGTCGACCGTATAGAACCATATTCGGTCTCCGCATTAAAAAATCACTTACCCAACAATTATATCAGAATCAGGTAATTTGTTTTGCTCCAGATACCACCTATCTGGAGCAAAACAAATTACATAAAAACATTTTTGAAATTCAAAAAAGACCAAACTTGTAAAACATAAAATAAATTTTTCGGTAAATTTTTTGATAAAGTAAACATTTCCAAAACGTCAATTAATTAACTAACCTTCATATAGTTTTATTCACTATACACAAAGGTCATAATAATAATATATTTTTTAAATGCAATCTTTAAAAAAATTGGCTATTATGCATCCGGAGAAGCGATATATATAAACTTACAACTACATTTGTAGAAGTCTCCTATTTTTAGTTTATTATTATTTTCGCACATGTGTGAAGTTCTCTTTAATATAACATTTCTCATAAATATAGTCCTCTAGTCTCAGTTTTCCGGCATTATATTTACACATAAAAGTACTAAGAAACTAAAGAGACAATAAATTTTTCCCTATCGTACAAAGTTGTAACAATTCCATCTTTTTACTGTGTCTTTAGCAGCACAAACTTTGAAACAATTGTTTTTGCTAAAATAATATTTTACATTATATAAAAATATAATATATTTTTATGGCTTTGGGTATTATTTAATAAATCCTCTTAATTTTTTCAAGTTTGCTTTTATATTTTTATTTAATATTTTAATCTCATACATAAATTCATGGGATCCAGTTTATGTAATGAAAAGGAAAATGAAATAAGTTAATTAAGCGGTATCCGGGATAATTAGTGGGAAATCCGGCGCAGGAATTAATTCATCTCGATTATATATATGGACGTCTTTTTATCCCTCCTGTGCATTTTGTTAGGGTTATATCCCCGTTATGGCGTGTTTTGTGCGAGTGCGCGGTTGGTATACATTGTTTATTTATTCAGTAATGACAAAAACCTCGAGGGCAGCATCTGCAAACTGATTTATGCTTATACTATTTGATTTATTTATTTAATGCGTCAAAGAGCGGATTTATATCTGGAGTGGGAAGGTTTTATTAAATGGTATTCCTTAAATGGTCAGCATTTATCATTTGGATTTCTGATGAGTGTATAAGGTTGGGAAAGCCGGATGAAATGTGGGAGGGCTTTATTTAGTGCCGCGAGAAAAATGTTAAATAGATTTATATCAGGATTGTGTTCGATGTGTCGGAAAAGTTTTTAGATTGAATTGAAGTAAATGATGTTTCCCTTTTCTCATTTAGAACTCAATTTGTCTGAAAATAAAACGTGCGATATCTTAAAAAAAAACTGCTGAATATATTAAAGAATAAGAGAGATATTTCACATCAACATTTATTATGGAAATATTTTTTTGTGCGTAAATGCACTCAATCGCTGTTAAAATTTATGTCATTCACGGTATTTGCAGCTTTTCATTCGCTGTCTGCATACTAATTACCAACCGTTGCAAGGGTGTTAACCCTCCTGATGAGAGATGTAAATTAAAATTTGTTACAATTTCTATCGAGGGCAAATTAAAAAAATCACCACGCTAAACCCATACATCATTCTAATTAATTAATAATTTAATTAATATTTAAACGCAAATATTTACAGATTTAATATGCATTAAAATTGCAGGGCTGGTATTTAGTGATTGGATTGCGAAAAATCAGCCCGAAATAATTAAATTCAACTCACTGCAAATTGCATTGCAAAGTTAAAATGTGAATTATTTGTTTGTTAAAAAATATTTTTTGTATTAAATAAGAACTGCAGACTTCTAGCTAACATCAAATTTAATGTGTAGTATAAGGGGAGATAACCCATGAGACCAAATTTCTCGTCAGTCTCGAAATAACATCCGTTGGGATTGCAGAGAGTTGATGTAGTAGCATATTAAAAACATAATACAAAAGATTGTATCTACGGCGCATTTTAAGAATTCGTCAAAATCAATATAGTTTGTTTGTATAGCTATTGTTAAATAGTGTTTATATATTTTTTTAATAATTCAACACATTTCTTGTATTTCAAAATATAATATAACAATTACACATTTAAGGGTCAAGGAAAATAGTTCAACTGATAGGAACATACAGGGTGATTCCTATTTAAACGTTTAAGGCTGATTTTTCAAGTTAAAATAAGAAACTTTATAGATTAACTCCTACAGCGTAACACTCCAGATCGCATTTATTAATTATTATTATTATATTTCTTAGAAAGAGTTAAGAATGGTACGCATTCTGTGTGCGTATGTACGGAACATCAAAGTTTTAAACTTCTATTGTCAACCATCATCAACTTATAAAAAAGTAGTTTCTCAAATTGTTTGTGATCCCAACATCCAAAATTATGTTCAAAATTTGTCCTAAATGCTCTGATAGGAAAAAAGTTGAAAAGATATTAAACTTACTGCTTTTTGACAAATCAAATGTTTGCAAACCAAAAGCTCACTAGGCAAAAGTTTACCAAAAGAAAACTCATATGGTAAAAGCTTGCAAAGAGAAAACTCATAAAACAAAGAAAAAGTGCTATATATTTTCAAAGAATGGACTCCAACCAACTTATCAAAATTAATAACAAAACGTTGTTCACAAAGTTAATTGCTCACTGTTTTAACCAATTAATATTTCATTTCTAACTCACATGTACGTAGCTCAGCAACAATATAACTATCTCAATCCTGCAAAAGTAAGTTTGAAACAAATCAAATTTTAATCTTGATGGATTTTGCAGAAATTTACAAATACATCGTCCATGACTATATCAAGCAAGATAGAAAGCAGGATGTTTTGTTGATAAAAGATTTTCTAGCAAATTACTGACTTACATTCGGGAAAACTTTTTGATACTTGAATTTATTATCATTCAAAAACGCAGAAATACTGAAATACCTAAGTGAAATTGAGAAAACATTTAAAATAAAGCAACATAATTTTTTTTGTCACTTCACATAGAAAGTCACTCCGTGATGGCATCGGAAGATTGATAAAACGACTCGCAGCACGAGGCAGTTTACATGACCTATAGATAATCAAATTATTTTATTAAATAAAGTTTTAAAATTTTGTCAGCAGCACGTATCGTCCGATTTTTGCATAAGTGTACCCAAACAAAATATTGATAGCTTATAAAGAAATTCCAACTACTACTAATCCAGGAACGAGGAGTTTCTACCAATACTTACTTGTGTATTTAACACAATTAAATGCAAGTGATCGATCACTAACACCAATATACCTTTAGCTTTCAACGTGAGAAAAAGCAGAAAAATTTGTTTGTAGGAAACGGAAACCTCAATTTTCATAAATGGAAACTGGCAAATTGTTTTCATCAAGTCAACTTTAAAAGAAATCTTTCTTCCCAGCATCAAAATAATTTAGTGGCTACCGTTTGAAAACAATGTTATGCATTATAAAAATTGATTAAAAAAAAAATGATTAACTAAAAATACAAAATACTCAATTTAAAATAAAAAAAATTAATAATATCAATAAACGTTTAAAAAAAAACTGGAACATGTAGAACAGTTAGATGAAGTACTAGATTTAGAATAAGAATTTTTTCTTACTTCTAAAAGTTTATTTTTGTTTACCTTATTTATCGCATTAGTGTTGAGTTTGGAGACATATTTGCATGAAAAAAAATCTATCTTGAATCTTTATTATTGTTTCTATAATTATATTAAGTATATTTACAATTATTTCAAAATATTTTTATTTAATAAATTTAGCAGCACAAAGTGTTCCCTTTTCACATTGATCACATCAGTCACTTTGCGTCAGTTGTTCGTTTGACTGAAGTTTTCACTTTAAATCATTTAGTGATTCATATTCGTAAAACTGGACGTGCGGCGTTGTCGTATCCCCTATGAAATGGAAATAATCAAGCAACCAGTCACGTCGCAACTGCACTACCTCCAAACCAAATTTATTTGATTGCTGGTAAAACAAGCATCTAATTTACAATATGTATAAAAATCAACAATAGTTATAAAGTGGACAAAAAGTATAATAAAGTTAAAGATTCAATAACTAATAAAAACAAAATTGTTAGTATAGTATAGTAGAGTTAATTAAATCTACCTAATTAAATATAATATTAACAAGTGAATGAGTTAGAAGCAAATGGGTAAAAGTGCACTTTTTTCTGAAGTTGAGTTAAGTGCATTTTTACTTAGTATAATAGGTCAACTTTTATGTGGCAAAAGGATATAATGATATTCGATCTATTAAGCGCCATCTGTACTCTGGTAAAATAAACTTGTTAAAAAAATAGAAATTTTCATGGACGCAAATAGATACAAGTGCACTTGTACCCTTTTGCCTCCAAAGTAGTGAGTTGGTAGTGACAGCAGTTGTATTATTCATATTTATGTACTATTGACAGATTAAAGAGGTTTTTTTCGTGTTAAAAACTATGAATAGTAAAGAAATGAAGTACGATGGGAAGGCTGCAAAAGGTATGTGTAACTTAATTTAATAAAATCACAAGGTTTACTTGTTTAAATGTTCGAAAATATAGTAAAATCGGAGCATAACCACATTGCGACTTTTTAATTATATCAGGTCCCAGTTATAAAAACTATTCTTGTAGTAAGTCAAACCTTTTCGGCACTGATGAGGACAGTGATTACGTTCCCGATGACTCACTACAGGTTACAGGTGTCCTTAATGTTGATAATCAAGAAACTGACGAAACACCTCAGGAAATCTCAAATTAAGAAACAACAGCTAACCAGGGTATGTACCACTAAAAAACTTCTACCTTTTCTACATAAAATTAATGTTTGAGTATATTGTAACTGAAAAAATATTCATATCTATTTTAGGTAAGCGTGGAAGAATGAGAAAAAGAAAAAAATGAAAAAGTGAAAAAGATTAAAAGCCAAAACTGCAAGACTTAGTGACAAAACTTACATTGATACTTAAATTGAAAAAAAATGAGTTCAAAGTTTTCGAACACACCTGCAGATATTTCTCAGCTAGAGAGGCAGGCCTTTTTTACAAAATTTTATCAATTGGGTAATTATGACTTACAATCAAATTTTATTGCCTCCTGCCTTAAAATGAACAATCCAAACCGAGTAAAAATTAATGCTTTGTCAAAAAAAAACTACGTTACTATTACTATTAATATGACTATTAAATTTTAGGGTTTGTAAAGAGTATTTTTTGAGTTCCCTAGGCAATATCGAACAAAAGATTTACCACAGTATGCCAAAAAATATCTGCTGAAGGCTTTGTACAGACTGATCAAAGGGGAAAACATACCCCATCTAACAAGGTTAATGATTCCAGACGAAATGACGTGATTCAGCACATAAAACAATTCCCACGTTATCGCAGTCATTACTCCAATCTCAAAACAATAATACCAAGTACCTGTCAAACTGTTTACATTAAAAAGATGTACGAACTTTACTGTAAATGGTGTAATGAGAATGAAAAAGTTTCCGTAAAAGAGTCATATTACAGATTCATTTTCTGCACTGAATTTAATCTAAAATTTTATAGACCGCATTTAAACATGTGTAATACGTGCGATCGTTTAAACAATTTACTTAAGAATACCATAGATGACCAAGCAAGGAAAGTTACACTTTGGAGCTGAACCTGCAAACCTGCATCACAGAAAAGTGGAAAGTGTAACCGCTGCCAAGAACAAAGATTTAGAGTACTGCAAACAAAATTTAGAAACAGCAGGACTCATTTGTTTTGACCTACAAAAAACCCTTGCAACGCCGTTTCTTACAACTAATAAAGTATATTACCTAAGACAGCTTTGGAACAATCTGTGTATACACGATATTGTTTCTGGAAAATCTTTCATGTATGTATGGGATGAAAGTAAAGCTTCCAGGAGTTCTCAGGAGATTGGTTCCTGCTTGCTGAAGGTAAGATTCAATAATTCACTTACTTGGGGCACTGTCTGATAATGTTGTTTTGGTTTTAGTACTTTCAAGAATTGCCAAAACAAATTACTCATCTAATCTGTTATTCAGATTCATGCGGCGGACAGAACAAATATAAAAATATAACCAAACTCCTTATGTTTCTTGTTGAGTCTACTAATCTTCAAACCATTGACCACAAGTTTTTTTAGTCTGGTCATTCTTACATGGAATGCGACAGGTTTTTTGGTTTAATTGAAAGGAATGCTAAAAAAAACCTCAAGTATTCATTCCTGAACACTGGGCTAACCTTATAAAAAAGACAACAAAAAATATTGTAGTAAAAAGGATGAATAAATGTGATTTTGTTTCCTTTAGATATTTACATGACATTTTAAAAGACCCAAAAAAAGAAAATCTAGGCCACCCTTTAAAATGGCGTGAATTTGTTTGGTTCACTTACAACAAAGGATATAGTATAAATTTTTCTTTTTAAAAAACCAGAAAAATTGAATTCCCTTTTTAAATTTTTGAAAATTAAGCCACAAGAAAACGTGCCATTTTCAATACTGACTGTCTGAATACTGCTGTGTACCAATCTTTTAAAAAATTACCTTACCTAAAGTGGGAAAACCTGATGACAGTATTAGAGTTTATACCACCTGTATACTATACTTTTAATTACAATTTGCCACAAGAAGAAAAAGCAACAACAAAAAAGAAAAACAAGTCAAATAACAACAAAACTACGAAAGTATTGACTGAAGTCGAAACTGAAACTGAGACAATACCGGAGTCAAATGAAAATGGAGAAGAATACTATGAAGACATCAATATTCTTGAATCAGATTTCGAAGACAATTACGTTAAGTTAATATTTTGAATGAAACATAAGTATTATTTATTTTTGTAATCTAAAGTTTATTAATAAACAGTACAACTACATTTTTTCAAATTTTATTAGAAGCAAAAAGGTACAAGTGACTTTTTTTTAAATAGCAGCTCTTAATTTTTTTTCTTATTGCCTTTTTAAAAGTAAGGTAGCGTCTTATTAATGTTTTTGTTTTTTTAAAACAGAAATATATTTTTTAAACGTTTTTTTCTCTGAAATTTCAAAATTGCACATATCCTTTTGCTTCTAACCCTTTCAAGTTCTTGCTAAAAAAACTAAAAATTATAAAAAAAAAATATTTTTTTTAACTTTGTTTGATAGGATAAATAAACAAAAAATTGTTTTTTTAATTTTTTGAAATTTCAAAAAAAATTGTTTTTTTTTATTTTTAAATTTTTTTTCAAGTAAAAAAAGTAATATTGCAAAACGAACACGCCTCTATCAAGTCAGCTGTCAGAAAATATTTCATAACATAACCTGTTGTACATCATCCATCTGTATATGCAACCAACTTTGCATTTGCATCAACTAACGAGTAGTTTCAGTAACATAAATTTAAAAATATGGCGGAAAATGAATAACTTGATCTGAAATAAAGTAAGATTTGTCGTTCTTTAAAATGCATCATTTTAAACAAAAATCAAGTAATACTTGTATTTGACGTCATCACCAAGTGAACAAAATTTCAGTGACATTGCAGAACGAACGTGCCTAATGATAAAAAAATTAATATAATTTGTGTTTTATTGATACTGTGCAAAACTGTTATAAAACTAACAATTGAATTCAGTTGTTAAATATTAAAAAATTGCAGCAATAAATTGAATTAATTTTATTTTTTTTGGTTTTGCAGAAAACGTTCACAATTTCCAATTTTTTTTTGTCTGGTTAAAAATAACAAAATTTAAGGCCAAAACATTGTCAAAAAACCCCAAAACCCGACCGTATTTGTTAAAAGTGTTCTTATAAAATTTCAAAAAATCCTATCATAAGGTATTAAAATATTGTTAAAAATACTAACAGTCCGTCCAAAAACTGTTGAAAAATGTAATTTTTTTTTATAGAATATCAAAAACAGCAGTATTCAACCAAAGTATGAAAATATTGTCTTTTTGCACCAAACTTTGAACATAAACTGTTAAAAAGTGCAAAAATCTATTTATAAAAAATCCAAAATAGTTAAACTCGGTCATAAAACATTAAAATATTTTCAAATAGAATCAAAATCTGGCCAAAACCGTGCAAACAATTATTCCCAAATATAGCAAAATCCGGCGTCAAAACATCAAAGTATTGCTATAAAAACCAAAGTCAGGCATAAGCTGTCAAAAATGCAATTTTTTTTTATAAATTGTTACAAATACCAATTTTTTTTTTTTTTTTAATTATAATATATTTACATAATCACAGTTTATTTTATATTTTATTTTGTTTTTCTCCCCACTCGCTGCGCTACAGCGTCTCCAAATGGATGGCTGTAGAACTTCGTATTCGGGGCACCATTTTATGTTTCAATTCATCTTATTTGTTACTGATGTTGTGTGTATTATTTATTTTTATTTATTTGTTTGTTTTGATCTAATAGATAGTGTTTTTTTATTTTTATTTTGAATTCTTTATAAATCTTTGTTTTCATAATACTTTCAGGCAGTTGATTGTAAGTGACTAGGCCATTGCCTAGTATTGTTTGTTTTGCTTTTTCTGTCCTTGTTGTGTGTACATGTATATTGCTTCTTCGTAAATTTCTTTGTTGGTTTTTATTTGAAGGTTGGTTTTAATTTCTTTATTTTTAATTTTGTATATTATTATTATATATCTTTATTCAAAAGAAAGAAACGTACAAATATTTACATATACATACATACAGATAGATAATATTATTAATAGATCGACTTTAATTTTTTTTTAATGGCCATCAACCGTAGTCTTTCTGTCCATGATAATATTTTATTTACAAAGAAAAAAAGAAAAAAAAAATAGTATTTTTAAATGTATAATAATTATATTATAAGTTATTATGAGGGTTAGTTAGTCTTCTGTTGTACTGTCATCTCGAAGAGTAGTGATTAATTGTTGTAGAGACTGAGATGGGGTTTTATATTTGGAAGGAATAAATGCGTTTCTGGTAATTAGTAAGTCAGATTGGATTTTTTTATTATTATAATTGTTGCAAAATTTTGTTTGCTGTGTTCGAAGCCGTTCATCTAGAGGTTCTATTTTTGTTTTTTCGTATAGCAACTGATTGGAAGGATTATGTAGGAAGTTGTTAGGGTGGCGGAGTTTTGTAATTGGTCGCAGGGAAGAACGTTCAGCTACATAGAGATTTTGGAGAGTGGGATTACTAGAATTTAGGAAAAGTATAGATGAATACTCAAGCAACGGCCGACATATGGTTTTATATATATGACTCGCGCACTTTATGTCAATGCTTTGATTTAATAGATTGTGAATAATATTTAAAATTTAATTTTGTATCAAAACTAATTCCCAAATATTTGCATATTTGAGAAGCAGGGATAACTTGTTGATTCATGTTGATCTTTAGAACATTGTCTGATAGTTTGTGATACAGGATTAATAATTTTGTGGATTTGCAAGTAAACGCCATTTGTCAAACCAAGTTTGGGTAGTATTTGATAATAATTGTAGCTGAGTAATAGATGCTATTAAAGATTTTGCATGGGAAATTAAAGTGGTATCATCTGCATACTGAAGTATGTAAGCCTTTGAGTTAAAATGCTTTGAATTAGAACTATATATATCCGAACAAAATAAATTATATAAAAGCGGTGAGAGAGGAGAGCCTTGTGGAACACCTTGTTGAGGAGAGAATGGAAAAGAGTATACTGAACGTAAACGTACTTGACATGATCTGTTTTCAAGAAATTTGTTGATTATGTTAATAAGGTATGGTGGGACTTTTAGTTTAGATAGTTTAAATAGGAGGCCTCGATGCCAGACTGAATCAAACGCTTTGTTTATGTTTATAAACAAAACTCTCGAATGACCTCAAGGTGAGATGTTTTTCGAAAATCAAACTGCGTAATAGGTATTTTATTCTCAGTATAAGTTAGAAGTTTAATTTGAATTAAAGATTCAAATAGCTTTCCTAAGACTGGAAGTAGTGTAATGGGACGGTAACTGCCTGGATGAGTTAAGTTGCAGTTATTTTTTGGAATGCTCCCGTTTTCCACTCATTAGGAAAATATTTATAAAAGTTTGATGCAATAATTGTAAATACTTATTATGTGAAGATGAATGTTATGGTCCAATTGTCGTAAAATTTGTCTAGTCCTTAAATCTTGTCCAGGTGCAGAGTTTTTGCCGCGGTGTGTGTTATAATAAATTTCTTCATCTATATGTTCGTCATCTGGCGTTAAGTGGATCTGTCTACAAAATGTCTCATACCATGTATTTACGTCCTGTAAGTGATTGTCGTCAATGTTATTTGATTTGGAAAAAGTATATGCGTTTTTAAAATGATTACAGAAACCGTTAGCTATGTCAATATCTGAAGAAAAAGTGATATTAGTCATTGGGTCCGTAATGTTGTAAATTTGAGAAGTCCGTTTATATCTTGTTAGTTTTTTATCTCTTAAAAATATGATTTCCCTTTCTTGTCGTTAATTTTATTGTGTCATTTCTGTATTGTTGTATTAAATTATGTATATGTTTGTTTAAGTCATTGAACTGTCTTTTCAATATTCTGTTGTTTCTTATTTTAAATTCTCTGTATAATTGTCGTTTATATTTTATGAGTTTAAGAATGAACGGTGGTAGCGGGTAGTTGTAGTACGATTTTAGTTTTTTAAGCGTATTATTTTTAATAGAGTTTGATATTGAATATAAAAACGAAGAGATGCTTGTTGGTGAAATGCTTTTACTAGTTTGAATAAATGCCAATACCTCCTTGTTTACTTGGTTTATGTTGCAGCGGTTCAAGTTAAAAAAAAAACTCAGGGTATGGTACGGTTAGTGGTTCAATATTTATTTCAAAGGATATGGTGGTCGGAGCAAAGGTCAGGGATAACATTTATTGAATGAGTTATTGATTTTATAGTTGATGTGCACAGTAATATTCTTCTGATGGTGTTAGTTTTGGTAGTTTGTGTATTATTTTTAGAATTTTGTTCTGTTGTCTTTGTATTTTTTGTATGTTTGTTTTTGTTGTTTCTCCCCATATATTTATTAAATAGTTAATTTTAGCTAAGTATAGTGAATGATATATACTTAACGCCGTTTTTTTCGTTATGCATTTCCGGGCTTAATACACAGCTCCTATTGTTGCTGCGCTTTCTTTTAATATTTTGTTAATAAGTGTATCCCAAGTGAGTTTTTCAGTTAATATTATTCCTAAGTATTTTGTCTGTTTTGTTCTAGTCATTGCTATGTTATTTATTTTAATTTTTATGTCAATATCTTTTGTGTTTTTTTGTCTTATTACTATATAAGTTGTTTTTTCTTCATTTATTGTTTGTATGTTTTCGTCGTACTATTTAGTTAATTTCTTAACGTCTTTATTTGGTTATGAAATATCAACATATTGTTAAAAAAACTTATGATATACACGCAGAGATATGGATTGGAACCATATTACTTTTACAATATTGTATTTATTGTACCTCTACCTAAAAAATATCCGTATTGGGCAGGATTGTATGCAGCTTTTAATGGAAATTTTTTGTTATTAATTGGATTAACATTTATAATATATACTGCATTGCATTTATAGTTTAATTTAAGCCCCAAGTCTCTTCCTATATCACCTCACTATCACTAATATTTTTTTTGTTTAAGATATTTTTTGATGGGTTGCTTTTTTTGATAAACCGTTTTAGAAACGCAAGCATAACTTTCCACCTTTTTTATGCTTTCCGTGTTTTTTACTGCTGTCTTCACGTTGTAGACTTAAATAATTTTTTTTCTAACACTCGCTAGTTTTTTATTTTTCCACTTACTTCCTCTGAATATAAAGTAAGATCTATATACGATTTGCATCTTGCTCTGATAAATGTTGTTACCTTTCTATTATTGATGATAGCAAGATTTCTTTTAGTCCCCCAATTTGTTGACATTGTTCCTTTTTTGTCATCCTTTGTCTGTCTCCACAACCTTGTCTTAGAGTTGAAGTTTTCTGCAACGACTATGGGTTTGTGTGTTTTTTTTGGTGTAATTATGTTTTGTATACATTAATATTTTTATTAAGAGACCAGAAGTAAGTGTATATGACTATATCTTCCACTTTCACCGTTTTGTTCTTATTTTGTTGTAGTCAAGTTTTTGTTATAAATCCTCATAGCCTCATAAGTCATAACTTATGTGAGAAAAACTGCCGGCCAACAAACTAAGTAAAGTTTAGAAGTTTTTTATATAAATTATTATGGTTTGGAAAAGCTTAGTTGTTATTACGTTGTAGTCAAGTTTTTGTTACCTATCCTCCTATGAGGACCTCTCTGTTTCTATCTATTATCCATGTACCCTTGATACCATGTTTTCATTAGGTTTGGATACTTTGTTTTCAAGTGCCGTCTTCTACAGAAGCAGCAGCTTTGGCTCTGCCGATGTTGCATTGAAGCACATTTATACTCGGTGTTGGTGTTGTCAGCTATTAATTCCTTGTCGGTATTGGCTAGATTCCTGATATAATAATAAAAAATTCTATAGTCTATAGTTGCATTTAAAACATGATTTGGTCCTATCCATACCCTTTCACTCCCTTAACATTTTTTGATTTTCTATATTTTTTCCAAGATGCTGTTTGAGTAACCGACTTCTGTTGTTTTTTGGATATCACTATCGTTTTTTGTAAGTGTACCGCTTTTAAGAATTTTCTTGCTATTTTTCACAATTATCTTGTATGGTCAATGTAATGTCCTGGTGGGTGGCAACTAGATCTTGTATGACCTTTTTGGTGCCTTTTATTTATATTTTTTTCTGTGGTAAAAAGCATTTTACTTTCTTTTGTCTTGTTTATGTTTGTGATTGGTTTACCGTCTAGGTTGCGTTTGAGGTTTTCTTTCATCTATTTAAAGAGTGTCTTGTAGTTTTTCTGCCCCCCCCCCCCCTTTTAGAACGTATGTGTCTTACTGTCTCAATTTTATATGCACAACCTGCAATCAGCAGGCTCTTTTTTTAAAGCAAATTCCATACATTTTCAGGTTAGCTATTGAGTCTAGTAGTGCTGTTAATTTTTTTATAAATTTATTTTTTATAAAAAGATATTTGTTTTTAATTAACCCGTTCTTATAAAAAAAATAGAAACTATTGCTGCCAACTATCGATGTTTCTCCACTACTAGTATAGCACATTCATAAAATGAGATTAAAAATAAACTCCATTTGCCGCGGGTATATAGAGAAATATGTGAGTAAATAATAGCTTATAATCTGAAACGCACAGCCTCCTTTAACAAACTAAAGTAACCTATTAGCAAAAAAATCTGGATTTCATCAATAGGACCAGCAGGCCAGTGCAAGAGGTGCCAAGCAATCCGCTTCAAAGAAAGAAAGAAGAAAGGTGGGTAAAATTTAAAAAAAACTTCTCTATTTCATATAGTACTGCAGACTGTAACATAATTTAATTAACATGGTTATATGTTGTGAGTGTAATGGTTTTAGTTTAAATGTTGTGTTGTTTTGTATACCAGAAATGTTTCTCCAATTTTATTAAAGTACATTGTTTAAGTGGTGACATTACATAGAGTAAAAGAATTATGTGATCTAGGTGTAATATTTGATAATAAGTTAAGTTAAAAATATATATAACCAATGATTTGTTGGTGGATGTAGGCACAAACACCTTATCTTGTTGGTCATCAAATGAATGTTTAAGATGGTAAATATTGTTTATGTAGAATGTACAAATATAACCAAAAAAGCGTTGCTCATCGAAAACGAAGAAGACCCAATAACAAAGTTATGGATCAGGATCTGTAACTTCATCAGCTTTGATTGACTTAATCAATGAAAATACAGGTAAAGAAATACCAATATCCTCTGAAATTAAAGATGAAGAACCAAAAGTACCGATTGTACATGTACAGATTATCGAAGTAGAACCAAAAAAACCAAAGCCAAGGATGTGTTTCCAAAGAATTCATGTGCTGCTTCCAATTCCAAATGATATTACCGACCTGACAAAGATGTATGGATATTCTTGTTCCTTATAAAATTGCAGAACCACCATGAGCAATTTTTCCGATAATCAGCAGAAAGTAGAAGATGCCAAGGCTGCTAACACACCATAGATCATTTTAGAAGATATTCACGTACATTTTTATTACATTATTTTGTTTAATATTATATTTTCTAATAATATAAGATAATATAGCTAAGAAAATGTTTGATTGACTAGAATAATATTTGTAGTAGGAATAATGATAATAAAAGAATTATAAAACGTGATACATAACTGAAAATATAGTAAAGTATCACGTTTGTGGGGCTGTTAAAGGATTTATGTTTTGTGTTATTTAAATTCATATTTAAAGAAAATTCTATTTAAAATGTTATTTATTTTGCATCAGAAATTAAAAGTTCCAACTACTTGCAAAGGTCTTAAGCCGGCACTGGGTATTAAAGTCTAATCTTGTTCAAGTTTTCTTTATTAATAAAATATTTTTCACAAAACATACTTACGGCCTATTATGTTTAGTAAACCCCCATGCTTATTAAAGCATATCCACAGCCTGAGTTTGTAATAAAAGTGGAACAAAAAACAATACTCTACTACACCTACAAAGAGTTGAATAAAATTTAATGGTAAAAGTGAATTTTTTAGTAGCGAAATAGAAGATTAAGTAAAAACAGACACAGACAGTGATGAGAGTGATAGTGATCCAGATTTGTGAAAGAGTACAATCTAAAAACTGCCGCTTATTCTATTTCAACGGAATCAAAAGGTAAAAAAAGCAAATATCAAGTCAACAGAGCAGTGTTACAAAACCCCACAATTCATCTTAATGTAAACTTTTTTTATGGCAAAAATAAATATAAATGGCATTCTGAACCACCGCCAATGTACACTACCACGAGCCTTAACAAGTCAATGTTCAAACGGCATCAATTTGTATACATATTTACTCATTGTTGTTTTGTAAATTGTTAATATTTTTTTATATTTATGATCTCATAAAAATAGATACCTAAATAAGCACTGTTAATGCCAAAAAATGAGTATTGTTTCTTCATATTTACTTTTTAAGACGAAAAAAAAAATTAAAGCTATTTTACTAGCAACATGTTTGGACATGTTATGTGTTGTAATCCTTTTGCAGTTTTTTTTAAATATTGTCGAGTTTAGTTTAGCATGGAGATACTGAATTTTGAAAATAATCTTCTCAATTCTAAAATTCACATTATATTGTAAATCAAACCTAATTTATTTTAATAATCTTAAATTAATTTATTCACTGCCGACTTTAAGGCGTAACCAATCTTATGAGTTTGAACATCCCAGTCATTATGTTTATTTTCGTCTATATATGATCGGATAGCCGCACCTATTGTCCGATTACCACGTTCGGTAAAATTGACTTGGGGGTTGTAGTTTGCATTATACCAGACAGTGGTGTTATATCTTTGACACAAGTCTTTAAATTGTTTGCCGGCAAATTGGATTCCATTATTTGCCATTATGATTGACGGTACACCAAACACTAGAAAGATGTAGTTTTCTATGTATTGGCACACGGCCGAGGCAGTAGCTGCTCGAACAAGATGTAAAAAGACAGGCTTGGTGAACCAATCAGTAACAACCAGCAGGTAACAGTTTTCCCTTTTTGACCTTGGTAACGGTCCAATCAAATCAGTGGACAGTAATTCGAAGAGATACTCTACTTGCTTTTGTTTGCCCATTTCTCCTAATTTCCCCGTATTTCTTGCTTTTTGTGAACCGCATACTTTACAAGTTCTAGTATATCTCAAAAACTCATTCTTCATTTGTGGCCAGTAATAAAGTTCCTTGATCCTCGCTAAGATTTTAAAAAATCCCAGGTGAGCGACAGTCGGACTGTTATGAGATTCTGTTAACACTTTATTGCGGAGTGACCTTGGTACCACCATCTTCCACTCCCTGTTATTAATTGGGACATGTCCTGCATCCACAAATTTATATAATTTGTCTTCTTTTACCTTTCATCGGGAATAGAGTTCTGGGTTTGCTAGCACTTTTGCTACTATTTCCTTATACCACTTTTCACAATCATGTTCACAGATATTCAATAGACAACCAGCTTTTGAGAAAGCATCTGGCACCACATGAAGCTTGCCTTTCAAGTGCACTATCTCCATGTTATATTGGCTGAGCTTCATGGCCCGTCTGGCTAGTCTACCAGCTGGATCATGTGTATTCTGGAGCCATAACAGGGAATAATGGTCTACTACAGCTCTAAAACACTAGTGCAAGACATTCCTTCTCCGTCGTATGATAGTTTCTTTCAGCCTTTGCTAGAGAACGGCTTGCATACGCAATTACATGATTTAGACCTTCCTCATCAGTTTGGGTAAGTACAGCACCAAGACCGACATCAGGGGTATCACTATGTATTGTAAATTTTTTGGCAAAGTTGGGACTAGCTAGTACTGGAGCTGAAGTTATTGTTTTCTTGATCTTCTGAAATGATTCATCCGCCTCTTTTGACCAAAACACTTCTTGCTTTTTGCGCATTCCTTTTATGATATGGTTTAAAGATGCAGTTAGCGTAGCAAAATTCACATTCATGTGGTTTTCAAACGTCTTTGACACAATGATGATGTCATCCAGGTAAACGAATACGTTTGGTTCCATGTCCGCCCCGAGTACAGCATCCATTAACCTCTGCTGAGCTTGAGCAGCATTAGCCAATCCGAACGGCATAACAACAAATTCGAAGAGGCCACGACCAGAGATTACAAACGCCGTTTTTTCAGCGGATTCCGGCTCTAATGGTATTTGCCAAAACGCGCTCCAAAGGTCTACACTCGAGATGAAGTTAGAATCTCGTAATTAATTCAAAATGTTGCATATTTTTTTGTGACTTTATTTAGTTTTCTACCATCGAAACAAAATTGATATTCTCCTGACGATTTTTTGACCAGCACTACAGGTGACGCCCACGGACTGTTCGACGGTCTCACTATTTCCAGCTTTAACATCCGGTCCAGCTCATCGTTAAAATTTTTTTGCATATACGGTGAAATGCAATGGTGCCCCGTTGTTTTATCGGTAGGGCGTCTCCCGTATTTATTCGGTGCTTGAATAAGTGAGTTCTCGCAAGCGGTTCAGTATTTAGGGTTTCAAACATTCTTACCACTTTGCCCGGACTTTTCTCATCTTTAACTCTTAATTTGTCACAATCGGTAATTATATCTACTGATTTATTGGGGACATGCCAAAAGTTAAAGTTAAAACCTTTTGCTTTAATAAAATCAATCCCTAAAACAACTTCCACAGGAAAAGTGGGCACTATATGTAATGTTGCTTTGTAATCTACCCGGTCTATGCAAAAGCTCACGTCAATGTATCCCTCTACACTTTGCCTGGTTCAATCAGCAGTAGAAACCTCCTTAAATTTGGTGAGTGTTGTTTCCTTTGACACCTTATCCAAAAGAGACAACCCCTTTCGACCTAAAATGCTGACACTTGCGCCGGTGTCTATCAGTGCCTTCATTTTTATGCCCTTCATGCTTATACTCACAAATGGGCGGTTATCGGTTCCAACAGTTGAACACACCGGACATACTTTTGGGCTACACATTTGATGTATTTTGTCTAACCATGACTTCCAGTCTTTACTGGTTTGATCGGCCTTCCGATAAACCGAGTTGCGATGGCCGTGTCTTTGCAACTCTACTTCACTTTTTTTTTGTGCTGCGTGTGGTGCAAACGATTAATTTATAAGCTGCCACATGAACTCTAGCTTCTCTTTCGTTTGTAAAAAGCTTAACCACGCTCGCCGCCAGCCTTTTATGCGCAGTTGCAGAACAAAAAATAATCCTGGGCAACTGTACGTGGCAACACATAGCCGTCCCAAATAATTGTCTAATAGTCAAGCTGCCAACAACCAAGATAACAATCGCTAAACGTATTTTAACACATATAAAAACCCTACTGCAATCCTGAGATAAACACACTTTTAGCTTTAGCCGCTTTGCATAATACTACGTGATGTTAATTTGTTGCCAGAACACATTAGTTACGCCACTGGTGCCATTTACATGCGCAGGCGCTGAGTTTCTGAGCATTTCTGTCAATTCTGACAGATAGTTATATCTACACATAACCAATCTCTTTTGAGTAATTAATGTTTATCTGTTGTAGTGACCAATAACGTGAGTTTTTATGCTAATTAGTTCAACTGTTTTGATTGAAGTGCTTTGCTCAGTTAATGCAGGATTACACTTAATTGGTAGGTATGTAGTGTCACATTAATGAAATAATAATATTTGTACAAAATATTATCAAAATAACAAATAGCGATTGAACATATAACTATCATATCAAACAAGGTAAACTTAACTAGCTTAATTTGGGGGGAGTAATTGAATTAAATCAATCATCTCCTATCATTCGCTCAGCCATAAACCGTATGTAGTATAATAAACATAATTAAACTTAACTTATTATTTCAGAATAAACCGGGAACCGCAGCCTCGATAAAGTATGTCATCGGGATGGATTCCAATAAAACTAGGTATGTACTGGATTAAACATTATTTAATCATACTAACTCTCATGAAATACTACAACCGAACTAACCATACATAAACCGAGAGGTTTTTATTTATGTTTATACTTATTAATATCTACTTTCTTAATTCAGTATTTACATAATTAAATTGATGTTTTTCTTTATTGTACAGATCTCGGTAACCATCTTTAAGAGATGTAATTTGGGTAGCGAACCAACCGAACTCATTATTAGTATCTTCAATCGGCTGTCCGAGCTGATCAAGATCGGAAACCGAAAGGTTAATTCCTGGCAAAAACGGAACGTCACAATCGAATAGTTGATTATATAATTGTTTATATAAATTTGAACAGCAAAACAAAGTTGTGTACAGTTTAAACAAGATTTCTTTTTAATATTTCATTAATATATTATAGACAAAAATATAAAATCATATTATATAGATTTACACACACACACTACAGAATAAAGCACAAATATATTGCAATCAAGTGCAATTAATATTCACCTACATAATAGGTAAAGTAATTGCAGGTACTTTTTATACTTAAGTCGAATTATATACAGTGTTGCCAACACGGTGCATTTTTCACCAGATCTGGTGTATTTTACATGCGTCTGGTGGTCAAAATATAGCTTTTGGTGTATGGTGTAAAATCTGGTGTATTTATATTATAATCGACAAAAATTCTGGTGATTTTAGGTGTTTATTGATGCGTTCTATAATTTATTATGTTTTTGTTAGTTTATAATTGTTTAATTTTAACACAACAAAACTCCCTCTACAAATGATGCAACTTAATAAAATAGTCGTGTGACAAACCAATTACCGTTATTACAGCTCGCGTCAATACTACTATGGCAATTCTAGTTTTAACGCTCTTGACTCCAATCGCCGCGTGGCGCTGTTCTGATGCAATTGTTTCGTAAGTTTTGAAGTTTTTTATTACTGTTTTATTTTAATTATTTTGCCTTTCTGATCATTTGACTGTTTTAAATTAAACTATATTTTAGTTAGTGGTTTAGTTTATTTGTATAAATGAAACTAACATATTAAACATTAATACTAGTCAACACTCAACAAAATCAAAAATGCAACAAGTTTAGTTTATTTTTATCTAATAGCTAATCAAATTCTGTCGCTGTTAGTGCTAACTACCAAATTATTTATTAATAATATTAAAATTATTGACAAAACAACGGTGAGTTTAGTTTAAATTATTTAATTAAGCGTTTACTTAACTGTTTATGTTTTTAGATGCCTAATCTACAGTATAGTCAAAAGTTTAGAGTTGCCTGGCTGCGTAATTACTAAATATAATGCATTACAGCACCCGGCACGCCCTACATTTCATAAACGGCCGCTGATTGGCCATTTCAAAATGTATTCGAACTCAGCACTCTGTTACTAAATCTAATGCGCTACAGCACGCGTTCTCGGTATTTTAAACTTGAAAGACTTTTTTATGTGTAATGCTGGACAAATTTTAATCATTCGAGTATATTTTGAAATGACCAGCCAAGCTAAAATGTAGGGCGTGCTGTGTGCTGTAATGCATTATATTTAGTAATTACGCTGGTTTAATGTAATTCAAGTACAGAAGGACCAACTGCTAAATGCAAAATATGCTCAACAATATTAAGCAATAAATATGCTGATATTAAACGACATGGCATATTTCTAATAGGAATATTGTGTTTGTTAGAAAACAACCAAAAAATCCTTTTTTTTTTAAATAGAAGAATTGTTTGAAGAAAAGTTAGCTGAATCTAATTTAGACATGTTTGTAGTTTGTCATTGTTATTAACAAATATCTAAGAATTGTTGTAATTTATTACAGCAAAAAGCAAAACTGTATTGTAAATACATATCATGATATGCCTCAGTTAGTTGAGTGCAAAGATACAAGTATTGTTGCTGCCATCAAAGATACTTTAAACAAACATAAGTTAAAGCTCAATTTGTTGATAGGTATTAGAAGCAATAATGCTTCGGTAATGGTAGGCATAAATAATGGAGTTTATGCAATACTTAAAATTGAGGTCTCTAATTTAATACTGGTAAGATGTGTATGCCATTCCTTACAACTAGCAGTATTAGCTTCCGCTACAAAATATTTACTAAGGAATATAAAATATCTAATTAGAGAAACCAATGATTGGTTTTTTAGATCTTGCTTTAGGCAACAACAATACAAGCAGTTATACGCACCAATAAACAGAGGCCAAAAACCATTAAAAATAGTTCAAGCGTGTCAGATTCATTGACTTTTGATTGAAAGTGCGGTATGCAGAATACTGGATCAATGGGTAGAGCTTAAAACACATTTTAAAATTGCAAGAAACCATCAAAGATGTTATACAGCAAAACAACTGCACAGTAATTATAAAGATGATAAAAAACATGCTCTTTTATGGTTTATCCGAAATATTTTATCAAAAAGTGCAACGAGTTTATAAACTTTTTGAAAGTAACGACACAGATTTAACAAAACTAAATCAAGAGTTGATAAAACTTGTTGATGTGTTAGTAACAAAAATTACAATTCCTAGAAATACAAAAATAGATATTTTTAAAGTAAATATTAAAAGCTGAAAATAAATTGCGAAAAGAAGAAGAAAAATATTTAAAGAAAAGAGCAATTAATTTCGTTATAGAATTAATTAATCAAATTTAAAAAAAAAGCTTCCTGATAATATTAGTATAGTGAACAAAATATCAAACATTACTGTAGAAAATGTTTTATCGCATAATAAACCACTTCTATTCCCTTTACTTGAGTTTTTTAATATTCCGGAATGTGAAATCAAAACAATATAAAACATGTGGTCAAAAATTCATTTGATAGAATGCAAAAACTTAAATAACATTTAAAATTTTTGGTATGAAGTTTTAAGAGTAAAATTCATTTTATGATTTGGCTAAATTTGCTATCTCATTATTAGTACTGCCTTATTCTAACGCAAAAGTTAAAAGACTTTTTTTCAATTGAACAAAACTGAAAAAAATAGGATTGAGGGAGAAATGGTTAACTCCATTTTAACAGTAAAGTTTGGGTTAAAAAAATTTAACAAATGTTGCTACACTTAAATTTTACCTAAAGAAGTGGTAAATAAAATTAAAACTAATGAAACCTATGAGCATGTTGATATCGAAGACATATCATTATTTGATATAATTTAAGTTATTGACAGTAAAATAGTTTAAGTTTTAATTATAACAAAACAAAAAAAATATTTAATCTTCTTATCTACAACAATAACGTTATATGCTAGTCGCATTGTGTGTGTCTGCTGTTATTGTTAATAATGTTTATAGCTGAGCAATATTTTTTTTTTAAATGTTACACTTCTATTTGTGAAACAATTTTTTTTGTTTTATTATTTTATTATAGTTTAAAATATGTTTGTTGTTTCTTTTGTTCTTTTTTTAAATTTTAGTAAAATATATTAAAAAAGTTTCAGTGAAATATGAATATATCAACGAAAGCCATTACAAAATAAGCATTTATTTACAATTTAAAAGACATAAATTAAACATAAAACAACTAATAGTAAAAATAAGAATAAAACTTAGTTACAAAATATTAAAAATGTCACGTATGGGTGACAAGTGCACGCCGCAGAATATTAAAAAAATCCATTTTAACTTTGTTGGCATGCCGCAAAATACGTGTAGTTGCAGAGTGCTTCGCCTAATCAGTACGTTTGAACGGTATATGAAATAAACATAGAGCTGAGCAAGTCAGGACAGTCAATAACCGCACGAAGTACTTTAATAACTAGTGTCACGTCAAAATTAAAACGTCTTTTTTCAAGTCTGGTCATATTAAATGTAAAGAGCAGTTTCGTGTAGCTGCCTGCAATGTTGCATTTATACGCCAAAATACGAACAAACTTTTTTTGAATCTTTTCGATTTTTCCTTTACTGCCTACGGTGTATAGAGACCACACATTTGAACAGTACTCGAGATGGGGGCGTACTAGAGCGTTGTAAAGGATAATTAGAGTACAAGGGTCACAAAACTCCTTAGAGTTACGCTTGACAAATCCTAAAATTTGATAAGTTTTAGCCACGATAGTATCGATATGTAGTGTAAATGAAAGGATTGAATCAAACGTAATGCCTAAACCACGAATAGTGTTAACTCTTAACAACATTACATTCATGAGAGAGTAACCATACATCACCGTATACTGACGTCTAGAAAATGTCATCACTTTGCACTTATTTAACAAATTAAGCCTGACACCAACTAGAAAAACCTGTACTTCTTCATTAAGTAGTACAGCATCATCCAAAGACGCGCATTAGAAAAACAGTATACCATATACACTCATATTATGAGTTTCTTTACAACTCTTATTAGATGAATTCTGGCTTGTTCACCGAGTAACATTGGACCCTTCCTAGAAAGGAAACAATCGCTACTACGGTAAGGTGTATTAAGCCATAGTTTAATCATTTTTGTTCATTTCAATATTATGAGTTATGATTAATAATGATGAGAACTGAAGCTAGGATTGTTACAATCTTCACATTCCATATGGCGGTGGTTAACGGTGTTCTACATACATACATATATATTGTGGTACTATTAATAATAACTAAAAATGTATTTATTAATAAAGAAAGAAAATAGTTATTTAAACTAATATTATAAATAATTTTGCAGTTGTTAATTTAATAAACCGTTACTTTAATTGGCTTCCAGCATCAGTAGCACAATTAATAAGATAGGAGAAAATAGTTGAACTAGTACATATAAGGGTTTACAAAATCAAACTCAGCAAGAAAACGTATGAATATAATTAAATAAAATGTTCAGACATTGTATAAGAAAATCCAATCTACGCTTTCAAACATTCAAATCAATAAAATAAATTTGTTAATGTCACTTATAAATAGGTTGATTGACAAATATAATTTATTTTAAATACTAATATTATTTTAAATATCCTTTAAATTTGGCAAAAGAAAAAATATCAGGTTAGAAAGTACAAAACACTCATCTGCTGTTACCTCGCCGATAAACATTTATAACAAAAATGCCATTGTTCTATTTCTAACAGCATAATATACTATTATTATAAAAGACATTTCCTTAAAATGTTTTATGTTATGTTCAAATTGTCAGTATTTGTCATAATTCATTAATTCTAAATCAAATATAATAATTTTAAATAATGTTACACTAAATAGTCCAAAACAATATTATTTAATAATGATTAAAATAACCAGCAATAAATACGGATCATTGTGAATAATATATAATACCATTTAATTGCATTTAGTTTTACATGTAACGCTATGCATTTATCTAGTCCCCTTTGAATTTCGTGTATTACCAACGCCTTAGCAACCACAACAAAAGTTGTTTATGAATTGTAAGAGCAAAACAAAGTTGTGTACAGTTTACACAAGATTTTTATTTAATATTTCATTAATATTATAGACAAAAATATAAAATCATTATTTATCTTAAAATTATATTAGGTATATAGATTTACACACACACACACACACACACTACAGAATAAAGTACAAATATATTAAATATTTTAAAAATTATATCGAGTGCAATTAATATTTACCTACACAATAGGTAAAGTAATTGCATGTACTTTTTATTATAAGATGTCAAATTATATGTATATGTTTTTAGTAGTCTCTTGAAGTAAAGAATATTTGTAGCAGATTTAATATGTGAATTTAATTTATTGAATGTAATTCTTTTTAAAAACTATAATGTTATTTGTTCTTGCTGCAACATAAATGATGCGTCTAGATCTGGTGGAATAATTATGAATATTATGTTTTTAATTATTATGCTAATGAGATATGTACCTACTTGGGCAAGGAATTAATTAGTAATTTGTAGATAAAACACATTATTCCAATATACATCTTAACTGAAACGTTTCTTATATGTACATATATTGTCGTTTGGTATATCGAACAATTTAAAATATATTTTATGCATTTTTTATGTGTATGATATTAATTAATTAATTATGATTAATAATTTGTCAGCATAACTCATGCCTGTTTATAAATATTTACATACATACGTATGGTATAATGATTAAATTAATTTCAATATTATGAGTTTCTTTACAATCCTTAAGATAGTACAGAAAAATTAAATTTATTTATTGTTTATATTAAATACAGTTAATTAAAAAAATTATATAATGAATAATGTTCTATAGAAGATGGTGAAAATGAGGTAAAAGAAGATGGAGGTTGCTGATTTAAATGTAAATTATATCTTTGAAATTGACTTGGCGGTTGACTATAGGAAAACAACTAAAATGGTTTTGTTGTAGATTGTTTCTTTCTCGTAAGTTTCTAAAAAACTGTAAAGTTATCAATCTAAAATCAAGTTTCTTGTCATATTTAGTTTTTTATAATCCGGATGAAACGACAGAAAAAATAATTTGTCGGCGTCATCTTCTTCTGGTTTAGGGTTTTCTTCTAGTTTTTTAAGCAACTCGGTTTAAAAAGACCTCACTTCTTTTCAAACCGATCTAGTGTTTTCTGTACCTTGTTTCTGCCGGTTGATTTTTTCGATGCGGTTCTTGGTTTGCACGAAGATCTTCTTTGTCGTAATCTTCTTCTTTGATCTCAATCTCGTCCGTATTTTCTATAAATTTCCCGAAGATGCTCTTATTCGAGCGAATTTAGAAGGAAGTTGAGAGCGTCTGTATAAACGTATTTTTTTATGTGCAGCATTGCCGCTTTTTCCACTATTAATGTATTTGTGAAAATTGTCACGATTATGTCGCCACTTATTTTTCATGTATTTTACTGTAACGCAGAAACAAAAAACATTTTATGGAATATTATAAACTACATAAAATTATGTGCCCATACATATTATGATTATTTTTTGTTGTTGTTGCAGGTATTTGGCTACTGGAAGCAATTTCTCAGTTCTTCAGTATGAATTTTATATTACTAGATCTACCATTGGAACAATAGTAAAAGAAACCTGTCAAGCAATTTGGAATTTTTTAAAAGAAATTGAAAAGCCAAAATCAACTGTGGTAATGTGGTTAGACATCTCAAATCAGTTTTATTTAAAAACAAACTTTCCTAACTGCCTAGGTTCAATAGATGGAAAACACCTAAGATGTATCAATCCTAGAAGAGGGGGGTCAAATTTTTTCAATCACAATTTTTTTCTGTTGTGCTATTGGCAGTAGCTGATGGAAATTTACGTTTTGTAGCCATTGATGTTGGTGCTTACAGGAAAAAAGTCAATTCAACAGTATTTCGTAACAGTCCACTAGGCAGAAAATTGTATTCGGGTAGTTTAAATCTACCATCGCCTCGCTTGTTATCAAATACTAATGAAAATCCCCAACTTTTTGTCATGGTTGGAGATGAAGCATTTAAGCTTTCTACAAACCTTATGCGACCATTTCCGGCTCGTGAACTCAATGCGACTAGAATTTCAATTATAAAGATACAGGCGCACTGTGAAGTGTACTTTTGGGATTTTGGCAAACAAATGGAGAATTTTTCATACACCTATACTTGTGCAACCGGATTTTATTGACAATATTATGTGGAGTGGCAACACTGGTGACCATAGTGTGGTGAATGTGGGGTTGTGGGCCGCGGGCAGTCGAGACTAAGACGTTGATAAGTGAACATATCCCGACAACGACGCAAGACGAACCATATTTAAAACGTGCTATTTCTATTCATGTGTTATCTTTCATTCTCTTTTAATACATTACTGTTGTAACTTCGTGTAAACTTTAATAAATCCCACAAACTTGGGGGCTCAACCCGGAATAAAAAGTGACCACGTTGACCGCAATCAGTTTTATTTAGAAAAAAAAACGTGAAAACAAAGTGTAAAGACGTTAAAACACAAAGTGCAAAGACGTGAAAAACAGAAAGTGCAAAGAAGTGAAGAAGAAAGTGTAAAGACGTTAAAACAGAAAGACAAAGAGTGAAAAGACAAAAGTGCAAAAATAAGCACGCCGGCAAGTGCGTGAACAGGTTAGAATACGCCCGAGAAAAAGCAGGCCGCGTGGTATTCTCCCGCGCTGCGAGCGGCATTGGAAATAAGTTCCGAGCGCTACGAGCACACGAAGCGGCGCATAGGAAATAAGTTTCGAGCAAAAAAAGCACATCAACAAATACAAATACAATTACGCGTTGTATTGCAATGGAGTGCTTAGGACAGATACCCGAAATAAAGGAAAGCATTACATCAGCAAGCAAGGTAACCGCCTACGCGCTTTATAAATTAATATTCGAAGCTGAGGGTGACAGAAGTAGTAGGAAGAAACTCAGAGAATTTAGAGGGTTCGAATACTCGACAGAATCAAACGAATTTAAAGCAAAAGTGGGGTACGTACAGAGAAATTTTTCAATTGGAGACTTGACGGCAATTTGTTTAATGCTGCGATTAAGTTATGAAGGAACCAAAGAAGAAATCAGTACACGAATCTGCGAGTGTCTTACCGATATAAATAGCATTCAAGTGACTGCACCAGAAGATGGCGATAGTGAACCGGAAAACCCACCAGATAGCAACGACGGTGATGATGTCGACAAAGAATCAGATGCACCGTCAATCGCATCATCCAAGCATACGAAAAAAAATACACACGCGTTCGCACTAACCTTTAGAGACGTCGAGGACTCCGTGAGATTTTTCAAAGGCGATGACAACTATCCTGTAGAAAAGTGGATTGAGGAATTTGAAGAAACCGCTATTTTACTGAACTGGGATGACTTACAAAAGCTGATCTTTGCAAAAAGAAGGGTGAGTGGCTTAGCCAAACTTTTTATTAACAGTCAAAATAAAATAAGCACTTGGAGGCAATTAAAAAACTCTTTGCTAGACAAGTTTTCTGAACAAATAAACAGTGCAGAGTTGCATGATATGCTTATTAAAAGAAAGATTAAAAAAGATGAGTCACCCCAAGAATACTTGCTTAGCATGAGAGAGCTTGCTAGCAGAGGCAGCATTGAGACGTCAGCTCTTATTCAATACGTTATCGATGGTATGCCAGACAGCAGTGTAAATAAAATAGTCTTATATGGGGCAAAAGATCTCAAATCGTTTAGAGAAAAACTACAGATTTATGGTAGTATTAAAACAAAGTCACGTGAGGTCCCTCAAAAAATTAAAACTGACGGAGTTAAGAGTGAAGCCGTCCAAAACAATTCAAAACCCAGATGTTATAACTGTGGCAAGACAGGGCACAAGTCGTCGGAATGTAGGGATAAGGACAAGGGTCCCAAATGTTTTAAATGTAATCAATACGGCCATAAAGCGAATCAGTGCAACGTTGGCCAAGACAGAGCAAGCGTCCATTCCTTAAATAAGAAAGCTACTGGAAACATTTCAATGAAGATTGTTATCAGAGGTGTCGCAATCGAAGCATTGTTCGATTCGGGTAGCCAAGTGATAAATAAAGACGTGTACCAATCAATTGGATGTCCAAAGCTGAAAGAATCAACGTTACTTCTTAATGGTTTTGGGACAAATTATGTCCAAACATTAAGATACTTCGAGGAAAACCTGATCATAGACGAAGACAATTACCCAGTTGCAATTTACGTAGTTAGCAATGACGTCACGCCCGTAAACGCCATCATCGGACGCGAACTGCTACGACAAGCTGAGGTCATCATGAACGAAGCCAGCATACGAGTTAAGAAGTTGCAAGAAGACAATACCCCATTCCTCCTGAGAATTGAAGCTGAAAAACCAACACTGGATATAGGCAGCCAATCGAGTAAAATCGCAAGAGATGCAGTCAAGAACACCGTGGAAGCCTACAAACCAAATAAGACAAAGACCACCGAGATAGAGATGAAGATTATTGTGAAAGATGATGAAGCAATCTCATCACGACCCAGAAGGCTACCATTTCCCGAAAGAGAAGCAGTCGATAAACAAGTAGAAGAATGGTTGGAAGAAGGAGTCATTGAACCAAGCTCATCTGAATATGCAAGCCCAGTGGTAGTAGTAAAAAAGAAAGATGGAACTCTAAGGCTATGTGTCGATTACAGAGGAATAAACAGAAAAATAGTCAAAGATCGTTATCCCCTACCTCTCATTGAAGATGTGCTAGACCGACTTCAAGATGCAACAATATTCAGTACAATAGACCTGAAAAGTGGATTCTTCCATGTAAGCGTTGAAAAATATAGTCGTAAATACACTTCATTTGTTACTCATCAAGGACAATACAAGTTTAAACGAGTACCCTTTGGATTGTGCAACTCACCAGCAGTGCTTCAGAAGTTCACAAATTGCATTTTTAGAAACTTATCAAGAAATGGAACAGTGCTTACATACATGAACGATCTGATAATACCTGCAACGAACGAAGAGGAAGCTGTATCAAAACTAGAGTTAACACTGAAGACTGCGTCAGAGTATGGATTGGAGATAAATGTAAAGAAATGCCATTTTTGAAGAAAAGCGTCGAATTTTTAGGACACACGTTGGAAGAGGGAAAAGTTTTTCCATCCGAAATGAAGACTAGAGCAGTAACCAAATTTCAAAAAGAATTTGAAGACTATTGTTCCCAGGAAGCAATCAAGCATGTTCTAATTACAGCTGGTCTACCTAGGGCAAACGGGCAAGTAGAACGTTTAAATGCTACAATCATACCTGTTTTAGCAAAGTTGTCAATCAAAGACCCATCCAAATGGTACAAGCATGTCGAGAAGTTGCAGGGAGTTATCAACTCAACTCAACAGAGAAGTATTAGAACCAGTCCTTTCGAATTGATGATAGGAGTAAAGATGCGCAACAAAGAAGATGCCCGAATCCGAGAATTACTAAACCAGGAAGATGTCAGAGTTTACCAAGAAGAGAGAGAAGAGCAGCGAGAGGCAGCCAAGCAGCAGATCGAAAAGGTCCAATCAGAAAACAAGAAGGGGTACAACCTACGAAGAAGACCAGCATCAATCTATAAGGAAGGAGATCTGGTTGCAATCAAAAGAACGCAATATGGTCCTGGGCTTAAGCTAAAGCCAAAGTATCTGGGTCCGTATAGGATTACAAGGGTCAAGACTAACAACACCTACGACGTCGCCAAAGAAGGGACAACCGATGGGCCAAAGAAGACTTCAACCTGCGCAGAATACATCAAGCCATGGTCAAACGAAGGAGCAGAGTCCGAGGCGGACTAGTTCAGGACGGCCAAATGTGGAGTGGCAACACTGGTGACCATAGTGTGGTGAATGTGGGGTTGTGGGCCGCGGGCAGTCGAGACTAAGACGTTGATAAGTGAACATATCCCGACAACGACGCAAGACGAACCATATTTAAAACGTGCTATTTCTATTCATGTGTTATCTTTCATTCTCTTTTAATACATTACTGTTGTAACTTCGTGTAAACTTTAATAAATCCCACAATAATAAAAGATTGTTGTATTTATTTGGATTTTGTTGACTGTAGCTCGGAATAGTTGAGTTTTGCTACAACTAAAGCATTCCCTTTAGGTGTTTGAGCAACAATACCCGACGTTTACCAATTTTTTTTTTCCACTAATTTTTCCCCATAGGAGTTGTCGGCAATTTGTGGATTGTAAGCCATGCTCTTTGGCCCCTTTAGTACCACAAAATACTACATTGTTAGTGCTCTGAATGGAGTTATTGAGAAAATATTTCCAGAAAGATAAAAATCACCGCATATTGTCAAGTCGTATCTTTGCATTGTGTATTACAACCAGGAAAGACTAGATTTGAGGAGCAAAAGTAACAAAGAAAAAAATTCACACAATAAAACTTTTTATTTTTAAATAATTATATACCTAACATATTATGTACCTTACGTCTAAGTATATACAAAAAAAAAAAAAAAATCTCAAACGAGTTAAGTGCCGGAATGTTATTTGGTTACTTGGTTAACGTAGAATGCTTGGTGTTTATAGTCTTGTAGATATGGAATCATGGATGAGTATCTGGTAGCTGGTTAATTAAGATATTTTTTAGATCTTCCATGGTTTTTTTTTTTAATTTTAAATATTAGAGTTATTTCCAACATGCTACTTCAGAAAAAGATTCACTAGTCAACAATGAAGCAAGTTGTTGGCAGTTAACTATCAATCATACTTTATTAATATTCACTTGTTTGAGATTTATGATTTTGTTGGTTGCTGCTTGTACATCATTTTTTTTCTGTAATATATCTACTATTTTAAATGTATTTGATTGTATTACATCGTGTAAGCCCGCAGGTATTATCGGAGCGCAAAATCAAAATCCCTGTTGGACTGAAGGAAATTATGACCACTGACAAGATACCTATGTTTAATGGTGTCCACAACAACTCACCAAAAACACGTAAATAAAAAAGTTGGCTGAAGTAAAACATGTCAGAGTGGATCAAAGTAGGTACATGACAGTCTTGTTCTAAATCTACTGAGAACGCACGTATGGAGTTTTCTGGCTTTTGTGACAATGCGATGTCTCTTTTATAAGGATGGTAGTTGCTTTTGCCTATCGATAGTGCATTTCTACCTCGATCTTCCGCACTTCGCGGCAATGTATAGAAAACACCATTTCGAACTAAATCCCCTATATTAAAAATTATTAATAATAGATTAATTGATTTACCGTCCCCTTCTAACATATATATACTAATTATAATTTCCGCTGAGCGATTAAAACTTCTCTTTTTGTCGGACCGCTGGGGTTAGACTTTTACTTTAAGAACCTTTTGACCCAATTATCGTTACATAAATAAATGAATTTTGTTTTGTTTATCATAGCTTAATCCTATGTTTAACTAAGTTTGGTTTATCTTGTGATCTTAAACAGTTTCAATGTGAAGTTGGTATTAAAAATATTAAAAATTATCTTCCAATAAGAATTCTCAATTTTTAAATGTAGTTGTGTGTGATCCACATTTTTTTTTATTTAAATGAATATTTTATGGCATTAAGTATGGAATACTACGTTGTTCAGATTTCCGCCGCGGCTTTGCTTGGTGGCATTCGAGAGGTACAATTTTTGATAGCTTATAATAACAATAATAATAATTCTTTATTTACGGTATAAAAACTTACCATTTATATCTACATCAAATATGCATAATTATTGATGTTTTACAAAAATATTTAAAAATTAAAAATACAAAAAAATTACGTATACATAAAATCGCACATATTAAAACAAAACATTAGTCACCTGACTTTTTAACAACTTAGAAACACAAAATAAATTAATGTATGTATTTGTAAATTTACACATTCTACTCAGCAGATTATTAAAACCATAATTAGTAGAATGGGTAGACTCACAGAATAAGAAAGAATGCCTGCTGCGTCTATTATTAGGTGCTATATGGAATGGAAGTGTACCAAGTAGCTCCGGACAATCAATCTTTGACATAATAAAACTATGCTAGAATGACGGCTCTTTTTCGGCAAAGCTTCAATGACGGTAGATTATAGAGTGAAGCAATGTAACTGTAATTATAATTTACAGATAGTATGCTCGATTTATAGGACAATAAACGACTAAATGTCTTTTGAATTGTTCAATCATAAGCAAGGCTCCAAATATAAAAGTTTAAATGTACTGAGTGATAAATCCCTTGACATTCTATAAACAAATCCCAACATTTTTATGGCACAATTGTACATTATGCTAATATGTTCAACAAACGTAAATTTATGATTAAAATACATATATGCCTAAATTTTTTATTTGTGTGACTTTGTCCAATACTTTAGTGTCAATTACTTAGTTAAACAAAATTTTACTCAAAGTTTGATGTGGATGGCATTTCTTATGTTGACTTTGAGAGCATCAATTGTTTGCAACTAATTTGCATAAACCTGTGAATTTAGAAAACCATAAAAAAAGTCTAAAAGCGTTAAATGGCCAGTTCACGTCGCCGCCGCGCGATATAGTTATACACTCAAATTGTTCGTGAAAAATGTCTATCATAGTATGCGCTATGCCACACGTAGCCCGATCTTAGACTTGCCATTGACGGTTACGACAACGCCAGTTTCGGACTAAACAGTGACTTTCTCTGGATGTATTTTGTACTGGTGTATCTCGTGTAGATTGTGTGTTGCTCCAAAAGATGATTTTTTTGGCAAATTTTAAGTCAACTTTTAACAGCTCCAGAGCCCAATCAACAAACGCACAGCGTTGTCTTTAATCGTTTATTTTAAATTCTTGACCCAAAATTTGCAAAAAGGCCATACACTATAACACAGCAGCGATGTTTTATGAACACCTTGCGATTTGTTGAGGTACGGGTGTTGGCAGTTTATTAATCAAACAGTAGACTTAATTTTGGTTACCATACGTCGAATAGTAGACTTGGGCAAGACGGTTACGGCAAAGATAAAAATCACGTAATGCGCGTAAACATCATAAAAGAACTGAACACAGACACCAAAACCATTATAAAAGTAGGGAATGACTCGACACCGGCAATACAAACTAATACCGGCATAAGACAAGGAGACAGTCTCAGCCCGATACTATTTAATCTAATAATGGATGAAATCATAAGCGAAGTGAAAAAAGCGGGCAGAGAATATAGGATGGGCGATAAGGAAATAGAAATAGTCTGCTACGCAGACGACGCCGTACTACTATCGGAGAACGAAAATGAACTGCAGAGACTACTGTTTAAATTTCAACAAACAGCGGAAAAATGGAATATGACCATATCCACTCAGAAGACACAATCGATGGTTATAGCAAAAAAACTGAGGATATGCAAACTCGCAGTCTACGACAAAAGCATCGAGCAGGTCATGAACTTTAAGTACCTAGGCGTTAACATCACGAGTGAAAAAAACCTCAAAGAAGAAACCCGAAACCAAACTACTAAACCAGCCGCCATATCTGGGTACCTAAGGGATACCTAAGGGATATGATCTGGAGAAATAAGCATATGAGTACCCAAAGCAAAGTTAGAATATATAGAACATGCGTTAGGCCAGTCTTGACCTACGCAATCGAAACAAGAGCGGACAACACAAGCACTAAACGTCTGATGAGATCAGCTGAAATGAAAACTTTAAGAACATTAACAGGGAACACGCTGCTCGATCACAGATGGAGCAAGGAAATAAGGAATGCTTGTGGCATTCAAGACGTTGTAAGATGAGCGAGAGGCAGAAGAAGAGAATGGAGGGACCACGTAAACCGCATGACGGACGACCGCCTGGCAAAGATAGCCCTAAATGAGAGACCCAAAACCAAACGACTCCCAGAAAGACCATCGAAACGTTGGTAGGAGAGCTACACATCCGGCTCACAGGACAGCAGTCCTATTACGAAGAAGAAGAAGAAGTAATGCGCGGAACGTTTTTCAAACGGAACACAGATTTTGGTAATAAAATTTGTTAATTTACACACGTCATTCAACGCTATAATCTTTCATGGTGACTTGCTCAATAAAAATTACATCATTTTACATATGATAGCAATATACTATTATTATAAGACATTTCTTCAAACAAAAATGCACATTACAATATTGTAAATTAAATATAACTTATTTAAATAATGTTACACTGATGCCCGGTTTCACCAACGCCTAATAAATTGTCAAATAACTATTCGTCGAATAAAATTTATTCATCAAATAAGTCATTTTACGTTTCACCAAGGTATCTCAGAGATTAAAAAACTATTCCGTGATTTTTATCAAGTTGGTAATATAGTAGACAGAAAATTCGCGAAATAAGTTCAAATGAACCAGTATTTATACATGCATAACCTCGAATTATTAGTGAAGTAAGAACATATCAACACAAAATTAAAAATATTTGTTGCTATGATCGTATTACACTGGCGGTATATAATTACAGATATAACTTTAAAGTCAATGCACAAATTGTCTTCAATTTTATTGTAGATTAAAATTTTAAGTACATTTTTTGTTTTTCTTTATAACCACACATATGAGAAAAGAATTTATAATATAAACCCAACTAATTTGTTAAACTGCTAATGAGTACATTTTTTGAGTCAATTATACAGAAAAACTTAAATATGTTCTTAAAATTACAATCTACAATAAAATTGATGATCTACTGTGAATTTTACATACTTTTAAATGAAATTGTTCCGCTGATTTTGAGAATCTAAATTGTAATTATTTCCAATAGTGATTCTTGGTTTAATCAAAAACGATTTTTGAAATCAGCATTAATGACATGACATTCATTATTTACATTATATAAATGTCACACCTAGATGTTTTGAGGTTATTTGTCGAGTTATTCGATGCATTTTGGCCGGTTAGTTTATTAGGAGATTTATTCGACGAATAACGCTATTTAACGTTGGTGAAACGTTTATTGGGCGAATAAGGCATTTATTTGACGAATAAGTTTTATTAGACGTTGGTGAAACCGGGCATGAGTAGTTTAAAAACAATATTATTTAATATTTTGATTATAATAATCAGCATTAGATACGAATTATTGTGAATAATATTGTAATAGGTTGTTGGCCAAAATTATATTATATACTAGTATGCTTGTAAGAAAACAACAATATAATAATATAATATTTTAAATTGCGTTTAACCGACAATTCCATGTATTTATCTAGTCGCCTTGAAATTATGTGTACCTTAACAACCCCCTAACAATTATAACAAAAGTTGTTATATATGAATTGTAACAGCAAAACAAAGTTGTATGCAGTTTTAGTTATTAATGTGTCATTAATATAATACATACACTACAGAATAAAAAAAAATATAATAAATAATATACAGATACATATTATTATGATTATTAATTAGTAATTATTTAGTATTATGATTGTATCAAATTGCCGTGTTTTTATTGATTTAATTCCAATAAGTGTCGTACGTTGTAATAAAATAACTAAAATTAAATAAAATTATTGACTTTGTATGTATATTTAAAGTAATTTCAATTTCATATTGTGAAGTCGATTAACGCTAGAGAATTGCCGGGTTTAGTTGCGGCGACCTGATAGGATGCCGCTAGTAGTATTGTTATGGAAAAATATTATTAGCGAACATGCATACTGAAATCCGATCACATCTACGAGAATATCGGTGAATCTGTTTCTCTACAAAAATGTTGACACGTACATACATCACCGTTTTTAAATTAAAATAGTTTCTTATGGGACAAAACGGCAATCAACTTAATATCCGACGGCCTTCATTCTTTCTGTTAAAGATTTGCAACAAGTAAAAATTTAATGAAGCACTAAATAAAACTGGAAACTTTATTTAATTATATTTAGGCGTTTCTTGCATAGTTTTATTATGTAACCTCTTAATATAAAATACAAATAATTTGATTAAAACTGCTTAAAGCATACAAAGTTTAAGCAGTTTGTTTTGCTAGTTTATTTTGCAGCAGAAATGAAGAATCAAAAAGCATTTAAATTTAGTTGAAAAGAGAAAATAATATATGCCATTCAGAGTAAAAATGCGTTTATTCTTGGCCCAGTTGGTGTGCTCAACAAAAATATGACTCCTAGGAGCGCAATATACCAAATTATTAAGAAGTTTTCTTTAATTGTTCATGTTATGTCAGTGTTTATCATAAATTAACAATTTTAACATATTCCATGCCAAAGAAAATACACATTATTAAAAATCAAAAATAATTTATTTGAATAATGTTGCACTGAGTATTCCGAAAACAATATTAGATAATTAATATTGATTATAATAATGCCAGAGTATATGGATATTTGTAAATAACAACATATTTAATTGCATTTAGTAACGCCATGTGTTAATCTAGTCGCCTTAAAATTTTTTGTACCTTGACTACCCTCTAGCAACCATAACAAAATTTGTTATTTATAATTGTAATAGCAAAACAAGCTTTTTAATAATTTAATAATATATTATAGACAATAACATTTAATGTTTATTCTATATAGTACATATATTACAGAATAAAGCACAATTATTATATTTAATATTTTACCTACATAATAAGTAAAGACATTTATGCCCGGTTTCACCAACGTTTAATAAAACTTATTCGTCGAATAAATGCCTTATTCGCCCAATAAACGTTTCACCAACGTTAAATAGCGTTATTCGTCGAATAAATCTCCTAATAAACTAACCGGCCAAAATGCATCGAATAACTCGACAAATAACCTCAAAACATCTAGGTGACATTTATATATTGTGAATAATGAATGTCATGTTCAATTTATTTGATAATGTTGATTTCAAATTTCATCACTATTGGAAATAATTACAATTTGGATTCTCAAAATCTGCGGAACAATCTCATTTAAAAGTATGTAAAATTCACAGTAGATCATTAATTTTATTGTAGATTGTAATTTTAAGAACATATTTAAGTTTTTCAGTATAATTACGCAAAAAATGTACTCATAAGCAGTTTAACAAAATAGTTGGGTTTATATTATAAATTCTTTTCTCACATGTGTGATTATAAAGAAAAACAAAAAATGTACTTAAAATTTCAATCTACAATAAAATTGATGACAATTTGTGCATTGACTTTTAAAGCTTTATCTGCAATTATATACAGGCAGTGTAATACGATCATAGCAACAAATATTTTTAATTTTGTGTTGATATATTCTTACTTCATTAATAATTCGAGGTTATGCATGCATAAATACTGGTTCATTTGAACTTATTTGGCGAATTTTCTGTCTACTATATTACCAACTTAATAAAAATCACGGAATAGTTATTTAATCTCTGACATACCTTGGTGAAACGTAAAATAACTTATTTGATGAATAAATTTTATTCGACGAATAGTTATTTGACAATTTATTAGGCGTTGGTGAAACCGGGCATTAGGTACTGTTTATTATAATTTTGTGGTATCACGATACATGTTTTTATTAACTCTTTCTTAAAATTATTGGTATTATCCGTATGATGCTTATTTGCGTAATATAGCAACATTAATGTTATGTCTAAATCTGGTGATGTAATAAATGTCAGTATTTTTATTAATTGTACCATTGATGCTGAAAACCGTTACTTTAACTTTCGTGGTCAATTAATGTAACAAATTATTTAATTTAACAACCGCAAAATTATTTATGTATATTACTATCACAAAAACAAGTTTAGCATAATGATAAACAATCAATTTTTTTTAAGAATTATTTAATATGTTATAACAACATAAAAATATCTTTGAATTTTAATGAGTAATACATTCGCTGAAACATAACACATTGAAGAAAAATACTAAATTCCATGTGTCGATAGTACGGCTAAAAAAATTTTTTCTTAAAAGTTTTGGTCCTTCATCTGTGGACTGTCAGTGAATATTTGTTAGAATTTTGACATAGTTTCCAGCAAATAATTGCAGTAGTTTGGCATGAAAGATTGCCATATTTCTGACAGTTTTGTTTTCAAATCATGTACGTTTTGTTGAGAATTGTTCATTAAGTGAATTTTTATTTTATACCACATAGTCTCACTAATAATTAAGTTCGGTTTAACAAACCAGTGTTTTGTTGTCTTTGCTGTACGGTTTGGCGCACCATCTTGCTGGAATATGTACTTGTCATCTAAATAGAGGTCGTGTACGCCGCTTGGTATAAAACCATTATTCAGAATTATCTGATATTTAAAACCATTAATTATACAATCTATTGTTTCTATTTTTTTCTAACCTTTTCCAGACATACACCTATAAATCATTATCACTTTTAGAAACTTTACACTCCTTTTTATACAATCAGATTTAAAAGCTTTTTCCTGCAATCATCTACAGAAATGTCAAATTTTGATCATCGCTAAATACAACTTTGGACCAGTCTTCTACTGCACAAAACAATTTAAACTTAGCCCTAATTTTGTATCTATCAGTCTTTATATAGCACAGGATAATATCTCCTACCATTTATAAAATATATAAAGAAGAGAATTTTCAAATTTCTTTTTTAATTCTTTCATGTCATTACCATCAGCTAAATATCCCGAAATAATTAGTTTCTCAGAATGCTATTAACCATAGCCATTAAATAAAGTCATTAAGTCAGTTAGTATAAATAGTCAATACAACCTTTAAAATATTCACTTTGAATTGTGGTGGTAAACAATGTTGACGAAGTAAGTTAAAAATCAATTATTAAATTTAAATAAAGCCATACTGATGAGAGGTAAGCCTCGAAACGCGTCTATGGATGTTTTTAGTTTAGAATATTTTTTCATAAATTTAATTTTTTAATGTCTCCTACCATTGATTGACTTTGCTAAATTCAAATTATTGCCTATTATCTTTATGCGCTTTCCTAACTTAACCTAACCTAACCTAACAAAAAAGAAAATAGAATACTTTTAAGCATTAAGTTGCCAGTAAAATAGCTTTAATTTAGCATTATTTTTTTCTTAAAAAGTAAATATGCAGAAATAATACTTATTTTTTGTCATTAGTGTTTAATTATGTATTTTTATAAGATAATAAATATAAAAAATTATTAAAAATTTACAAGAACAACAATCACTAAATTATGTATACAAATTAGTGTTGTCCGAACATACATTGTTGCGCAATTTTGATATTTTTTTTATTTGTATGTGCAAGTATACAATTCAATATGTCCTTGTTTATAAACATATCAAAAATCAATAGGTTCTGTTGATTTTGTAGCAGAATTAAATTAGATTTATATTTATTTTTGTCTTAAAAAAAGTTTACATCAAAATGAATTGTGAGGTTTTTTTAACACTGCTCTGTTCACTCGATATTTGCTCTTTTTTTATCTTTTGATTCTTGACGGTTTTGATTCCATTGAAGTAGTATGAGCAGCAGTTCTTGGACTTTGCTCTTTTACAAATTTGGACTCTCACTCTCACTCTTCTATTTCACTGCCCGAAAATTCACCCCTATCATTTAGTCCTTATTTTCAAGAGATTTCCAATAGGCGTCTCGTTTTGAAAAAAATCATTGACATAATAATATTCATATCTAAGCAAGGAATTGCTTATCATGAAAATCACAAAAACTTTTTAAATTTTGTTGTTTTGTTATCAAAGTACGATCCAGTTCTGAAAACTCACATATCTGAGACCATTACTGAAAATCAAAAAAGAAAAGAGTGAGGAAAAGGGTAGAGGTAGTCTCATGACTTTTCTGTCAAATACATCATAAATAAATTAATAAATCCAGGTGGCAAAATATTGTAGCCTCAATGTGGATTCTTGTCAAGATATTAGTGTTGTTGATCAGGCTGTAATTTGTGCTCGCTATGTTAAGAATGGAATCCCACAAAAACGAACCTCACAATTAGCACTGTTAGGATTGAAATTGCATCTTATCAGCGTGTCTTTAGATGGTGCAAGAAATATGTAAGGCCGTTATATTGGTCTTCAAGCAAAAGGTGCCAACATTAATTTTCACGCATTGTTACGCACACGTTTTGAACTTAGTGTTGGCAGGCGCCACATCAAGTTGTAGTGAAGCAAAGAATTTATTCGGCCTCTTGGCGTCTACAAGTGTATTTATTCACAAATATTTCAAACGCACTTCTGTGTTGGTGTACAAAACCGCGGAAATAACAACTGGTAGAGACAAGTTGAGAAGATTGAAGAACATCGGAAAACCGAGATGGTAAGCCAAAAACATAGCTTTGATTATTGTCTTGGAAAAAACCCGATATGTTGCGTTGATAAAAACCCTAAGTGTTATATCTACAAGCACGGAGTTTGAGCCAATGGTTTTATGACAAGTAAAGGCATTGATAGATTCTTTTTTAAAATTTGTAATTATTCTGACAGATAAAAATAACTGTATACCTACATATGTATGCGATGATTCAAACAGCTTAGAAGTATGTTTAAGTATCAACAGTTTCTCTCCATTTCTAGTGTTGTATGTATGATAACATTAGAAAAATTATGTTTATTTTCTTTTATAAAAATTAACACTTTATAAATATAAATTAAAGGTAGTGTTAATAATTTCTTATCCTTAAATAGTTTTTTACAAGAACTTCTATGCTCTAAGTTATAAAAAATTCTCAATATTCTTTTTTGAATTACAATAACTCTTTTTGAGGCTGATGAATTGTCTCACAAAATTACATTAAATTAAATATGGGAGTATACCATTGCATAATAAATATCTAATAGAGCTTTAATTTCTAACATTGACTTTAACTGTAGAATAGCAGAGAATGATTTGTTCAGTTTATCACATACTGAATTTACATGCATTGTCCAGTCTAGGTGTTCATCAATTGTTAGACTCAAAAGTTTTACACAGTTAGCAAATTCATATTTAAAATTATTTACTAATATTATATGGGCAATTCCATTTCAAACGGACCAGAGCTAGGGGGGGGTGCGTTGAAAAACTTGCTTATGTATTTTTTTTTAGTTTCTATAACTTATTAGTAGTCTTTTGATCGATATATGAGAGTATGAAACCTATAAAAAAAAATTCTACGATTTTTTAAAGTTTTTTTGACGTTTTTTAAATTAATCACATTTTTTGTTTAAAAACCGCAATTTTAACTCAAAAAAATAAATTTACTAATGAAATCAATCAGAAATTTTCCGTAGAATCCAAATCTGGCGCCATTTCAAGTTTACACCCTGTCTATAAGCCGCAAAAGCCATAAAACTATGTTTTTGTTCTTAGTGGGCTGTGCAAAAAGGAGCATTTTTTAATTTTTTTTACCGCCATAGTTGACGTATTTTGATGTAAATTAATTGAAAAATATAAATTTGTTCTGTGTATTTGGGTTTTAAGCGTCTAAAACTCAAAAAATCTGCAAAGTAGGCCTATTCTTCAACATAAACTCTTACAAATGCACGTTTAGCCGCGCTCAGAGGAACAATACACCAAATATTATTAAAAATTTGAATTCTGGGGACAATTTTATATAAAAAATTGTCAGTGTTGTACTCATCGTCTATAGAAAAGTCCATGTAGAAAAAAATGTTTACAAAATTTTTATGCAAAAAATGCGTTAAAAATTATTATTTTTTTTTATTTACAAAAAATATTATAAACACCCTAGGGTGTGGTTTAAAACTTTTTTTTAACCATTTTTAACAAGCGACTGACAGATTTATGTTTGAATGCCAAAAATAATAATATTTTTAAATTTTTGCGCCGATAGATCGAGTCTAAATTTGTGCCGCAGGCGAAAAAACTATCAAACAAAAAGTAAAATGGCCAAAAATTGGCTCAAGCGACAAAAAATGTCTTTGTTAAACTTCTGAAATCAACTTAAAAAAATATAATCCAAATAATCTTTAAAAAAAATTAAAAAAAAAAAAAAATTTAAGTAACACATATTAAACATTGATAAAATTATCATACTAACAGGTGACTTTAACATTAAATTTAATTTTCCTTCCGATAGAGACACTGTTTTGCTAAACACTTTATTGCATTCTTACGGTCTTTCTAGCCAAGTTAATAAACCCACCCGGAAAATTAATATATTGAATAATATTTTTACTAGAATGCCTGGCGACAAATACAATGACGACGTCATCAATCTTGGATTCTCAGATTATAAGGCTGTAAGTATTCAATTAACGTTTGAAAAACCTATAACACAAAAAAGTTTAAAAACCAAATACAAGCCACTAACATCTGAAGGGTTTGGTAAATTGCATTTGATAACTGACCAAATTAGTTTTAATTTCGTTAATGATTCAACTATGAAAATAGAAAAAAAAAATTACAAATTTACACAACATTTAGTTTACTCAGCAGAAATAGCATTTCCAATAAAAATTTAAAATACATCTAATTATCACAAAATAAACTGGTATACTCATACTTTGTGCGAGATGAGATCACAACTGCTTTTTTTACACGAATGCAAGATGTCTCTATTTCTACTCATTTAACGGTAGAAATAAAAAAATAGGAAACAAGTATAACAAAAAAATTAAAAAACAAAAGAAACTTGCTCATGATCAGTATATTAATAACTCTCATAGTCCACAAAAAGCTATGTGGCAAGTTATTAAAAATCAAACATGTCCAAAAAAAAATCCAGTACACAAATTTACAGCAGAACAGTATAATACTTTTTTTATAAATGTAACTCAAACAGTATCAAATAATATACCTGCATCAAAATCAAATTTCACTCAATACATAACACCTCGTATAACTAGTCTCCAATTTACATTTAAAGAAGTATCATATATTCAAGTGCGTGATATTATATCCAAACTAAAAAACACCAACAGTTATGATTGTTATTTCCTAAATACAAAGATGATAAAATCTTTAATAAACACAATATACATTGCTTTAACTAAACTTATTAACAACTCAATAAATAATAATGTATTCCCTAATAGTTTAAAAACTGCCAAGGTGGTTCCTATATTTAAAAAAGGAAACAATGTTATAGAAAACTATAGACCCATTTCTCTTTTACCAATCTTTGGAAAAATATTTAAAAAGTGTGTAGCAATACAAATTAAATCTTATTTTGAAACTGAAAATATTTTCATTAACTGCCAATTTGGCTTTTGTTCAAATTTAAACACTTCCTTAGCAGTTCAAAATTTAATAAATAAAATAATAAATGGTTTTGAGTGCAAAAGTCACACTTACGCTATGTTTTCTGACTTGAGCAGAGCTTTTGACTGTGTATCACATTCAATTCTTCTTAAAAAACTAAAAATGTTAGGCTTTAGTACAAACGCTACTGAGTTTATCAAATCTTACCTGTGTCATCGGCAGCAATATGTAAGTATGAATAATACTACCTCATCCAAACGTACTAATAGTATAGTGGTCCCGCAGGGCTCAGTCCTAGGCCCTTTGCTATTTCTTATTTATATTAACGATCTCCCTCAATGTGATACAAACGCACATTTTACATTGTTTGCTGACGACACAACGGTAACAAGAACCTCAAATAATATAAACTTGTTAGAAACTGAGTTTGATGATACACAGTCAAAAGTTGTTGAATGGTTTCAAGCAAACCGTTTAAGCCTCAAAATTAACAAAACAAAACATCTCATGTTTACATTAAAAACGAATTGTATAAATGAAAAAGCCAATGTAAAATTTTTAGGTATGCATATTGATAATAAACTAAATTTGGAAAGCCATTGTGTATACGTATCAAATAAAATATCAAAGTACCTTCTTCGAAAATTAAAACATCTAACATCTCTACATGTACAGGGAGTTTATAAATGAATGGGATTATGTAATCACTTTAAATATGCCGCCTTTTTAAAATCGTCCACAATATTACATATGTTTTCATATGTTTCCTTGGCAGTTGTCAAAGTTGATCTGTCAAAACAAATAGTTTAGTGAACAATTTAAAAAAAGCGACACATTTAAAGTGATTACATAATCCCATTCATTTATAAACTCCCTGTACAACTTACTGCATACCATGCAAACATACACTTCGTGATTACTTATGGTATTTTAAATTGGGGTCATGCTTCATCGGCTCAAATGGTTTTTAAAATACAACGTCGATGCATAAGAATTATCGATGGTCTAGGTTTTAGAGATGAATGCAAAATAAAATTTACACAATTATCAATTTTAACAATTCCATCTGCTTATATATATATGAATGTTTGGTATATATTAGATTGAATCAGAATAATTATTTATCACATAACTCTATTCATCTTTACCCTACACGAAATGCTTCCAATTTAATTATAGATTATAAAAGGCTTAACAAATCTAGGAATGGTGCTAATTATTATGCAATAAATTTTTATAACAAACTGCCTACACATTTTAAAGTCATGCCACTTAACACTTATAAGCAACATATCAAAAATATTCTGTTAGCGAATGCGTTTTATTCATTTGATAAATTTTTAAATTACAAATTTAAATTTGTCATTAGTTTTTAAGGTGTTTTATATAGTCTTGTTTTAATATTTTATTCTTATTTTATTGTCATTTTACACATTTTTTTTTTTTTTTTTGACATGTAAATGCATGGATTGTGCATAATAACATAAATAAAGATTATTATTATTATTATTAAGACTGTACACAAAATTTTTTTAACAAATCAATACGGTTTTATAAAAAACAGAAGCACCGAAATGGCAATATTTGATTACGTTAATTGAATACTTTCTGCAATCGAAGATCATGATATAGCCTGTGGAGTATTCCTCAATTTGTCAAAAGCATTTGATTGCATAGAGTATCCACTTTTACTTTCAAAATTGATTGTTACGGTGTCAGAGGCGTCGCAAGTACTTATAAGTACATATCTGATTCGGAGACAACACTGCACAAATTTAAAATCTAATACTTGACCATGTACTGGACTAACTATAAGGTCGAGTAGCTTGCACGCTTCTAGAAGCATTTTTCAAAGAAATATTATTGGACCACTACTATTCATAATTTTTGTAAATGATATGTTAAGTAGCATTACAACTAACTATAAGATTCTGAATTTTGCAGATGATACAACCTTACTGCTCAGGGCAAACACTTATCCCGACATAATAGACATTGGTGATTTTAGTATGCCATCATTAGAAACATGGTTTGTTAGTAATGGATTAATACTTAATGAAGAAAAAACAAGTTGCATTCTTTTTAAACAACTAAAATCTAAATGAATCACACTTAAAAACACAACATATAATTTCACAAACTTTGTACGATTTTTGATAATACAACTTGACAACACTATCATATATTCAGCATAAAAACAATGTATATATTAAAGTGAGTCGGGCGTGTTTTGGATTGAGAATTTTAACAAAAACAACCAATTACAATATAAACAAACTATTTTATTACGCTAATATGATTTCTCATGTCAGATATAGGATAACCTTTTAGGCTGGTAGAGTATTCCTTGTACAAAAAAAGCACTAAGAATTTTGTTTAAGTTAATTAAGAAAATATAATACAAAAAAATTAAAAAAAACTGTAATATAAAATGTTTTACTATATAAGCTTTCTTATATTTTTTTTTATACTAATACTTGTTTGTATCACCGTTAAAATCCGAGAAAAGTAACCCATTTTTAGCAATTATGTGTTATATTTCACCCTAGGGCAAGCAAATCTATTTTTTTAATTTTTGCGATCAAAAGTATTATGTTTTAGGAGTATCATATTCAAATTTCAAGTCTCCGGACCAACATAAACAATTTACATAATACTAAATACAGCAAAAAAGTTAAATTATGTTTTTTTCATGGTGGTTTGGAGAAATGTTTAATATATTTCTTAAATTTTCATCTATAAATACAAAACCAATTTCTTTTGCTAAATATTTAAAATAATAATTATTTGATTTGTCTAGTATTTATATTAATATTAGATATTTAATGTATTTTTTTACGAGAGAGTACAACTTTAAAATGTACATACTAAAACATATAAATTACACAAATCTATCTAATTTTATCCTTTATTGTCGCCTAATTATTGTTTCCCTATATTGATAGAAATTAGAAATTTTTAAAAATATTATTTTAGAATTATTTTTATCTTCAAATATAAAATTCCCGTTTTCCCATGTCAATCACGATGCAATGATTTTAAACTACGCGCCTACTTCTACTGCCGACTCCTATATCCACGCTAGTCGAGGTAGGGTAAATAGAGTTGCTCTTTTTATTCCACTCCGTAATAGCCGAACGGCCAAAAATGATTCCGTGCACTCCAAAAACAATACCCGAACAGTCGTAGAACAAAAAGATTAAAAAGAGTGACTCGAGCAGGATAGCCGAACGCAGCTATTGTAAATGTGTTGCATTTATTATGTTCAAATTGTCAGTGCTTGTCATAAATTAACAATTCTAACATAAACTAAGCAAAAATGCACTTTATAATATTTGAATTATGTTACACAAAGTATATTAGTTAACTAATATTGATTATAATAACTGGGGGTGAATATGGATAATTGTGAATAATAACATAATATATTTAATTGTACGTAGATTTACTGGTAACGCCATGTATTTATCTAGTCGCCTTGGAATTCCGTGTACCTTAAAACCCATTAGCAACCATAACAAAAGTTGTTATTATAAATAAAATTATTGTAATAGCAAATCATTACCAGTTTGAAATTAAGCCAAAAATTAAGATTTCTTTCTTTTCTTTTAAATATTTATTTTCTGTTATAAATGTTTCATTAATATATTATTTTGTTCGGGAAAATTTAAAGGGTATTTACAATATTTGTGAAATGTATTAACAAATTCATATTTAAAATTAATTATATTTGTCAGTGTCAATAATAGGTTAATTATTTTTAAATGACAATGACAAATTTTTTTATTGATAAAAGTGTTGCGACATTTTTATAAATTATTTCATAATATTATAAAATATAACATTTTATTACTATACAAAAATGACACCGTTATACTTGCTGTGTATAGTAACATACAAATTATAATCTTTTAGTTGGCCGAGAACAAAAATAAGTGATGTGTTAACATTATTACAAAATAAGTAAAACTTTAGATAACTGATATGGCACTCAACAAAATGTAAGATTCAGATTTTAGCAATATTTTGAATGGTTTTTTTTTTGCAGGATTAATATTGCATCTGATAAAAGCATGAAATCTTGATAGTAATTCGCATAAATTTGGATCAAGAATTAATAAAATTTGCTGACATTGACATACAATTAGACATTTCTTATTAAAAAATATGCTTATTTTCAAGTCATTTAAAATATGAGTCATATTTTCCAAATCCATCCTCCAAACACGATTGAAATTTTTAATTATCTAATTTATTGAGATCAAATTGATTATCAACCGTATTTTCTCAATTATTTTCAGGCATCACTTGATTTTAAGCACATTTTCAAAAGTTACAAACTGACTTGTTGGTGATAACTGTTTAACGGTTAATGTAGAAGCTTTTGCATAGTCTTATCGGATTTGCGTATTGTTCCGTAACATAAGATTTGCGTTTGGTTTGCGGAGCGTAAACTCGAACACATCTACACTTGTGATGTTTTAGCAGAAGTAAGTTAGACATGGCGACAAACGATCGCATGTTAATTTAATTAAAATAAATGTTTATGGGAAAACAAGCAATGAGAACAAACATCACAAAAATAAAATTATGGTCCAAGATGATAATAGATGTGTTAAAAAGGACAATGAACATGATGATGATAATGATTACAAATTCTTTTTTGATAGCTATGATAGAGAGTTTTGGACAAATAAATTTCTCATACATGTTGTTTTCAATCCTTGTCAGATTGTAATGCCTGCCAATATGATTCAGAAAATAAAAAAGAATATAAAAAAACCAATTGACAATGATGAACAACTGTTGAAACCATCAAAATTGCAAAAACGTATAGATAAAGATTATGACTTTAAAGGCTAAATTATAATAAAAAACATTTCAATTAATATATGTCTAAGATTTGTACGTTGACGGCGGTCACGTCTGCCTCCACGTTCTACTCATTCTTCTAGTACTCCTTGCTTTCATTGCATTAATGATATATATATATATATACAGTTTTTTTTTTCATTCTGTCTATTGGTGAATATAAGAGGTTTTAACAATAAACAAAATTTTAGTTCTTTCATAAATGTTTTATGTCTTGACACCACTGTAGCCTATTGGCCTTATGCTGAATTGTTAAAAAGAGACAAAAATATGGACAATAAGAATGCAACTTAAAAAAACACATTTTCTTATAAATGGGATTTATAGGGATTATGAACAACCGCTTTTAAAGCAATCATTTTTGTTGGTTCTGTCGGATTTTAAACTGCACTTATCTTTAAGAGTCGATCTTTGCGTTTTTGTGTCATTCTACAACATCCACTTTCACGTCTCTGCACTTGCGGCATTCTTTAAACCATTAAAAATTAAATCAAACAAGAAATGGTTTCCAACAATAAATAAGGTAAATTGAAATAATCTTGAAAAAAAAAATAGATTTAATTACATTTAGAAGTAACACAACACAAAACCTTCAGAATTTAAGTAATTGTTTTTCCAATAAACATTACAAACTAAATTAAAATTATACAAAAATTTATTTGTTTACGGCCCTCAAATTTTAACATCGCTTGCTTCTTTATTAGATAATTCGATGAAAAACTGCAAGTTTCTTGGTTTTGTTCAATTTGAAGCAGTTTATTGGAAATTATTTTAAAAGATCCTCCATTTTCATTCTTGCTTATGTATGTGAAAATAAATTTGTCAGTTCTAAAGAAGACAAAAATCTACTAGCGTAATCAAAGAATATGTAAAATTCTAGAAAAAGGTGATCCTTTGAACAAAGTTTTTGCATATATACAAATTAAAATAGAATTTTTAAATATAAACTAAAAATATGGAAACAATTAAATTATAACTCCAAAAAACTTTTAAACAAAAGTGTAATATTACACCAAAATAAATCTCGGATTCATGAATCCAGAATCAATCCAAGGTTTTATCTCCGATTATTAGTGAGAGCACAGCATCTCCAAATGTTAAAATTTTTGATTTTTTATTATTCTCTAAGCTTTTAACATTTAGCAAAAAGGTACCCATATTTTTAGATGCTAATTGACCAGTTCATATATTGAACAAAAAATGAGCATCAGCGTCATCAGTTATTAAATTCTCTAGTAAATCTAAATTATTCTATTTTATTTAAAGTCGGCAGCAATATCTTGACTTTTTTAAACCTGTATATTCCATCACACTAATAATAATTGCTGTACAAGTATTGTAACTTGTACACTAAAGCTGACGATCAGAAATTGAATTAATTGTATTTATTTTAAATAATAATGAATTAAATTTATGTAAATCATAAAAATATTTTAGAATTTGCAGATTTTTTAGATTTAAATTCTATCATGATGAATAAAACTATTAAAACTTACTCAAGATGGTGTCCCATACACCATCTTGGGTATTTTTAAATAACAAGAAACTAGTCAAATTAGATCGATATATTTTATTGAATGCATAATCAAAGAGAGTTTTCTACACGTGGGTTTATTGCTCTGATATTTTAAAAGTTCATTGGCAATTTTTTGTTTGTTTAAGCAAATAACTTTTTCTATAAATGTCCTACAATTTGATTATGATTTTGTCATGTTAATTAATATAAAATTAAGTGTAAGATTTGGGCTGTTAAAAAATAGAAAATTATCTTACAATAAGAAAAAGAGGATTCAAAATATGTGCATTAGAAAAAGGATCAGTAGAATCAGTATTATTAATATAATAGGTTTTTAGTAATCTGTTTATTTTAATATGTACCTATTTTCTAATTTATTTTGGTCATACATCATAAAATTGCATATTTATTTAATTTAAACTTTTTTTTTAGGATATTACATATATGTAAAAAACATAAAAAATGTATTATGGTCAATACATTCAAACCATCATTTGTTCCAATGTTCCTTTTTGAATAAATACTAATAAATAATTTGTAGTTGGTTGTTAAATTGAAGTAAAATTCTTCATACACTATCTTCCCTCACTTATGAGTAGTAGGAAAAAAATTCTGCTCTGTGATATACCCAAACTTTCTAAAGAAAAGGTTTTTTTAAGACCCTATTTCACTATTTATTTACACTTAGAAAGATTTTCAGCCTGAGTAATCAGAGTATAAAAACAACAATTTTATTTTGCAATTTGGAGCTTTAGAGCTACTCTTGTTGTTCTCATCGTTCTTATTGCTCTGCACATCCTCCTCGCTACCCTTTTCCACTACCGTCATAGTTTCCGCTGTTGTTCGTAAACAATATATATTTATTTAAAACTAATATTACATAAAATTATGAACATAATAAATAATTTTTAGAAAAGTAAACATTAGTAATTCACATATTTTGTTACAGCAAATGTAGTATTTATTTTTTAAAAAGGTATTGTATATAATAACTATTAACTGTCTCTAATAATTGTTCAGTAGTTACCCAACGAAGTTTTTTCGTATCGTCTCTGTGATCTGTAGTTGCTCCAAACTTCAAAAGTAATTGCACACAAGTTAAACACTCTATATCAATTGCGGCAAAAAGGGCAGAATTCAAAGCATACTTGTTTTCGCCTATGTTTTTTTCCAAATCTGCAGCTCAAAAATTCGACAATATTATGAGAATTATGTGTCTAACTGAATTTTTCAAAGCAAATCTAAGATCACTCATTTCAAACTCTAACAGTAACCGTAATATATTCATGTCATCATATTCGGCAGCACAACTTAAATAATCATCTGGAAAGTCTTTTTCAACATCAGCACTAGAAAGTAACAATTTTTCAACAGCTACAAAATTTTCTTTTTAATAGCATCATGCAAAGGAGTCTCATACAATTTGTTTTTTATATTAATCTTTGCACCTTTCAACAATAACTGGTCAATAATTTTTAAATCACCCTTTCTAACAGCAAAATGAAGAGGAGTATCACAATTATCATCTTGTGCATTAATATCGACACTATATTGATCAATTAATACATTTATGATGTTATATTGCTGGTATTTGATAGCATAATGTAACAGGGAAGGTACATATGAATTAAATTTGAAATTATCGCTTTTTATAAAATAATTCATAATTTCTTCATGACCTTCTCGTATTGCATAATGTAATGGTAATTTATTGTAAACATCTTTGATATATACATTCGCAGATTTGTCCACCAGTTCGGTTACAAGTGGTAGATGTCCGTACAAACAGGCAAAATGAAATGGTGTCTCACTTTCATCATTCTTTCCGTTTATAAAAACTTTCTTCTCCAAAAATATACGTAATATATCAATATTACCTGACTTTGCAGCTTCATGCAATGGTGTATTAAAAATATCATTTTTTGATCTTATGTTAGCACTATGATCCAATAATAGCAATTATTATTATAATTAAAAGCAACTTTCTCGCTGTTTTAATTCCAAAGTAGTGTAAACATTAACAACAAAATTAATGTTTCTATCCAATTACTATATTTTATGACAAATCTAGTTTTTGATCTTTCATTCATCCATCTTGATCTAAATTTTAAAATAGCATATTTAGCTATTTATGTTGTTTATATATTCTTTAGAATAACTTTGGTTTGTTATTTAAATTAAATATCCTTTTTTTTTATCCTAAAGTTTTCTTTTTTTTTTTTTCTGTTATAAACATATTGTCAGAAATCGTTGAAACTAAGAAAATAATTAGTAAATTTTATCTATTAAAAAAAAGCCATATTTTTAACTATTAAAACTAAAATTGCAATAAAAGCAAAATTTTAAAATGTGACCTAATTCTACTATAACTATCTATACATTGTAACTATGCAAACAAGAATGTTCAATATACAATATACAACTTAAAGTTCACTTATTTCTACAAACATACTATTTTGCAGACAAATTTACAATGAGTTTTTATTAAAGTGTTAACACTTTCACAAAATAAAATAAATTGCTAAAATAATTAAAAAAAAAAACATAAAATGTTGTTTTACTGTTGTGTATACATATGCTTTGAAATTTTTCTTTTATATTAATACTTGTTTCAATTACGTCCAATAATGGCCTTGTAAAGGTTTTGAAACATGTTACGGTTTTATAAATATAAAGTAATATGGTAAATGTGGTTTATTTATTATGTTCAAATTGTCAGTGTTTGTCATTAATTAACAATTCTAAAATAAACTAATAATATTTAAATTATGTTACACTAAATACAAAAACAATATTAGTTAATTAATATTGATTATTATAACCTGCGGTGAGTATGGAAATTGTGAATAACAACTTATAGTCTTTTCAAATTAGAAAACAAATCGACGTTTAAGAGTAATTTTACCCTTAGCTTAGCGACGTGTTTACTTAGGTGTAGTTGGACTGTCTGAAGACCATTTCCACCTAAGCGCACGCATGAAAAAGGGTGGTTTTGGAGTAATAGACATAAGTATATCATATTTTGCGTTTTTGAATGGTTTTTTGCATGTTTAGCAAAAATTATGCATTTTGGCCAAAAATTACTTCTATTAAAAGTTGTAGAGCGGATAATCTCCAATCATTTCAATTTTCCTATACTTTTCCGTTTTTCCGCTAGAGGACTCGGAAAAATTAAGTCATTATTTCGTGCTCTGGCGGGCAAAACATGCATTATTGAAAAATTCAAAAGACCTATATCGGAAATTTTCTTCTAAAACTTTGGTCTATTATAATTTTTTTTAAATTTAAAAGATATTTACAATATTTGATTGAAATGTGCTAACAAATTCATATTTAAAATTAATTATATTTGTCGGTGTCAATAATAGGTTAATTATTTTTAAATGACATTGACAACATTTTTATAAATTATTTCATAACATTATAAAATATAACATTTTATTACTATACAAAAATGACACCGTTATACTTGCTGTGTATAGTAACATACAAATAATAATCTTTTACTTGGCCGAGAACAAAAATAAGTCTTGTGTTAACATTATTACAAAATAAGTTAAACTTATCGATAGCCAATACCGACTCCATATTGGAAAAGAAGCACACGTGCAATGTTAGTAAAACTTTAGATAACTGATATGGCACTCAACAAAATGTAAGACTCAGATTTTTGCAATATTTTGAATGGATTTTTTTTTTTCGCAGGATTAAAATTGCATCTGATAAAGGCATGAAATCTTGATAGTAATGCGCATAAATTTGGATCAAGAATTAATAAAATTTGCTGACATTGACATACAATTAGACATTTCTTATTAAAAAATATGCTTATTTTCAAGACATTTTAAATATGAGTCATATTTTCTAACAATATAAACAAAATATTCTGATACCGATATTTTACATCTTATAGTAGCATTTGCGTCAAAATTTAATTGACGAACATGAAATACTATTATTGTATCAGCTTCTTGATGTTCTCGGCAACCCAGATGTTGTTCAATGCTTTTCATTATTTTTTTCATATTGTTTTTTATATTTAAAGCATGATTTATGGATTTACGTAAATTTTTTTTACCGATAAATTAGACATAATAGTCACTTTCCCAATTGTTGCAAATAAACTAAAATTCTTTAAATAACCTGCAAAATTAGCAGACCGTACATGATCAGAATGGTTTCCTTTTAAAGAATGCTCGTGATCTTTTATTAATTGAGTAAAATAAGAATCAAACGTCATAACTATTGTACGCGCAGTAGTTGAAGTATAAATTAAAAGTAACTTTTTGAATTATTTCCAAGTGTCAGTGGAACTTTTGTCATTGCGTACAGTTTATTATAGGTCTGTTCCAACATACGATTTGGACGGTTTTCAAACCGTTCAAACTGTGCACACAAATAAATATTTGTCATCCTTAGGCAATCTTTTATACACAGTAATTTGTTTGTGTGCATAGTTTAAACGGTTTGCAAACCGTCCAAATCGTATGTTGGAACAGACCTGTTAACTATCAAAAATCATGACATGCTTTAGACAGATTACCGTTTTAAAAATTGCTCCATTAAGATGAGACATTGTCAATGTCAGTTTATTAAAAAAGTTTGTCAATTGGGTCATTTTTGTTTCTTCTTAAGGTGCATATCTACACAAAATTTGCAATAATAATCATAAACAACAAAGTCATCCATATAAATATCCTTTATTTATGCGTTTCTTTTTTTTTAATTTCTGATAGTTCCAACGGCTGTTCATCATTGTCAATTTATATATTTTATTTTTCTTCTTTATGCATAATATTTGCATGCATACATACAATCTGAACATGTATAAAAAAACAATTGTCCAAAAATTCTCCATTATAGCTATCAAAAAAGAATTTGTAATCATTATCATCATCCTGTTTATTGTCGTTTTTGGCATTTATATTACCCCCTTTAGGACTTTCATCATTTGCAGTCAGTTTCAGTTTTACAATTTTATTTCTTTTTATCGTTTGTAGTTAATTATCATTTCTTTGCCTTTTTAAGCTCTTCATTTGCAAATATTACATCACCATCTTCCAAACACGATTGAAATTTTTAATTATCTAATTTATTGAGATCAAATTGATTATCAACCATATTTTCTCAATTATTTTCAGGCATCACTTGATTTTAAGCACATTTTCAAAAGTTACAAACTGACATGTTAGGTGATAACTGTTTAACGGTTAATGTAGAAGCTTTTGCATAGTCTTAACGGATTTGCGTATTGTTCCGTAACATAAGATTTGCGTTTGGTTTGCGTTTGGTTTGCGGAGCGTAAACGCGAACACATCTACACTTGTGATATTTTAGTAGAAGTAAGTTAGACATGGCGACAAACGATCGCATGTTAATTTAATTAAAATAAATGTTTATGGGAAAACAAGCAATCTTAAAAAACATCTTAAAAATAAAATTATGGTCCACGATGTTTGAAACTAATATCAATCAAATGATCAAAGTGCTAAAGATGATAATGGATGTGCTAAAAAGGACAATAAACATGATGATGATAATGATTACAATTTTTTTTTGATAGCTATGATAGAGAGTTTTGGGAAAATAAATTTCTCATACATGTTGTTTTCAATCCTTGTCAGATTGTAATGCCTGCCAATATGATTTAGAAAATAAAGAAGAATATAAAAAAACCAATTGACAATGATGAACAACTGTTGAAACCATCAAAATTGCAAAAACGTATAGATAAAGATAATGACATTAAAGGCTGACAGTTAAAACAAATTATAATAAAAAACATTTCAATTAATATATGTCTAAGATTATTTGTACGTTGACGGCGGTTGCGTTTGCCTCCACGTTCTATTCATTTTTCCAGTTCTCCTTGCTTTCATTGCATTATCAATATATTTACAGTTTTTTTTTTCCATTCTGTCTATTGGTGAATATAAGAGGTTTTAGTACTAAACAAATTTTAGTTCTTTCATAAATGTTTTATGTCTTGACACCACTGTAGCCTATTGGCCTTATGCTGAATTGTTAAAAAGAGACAAAAATAAGGACAATAAGAATGCAACTTAAAAAATCACATTTTCTTATAAATGGGATTTACAGAGAATATGAACAGCCGCTTTTAAAGCAATCATTTGTGTTGGTTCTGTCGGATTTTAAACTGCACTTATCTTTAAGAGTCGATCTTTGCGTTTTTGTGTCATTCTAGAACGTCCACTTTTAGGTCTCTGCACTTGAGGCATTCTTTAAACCATTAAAAATTAAATCAAACAAGACCCGGTTTCCAACAATAAATAAGGTAAATTAAAATAATCTTGAAAAAAATATATATATATAATTACATTTAGAAGCAACACAAAACCTTCAGAGTTTAAATAATTGTTTTTCCAATAAACATTACAAACTAAATTAAAATTATATAAAAATTTATTTGTCTACGGCCTTCATTCAAATTTTAACATCGGTCGCTTCTTTATTGGATATTTTGATGAAAAACTGTAAGTTTCTTGGTTTTGTCCAACTTGAAGCAGTTTGTTGGAGATTATTTCAAAAGATTCTCCACTTAAATTCTTGCTGATGAAAGTGAAAATAAATTTGTCAGTTCTAAAGCCGACAAAAATCTACCAGCGCAATCAAAGACTATGTAAAATATCTTGACTTGTGTAAACTTGTATACTCCATCACATGAATAATAATTTCTGTACAAATATTGCAACTTCTACACTATCGCTGACGAGCAGAAATTAAATTAGTTGTATATATTTTAAATAATAATGAATTAAATTTATGTAAATCATAAAAATATTTTAGAATTGGCAGATTTTTTTGATTTAAAATGTAAGTATTATTTTATTTTAAATGTGATTTTAATATTTTCAAACTGTTGACCTGCTACAGATGTATTTGTAACGTTCAAATATTACATAAATATTATTTATTTGGTCTTCTTTTGTTGAACGTACCATGGTATATTTGTTTAATGACAGTCTGGCTGCCTACCTTTTCCGCGCATCATTTTTGAAATACCTCGCGACCTTCTGACCCCGCGAATTAACCACGGGTCAGTACGGCCATAAATGAATAGTCGAGCTGGGGCCGCGGTTTTGAAAACTTCAACAGGATGCGGTTTTGGGTTCGTCTTAATAAATTGGCACATTATCATTTGTGTGAACTGCAAAGTGCTATTAATTAAATTGAGCGTATGCATATTATAAAAATTATTCAACTACGCATCAATAATTATTTGCGTTATTATATCTTTATTTTGGATGCGTTTGGAAACGACGTGGCCCCACTTAATACGACCCAATGCCGTCCCAATTATATTTTTGATCCTCTATACGAATGGAATCTTATTTGGACTTCTCCGTACGAGCCGAAACACGTGGATCATCCACACTTTAAAAGAAGTCTTATGGATTATTCATCCTTTTGAAAGAGCCGCCGACCACATAGAGCCTATGTTGAATGAACAAGTAACTTGGATTTGGAATTATAGAACCAGCATAATAATTTCTGATTGTTACTTTGTTCAAAAGTAAAAGCAGTAAGACTGAATGTAAAAAAATATTAGGCTATTAGTTTGTTGAGTATCCCAAGAAAAGTGTGTGTGTGTCGAAAAATATTGATTAAAAAAATACGTAAAATAACGACTGAAAAGATTTTGTCATTGCAATATGGTTTTATGCCAAGTAAAAGCTGCATGGACTAAATTTTTGCACTTCAACAATTGGTTAAAAAACGTAAAGTATACTGTGCGTTTGTTGGTCTAGAGATAGCATATAATTGAGTGAACACTCGTATGTTATGCAGCGATTTAATAAAGTATAGAGTAAATAAATTATTAGTAAATTTCCTTATTGCATTGCAGAGCGTGCGTTAGAGTAGATGGTACACTAAGCAATTGCTTTAACATAAAACAAGGTGTCAGGCAGCGGTGCGTTATTTTTCTTTGGTATGTTAAGAGAAACAGAAGAACAAGATTAAAGCGGTTGAAATACCCTTAAAAGTGTATTTAAAAACTCGCACAAACAGAGTTAAAAATAAGTGAGTAATAACGAAATGTAGTTTAAAAATTACACCAACAGACCAGTACAAACGTAGCATTCTACGTTGGTTTGGCCATATTAAGAAAATAAGTGAGAACAGAATAACAAAGCAAAATACAGAGATAAACCACGTAAAAGTTGGTTAAATATTGTAGATAAAAGCGTGCAAAAAAAAAATTAAAAGTGGTAAGAATTAGAAAACATGCATGACTTGATGTACGAATATTGCTGAAGAAAAAAAGGTGTGTATAGACAGAAAAACGTAGAAACAAATTGTTTAAAGTAAGGTTTAAAAACTGAAGTAGGCTATTGTACAGTATTACTGCCTACCTCAAAAGACAACGGCGTGTCCAGGTTTGAATGTATAAATATAAAAACTTAATTTGATAATATTTGTAGTAGTAAAATTTTGTATAACTGTTGGTTAAACTTTTCTTTTTAATTTAAATCATTATTTTACAAAGACAAAATATTACATAAAATACAATCATACATAATACCAAGTAAAGTATAACAAATCAAAATACAAATACATACAAATTACGGTTTTTAGAAAATTCTACAAATTCATCAATTAAATACGATTCACACAAAATAATAAACTTATAAACAGTTTGTTTAAAATATTTAAAATTTGTAATTTTTTTTAAATGATTTGCCAATAAGTTATATATTTTAATAAAAGCGTATATAGGTGATTTTTTTTTGTTAGTTCTAATTTATGTTTTAGGTACAAGTATATATCAGATCTGGTTTTATGATTATTTTTTTAATTATACAACTCAAATTTTGTTTTGTTTTTAAAATTATACAGTAATAATTCATATACTATGTACAGACTCAATACTGTTAATAAATTATTTCTTCAAAATATATTTCTAGAAGAAGTTCTGTATGGAATAGCATACGCAACCTTAATGCAAATTTTTGTCGAACTGAAATAATGAATATATACTATTTTCATAGTATCTATATCTACCATTTTTGCCAAAACTCTTAATCCATAAACTATAGATTGTAATTTTGTTGATGTTTGTTTTATATGACTATCCCAAGCTAAATTTTTATCCACAATGATACCAAGACGTTTAGTACATTTATTTAGTTTAATTTCAGAGAAATTTAATGTCAAACAATTAAGAATAGCAAAATTTAAATTTTTTGTTTTAAAAATTGTTCAGTTTGTTTGTCTATATTTAATAACAACTTATTATATTTAAGCCACTCTTCTATTTGAGTTAAATTAGTGCTTTTTCTGGTTTCTAATGATTCAATGCTTTTACTGTATAATAATAAAGTGGTATCATCAGCATAATTTGTTATATCATATATACCAGGTTTACAACATTTGCAAGATCTTTTATATAAATAATAAATAAAAGTGGGCCAAGTACACTTCTTTGTGGAACACCCATAAATATGTAAGTTTTTTTTTTAAGTCATAACTTTTTTTAAATTTCTATTTTAACATTCTGGACGCTGTTATAGCTAAAAGGTGTTTTTTTAGAAGCGGCAAATTTGAAACATTCTTATCTGTGACACCTGATTTCACAGTTCTTGGTTGTTTTGAGGTTAGATTGGTTTAGCAATTTATCATAAATAAACTTGTATGGTGCTAATAATCGTCTATCAGAGCAATTAGTTTAAGAAACTGTGCATTGTTTTTGCAATACGTTTAATCTAAACGATAATAAGCATCCAGTACAACGTCGTAGTCAGAGTAGTGTTAATGATAATCCAAATGTGTCAATTCGTCATCATGCTCAACAATTAAACTTGTGTCTATCCACTTTAAGTAAAATTTTGCAAACAAAAAGATTTACGGATTAGTAAAATCATTGGTCTAAATGTCTTCAAAATGGTGATAGTCGGAACGTTACAATCAACGGTGAACGGTACAGAGACATGATTGCCATTTTGTTTATGCCTCAATACAGCATTAATGTTGTTAATTAAACACAGCAATTAATTTTACAAAATTGACCTGTTAACTGACCACTTTGTTTAAGTATTAAAAAACCCACCCTTTTAAGATTTGAAAGAACCTATTTTCTTATGTTTTTTTTTATAAAGTTTAAGGACAATTTAATTAAATTTTAATGATACTTATATTTGTATTTTTCAATATTTTTTATAAAATATTGTAGAGCCCTATAATTCGGACACTATTTATTTTGTTTTTTTATAATTGAATATATCTTTGTTTATTGTGGCAATTTCCATTTATCTATTTATTTTTATGAACCCTCCCCGCTAGCTCTACCGGCATCAGGCTCCGTCTGCCAGTGCACCAATTAAAAACGGTACATATTAACAAAGTAGATCTATCATCTTCCAATATGATATTAGTTGTTTCCTAACTATCAATAAGTTTGCAAACTGCTTTAAAATGCACCATTATGATGTAAAACGACCCAAATTGAATAAAAAAATTATCAAAGCGCGGTTTGTATTTGTGCAACAATTTTTGTTATTACTAAATCATATGTTACTTCTATCAATGTTTCCAAAACTACTTCTACTAAAGTACTTGTTATTGAATCATTTATTGTCGTTAGGTATAAAATTTTATAGGTCTGTTCTATCATGATGAATCTACCCAAGATGGTGTCCCATACACCATCTTGGGTAGTTTTAAATAACAAAAAACTAGTCAAATTAGATCGATATATTATAATGATTGAATGCACAATCAAAGAGAGTTTTCTACACGTTGGTTTATTGTTCTGATACTTTAAAAGTTCATTGGCAATTTTTCGGAAGTCACGTTTTAAGCTGTTGGTCCCATCAAACCACTTTAAACTCGTAGACTTACTGTGGCGATGTAAAATAGCCGTAAAAAGCATAAATAAATAAATGTTTTACAATTTGATTATGATTTTGTCATGTTAATTAACATACAATTAAGTGTCAGATTTGTGCTGTTAAAAAATAGCAAATTATTCTACAATAAGAAAAAGAAGATTCAAAATATGTGCATTAGAAAAAAAAAACAGTAAAATCAGTATTATTAATACAATAGGTTTTTAGTAATTTGTTTATTTTTTTTAGTATGTACCTATTTTCAAATTTATTTTGGTCATACATTATAAAATTGCATGTTTATGAACTATTTTAGGACATTATATGGAAAAAACATAAAAAAATGTATTAAGGTCAATACATTCAAACCATCATTTTTTCTAATGTTTCTTTTTGAATAAATACTAATAAATAATTTGAAGATGGTTGTTGAATTGAAGTCAAATTCTTCATACACTATCTTCCCTCACTTGAGGAGTAAAGATACTACTTTGTGATATACCTAAACTTTCCAAAGAAAATGTTTTTTTAAGACCCTATTTCATTCTTTACACTTAAAAAGATTTTCAGTCTGAGTAATCAGAGTATAAAAACAACAATTTTATTTTTGCAATTTGGGGCTTTAGTGCTCCTCTTGTTGTTCTCATCGTTCTAATTGCTCTGCACGTCATCCTCGCTACCCTACCGTCGTAGTTTCCGTTGTTGTTCTTAAACAATATATTTTTATTTAAAACTAATATTACATAAAATTATAAATATAATTACAGGCAAAAACTAAAAACCAAAAAACAATTAAAATTCTTAAAAGCAACTTTCTTGTTGTTTTAATTCCAAAGTAGCGAAGACATTAACAACAACAAAATTAATGTTTCTAGCCAATAACTGTATTTTATGACAAATCTAGCTTTTGATCTTCTTTCATTCATCCATCTTGAGCTTAATTTTAAAATAGCATATTTAGCTATTTATGTTGTATTTATATTCTTCAGAATACCTTTGGCTTGTTAATTAAATAAAATATCCTTTGTTTTTTTTATCTTAAAGTTTTCTTCTTTTTCTGTTACATATTGTCAGAAATCGTTAAAACTAAGAAAAATAATTTGTAAAATTCACCTATTAAAAAAAACGCCATATTTTTAACTATTAAAACTAAAATTTCAATAATAGCAAAATTTTAAAATGTGGCCTCATTCTACTATAACTATCTATACATTGTAACTATGCAAACAAAAACTTTAAATTTACTTATTTCTACAAAGGTACTATTTTGCAGAAAAATTACCTTTAGCTTAGCGACGTGTATACTTAGGTGTATTTGGACTGTCTGAATACTATTTTCACCTAGCGCACGCATGAAAAAGGGTGGTTTTGGAGTAATAGACATAAATATATCAATTTATGCGTTTTTTAATGGTTTTTTGCATTTTTCGCGAAAACTTTGCATTTTGGCCAAAAATTACTTCTATTAAAAGTTGTAGAGTGGAAAATTTCCAATTATTGGAATTTTTCTATACTTTTCCGTTTTTCCGCTAGAGGACGCGGAAAATAAAGTCATTATTTGGCGAGCTCTGGCGGGCAAAGCACGCATTATTGAAAAAATCAATAGACCTATATTGATTGGAAATTATCCGTTCCAAATCTTTGGTCTTATAAATTTTCCAGAAAATCCATAGTTTTGGTGTTGAAAATCTAAAAAATCAGCAAAAGGTCACAATTTGCGATATTATTCATCATTCTTTGGCGGAAAATGCTCTTACTTTCGAGAAATTCAAATAGCCAATATCAATCGGAAGTTTTTTGCTCTACAACTTGGTCTGTTGTAATTTTTTACCAAAATGCATAGTTTTGGCTCAAGTACAAAAAGAATAACATATATACTTTATTTTCCACGCCTTCTAGCGGAAAAACGGAAAATTATTTCATATCATTATAATATCTAACATTTTATTACTATACAAAAATGACACCGTTATACTAGCTGTGTATAGTAACATTCAAATTATAATTGAAGCTACCTTTTAGTTGGCCGAGAACAAAAATAAGTGGTGTGTTAGCATTATGACAAAATAAGTTAAACTTATCGATAGACAATACCGACTCCATATTGGAAAAGAAGTAGTGTATGTTAGTACTCAACAAAATGTAAGATTCAGATTTTTGCTATATTTCGAATAGATTTTTTTTCGCAGAATTAAAATTGCATCTGATAAAAGCATAAAATCCTGACAGTAATGCGAATAAATTTGGACCAAGAAATAATAAAATTTGCTGACAATTAACATACAATTAGACATTTATTATTAAAAAATATGCTTATTTTCAAATCACTTTGAATATTAGTCATATTTCCTAAGAATAAAATCAAAAAATTCTGATACCAATATTTTACATCTTATAGTAGAGTTTGCGTCAAAATTTAATTGACGAACATGAAAGAAATACTATTCTTGTATCAGCTTCTTCGTGTTCTCGGCAACCCAGATGTTGCTCAATGCTTTTCATTATTTTTTTATTGTTTTCTATATTTATAACATGATTTATGGATTTACATAATTTGTTTTTCACCGATAAATGAGGCAAAAATAGTCATTTTGCCAATCGTTGCAAATAAACCAAAGTTTTTTAATCAGCTTGCAAAATTAGCTAACCGTACATAATCAGAACTGTTTTCTTTTAAAGAATGCTTGTGATCTTTTATTGATTGAGTAAAATAAGAATCAAACGTTATAACTATTGTACGCGCAGTGGCTAAATAGTATAAATAAAGTAAGTATAAATTAATAGTGACTTCTTTGAAATATTTCCAAATATCACTAGAACTCGCGACGACAGAGTACAATATTATATAACCAAAAATTATTACATTCCTCAGGCAGATTACCGTCTATGTTTGTTTCCAATGTTTTTAATAATACTCGTTTTTCTAATTTGTTCCATCAAGATGATACATTGTCAATTTTAACTTATATTGTTTCAATAATATTTTTTTTAAAGTTTGTCAATTGAGTAATTCTTCTTGAGATTGAATATCTACACAAAATTTGCAATAATAATCATAACCAACAATTTTCGATGACATTATCCTTTATTTATGGGTCTTTTTTTATTTCTGATGGTTCCAACGGTTGTTCATCATTGTCAATTGCTTTATCTTTTTCTTCTTTATTTATAATAATTTGCATTACATACAATCTGAACAACATTTAATAGAAAAATAATTGTCTAAAAATTCTTCATCATAGCAATCGAAAAAGAATTTGTATTTATCATCATCTTTATGTTCATTGTTATTTTCAGCAACTTTACAGTTTTTTTTTTTTTAATGTCTTTAGTTAATGATCTGCGTTTTTTTCTCATTTATGTTAAATCATTCAAAAGTTTAAAGACGTACAGATTGGGTGATAACTGTTAAACGGTTGTAATTTTAGCAGTCGGAAATAACCCACATAACTGGTAACATGCCGCAAACGTCTGCAAATATGAATGTAAACACTGTATAGTAAACGCAAACATCTACACTTTTAGCAATAAACAAAATTGTTAAAAAGAAACAAAAATAAGGATAATAAAAATGCAACCTAAATAAGCACATTTACTTATAAATATATAAAGAGATTATGACCAAATATTTTTTAAGCAATCTCTTGTGTTGGTTCTCTTGGATTTTAAATTGCACTTTTCTTTAAAAGTCGATCTTTTTATTCTATTTTATTTAGGCCCGTTTGCACCATCGTGCCTTAAATCTACAATTAATTAAACCATAGTTACGGGTTTAAGTTAAAAATTTTACTGTATTGCACCAACACATTTTAAGCGTAGTTTAGCAAACAAATGTTTAGAATAGATTACACATGGCAACACCGCACATTTCTAGTAATTTTACGGAATCTGTTGGTATTTGTTAACTTAACCACTAACAGCTTGTGTCAGTGCATTAATATTCTTATTAAAATCGGACGTAATTTTTATGGACATGGAAAATAAAAATAAATGTGCCTGCAAAGAAAGCAAGAACTCCATACTATACAACAGAAAAAAAAATTATTGAACAAAATAGAGAATAAAAAAACTGATACCATTACAGGCAAAGATAAAAAAGAAGCATGGTCTGCAATATGCAAAATATTTAATTCGCAAATCCCAGTCTGATATCAAGAAGTAAGAATTCATTAAAAAAATTATATGAAAAAAAAAAAATGACTAGCAAATCCATAGCGGAGGAAAAAATGAAAATATATAAAACTACAAGAGGTGTTGAAGTGTTTCCTGTGCACGATTCAAACCTCCAATTAACATTGGATTTGATGCATCTGAAAACAGTTGACGGTGTTGAAAATCCAATTGATTCGGATGCACTATCGGGTTTTGTATTTGTGGAATCGGATAAAAAGCAAAAAGAAATTCAACCGGTATGAACAAAAGCCTTAAAATGTTCATTTAAATTTGTTTTACAAAATTAATGCACATTTTTATAACGATTCATTATCAAACGGATCATTATAATTTAATGAACATTAAAAATATATTTTAATTTTTTTTTTCTTTGACTGTTATTATAGTTTTATTTTATAACTGGATTATCAGTCAAGTTAAACACTACTGATGAAGATTTTGACAAAATCGAAATATAAGGTATTTAATATATTTTGTATTATTTAAAAAAAACTATAATATATAATATAATGATATTTAGTGACTTTTTAGTTACTTTTATGTATAGTTATTAATATTAATACAGATAATTAGACATTTTCAAGTCAAACAGATGAGCGATATTGATAATTATTGTTTATGAATACGAAAAAATTTGATTAAACGTTCCGTTATATTTTTAACGAATGATTATATATTTAATGACGTTTTATGAATACGGGCATAAAACTTTAACAAATTGTTTTTACCACAAGATTATAATGTTTGTCATATATTTCATCGATGCTGTCTATCGTTCATAACAATATTGTGATTGTTCTTATTCTATATTTTAACATAGTATATTCATTAATATATTTTTATAATTATTACTGTTAATTTATAATACCATGCAAATAAACAAGCATTATATTTTTACATTAAAAATAACTTCTATTTTGCAAACTGAACCAAACATTTTATTCTTACCCGTGTTAAAACTTATGTGCTTTTTTTAAAATTTGTTTATTGTTGACCGGTTTTTAGGTCTCAATTACTGCTTTCCTTTCAAAAGCAACACGCTCCCGGGGCTTGACGCACAGAACCGTTCTGAACTATTCTGAAAGAAAAATTATTTACTGGCATATATTATAATGGGTTGACTAACAACATAACCAACAAATAATTATTTACTCAACTTGACATTTTGTTAATTAATTGTATAATTAAAAAACGTTTTATTACATTATTTTTATGATGCACAATATAGATTCTAATATACAAAATATTTCTATATTTTAAATAAAAATACTAGTAACTTTGTTAATAAGTTGGCAGTAAATATTAGATATATTTAGTTATTTGGTGTCGGCACTTGAAAAGGGCTTGATGCACCGTTGTCGATGGTGGTGCATGAGGGAAGAGGGGAAGGACAATCAGAACAAGTTGGGGCGTCGCGCTCTCTGTGAAAGGTACATGGAGCGTCACGCACAGAATTGTTCGGAACCGTCCAGAACAGTGAAAGGAAAGCATCTAATGTTATCAAACTATGTAGTAATAACTGTAAACGTATATAATATAACGTGTTCTATCACACAATGTAATAACATTTACGAAAACCTAACTTATTTATTCTTATCTATAACACATATTTTGAAAAAACTAGGAAACTGAACATCACTTGCAAACCTCAACAGCAATCAGAACAAACAAAAAAACACCTTGGAGTATTAGGCAAAGACCAGTTATGGCAGTTGCAAAGTCAAATAATTTGAACAAGCAATATATTGAATTGGCCAAACTAAAATTTGAAATTGCAAAACATCAGATTAAGTCGATAAAAAAAAGATAATAAAATGTTCTTTAAAAATAAAGGTAATGGAAGAAGAAAATGAAAGAAGTAAAAATTTATATAAACTCGAATGCTACAGCTGAGTAAAATATTGATTGATGTTCATTTTCTTGTTCATTTTCATCAGCTGGTGGAACAATCACTTCTCCCATTTCCTGAAGCTGTTGCAACTATACAATTAAAGTGTTCTCAACTTTTAACCGACAACCATAAGAGTTGACTGGAAATCTACGTTTACAAACACCAATTTTACAGGAATTTTAAATTAGCCTTTGCAACTGTTTGCACGTTTATAGAAAAATATTGTTTTCTATTTTGAAATACTTCTGCATCGTCACTACCTAGTAAATATAATATATACATATATAGTTTTTATTCTATCAATCTTTTTTATACACATTACACTAAAATTAAATTGAATATATTTTTAAAATATTTGCATACCTGGAGACTGTATTCGAATGTGTGTTTCATCGAGGGCTCCAATTACACAAGAAAACCTGGCAATATCAAAAAATTGTCTTTGATATTCTTGCATGTCTTCAATATTTTCTGGCAGTTTTATGATAAAAAACCAATAGCTTTGGATGCCCTTTGCACTATTCGGCATGCAGTTAAAGTATGTATACCAACTATACTTAGTAAATGATTACCGAAAACGAAGTGCAACTAACAACTGGTTGATCGGTGAAACACTTATTTTTAAAAATAATATGACAAAAATGTACTATTCGTTTAAAAATATGAATTTGAATTTTATATAATAACAGTGTATGTACTTACCTATCTGAAGAAAACTCTAGTTTCATTTCAATTTGATGAAGGACTTCCAAAACAGTTGCTTTTTGCATTTGAAATCTTTTAAAAAAAGCATTTTCATCAAAACTATTAAAATACTCGGCTCTTTCATAAATTTGGCGTGGTAAACCAACTTTCAAAATTTCTACAACTTCAACATCATCGTCCAGAATGTCGTTTTCAATAATTACAAACTCTATTATAAAAAATGCAAATATTCTCGTACAAAAATTAACGTTCAATAATATTATTTATAAGTTAAGTTTTTAATAAGACGGCAATATTGACCGCTTAAGTTTAAGAAGGGTCCTTTAAAGCTTTAAACTTCCCTTAACTATTTGGTGCAACGGAATATCAGCCACCCTAATCATTTTAATTGGAGTTTAAGATTTAAGTTATGTTGGTGCAAACAGGCCTTAAAGTTTGCAATAATATCTTGACTTTTGTAAACCTGTATATTCCATCATATAAATGATAATTGCTGTATAAATATTGTGACTTCTACACTATCGTTGACGAGCAGAAATTATATTAGTTGTATTATTTCAGTCAACTTGTTTGCAGCATCAGCATTTATTGTCTGCTGAACATCAGATCTACTGGTATTCCATATTATTATGGTCTATTTGTAGTTATAATTCTAATCCCGGATAATAATGCATAACGTGAATAATTTTGCTGATTTTGCATTTTTATAACAATTTATTATCAAACGGATCATTATAATATAATGAGCATTAAAAATATAATGATATACTGTGAATTAATACAGATAATTAGACATTTTCAAGTCAAACAGATATGTCAATTTAATGATTCCTTACGCATTAATGGACCAAAAATAGTGCGTTAAGTTTCATGAATAATTTAATGAGCGTTATTGCTAATGAGTGTTTATGAATACGAAAATTTGATTAATCGTTCCGTTAATTTTTTAACGAATCATTATATATTTAATGACGTTTTATGAATACGGGCATTAGAGTTATATACATATATCACAACGTTACGTACCGCGTTTTCTCAACGAGCAAGTAAATTGAAAATTTTCAAACTTATATGTACTTCAATTATTTCTCTCACTCTTACACGCTCATGTACACATGTTTAGGTTGAGTCCCACATACATGAAATAGATATAAAACATAATACATTTAGGCGACACCTAAAATTTTTTCTACTTGTACGCCGGTAAATGCACATTTGTTCTGCTATAGCCGCAGTGTCTAAAAACGACCGTTTCGTTTTGGCGTCTTCTGGAATAGTTGATAAATACAGATCTGATAATCTTGGTTTCCATTACGGGGAAAATATGGCAGAAAAACACACAACGAAGGTGGTGCTTACAATTATTTTTTGCATGTTTCTTCTGTCAGGTAACAATAACATTCTATTATTTAAATTACTTACTATTATTTAAAAAAAAGTCTATTTTTTATTTAAAACTGCAATTCATATTATATTATGTAAAATATAAGTAGTATATTGAAAGACTCAAATTTAAATATAATTATTTAGTTCGATTGGTAATAAATTGTATAAATCACCATAATTTGTTATAAATTGTGCAATGAATTTGAAGAGCAATTTTATTAATGTTGTATTTTAATTACCTGAATGTTTGAAAAATTATCGTTATTGACTATTTGGCTAAGAAGTTTGTAAATCAAAATTCAGTTTCAATGTTTTTCTTTAAAAGTAAATATTATATTTGTCAAATATTGTTATGACGTCACTAAGAAGTCTGCTATACTCTTCACTATATGTTATTAGTACTTGTTATATACATTTATCAAATTAAGAAAATGTTTAAAAGAATCATATAATAAATTAATTAAAATCTTTAAAAATATTTATTGGTAATTTAGTTTAATTAAATTGATGTATTATATTCTATTAACATATTAATTTTTAAATTATATATAATAAAACATCAGTTTCTTATTCAAAATACAAACAAAAAATGTTAATAATTTTTAATAATCGCAAGTACAAATTTATCGTTTGTTATAAGCAGACAACAGTCTACATTACTTTATTATTATTACAAACTAAATGCTATGACACCGTTAATTTGTTCTAGTTGTTATATAATGCAGAAAAACATATTTTTATATTATAGGTATATCTAACGTATTTGTTTTATAATTACGTGATTGCAATATATTTATCAATTTTTGTTCGTTTGGGTAGACAATAGAAAAAATGAATAAATATATCTTATTACAAAGTACACCATAAGCATGTATGACAAATAGGACAAAAATCCATTAGTTTATTGATATTATTTTCATTATTTTATATTTTTTTTGCTCTTTACGTATAAGTTTCAGTATTTTGTGGACAGCCGTCGGAGTTACATAATTTCAAGTAATAGAATACATTTATAGTTTAAAAAGAAACGATAGTTATCCAAGTTGTGAAATCAATCAGGTAATTATTAAACATATATTTAATTACTTCTACAATGTACTTATCATGCAGTGTGTTTTAACTTACTGATACACATGTTAACAATAAAACAAATAAAATAAAATAACTAGTAAGAACCTAATCAAACGAATTTAAAAATTGAGAAAGAACGCATGTTTTATGAGAAACTTTAGTATTTTATATTTTCTTTATTCATTTTGTAAAATCTATTAATATTAATTACTTATTTCTTTGACTGTTATTTATTATTATTTAATAATCTCTTGGTCATATTGATTATGGGCCTGCTCATCCACGTCTACGTTTTGAATACCCGGTTGTGCATCATTGGAGATGAGCGGTAATGATTGGAACTTTTCCGGTTTACCGGATTTAGTTAGTTGCAAATTCAGGTTTAAAAATCCTTTGTGCATTAGCCCGTCTTAAAAAATGTTTAAATAGAAAACATGTTTATATTCAGACAATCTTGTTGATGGATTTGACCAAACATGTTTCCAAGTGGGTTGTGATTTATAGTCCATGGTATTAAATATTTAATACTTTGTTTGTGTAACTTCTTTCAAATATTTGAGAATTTTTAAGAGAAGTTGGCTTAAATACTTCATTTGTATCTTCTTTTTGAAAATACATGTTTTTTAAAGCTCTAACTAGGCTTTCTCAAATTCAATATAACCGCTGGTTAATTTTACACTACAGATGGTATTCTGATAGTTTTATCAACACAAGCAATATTATAAATAATGTGTAAATAAACAATTAAATTATTTCACTAAATTCCTTTATATTCTACAGCTTTCAAAACAATTGCATATAAACATAAACTCAATAAATTTGGCTATCATTGCTGGTGCCGCAACAAGATACTTTATTTATGTGTTGTACAGTTATTTTTGAAATAATTGTAAAATCTTGATAAATCAATTTTGTAACACCATTTTACTGATAATTTTCCTTTTTGCTCGTGTTTCCATATTAAGTTTCTTTTTACCAAATTTTTTCTCATTGGTTTTATATTACGAAGAGGATTAAACAATAGTATTGTATTATCACCTGTAATTAGAATACTCCTTTCCACATTTTCCTTTCATTTTTTAAGGAATTCAAATCTTGAATTTTTAACTAATTTATTAATTGTTGACTAGTTTGAACTGCTTTGATCGCAGACTGTTGCAATTATTTTTACACCAGTACTTTGTACAACGTTAATGACTTGCTTTAAAAGTCTAACCGTATCCGTAGCTTTTGTTGTTCTTACAGAATGTATATATTATTGGTTGTTTTTATTTTTTTATCAGTCCATATACAAAATTAAACATGATCAGCAATTTTATTATTTTGATAATTTCTTTAAATCTTTCAACTCTGTCTGTATGCTGATTACATTGCATATGAGGAGACAAACTCATTTTGTCAAATAGTATACACATTTTGTTCATATTGCTTAAATTTTAGGCATCACATTTACAAAATTTAATTCGACAATATAATTTTGTAAATACCACACTTGATTGGTACTGCATTAAGATGCGTAGTTTTTTCTGCCAGTGTGATGTTTCCTCTTTGGAAATGGCACAATTACAAGGTTAGGACAGTCGGCGGTCTAGGGTTGATTGCTAATAACACAAATATATAAATAATAAATATTTATACTTATTCTGAACAAATTACAAGCAATTAATATTATAATCAAAACTAATATTAAACTATTAAATTAAATAATTAAACAACTGGTACAGATTTTAACTACCACACTTGTCTGACACGACAATAATGGCAGTATAAAATTCCGTTTCGGTATTCTACTTTGAAAATATCGACAAATCTGCCAATAATTTCAATATCGAGCACCCTATTAGCAAATCTAGTAATGAGGTTAGGAGCTCTTACCTCGTAGATCTACTCGGTAAGACTCTCTCCCTATAGGTTTCGGCCGCGTCAAATGTTTAATTTTCTATTCGCATGCTACTAGATTTACACTAGTCGATTCGAAGCCATTCAAATACAAATTAATGTTTAAAGTTGGTAATACTTGCTAAATCATAACTTGTCAGAACTTAACTTTACAAAAACCAAGTGTCAAGTAATGTCGCGGTTACACAATACGAATTGCTGACCTGACAGTAGACAGCTACTGCGAGAGGCAAGTAAAAACAAACATTGCTATAGTAACTGGGATGCAAAGTATTGACTGACTTGCACATGACAGTAACTATAATATAATCACACGGTGCAAGTAGCTTTACTGCAGTAACTGACTAAGTCAGCTCGGATGCTAGCTCGCACTGTGTAACCAGGCTTTAATTGTAGCGTAATTATACAGTAGCGGGTGAGTTCGTCACATTTCCCTCTTGCAAACAGCAAAAAGACCTGTTACTCAACAAAACTAACAGTTTAATCAACGCAGATTATGTTTTTTTATAAATCATTAATATACATACACTTACATAAACTTAACAAGTCCTTAGACACAAAATTAAATTAAAGTTGCATAATTTTTCCCCAATTTCTAGAAAAGAATGAAGTTTCTGCTTTTCTTCGTTAGTTACTTTGAGCCGTTGGGATGAAGCCTTGGAGGCGAGTTATATAATATCTCAAAATCATATGTTTTCTTTACTCCTTGTCTGCCCTCAAAGTTTTTTTTTGTCCACATCTGGAGTTTTGGTTATTTTTAGATGTCCGGCTATTGGAAGACAATGATTCTCCTCACATACTAGTTGTATTCGTGCCGGTGGAATACATAATCTCCATGGACTATTTATTTCAGCGTGGCTAGGATTTCAATTTCATACTCGTTTAAATAGTCTGCCATCTTGGATTTTGAAGTTCTTATATTTCTCAGGGTTAGTTTCAACCAGAAATTTCTGTTGATAGACCCAATTTGGGCCAGAGTATCTGCTAATTGATTGGTGGACCTTTTTCTGTACTGGTTGGTAAAGTCATGCTCCCGGTTGGGTTTTTTAGTGAATTCAGCCATTTCAAACTTTGATGGTCCGATTCTACTGTAAAATGATATCCTTCCAGATATTGCCTCATCTTTCTGATTGCCCAAACAATTGCCAGACACTCCTTTTCTATTGTGGAGTAATTCTTTCGGCATCGTTCAAGGATCTACTAGCATAGCAAATAATTTTTCTATCTCCGTTATACCTTTGTGTATGTGCTGCACCTAGGCCATAACCACATGCATCTGTTTTTGTTTTTTTTTTTTCAAAATTAAGACACTTCACGATGGGTGCTGAACACAACATTTATTTTAGTTTTTTTTTAACTATTTTTGTTTCATCAGTCCAGGCAAACTTTGTATACCCTTCTTTAATAATTTATTTAATAAGCTAGTAATTGTCAAAAAGGACGGTACAAAACGTCTGTACCATGAAATCGCGCCCAAGAATCTGTAAACTTCTTTCTGATTTTTAGAAGATGGAACTTGGAGTACTGCCTGTACTTTGTCAGGATCTGTTTTGATGCCTTCTCCGGTCACGATATGCCCCAGGTAACGTAACTCAGTTTTTTCAAACACGCATTTTTCTAAATTCATCTTAAGATGTGCTCTTTAAAGCTTTTGCTGATTTTATCATCCACGTAAGAAAAGGCTCTTGGCTCAAATTCTGGGCCAATAACGGTATCTAAGAGACGTGAGGTCCTTCAGTTTGATGGAATGCTGGATTAATGACGTGCCACCGAGATTCATACTTTTGTCGGCCTCAAACTCGTCATCCAACACTGCCTGGAGTTTATTCACTTTAGATTTATCTAGTGCTCTAACACTATATACTGGGTTTTCTTTCCGTTTTTTAATTAGTTTAATTTGTAGATGTGCATTATTTCTGGCTTTGTTAAAAATGTGTGTTTCAATTTTATTTTGTTTAGTCTGTATTAAATTACATGTCTTTGTAATTTTAAAACTGTTTTTTACAAAGTCAAGTCTAACGCCCCAACGTTTTAATACATCTATACCAATTATTATTGGGTATGTTAAATTATCTAGTTTTAATAATTTAATTCTGTCTGAATGTCCATTTACTACTAATTTTAATAACACTGATTTTGTAATGAGGACGATACTGCCATTAGCTAGGTGTGCCTTCAGTTTCACTTGTTCACACTTAATATTTTGTTTTTTACATTTGTTCAAGCACTCATCACTAATACACGACTTAGCTGCGCCTGTGTCTATGAGGACTTACTACGTTGCTCTTAATGTTTTAAGGATATCGTCCAATGATTGGTTTGCTGTGCCATGGTATTTATTTTGTTTGTTAGTTGGACACACCTTGGCTTATTCCATCCTGATTGTAGTTTCCCGAGTGACACTTACAATACTTCTAAAACGACCCCGGCTTACCACATTTATTACAGAATCGTTGCTGTGGTATTGAGCATGGTTTTTTGGGGTGCAATGGGTAACTGCATTTCCAGCAACAAGTTGCCCGATCATAATTTATATTGATATTGAAATATTTAGTTGAATCATCATTATTTTGTGTATCTTTCTGCGACCTTGTATTAGAATTGATTTTATTATTTGAGTTTGTTTCCAACTTTTTACTGTTGATAACTTGTTCCAATTTTTCAAATTCTTTTGTTAATTTAATTAAATCTGTTACATTGTTACAGTAAAAATAATAATAATAATAATAATAATAATAATAATAATAATAATAATAATAATAATAATAATAATTCCAATAAATAAATATCAATAAGTATAATGAATACATGACATATATTAATCTTATATTTACACGATTATATTATATTCAACTTATAAATCACAGTCAATAACATTTATAATAAAATAAAATGTTCCTTAGATTGAACTTGGCTACTAATTCCCATCGATATATATATATTATTTTCTTCTCTTTTTATAATTTAGCTTCATTAACAGTTTCTTGAAGGAAGTACCACAATTTGTTTCACAATTCTGATTCACATGTATCAATATAACTGAACCACTGGCACCTTAAAATAAAAGAAGAAGATTAAAATATAGTACAGCCAAGTGCAAAATAATAATTATAGATTTATAGTATAATCTAAATTAAACAATTTTGCCCATGTGGTCTACCCTACACCAGATACTCAAAACATTCAAAAATATTGGGAAAACCTATGGTCAAATCCCATCAAACATGTAAAAGATGCAATATGGATAAAAGAAGAACAAAACAGTCACAAACATACACATGAAATGACAAATAGCCAAATATCAGAAAAAGATGTCAAAGAAACCATTAGACATACATTAAACTGGAAAGCAGCAGGTCCGGACAAAATACAAAATTTTTGGTATAAAAAATTTCCCATAACACACAAATACATTGCACATCAACTTAATAAAATAATTTACAATCCAGAAGAAATCCCACCATTCCTCACGGAAGGCATCACACACTTACTGCCTAAAAGCGCCAATACCGAAAATCCGGAAAACTATCGCCCTATTACATGCTTGCCTACAATATACAAAATCTTAACAAACATTTTAACACGTAAAATTAACGAACATATAGATTATCATCAACTAATGTCACCAGAACAAAAATGTAGAAGTAACACACGCGGTTGCAAAGAACAACTAATTGTAGATAGCATCATTACAACACAGGCACAACGGAAACACAGAAATCTATATATGGGCTACATAGACTACAAAAAAGCATTCGATTCTATACCACACACCTGGCTTATCCATGTGTTAGAAATATATAAAATTCACCCACAAATAATTAAATTTTTTACTGCAGCCATGAAAACCTGGAAAACCCGACTTCATATCAAAACTGCCACCAATAAAGTTGAAACTGAAGCAATAAAGATACAAAGAGGCATATTTCAAGGAGATTCTTTAAGTGCTTTATGGTTCTGCCTAGCGCTCAATCCAGTATCCCGTACATTAAATAGAAGCAAATATGGCTATAAACTAAACGAACATACCAAAATCAACCACCTACTATACATGGATGACATAAAAATTTATGCAGCCAACCGAAATCAATTGTTTCAAACCACTGCTCTACTACATCAAATTAGCGAGGACATCCACATGACATTTGGAAACTCTAAATGTAAAATAATACATATTGAAAAGGGCAAATGGGCTCATACGGATAACATGGAATTGAGTGGCAATTTAACTATTGAGGCAATGGAGGAAGAAGAAACTTATAAATATCTAGGTATGGCACAAAATACCAAAACAGACAACAAACTAATGAAGAAACAATTTTCTGATAAATATGAACAACGATTGAAACTAATACTTAAAACTAAACTCAACGGAAAAAATATTGTAAAAGCTATCAACAACTATGCTATTCCATCCCTTACGTACTCTTTTGGTGTAATCAAATGGTCTAATACAAAATTAGATGAACTTGATAGAAAAACCAGAACTATGCTAACAAAACAAAACATGCACCACCCAAAAGCATGCAAACAACGTGTAAACATACCCAGACATAAGGGAGGACGCGGTATACTAAATATTAAACAACTTCACGAAAACCAAATATACCAACTACAAACTTACTTCAAATCCCAACCGGAAAACATACTGCATAGAACATTAATTCAAATTGACAACAACTACACCGCACTAAAACTAAATGAAGACCTAGAACCACAAAAAACACATAACGATCTTATTAAAGAACGAGAACGAGAGTGGCAAGATAAACAACTACATGGTAAGCACCACTATGAAATACACAAAAATGACACTAATCTAGAGTGGTCAAACAAGTGGCTGTCATCCGGATATTTAATGCCTGAAACTGAAGGATTTGTAATAGCCATTCAAGACCAGGTTATTAAAACCAAAAACTACTCAAAATATATACTTAAAGAGGAAAATATTGAAGATTGGTGCAGAAAATGCAATAAACCTAACGAAACAATCACACACATAATATCAGGATGTGAAAAGCTGGCACCTACAAAATACACAAACAGACACAATAAAGTAGCTGGTATTGTGCACCAACAACTTGCAAATCAAATACTACCTACAAATGAAAATAAAGAACAATACTATATCTATAAACCTAAAACAATAATAGAATCAGACAAATACACACTACTATGGGACTTACCTGTTCAAACTGATAAAACTATCATTAATAATAGGCCGGATTTAATATTTAAGAACAAGGAACAAAAACATACGTACCTCATAGACATCGCAGTTCCAGCAAGCGAAAACCTAAAAAAGAAAATATCTGAAAAGAAAGATAAATATATCGACTTAGCATATGAAATTAAAAAGATATGGAAACAGGAGAAAGTCGAAATAATTCCCATAGTAATTTCTGCTACAGGCGTAATACCTCAACTTACGATAGAAATGCTTACCAAACTAAATATAAATACCAACAAACTTGAAATAATGCAGAAGGCTGTCCTACTAGACACAGCTAACATCACAAGAGCATTCTTAGGAAGCAATTAAAATGTGTTTATCCTTGGGAAACCCGCATATACACATTATACAGCAATAAAAGCTAGATTAAAAAAAATAAAAATAAAAATAAAAAAAATAAAATAAAAAAAAAATAAATAATAATAATAATAATAATGGTCTTTATTTGTACATTATTCACATACAAAAGGGCAAAGTTCAGCTTATAGCTGCTCTTCCACTTAACCCACATAATTTTACAAGAAAATTTAGATCAAATTAATTCTACATTTTAGTATTGGCAGCTTCTCCATAATAGCAGCTTTCTTAATCATCTTGGTGTGGTTTTTGTTTGTTTTATATTCTTCTATACACTTTCCATTACTTTATAAATTTATTATTTATTTCTTCCCCTCCAATAGAAATAGATTCAGGAATACGCTTGGCTAATTGTAAATGAAAATCTCTTGCTATATACAGGTGGAGCCTTAAAGCTATTGAACCAGATGCTATCGCACGTTTATCTTTCTTCCCTCTTTCTGCATGCTTGATATAACTACAGAAACTGCGTGCATAATTATCCAATTTATATATCTTGTTCTTGAAGTTGTTTTATTAAATCTTTTTAGCACACTTAAAGTTATGTTTTTGTACAACTCATACCATTGATTAAGCACTCCAGCAATGTTGTAGGAGTTTTCCCTAGGTTGTTTTTTATTAGTTTGGAAAAGGCATTATATGCTTTGCGGCAAGTTGTGCTTTTCTTTATCTCAGGATCCCAGGTCTGTTTTCCTTTACTTAGAACATCTGCATTTGAGATTTTCAAACCATTTATTACTGCAGTTGCTGTATGTCGTATGGGTTTAGAATATTTCTTTAAAAAATTCTCAGTAAACATCAATATAGTTTTTGCATGATAGTTCCCTGTAACTCCGTCTTTTGGAAAGTCTTTTAAGTTATTAACGCTAGCATCTATTATTGGTAATCCACACATTTCTGTTTTGGCGTTGGGCTTGTGATCTAGAACGTAGTCATGAGCTCTTTGAACAGTTGCTGCATTCATCATATGCAAACCATTGGCTTAATTTGGAGTGACGTATGAGTTTTTTGTGATAACCCCTGACAACTAGAAGTATTTGTACCAAAGAATCATTTAAAATCTGTTTCAAACTATGAATAATTTTTCAGTTTCCCTGTTATTTTGAAACCTTAACAGAGCTTTGCCTTTTAATAACAGAGGTAGGCTATAAAAAATCTCAAAAAAATTAATCTCATATATCTCCCTCAATTCTTCAATCCGTTCCAAGAATGAGGTGCCATCCTCATATCCGTCATACTTGATGTTCCATGAATTTATTATACTGGGTATGTTACTTTTAGGTATTATTTCTTTCTTTCCTGTGGTTAGATATTCTATTAACCTATCCCTTAACTCTCCAATCTCATCAAAGTCTGTATTGAGACTAAATTTCTTTAATTAAATTTTCCTCTTCTACGTCATCTACCCATCGATACCTCTCCTCTGCTATGTCATGCAATAGCTGCGTGGCACGACGTCTAGATTTCTTGCTTGTCATTGTGTCTGTTATAATATTTGTGTTATTATAATTGAATTTTAAAATAAAGCATTCAATTTATAATCAAATTTTCTTAAGCTTGGGCGCCAAATTGTGATGTTTCCTTTTTAGAAATGGCACAATTACGGCGGTCCAGGGTTGATTGGTAATAACACAAATATATATAAACTAATTATCAATAAATATTTATATTTATTCTGAACAAATTACAAGCAATTAATATTATAATCAAAACTAAAATTAAACTATTAAATTAAATAATTTAACAACTTGTACAGATTTTAACTACAACACTCTTCTCCGACACCACAATAATAGCAATATAAAATTCCGTCTCGGTATTCTACTTTAAAAATATCAACAAATCTGCCAATAATTTCAATATTGAGCACCTTATTAGCAAATGTACTAATGGGGGCTCTTACCTCGTAGATCTACTCTCCTTATGTGTTTCGGCCACATGCCACTAGATTTTCACTAGTAGATTCAAAGGCATTTGAATACAAATTAATGTTTAAAGTTGGTAATAGTTGCCAAATCATTACTTGTCAGAACTTAACCTTATAAAAACTAAGTGTCAAGTTAAGTCAAGTAATTGTGGCAAAATTATACAGTAGAGTTATTGTCCTGATGTTCTTAGCTTTGCTTTAAAAATAAATTTTACCGGCAAAGGGTGCTTGCTATTTTTTGATTCATTATTCAATTTTTTTAGTTTGGAGTCAGTTTTTGTGTCCGGGTTTAATGATTAAAAAATTGAAAAAAATCTTTTTTTATCTATATATCTAAAATTTATTATATTATTATTATTATTTATTTTTATGGTTAGTACAATTTAATAGGAGAGTGCAAGTGTTTTGTGAAAAAAATTATACATGTCAAAACAATTATATGTACAAGAGAGTTGTAGAAAATGTGTCACAAGATATAAATATATCTTTTTTCTGTACTCGAGTAGTAGTGTTACCACTGGCACAAGTGCGAGTCTCCATCAATCAACGGTGTCAATGCTGTCTCTCCACAGTTTCAATGTCAACAATATTGGACAAACCCAAAGTAGGTGCTCATGCTCTCAAATATAACTTTAAAATTTGATATATTAAAGTTAGAGGTTAAATCTGTTTTTAAAAAAGATACCGACATTCGAATAATTAATTTTGAATTTAGAAATTTTATTTCTTTTTCATTTTAATTTAGTAAAATATCCATTAAATGCGAATCATATAGAGTTAATTATTTATTTATAGCATCATAATTTTGATAAAAATATAAATTTTTATATCCGAAATGTGTAAAATTTAAAAGTGCGTTGTACAATGAATTTAGTTTGCAAAATTTGATTGATCTAAATATTTGTTTTTAAAACCTCGAACGTGTCAATATACTTCATTACGTCATTACTCTTTAATTTATATATGCAATTTATATTTCAAATATTCTGTCCTTTTTTTTGCATTAATAAATTAGATTTTAAAAATTTTCAGTTTTAAGGCTACCCTAATAATATTTTTTTAATTTAAATATTACATAATTTTTCTAAAATTTGGCCAAAATATGTTATAGAACAGTATTTTTTGTTTTATCTTTTTTATTATCATTATTTATTGTTTAAAACAATTGTTTAATTTTTTCTTTTTTATAATTTTGTTAACTGTAATTTTGTTATAACCATTATTTAAAGCAATTTGTTTAATAATTTCGATTTCTTCTTTCAAATCATTATTTGATAAAAGTATATGAGGCTCATAGAGCTGAGTATTTAAACTGCTAGTGAGGACTTGTTTTACGGGTTGCTGTCAACACTAGGTGTGGTCAAGGTTATGTTTTGACGAATGATCTTGCGAATAATAGTCGATAGGTTGTTTGATCATTTGTAGCCGAGTAGAAGGCTCTACGTCGACTAGGAAGATTTCTCCAAACATTTCTGTTCATGGAGTATTCTACGGGTGCGTTAGTTATACAGCACCAGGCTTCATAGTTTTGAACATGCGGATCATGTTCTTTCATCAAATGGAAGCCGTATGTTAGTCCTCTGCCAAAGACAGAGAGATCAGCTTGTACTGGTACGTTTGGTTCTGCTCTTGTACGTACGTTGCGTGTACCTATGGTAGACACTGGATCTACTGTAAGAAATTGTGCGTGGTTACTAGCAGTCGTTGGCTGATGGATGAAATTGATTGGTACCATTTTTATCGTCGATATACTGGATATTGCGTTCGATATAGCCCGCATAAATGTAAAATTCAGGGCGGTATTCGGAATGGATTCGAGAAAACCTTGTGCGTTTATACCTGTGGAGAATGCTAGGTTAAAGGTTTCTTGTCTGCAAACCATTAAATTGTTGTATCCGAGTAAGTTTCCTGGTACGGGAAGGGTGTCGTGAGGAGCCAAATTGTTTATGTCGTATAGTCCTGGGGCCTGATTACTCACGGCCATTGTTACTGACACCGAGGGCAGGGATTTTCTCGTACAGGTTGTGATTGTTAACATCGATGGGTCCGTAAAAACAACCAACATTAAAGTTGTCGTGCGTATTGGTCCGTTCTAGGGGTAGAGAAGAAAAGCTAGCATATACTAGTTCACCTTCTAAACTTTTGCCATGGCCAACTGAGATGAGAGCATCTCGTATAGATAGAGCTCCATGTAGTATTATGTACTAAACTTTTAAATGCTGACAATTTATGGCAATTTGGATGATATGAGATTTTAGGAATTATTATGTCTGAATAAGTTGATTTTCTAAAGATTTTATTACTAAAATTTAGGCAGTTATTATAAATAGATAAATTGTTCGATTTTTTATTTAAATTTTATTGTATTGTGTATATTGTTTCTTTTAAAATAAACAAGAATGTCATTTACATAAATATCTATACAAAAATTTAATATTAACTTTAAATTTAAAATTTAAATAATATTTTTTAAGTTATTCATAAATACAAAACAGGTTGAATATAGAGTACTGAAACTCTTTCAACATCTAGTGATAAATCTGTTCTTTTAACAGATTTAATTAAGCTTAGGGTAATATCTTAAAGAAAAAGGCACATACGGAAGTTAAACAAAGTTATATAAGTCACACAATTTTGAGAATCTATATATTTATGATCTTTTATTATAATTCTAATTGGTGCTTTAATACTTCTTTATTGGACAGTTTTTCTTAGGCAAATTCTATCTCTTCAGATCCAAAGTTAGTAAAATTGTAGCTACCAGGTAACCCAACAGTATAATTTGATAAATCTAATCTTATAGTTGAAGACCTCGGATCAGGACTATCTACTAGGTTCCTTCGAGCTGTAGCTAGATGAGATTGAGCTTTATCAGCAACCTTTTGGTGTTAAGGTTCAGCAAGAATTGATTTACTTTGAAGATAACTCAATCGATCTGCTTTCACCAATGAGATAAACATCTCTATATGCTTAGCTTGCATAAACTCTTCTTTGATCATCTTCTGATGTGGGACAAAATCATTCACATTACCTCCTAAACCAGCAATATACGTTGCAAATGCTTCTGCACTGCCAACTAAAGCTTCTAGTAAGTTCCTGATTTCTCTTTCCGTAACATCCAAAGAGTCAGGACTACAAGCTTGGTAGAGATGTTTCCAGAATTGAGCGATTGTCATATCAGGAACAAAATATGATTTTACATTTTTTCGCAGAGTTTGATCTTCCTGTAAAACATTCGTTTTTTGGAGTTTTAGAAAACATAACACATACATTTAAACTTATTAATTTGAAGTTCAGTTTTTTAACTGTTAATTTTGTTAATTAATTCTATTGTATTTTTAATGCAAAATTTTGGTTTATAATTATATAATTTTATTAAAATATTTAAGAAATTTGATAATTTGTAATTTGGACAGCCTGTTTCGTATGGTTATGAACTGTATTTTTTTCTTTTTTATGGTTAATTACAATTTATACACTTTAATTAATTATTTTCCGTAAATGGGAATTCAGTTGATGTTTCTATCCAAAAATTATTATTGATGTTGATCGCTTCTTGAATGCATTTCATTTAGTCTTTCTATTATTCTATCTTTGTATGGAGATTCTTTAACTCTTCTTTATATCTTCTAGATTTTATTCATATAAAATGTTTAGTTCTGTATTTTATCCAAATGTATAAGGTAAAAATAAAATGTTTATGAAATACCAAAAAAGATAAAATGAACTGTTCAGAGTCAACCCAAAATTTTAACTGTTTATCATCTCCCCAGTAACGGAATTATATTTTTTTGTTACACAAAACAAACTGGCCTGCTAACCTTTTTCTAATACCAAAGTTTGATGTAAGGTTGATATGCAGTTTGTGTGGAAATAATTAGTACATTCATCACAGCGTACTAGTTCAACCGGTTTAATTTGTCTAAAGCATACATAACATGTTTTTTGTTTATATTGTACTTTTCTTTACTTTGCTTTGTTTTTCTTCACGGCTTTCTTTATTTTCTTTGCGCTTTCTTTCTTTTTAGAACTAGAACCGATAACTATATTGCTAATAATATTAATATTTAAGTTTCTCTTACCCAATAAAATTAGACTTTGACTACTGGATGGTTTTAAAAGTTGCTGTGACACTTCGGAATCTTCAGGTGCATATACAATAATCTTATCAATACTATTAGTTATTTTTGCAGACATATTTGGTGCACGGAGCCAATTCGAGACTGTAAAGGAACTGGATGTGTTGCTTTGGGCTCGGAAGTTGATAACGATGACGGCCGTGTGACTGGGGGCATCGTCATGGTGGAGCTTGACCGTGTCTTTAATGTCAGTCCTTACGCGCGCGATCCGGCGTTTCAATCTTTTGAGCACCTTGAGATAAAAGGTTGAGTTGACAGTTTCTTTTTGCGGTACAAACCGAGCAACTTTTTGATGCAAAACTTGCTCATTCGCGCTTTTTTGGAGCGGTAGGGATGATTTTGTATGCCACGCGCCGCTCTGCTTTTTGGGTTCTGGGTCGTACTCGAACATCTAGGATTCGTCTCTGGTTACGACAGAGTTAAGAAAATCCGACTCATTTTAAATCAATTCCAAATATTGACAGCGCAAAATCGTGTTACAAAGTCGAAAAACACACTGTACGCGGAAACATGTCTTTCCGCTCAGAACAATCGAAGCAAGTTGGCGACCGGCTGCGTTGGAAGGGCAGGTCCTACACCACATTTCCCGACCGGTTTTACCGGGCTGGGATGGGTAGTAGCGTCACAATAAAATCATGCGCATTACTTTCATAATGAACCCTGTATTTAGTAAATTTATTTGATTTTGAAAAAGTTGCCAAATTTTATACAAATTAAAAATATTATCGTTTATATTTTTTAGGAAAAACTTGAACAAGGTTTTTAAACATTTCTACCTTTTTAGGTTCAACAATGTCCAGAATCGTGGAGTATTTTATTGTTACATTATCCTGTATTTTTACTAAACATTTTGAATAATCAATAAATAATTTAGGTTAAACAGAAATAAACCACATGATTTTAAATTGATTTATCATAGAGTAGTTTAATATTATTTTGTAAAAATGGAGCAAATAAAAGTTTGTTTAATATAGGGTTTTCCAAAAAAAGCTTTTATTTTGATATTTAAAAAAACGGGTATTTTTTAAGAGAAATCAATAAATGTTTATTTTATTGTAAAGAGAAAACAATATCAGTCAAATGGCCGCCACGGTTACGGTTGCAGTACCACATTCTTTTCATAAAATTTTCCATGACCAATTCGCACATTTGCGGCTGTATGTCCTTGATAACTTCACAAATTCCATCTTTGAGGTCTTGAATCGATTGTGGAGCATTGGCATTGACGTTATCTTTCACGTGGCCCCAAAGAAAGAAGCCTAAAGGTGTTAAATCACAAGATCTCGGTGGCCAATTGTGATCACCTCTTTGAGAAATAACACGGCCAGGAAACTTTTCTCTTCAAATTTGCGATTGTTTCGTTGGTTGTGTGGCACGTAGCGCCATCTTGCTGAAAATAAAAACGTCGTCCACATCAATATCTTCCAATTCCGGCCATAAAAAATCATTAAACATAGCTCGGTAGCGCCTTCCATTCACCGTCACAGTTGCACCAGCTTCATTTTTTTAAAAGTAGGGTCCAATCTCACCGCCTGCCCAAAAACCGCACTAAACAGTGACACGTTGAGGATGCAAAAACTTTTCAAAAATCATTCTTGGATTTTCTGAGCCCCAAATGCAACAATTAACGCAGCTTCAAAGGTGAAAATGGGCCTCATCACTGAAGATAATTTTTTGATAAAATTTCGGATCATTTTAATGCATTTGAAGAACCCAATCAGCAAAGGTACGACGTATATAATGATCGACCGGCTTGAGTTCTTGCGTTAACTGAACTTTAAAAGTCTTAAGACTTAAGTCTTAAGACTTAAGTCTTTATGCGGTGTAATGTTGTTTGTGAAATGTCTAATTCCAAAGATCGACGAGGAATCGACAAACCTGGATTTTCTTCAACACTACGGGCTACATAAGCAATATTTTCATGTGTTCTTGAGCGATGCACATTCTTCACATCACAAACTTGTCCCAACAGCTCAAATGTTTTCACCAGGTTCACTATTGCCGGCCGAGATGGTGCTTTACCACAACCAAAAAGTGCTTTATTTTGCGAACTATGACTAAATTTTTTTTACCATTTTTGTAGTGAAATTTTAATAATTTCATTGCGTTGTTGAAGCGTGTAACCTTCCATTTTTAATAATGGCGTAGTTTTTACTTTTCAAATGTCAAAAGATAATAGCTTCAAAATTGACAGCTGCCCAAAAAACCTGCTATTCAAAATGAAACTTTTTATTGGAAAACCCTTTACTTCCCCTGGATGATTAGTTTGCTATTCTGTAACAGCCTGACGCCAAGTAATTTTAACTGGCCTGAAAACAGAAACATCGGCTGATTGCATTAGGGTATAATGCAATCATTGCGTAAAACACTCAGCTTGTAGGTCAAATAAGATTTATGACTATCGACAAACAGTATTACAAAAAGTGTTACATTATTCATCCAACATCATTGCGTCCAATGCCTCACTGGAGATTTACAGACTTTAATTTTTTTTCTGGCACTCTTTGGTAGGAGTTAACTATCATAGGACAACAACCTGAATTGTCGGCCGAGAACGTCGTTATACTTTTTTTATGAACCATGGTCTATGCTATAAACATTTTTAGCACCTTTTGCATCAAACTTTTTCTGTTGATGGACATCTGAAACTTAGTTTCATCGCCATTGAAATTTCTAGTAGGGTTCTTTAAAACAGTGTCTAATGTTTTTTTGTTAAAATAATTATTTATTTATATGTCATTTTTAGAAACACAGAAGCTCGCTGACGTGACTTATTAACTTGTTCTTTCAACAACTTCTGGATGTCGTCTTAAAAAAGCCTAACAAATAATTCCATTATGATATATAGGTTTAAAAATTAATATTGCACTTAAGCCAAACCTTTACCCAACCATTTTCTGGTCGATTGTTTGTGAATGGATTTTCTTGAGGATTGGAAATTAAAAGCATTTTTGCACTGTTTTTTTATATCATCTACCTTTCTTAGAAACCCTTTTCTTGCTAGGTCACATATTTCTAAAAGCATTTGATATTAAGTAATCGTTTATTAATATAACAAAAAACAAACCTGAGTTGAAAAAAAAATGATAAAATTAACGACGCTGGAACTCATAGTTTCTGATCAGAGTAGCTTCCGTAGATTACAAAATGCAAAATATTAAAATCGTATTTGCTCCTTCTTAGAAGTCCTGAATTGAAATATTACAAAAATTAAAATGACGTCACTAAATCTCTTCGGTAATGATTAGAATAGCATGCGAAAATAAAAAAAAACTGAATACGGATAATATATTTGCTTCTTCTTAAAAACATAGGTGCCCAAAAGTTTGTAAACACTAAAAGTCAAAAAACTTGTAAAACTTTTAAATAATTAGTTTATGTATTAATTTCCAAAAATTTTAAGTGTATTACCTAAAATAAAATGTGTATTTAATTTATTAACATGTATTTGAAATACAATAGAAATGTTATTAAATTTGCAAAATTAAATGTAGCATGTATTAAAGTCGACAACCACGTTTTTTAACCTCTCCGCGTAACTTGGATTATCAATTATATTGATAGTATAACAAGGCCATATGGAACATGAATTTAAAACTATTCATTATGAATAGTTTCACCAGCTTGTTCCGACCATTGACCCAATCCTGAATTTAAGAAATATAACGCATGTGGTAAATGATATAAAATAATATAAAGTATTAGCAAAACCTTAATAAATTAAGTTTTGAAACTATGCACTTTTCATTAACAGTTCATTTTCTTAAGTCTCCATAAGTCTTCAACCTGAAGCATTTGTTTTCTATTTTAAAATTTGCAATTTCTAACAAATAATTTAAGAAACGTAAAATTAAATTTAATCAAACGCAATAAAAACTTATCACTGTCATGATTTTCTTCCTCGTCGCCATTTTCAGTACCGACTATTAAATCATCATCATGTTCAGAACTGTCGCTTACCTTTTCTTGCAAAATTACATAGCAGTATGGGGGGCTAGAATATTTTGCAGATGCGGTTTGTTGACCGTTTATTATAAGTAATTTGGAAATCGCCGATGAACTTGAATGAGAAATCATTCAAACCAATTTTGTTGAAAAGTCTGTCACCATTATTATACGTAAATCTCGACAATCTGTCATTTGTGTTATTTTCTAGCTTAGGTAACATGTTAAAAAATATTTAAAAAAAAAACAGCCATCTGCCATAATTTTAATGTCAACATTCCATTTTTCTCCAAGTTTATTAAATAACCATATCAAATATTTCAAAAACGTTACCCCACACTATTGGTCTTCTAATTATTTTGGTTGAATTACCAAATTAAGAAATCAATTTTTATAATGGAATCAAAGTGTGATTTCCTATTCTTCATTTCCTCAGAGAAATTTGCAAGAATACATTAGCATTGACCAACTGATGACCGAAGAAAGTAAATCATTTTTTTTCATATTATGTAACGCAGACACATTCATGCTAGATTGATAATTTAGTAGTTTCTCTAAACTGATTTTAATCTTTTTAATTTTTTTGGGTTTGATAGCAATTCTCTTCATTTTTCCTTTAAAGCGCAAAGTAAGTTTTGGGGTATCATCATTTCTTTGCTGCTGTATTATTGATGACGCAATTATTTGCTGATCAAGATCAGACAGTTCCGCAACCATATTGTTTGTTATGTTACTACTTGCTTTTCTTAGAAAACATTTATGGAATTTTCCCTTTCCTATGGTCGAGAAACATTTTTTAGAGTGGGTTTAGAAATCTTTTTAGTTATTTTCTGAATTATTTTTTTCATAAATCACTAATGCTATCTTACCAAATTTAATTTGTTCAGATATTTTCATATGTCCTCTATCTTATATTACTGCAAATTTAGAGTTTTTTCTTGCAGTTATACATATATAGCAATTACAATCAATTTTATTTCGGGTTCGTTTAAGAAGAACAATTTTTTTGAAATCCGGCATTGTAGGTATGTTTCTTTTAGTATTATCTTTTTTTATATCTTTTAGTGCTGAACGACAAGTGGTACAAATAACTTTTGGAAATCGCAAATCTTGAATATTGAATTTAACGTCTTATTTTCATTAACTTGGAAAAAATATCCTATTGTCAGTGTAAGAAAAGACTATTATTAGTAATTTACACCACTAATACCTTTTCATAATAATTTTTTTCCACATACAGTGCAACCTTTTTTTTGATTTTTGTTGTTGTCACACTTTAATTTTGTATGAGAAAACATTATCACAAAAATCAATTTTTGATTGTGAATATTTAATTTAAAAAATTAAAGTTGTTAATATTTAAAACTATTCACATCAGCCAAATCCTTCAGATCAGTAAACGCCTATGATGGCAAGTGAAACTACAATAAAACAACAAAATCGTCATAGAAACAAATATAATTTTTTTAATTTAGATCGCTTTAGCCTTCTTAGAGCAATAATCATATCGTTGTTGAATTTTTCATTTATGCAAACTCAAGTCAGATATTTTGTAAAATGTTACTGTTTATAAACTTTTGGGCACCTTCCAAGAAGGAGCAAACGTTATATTTGTATTCAGTATTTTTTTATGTTTGCATGCTGCTCTAATCATTGCCGAAGAGATTTAGTGTCGTCATTTTAGTTTTTGCATTATTTCAGGACCAATTTTTCGATAAATTTTAATATTTCTAAACTTTTTGGCGGTACTGTTTCCAAGAAGGAGCAGATACAATTTTAATATTTTGCATTTTGTAATCTATGGAAGCTACATTGATCAGACTGTAGCAATTTTGGTAGCAACATTGCTGCTTGCTCCAAAAAAATTGGTATTCTAAGCCAATGAATTGACTATTTTTCTATTAAGTTAAGTTAGGTCATCAATCAATCTTACATTTTATATAACCAAATGTAAATTTTTGCTCTACGTGACACCAAAGTCTTTAACTATATTATTCTTAGATGAGGATAATCTTAAAAATGGCAAAAATTGCATTGTATTATAAGTATTAAAATTAAGGAAGCTTTGATATAACTTACATGTATATTACATTTAATAAATTACAATCAAACCTTATACTTTTTTATAATAATAATATAAATATGTAATTGCTATTATTATCAAAAATTATTTTTATAATATAAGCAAGAAAAAAGGAACATATAGTTATTATAAATTTATCGTAAACCTTGCTTAATGTTAAAAGAATAATGATTAGGTAAACTGAATTTGGAAGATCTTTTTTTAAATTTTTTTTAAATGTTAAACAAGATTAAATAAAATCGTAATTGCATAAGATAATATCATGCGATGTTTGCACAAATAAAAAACCCAATCAAAATTCAACGTTCGTGCAGTAATTGAATTAACCCGGCATTGACTCGAACTCCGCGCGCACGTGCTGCATATTTGCTAATCTTATTGTTGCACTAGGCGCAAGATACAATGATGTAGAGCTGGCAAACACATGCTAATTGAGTCTATAGGTGTGGTAACAAGTTAATAAGAGTCGAGATGCTCGGGTGGAGGGCACTCGGAGACTTCCATTATCGCTAATGAGACAATATGACACGAGCATTACTTGATGTTCCACAATAGGCACAGGAATCCAAACACTCGCTACAGGTCCCCTGTGGACACGTACAAAAAGCGCAAATAGTGAGTCTCCTTCCGGATATAAATGAATCCATTTGAAACAAAAATAACGTACGTACGTAGAAAACTAAGGAAATATGAAATAAAATTACAAAGCAAATACCCCGAATAAACTTTATTTATTAGGTAGTTTTCAATTTTATTTTATAAATCTTGCTTCTACTTCAATTTGTACGATGATACAGTGTATTTATATTATGTAAATAAAAATAAACATTATAGTTTATTAAACAATAATATTGTTATCAAAGAAAGCAACCATCTGTAAATAAACTAATATTACAAAAATTTCATTAAATTAATTATTAATGTCTCTTTTATAAAAAATATGTTATCGCATTATATTAATGTTTATAGTTAAAAACTTAAAAACAGTAAAAAGTTGAGTCTTTAGAAATTAAATTACATATTTTCAGGTTTGATTTTAGGTCCTGCATTTTTTAAATATATAATTGCAATTTATTCTTTTAATTAGGGTTTTCATACATTCAATGCATCTGATTTTGTAATTTTTTTTTCTTTTTACTGTAGAGATAGAAAAGCATTGTAATTTCTTTTACAGCCACTTTGTTAATTTAATCGATTATTTTAAGATGCAGCACAGTTTGTTTCATTTGCAGTTGATAACATATTTATTTTATCTTAATGTATTATGCCGCAATAGAAGGAAAACATGTCTAATTAGTAGAATCAGTACATAAAGAGCGTTTTAATTATGATTATAAAAAACATATGCAAATTACATTTTTTTTCAATGTTATATAATAATAATAAGTGATTTGTATTGTCATTATACATGCAAATTGACAATAAGGTGGTACATGGAAAGATAGAATTAATCAAAAGTGTTGGTGGTAGAGGCTACGAGCATCAGAACTTAATTAAAAGCCTACTTTTGAAACGATGAACACGAAAACTGTTTTTGGACATTTAAATCTTTTTGACAATGTCTATTGTTGTAAATAGTTGTTAATGGTATGGTTTTTATTACATGTTTTACTTTATTTATTTTAACAGAAGAGTCTGATGAAATTTATTTGTATGTTAGTGGGGCAGAATATATTTATATCCAAACGGAAGATGTAGGTAATCAATTTTGTGAGATCAATCATGAAACAACTAGTACTCCAACTAAGAATTAGAGTGGAAACCATGGGCATTACAACATCCACCAGGAGCTGGTAACAAAATTGACACAAAAGTGCATCAGGGTTGTACAAGTGCAGCACCGGAGGAGATAACACCAGAAAATGTCAAGAACCGACGTAATATAGTCAACTTTTATTCAAAATTATGCCAAAAAAATTAGAAATCGCAGAAATTGAAAAAAATATTTTGAATGAGAAAAGATCTGTTGACAAAATAGTGAAACATTTTGAAAGCAAAATTAGAAATTAAATTAAACAATTAAATCAAACGGATAAATAAATTTATAAATAGAAATTTTGGATGAGTAGTCAATAAATTAATAATTTTACTTTATTATCTTTAATAAATGGCCAATATTTTAGAGTTATTTTACTCGTTCCTCAAGGCTATATTATAAGTAAAAATTAATTATGTAAAACATTTTAATATGTATATATTTATGAAATAAAATTATTAATTGGTCAACTTATTTTTATAAATGTATTTATATATTAGTGTTAGTGCAAAAACAAACTTAATTTTTACTAAACTAACTAAGCACCTTCAAATGATCTAAGTTGACTATACCATTTGTCAAAGGGTGCGATTTTGGGAGAATTATAGGGTGGCGTTGATCTTCTGGAATGTAGGCAAAGTTTATTTTTCTTCCAACTCTTCACTCTCTTTGTGTCCAAAAATGGGTTTAATAATATTATGCTTGATGAAGACCTAATTGTCTTTCTAGCACGTAATAAACTAAGTCCCTTGTAAAATCTTTCACTTTGAGCTAGTTTAATTAAAGTGGTCTTTCCATTATGTAGTTAGCTCGCCGAAAGTGCAGCAAGTTTCCGTTGATTCTTTGGATTTGTTAAGAAAACGCCAATAATTCTCCGAAGCTTTCTGGTTGATGACCATTTCTCAAATAGCTTATTACATTGCGGCACCGCAACTTATAAAATTTTCGTCATTGTTTTTTGTTCTTGTACATCTTGTTCGTTATGTATATGTTCTATTGTTGAAACATGGCGCCAATTTTTTGATTAAAATCCAATTTAGTACTATGGTAGAATCTGTCCAGTAGCAACTTTTTACTTGTGGCATGTTTAATGCTATCTTTATAGAGTTCATGAGTTGTGTCAAGAGTACTGCTCCACAAAGCTAGAGTCTTGATATTCTTTGAACCTTTAATAAAGCAATTTTAGATTTTGAGACGACCAGCCTTACTAAATGCATTTCTTCTTTTAATTGTGATTGCATGCAGACTATTACTGCACCAAATGCTGTTTCTGATGCATCGCAAAAACCATGCAGCCCTACTTTGTTAGATGATGCCACCAGTCTTGAAACTGTCAGCACGTTGAGTGTATCAAATTGAGATATGTATTGAGTTCTATCTGTATATATCTTCATTGGCACGGAAGCAATCCAATCGAGCTTTAACTCCTATAATTTTTGCTTTATCGATTTTACTGTGATTGGTCCCAGAAGTCCTAGTGAATCAAAGATTCTTGATAATTCAGAGAGAGTTACTCGCTTTGTCACTTTTAACCTAGTGCAAAGATTGACTGTTTTTTTATAAATGTTATGTAATCTTTGGTAGCATCTCAGTGCATTTCCAATGTCTTTGAACTGGACGCTTTATCAAAGGGTTGGTTATCTGTTTGGATGCTACTGATTGTTTGCAGCAACTGTGGACAGTTTGTCCGCCATTTTTTTAAGACGAGACAGCCGATTTGCATGATACCGCATAGTTCTTGATACAACTAACTGTTTAAGTTCCTGAACAGAATCACAACCAGTTATAAAATCGTCTACATAAAAATCTTTGTTTATTGCAGCTGCTGCAAGTAAATAATCTCTTTCATTGTCACTGGTTAATTGTTGTAAGCATTTTGTTACTAAATACGACGCTGATGCAGTTCCATATGTTATGGTATTTAGTTTGACCTTCAATGGGTCCGAACTGTTGTACCTCTATAGTATTTTTTGATAGTTGCTGTCAGGTTCCAATACAAAAAATTGACGATACATTTTTTCTATGTCTTTTGTTATAACGTATTTGTATTGTCTGAATCTAGTTAAAATTGAACATAGGTTGTTTTGTATTGTAGGTCCAACTTGCAGTGTGTCATTTAATTAGAGTTGGGATAACGTTTTTGCTGATGCGTCAAAAACTACTCTGAACTTAGTTGTACTACTAGTAAGCAATAGCCTTTTCGATGTCGTTTGGCACCTCTTCCATGTGTCCTAGTAGTTCATATTCCTTCATAAACTTGGAATATTTTTCATTAAGGTGTTAATTTTTCTGGAAGTTTTTGTTCTAATAGATGAAATTGTTTTGTTGCATTTTGTAGTGAAGATCCTAACATGTCATTGACTTTTTTGAACTCACTTGCTCCATTTTCCAAAATTGTTGGAGCTAGTGATCCAGTGACATGTTGGAACTCGATTTTATAGGCTGAATTAAAATTGTACCGGTTATAATTTAACCCAGTTTTGTTTTTTGTAGAATAGGACCATTGTTTATATATCTCAATTGTCCAATTGATATCAATTTCCAAAATATTCCAGCACCTAAAAGCATGTCTATCTCTCCAAGAATATTAAATGATCTGCCAGTTTTATGTTCCGTAATATTTTTAACGTAGCTGTATGTACGTACATTGCAGGTTGATATTGCGTGATAGATGGTATGACCAAGCACTTTATCTGATTCTTGATTTGATGCAATTGTGACATCACTCTGATACTTGAAGTTACTTGATGTGTGTCAATGATTTCCCGATGCCACTAAGTGAAATTTTCACATTAGTTTATTGAACGTTTAATTTTTTTGCAAGGTGTTGTGTGATAAAATTAGACTTTGATCCGTTGTCCAATAATGTGCGGCAGTTATGTGACCGTTCTTGGTTATCGTATATTTTTACTAAAGCTGTTGCCATTAATGCTAAATGAGAGCTTGGATTGCTGCTTGTAGTGTATGATGAATTTGGTACCTGTGTGTCTTCAGTTATTGCGGGCACGTTAGTATGTGCAACGTAGTATTGTGTTTTTTGTTGCAACGCCTACAACCTCCGGAACTGCAGTCTTTTACTAAATGGTCAGAAGAGAGACAATTGATATACAATTTTATAGCTTTTACTTCTTCTAATCTTTGTTGCGGTGTTACTCGTAAATATTTCTTACAGTTGAATATCTTATTAATCAATTTGCATTTTAGACATTCAGTACCTTTAGCTGCGATCATAGTGTAACATCGTGTTGGTCTTCCCACTTATTATTAGTAGTGACATCTAATTTGGACGTGGATAAATACATCAACAATGTATCTGTTGCAGGTTTTTTGATGGTTTGCAACGATCAAACATGTTTTGTAATTTATGTACGTGATGACGAATGGATGATGCAGAATCTTGTTCAACTACTCAAACTCAATAATTTTCTTAAATGGTTTTTAAATATTAATTTCTTATTCTTAAATTGGCTTTGAAGTATGTCTATTGTTACTTGATAATTTGCTAATGTTGTAGCTAACGAGCTGATTGTCTTTGCTGCTTGTCCGTTTAAACATGATTGTAGGTACATGAATTTTTGCATTTCACTTAATGCTCCATTTACGTCTACCATAGATTTGAAACTATTGCTGAATCCAATTTAAATTTTCATAAAATTTTAGGAGATGAATTGTTGCTAATGTGATTGATACTGGAGATTTTGATGGTGTTGATGTTGTAAGGAGTGAGCAAGATGGCGTTTTTTTTCTATAATTGTATGTTTCAATTTGCTATGTGCTTGAAATAGAAAGTTTCAACAATTTCTTTCTCAATATTCTCGTACTCGTTGTGATGTTTAAATAATGTGACAGGTTTGGATGACTTTTAACAACTAGATTTTATTCAAGAACACATAAACGGAACATAAAATTGCACGCGTCACGTTTCTTTATTAAATCTGCAAGTGCTGACATGTGATGCTGGTTTGCAGATGTAGATTGTTCGAAAGACCATAAATGTTGAATCAAACTTGATGGCTCTTACCGTTGCTCTGCCTTTCCTTGTTAGAGAATTAAAAGGCTCGGTTTGTGATTGACCACACCTAATAACTTCCCACAAAAATAAAAACTCGATTGCTTCGATAATGTTATATATTTGCAGTGCTGATACAATGCTAGTTAATAGTTTTTTTTTAATATAAACATGTTGCAGCAATAGACAGCTGACATTTTTAATAGGTTTTTTTTTTTATTTAGTATCCGCGACTAAGTGTTTTTATTAATTCTGTCCCATATGTATTGATGATCCCAACACCCACTATTACCTTTAAAGTAAAATGTAGAAGTTATCATATATTTTTTTGTTCATTCTAAACTTTACCTAGTAAAACGCAGTTTAGAAAAATATATAATTTGAATTGAGCTGATGTCATGAGTTGATCCAGGCCATCTGGCAACTAAATTTAAAAACTTATATAAAGCATCTACTGCCGCCTGTATATTTATAGAAATTTATTTTTTTCTTTTTGGATTAATTTTGGCATCATCATTACTTAAAATGTAAAGACTGTAATATATTTGTGATTGTAATATATTTTTTTAGCAAAAGTAAATGGGTCATCATTTGTAAATCTTTTGAGTCTGACAACTACAGACAAGTCACTTTTGCTCTATATCGCTTAATATGTGTTGCTTTATACCTTTTGATTAAATATTTACAAGCGTATCATCAACAACAGCCAATATTTTCAGAAAAAATGCTATTTGAAACAAATTTAACTGTATAATTCTCTTTTCAACTTCTGTATTAGGAATTTTTAGATAAATATTTGTAAGCGTATTGCTACGGTCACTCGCTTTATTATTTGGTTGACACACGGTTTATGCATTTGGTGGAGCAAATAAGGACAAACTTAACTGGTGGCATCTAGTTGCATAACATCTCAGACATATCAGTAGCTGATTTATAGTCGATATACTATTATTCTTTAAAATATTCCCAAAAAAATAGATATAAAGTTTATAGGTAAATTACTATTTACAGATTATGTATTCAAGCTTCTCTTAGTAGCAACAAAATACGTAACACAATCTTTTTTTTTTACTAAAATACTAAAAGAATAAAAAGTCTGGCATAGAGTTAAAACTATTATTATAAATTTGCCTTAGAATGTCATTATTATTTATATCCATAATAATAATATAAAATAAAACAATATTATGTCGAATTATTATATTTTCCATCTTATATTAATATTCTTAGTGTCAAGTCACAAAATAAATTACAAACTTAGAGTTAAGTACGTGTTAAGACGTTAACTATTACTTGCCTACTTTATTAATAATATCAATAACTAATTGCTAACTTTGCATAATACTATAACTACTGCAAATGTTTTGTCATCAGATGAACTTGGTAAACTAAAACGTGAAGAACATATTTTTTCATATGTATTTTTTACCGATTCAGCAATTTCTACTATCAAGTATTGATTTCATGGAAATTGTAAATCATAAATGATCACTTACATATATTCTTTTTTTTTTAGTTTTGCATTTATATACATATATATATATAATAAATGCACTGCTAACAATATATTTTTCAGTATATTGCTTTGATATTGGAAATCTATGCTTTTTTAAGACAAGCTAACGTCTTCTCTACGCCAAAAATAACTGCTTTGTTATGAATTGATTTAATAACACCATCGTCATCTTCATCTTACTGACCTTGAAGTTTTAATCAGATTAAATGCTCACTTTACATCTGTCAATTTTTTGCCTACTTTATTTTAATTTATTGACAATCTTTAGTATTTTTTTAGGGATTTTTGTGTTTCATAATCTAAAAATTTTTTTGTAAATATTGATATTTATATTTATTATACTATTTAAAAAAATATATAATTCAAAAACAAAGAATCATTCATCATTAAGCAAGAAATAAAACGAAATGGCACACTATTGAAAATGCCATATTTCTGATATTATGTTAAAAAATGAACCAGAAGTTGTCAAATGTAAAGGTGGTACAAATCTGCAAAAAAATGCAGTAAAATTAATGCTAATTAATCAAATTAAATAAATCATTAAAATTAAACAATAAATTAACAAATGAAATAAAAAAACAATTTACTATATGTTTTTTAGCTCAATAGTAGAACCCTTGCATATCATGCAACCAGTTCGGGGTTTGATCTCCAAAATATGACTGAAATAATAACTTTTAACTCTTTATCTTCCAGGGAGGTTCGGAAGTCACCTAATAAGCTGTTGGTCTCATCTAACCTCTTTAAACAAGTTGTATACTTGACTGGTGCGATGTAATATAAATAAACTCAGAACAATCAGAATAAACTGATAAAAAACATAGTAAATTGTTTCATTGTTTCTTAAACATGAATGATCACTTAGAGAAGTCACAAGCATCAATTATATTAAATTGGCAAATGTAAAAAATCTTTAGACTGAAATATTTCAAACATAAGAAGCATAAGAAATTTTGCTACTTAAATAATCCTCAAGTTTGTCTGTCCTTTTTTCACGGTTGTAACGGAGTCAAAATACTATCTAGATAAGCCACCAAACTCGTTAATTGACATGAAATATGTAAAACGTTTGAGTCTATCAATCTGATCATCAATAAGCGGCAATAGAAGACGATTCTTTTGAGTTTAGGAATTTAACAGCTGTTAGCACGTTGACAGACCCTGGTTTGATCCCTAAAATTAAAGTAAAATAACCACTTGCTCTGTGTCCACCACGATAGTTTGGAAGTCACCCAATAAGTCGTTAATCCCATCGACATCGTTCAAATAAGTTGTAAGATTTAAGCGATGGAAACTAGCTGTAAAACCCACAATAAAAAAGAACTTTTTAAAATCTACTCTTGATTGGTAGCGGTGAGGTGACATTTCATTGTTTTCCGGTAGCAATGGGTATAATAATATAATAATGTATCAGTCCGCTCCCGCCTTCTTGATGCCGTCTATTTTAGAAACAGACTTAACTTTTTAATGACATAATTATTCAAAATAAAACATTAGTTTAACATTAACAATATTTATTTTATTGAATCATTAAGTACGTTGCAATTGGTATTTGGTTGCAATATCTTGGATTTTGGCATTTTAAATATACACAAAAAAATGTAAACAGGGTCGAATGTTTTCGTAATTGCGTCACAGAAGTAGATACACAGCACACATACCCATTTTATGGTAATTTTAATGAATAAAAATAGTTTATATTCAGTTTTTCAATAAATTATTATTTTATGTTATAAATCTGATTTAAACTCGATTCTTCATGACAAAACGACGCAACACCAGCACACAAAAACAATTAAATTGATGCAGTACAACCTAAAACTAATGCAAAAGAAAGTGACAATAAACAATATTAAATATTGTTTTACAATGTAGTAATGTAATACAATTTTAGTCCAAAAGCTTGGAGCTAAAAAACTGCTGTTGTAACTTTTTCTCTACAAAGAATTAAGTTTAAATTAAATTTATAGCATAAAATCTCAATTAAAAAATTGCGTATAATTTTATTTATTAAAATTGCTATAAAACGTAATTTGAGAATATCTGCAAATATGATTTTGGGATTATAATCAAAGTAATTTATTTGTACTCACGACCTTGAAATTGTAATAAATTTTATATGTAAAAAAATCATTTTTTAGTATATTAAGCACAAATTTATTGAATTTGTTGCGGTTTTGAAAGCTTCAAACTCTCTACTCTTTATATTATTGAATATTTTAAACTCAACCATAGCGAGTTGTACTCTGTACATCTGGTGTACAGTCATCGCTGGGAGTCGATCAAGATTCCGTGGTACTGACACCACTCTTGTGAATATGGTAGACATTAAACCTCACTGCTCTGTTGGATACCGGAATTGCTACTTGACGCTGTTCGGTCATATAATTTTTAACCTAGATTACTTTTTCTAGACTGTCAAAACCACATAATAAATTCTTGTGTATGCTATTAGTTTTTGGCATTGCTTGTTTGTTTCTGTTTTTCAAAATATTTTATTTGGTCTTGATAACAGAACCAAAAGACGCATAAGTTAACTTGATTATCATCTCTACCGTAGGGGATTTGTTTTCCTCGGTTATAACCTTGATTGCCACGATAAGACATTTTTCTTGTTATAGGAAACTTTGCGGAAATCACGCAAAAATCTCTACAATGAGTATATACACAAAATGTTTTGTATAAATAATATTAAAAATATTGTAAAATATTGATATAAATTAAAAATTAATATAATTTGTGCAAGAATATAATAATACTTTAAAAAATTTCAATTTTATAAATAAACTGTGCGAATTGGCATTTATGTCTTTTCTGTCTGGTTCGCATAGGAAGTATATTGTAAAAACTAAATTTATTATCTCAATTGAAATGTTTACTGTGTATTGCAATTGCATTAAATACTAAAAACAAAGTGGTGAAAAAAGTAACAATAACTTTAATATTTAGTAGTAGATAGCACTAAAAGACTTAGAAGCTGGAATATTGCTAAACGGTGAAACCATAAATAATATACGCTACGCGGATGATACGGTGATATTTGCTGATAGCATCGAGAAACTACAACACCTCATGAATAGAGTAACAGCTAGTAGCAAAAGGTATGGTCTTGATATAAACATCAAAAAGACCAAAATCTTGATCATCAAACCTATTGAGAGAGTAAATAAATACACGTATCTTGGTACTACCGTAAACGAACAGTGGGATCACTCCCAAGAAGTCAAGATCCGAATAGAAAAAGCGAGATCTGTTTTCAATAGTATGGGATCCCTACTAAAATATATACGAAACTGAGAATTTTGCGCTGCTACGTGTTTTTGTTTTTTTTTACGGAGTTGAATCGTGGACACTAACCGATGCTAAGAGCAGAAAACTAACAGCATTTGAAATGTAGTTATATTGAAGGATGTTGAGAGTTTCGTGGATGGATCGCATAACCAACACTGAGATACTTCACAGAATGCAGAAGGAGAAAAAAGACCTCAACACCATAAAACTCCAATACCTGGGGCATATTATGAGGAATGAAAGCAGATTCCAGCTACTGAAAAAAATACTGCAAGGAAAAGTAGCAGGTAAAGAGCTGTCGGAAGCAAAAGGAAATCATGGCTGAAGAATCTTTGAACAGTGGTTGGCATGACCACCACCAAGCTTTTCCGAGCAGCAAGGAATAAAGTAATGATTGCAAGAATGGTTACCAACGTCCGGAACGGATAAGGAATTATAAAAAGAAGAAAAAGATAGCACTACTTCTAAATATTCATATTTGCAATATTTTCTGAAAAAAGAAACATACTTACTTACCTCTTTTGCAAATATCAGCTAATGAGTGGACATTGTTAAAATTGTTCGTATTTCTAGTTTTATAAGTTAAAAAAAAGAATTATGCAATTATATTTAAGTTACGTTAAGTTCTAGACAGAAAACGTTCTGAGCCCAAGTTAACCACGTTGACTCGGCGCCGTGACGTTATTGTGGGAATTTTTTGTACAAAATCTTGACTCAGCATATAAATACGCATTTAAGGTTTGTTTGGGTGCGTGTAGTGCCTTATTTATGACAAAGTAAACCATCTTGTGCGCACCACTCTTTTTTTGTAATCCCCAATAATAGGAAGCGGTGAATCCACCATCAAGAGATTTTTAATGATCCAAAACTTCTGGTAAGGTTTGATGGTCACAGCCAAAATGCGATCCACTATTCTCAGGTTTAGTGAAAGAACACATCATGTTATAATGAAACCCCAAATAACTTTATTTGTCTACCCTTATCTGACGGATGGATTTCCTACCGATGAAGAAAGTAGACATAGTTGTAACAAAAAGTTTCTTTATTCAAGGAACTCGCTAAGTTACCACGCCGTGCATTTTTTTACATTTAAAAACAAGAAATTTTTATTTAGGAAAAAGTTGCATGCTTTGAGAAGTTCTAGCGATTAAAGTCTAGTAGGTGCAAACAGTACCAAGTCGTCCGCGTAAGTAAAGCATGCAATTTTTCAATCCCCAAATAATGATTGACTTCATGGTAATTTGCCATGATATACCGAAAAGCTCTAATGATGCTGTAGCTGGGCGGACAGTCAAACGCTCTGTGCAAGTTCAACGTAGTTATGCAATAGGGTTTTGCACTTGCGCAATGTTCCGTAACTATAGATTGGAGAGTGATGGAATTAACTATACACCCGACCAATTCTCTAAACTCACTTTGAACATTTTGCGTTTTTTTTTTTCTATTTTTTTTGTATAAGTTAATAAAAGTGAATAATTTTGCCCAGTTATAGTTCTACCCTTATCAAAATAGTTAGTCATGATTACTCGACAACAAAAAACAAAAGCAAAAACTTATCCAGTAGGTTTTCGAACGCAAAACTTATTTGGTCTAGAAAAATCAAAAAGCTTCTACTCCATAGATTGTTGGTTTGTTTCTGGGTTATAAAATTGTACTTAAGTTTTAATCATGGCAACAATGCAGCTTAAAGTATACTATGTGATAGACGTGCGTTCATATGAAATTTTCAATGCATCAGATAATTTGTTTTAGCTCAATTCTACGGTCTGATAATATTATATTATAAAATGCATCAATTCTTTCGGAATGCAACACAACAAACTCTGGGCTGTCACAATCTCTTTTCATTTTCTTTCAACTGAAAAACTGAAATTCAGCACAAAATACATTGATTACCAACTGTATCTAGCATATATTTGTAAATCTGTTGTTTACCTTTTACCACATTGCACATTGGTGTGCGACATGTTTTTTGCTGAATTATTCTTAAACTTTTTCACGTAAAAATTTACAGTGATACTTTTAATAAGTTGTTGTTTGATGCTTTTGTAATTATTTTTAAAAATATACTCACTTTTTTTTTGTTTGGTAACTTAAACACTTACATTTAAATTAAATAATAATTATTACATTTATTATAGTTTGATGTGGCTGGACAATTTAAAAAAGGCGATGGGTTTTATGGCTCCAGTAATTTTAATTCCAAGTCATACACAGGAATGGGAAGGAACATGTAGAGCTCTTGCCTCTCTTGCGCTTCCGTCAACATTTAAACACTTAAGTGATAAGTGGTATTTTTTAACGCTGCAGAAAGTCAAGGAAAAGCTCTTACATTACTTTATTTGGAGGTTAACTCAGGATACATTCCTGTCATTATTACAGCTCTGAGGAAAGTGGTTAGAAAAGAGTAATTCCGGAAGAACTATGAAAAGATTTTTTTACCGCTGGATATTTGGGGATATATAAAATGTACAATCTGCTGGCTAAAACGTTTTATTAACCCAAAATGAAGGCAGATGTGGCAAAATTTTCATTATTACTGATTTCTTCCGCAAGTTCTGCTTCACATTTTCTCTCATTAAGGCCACATCTCAGAGTGTGTAAGCTACTTGAAGAAAACGTATTCTTCATATTTAAAGTTCCTGAAATCATTATTATTTATTTATAAATACTTTTCCACACAAACGGTTTGAAACATTTGGCAGTTGCATTTACAGTTTAAATATTGTAGATTTTGATTGTTGGTTTGTTAAATTGTTAGTTGCCAGTTTAAATTAAAAAAATTGCCAGTTTATCCAACAAATTTGTAAAACAGTTGGCAGTTTTTAAATTAAATTAACAGTGTTGGTTTATATGATAAACAAGCTCTCATATGACTGATTTGTAGGATGCTTTCTATCAAATTAGCTGTTGACATAGGTGAGTTTTGTCAAATTGACATTTGACAATTTTATATGACAGATTTGTGAGACAGTTCACATTGGTTTTTTTAAAACACAGTTTTCAGAGCATATATTTTATGGCATTTATGATAGTTCAGAAACAATTAATGACAGTTTACAAACATTTTCTAACGTTTATGACATCTCATATTTGTCAAATATAAAGTTAAATAAAATAATGCTAAAAGTCATTAAACTTTTCCAAACTTTTAATATTACTAGAATTACAAGAATAGAAATGTTTTTGTTTTGTCATAGGTAAATATAAAGCAACCTTAAAAACAAAATTCTATTTTATAAAATACCGAAAATATTTAACTAAATTTGCTTGTAAATTGAACAAAGTAAATATAAAAAAAGAACCTTTATAAGTCTGCTATGATTCCAGAAAGATACTGTCACCGCAAAATTGTAGTCCCAATAAGATGCTAATAAATTTACTTCAAAAAAGCAAAATCGTAAAACTTTAAATAAACTAAAGTAGAGCACAATAAATTCTAAGAGGTCAACAGACTTAAACAAAGAGTTGACTACACAATATAACTTGTGGCGTGCGAGAATGCGCACAATTAGTAGTGAAATCACACAGCCAGCTGTTTGGCTTGCATTATCCAAACAAAGTTTTTATACATAGGGTTTCTTATGTGTGATATTTTATTTATTTTTTCTGATTTTTTAACAATTTAGTGCTTATGAAATGATTATTTATTTAGCAACGAAATATTTCAATTATTTGTAGATATTTAAGTTAACAGTTTTAAATTAAACACATTAAAATATTAACTAGAACATAACATCACAAAATATTTTAATTCACTTTTAAATCAAATTTCTTAATTTAAGTTAATTAATATATTTTTGATTATAACTATATTATATATTCAGTAACTAATTTATGGTAATAAGTACAACCTCTGTTCCATAATAAGTGAGCGATTACCGTTTTATATTTTTTCCATAATAAGTGAGCCATTACCGTTTTATATTTTTTCCATAATGATTGAGCCATTACCAAAGTTTATTTTTTACAAAATAAGTTTGCCGTTTTCGTTTCAACGTACTATATTTATACTTATATTTTTACAAAATAACTTATAACTAATAAAAACTGTTAGTATAAACGAATAGTAAGCAAGCGATTTTCCCTACGAAGCTTTGCCTTGCTAATATGTTGAAGTTTATAATAATTGTTACCGTCACAATCTATAATCGATTTCATAACTGTTTGTAAAGTAATAAACACATTATCTAATGTATGTCTAGTCACCTCTTTAAAAGATTCTTCGACAACTCTTATTAATTTGTCAATATTGCGCGGTGAATGCTGGTGTTGTAATGATTGAATAGACAAAAAAAAGCCAAGATCAAGCACATTCAAATCGGGACTATTGGCCGGTTGAAAAGTAAACGAAATGTTCTAACCATCCCTCCTACATTCGGTCCGAAGTTGCTCATCTTCAATAATGCAATGTGGTCTTGCATTATCATGCTGTATGATTATATTGCTAGAAGTTTTTGAGGAACTCCTTGGCCACTTTTCTTTAATTGCCGAAATCAATTTATCCATTAACATACGTTTGTAAACATCTTTACAGATTTCTACAGGTTTGGTTACCATTGCACCTTTGGGTCGACCTTTTGAGGAATCCAAGGCTTATCTTTCATATCCAACGTGTGCCCAAAGTAATTTTTGTAAGCCTCATTTACGAACGTTGTCACATTTAAACGGCATACTTTAGACATATACTCTCCGCAAATGAAACAAAAATGGTTTGGATCATTCACACAATGTCTTCTTGACGATGCCATATCAAAATATAGTTAGATAACTCAATCATTTGTAAATTAATAGCAAATAAACACAGCAAGAAAGCTAATTTTAAGTGAAAGCTGTAACTTGTAAACAAGAGCTGTCAGAAAAGAAATGAGGTTATATTTGGAATCAGCGACGCCAAATTAGTAAACATCAAGTGACATAAGTCATTCATCAGTCATAAAGTTCAATTTTGTTGGCCAGTGTAATTTATAAAAATGTTAGTATGTAAAAGTGCATACTTATTTCTTTATAAATCAAATAATTGCACATTATGCTAGTCTTTTTTTATTAAAAAAGGCATGTTCAATGTGCTTGTCAGGATTGCACATGTGTTCCATCAACAACACCTATGACTCTATAAACACCAAGTTATTCCATAAATTTAAATAAAATATAAATATTTAAGTTTAAGATTTATAAAATAATAAATACATCTTTAGTTATTTAGTTTTTATAGCATTATATGTATCTGGTTTAGGGAATTTTATCCAGTCATCTGCCATGTGATTGCATCACTAACTTTTTTTATTGCAAGTGATGTTGCTTGTTATACATTCAATATACTATCTTGCGCAACTTCCCTTTGATACGATCCGGTAGCAAAAAATCTTATTGCTAGCAGTACTTTTAGATGTTTAGAAAGTAAAATACTTTGGCGATTTGGTAATGTGGTATAAAATTATATCAGTTAAAAAATCATTACTTTTTTGAAAATCTAATTAATTCTTTTGTAAAGCGCTGTCGATCATCAAACAGTTCAGCTAAAAAGAATATGATGTGTAAACTACCTAATTGTAACCTTAAAAAGTTTTTTTATTGTAGCAAATGTAAAGTGTACCTATGCATATGCATAACTAAAACTAGAAAGTGTTTTTATAATTTTTATATCTGATATCACTTGTTGTTCATTGTGCCTGTTTAGGAACATACATTTTTTTTCTATAATAAAAACAAATTTTGATTTTAAAATATTATTTAATGCTAATTATTAACCTAAATAAATTTAAAAAAAAAACAGATAGGTTAAGTCCTTTTCATTCTTTGTTGCATAGTTCTATACTTTATGTAAAATGTGTAAGAGGTATCTGGAGTATATTTTTTTGTACATGTACTGAAAACCTAGCTAGATACAAGCAATTATATAATATTCCACTATTGTTAAATTAAAAAAAAAATTGCGTATGACTTGTTGCTTAATAATCTTAACTTGAAAAAAAATTCTGTTTATATTTATACTCTAGGAAACATAAATTAGTTATCATAAACATGAACAAGTGGTTTGCAACTTTTAGTAAACTTAATCAAGAGTTTGTGCAAAACCCTTATAGCTTACCACTATTTACATTTGTACTAACAATCAGTACCCAATCATAATATTTACAATGTTTTAGTTTCTAACATTATGAAGCGCCAACTTTTTGTATCAGTCATAAGATGTTAACTCTTCAGTCTGATATAAAGATTTTTTTCTGAATTTCACTCTTGGAGAGTGTGGTTGACTAAAGCGTAAGATAATGTTTAATTTAATAAGAATTAAATAAGTTATTGTATTGGTGTTTGAACCAAAATTTAATAAAACGTTGGACAAGTTCAGTAATAGCATTTTTAACAGATGCCAAATCACTAGAATTAGTACCAGTTTTTGCGCTAAATTCTTCTGCTGGAGTAGGAATTTCAGAAGTTGCTGTTGATGTAGCATTATCATTATTTTTAGTCTGGCCAAATTCTGAGATGGTTGTAGTTGTATATCTGGTAGTTACACTGCTATCCATAATTTGGGTACAACCTGTATTGTACATTCTTAATGTTGCATCCAAACCATCTATACTTTTATCAGGTCAAGAATTTTATAGTTCATCTTCTGGCTTTTTTTAGCATTTTTTTGGTAACCAGTTTTATTACACGGGCAGCTCAACAGTAAAACTGGTATTTTTTTCTTTGTTGTTTTTCACTGTTGTTTAGTTTAATATTTGGTACTGATTTTGATTTTAAAACAGTTAAAAGCTGAGTTAAAGTGTGAAGTGCCCCATATAGATATTGTTTTGAGGTCTTTGTTAACAGATTCTAACCTAGAAGATTCAAGACGTTCTTCCATATTTGTTGATATGGTTTTTAGAAAGTATGAAGTATAAAGGGTGCTATTATCTGCTTTTGAATGGGTTTTTAGTTGTGAAGAAGTTTATAAATGTAAATTCAAAATAAAGTTGACAAAAATGCAGAACCTTGAGGAAACTTAGCATTTTGGGGTCGGAGTTAAAACTTAAAGATTTGTGATCAAGGCCTGTACAATAGAGCTTGTTGATAAGATTAGGATGCCATACCCTAACTTTGGATATGTCTTGAGCTATTGCAAGATTTTTTTCATGTTTGTCTCCAAGTTTGTCCATTTGTGACTAACATAAATTAGTTTTATTAGTATAAAATTGTTTTTGAACGTTTTGATCGAAAACCATATTGAGTATCTAAGATGAAATTATTTTGTTTTAAGAACTTGACAAAGTGGAAATTATTATATTTTTCAAAAAAAAATTGACAAATTAGGCAACAATGCAATGTCTATAATTTGAAGATTCAGACTTGTCTCCCTTGTTATGCATAGGCATGGATACACTGGATACCTGACTCGCGTTTATAAAGTGACGCAAAATATTTTACTGCGGCCATTTTGTGAGTGACTTAATAATACCAAATATGTATTAACCCTTTAGTGCCCAAAATTGTATCTTGCCAAAAAATCAAGATTAAATTATAAGATCATATTTTTATAAGCAAAAACAGCTCGAAAAATTATTTTAAATATTTTTTTAATTTTTTTTTTAATTCTAGATGTTTTTGAAAAAAACGGTACTTATAAGTACCGTCAGGAATTATATACTTAATATTTAATATTTGAAAAAATATAAAGTGTACAAAAGAATATGTAAATGCATCAAATAAGTAATGATTAGAAATAAATTTATTTTATAAAAGAACTAAGGAAAATACAAAACTTTCAATAAATAAACAAATAAACAAAACAAAATCTTAAAAAGAATATAGAAAATCAGATAAAATTCAATAATTATTGCACATTATGGAATTCCATAAAACAATTTTTCTTTTCATTGCTGCACAAATTCACTCCATATGTAGTATACTTGCTGTGTGGTCGAGATTGGATTGCAAGTGCACTGCACATTTCGCACCTGCCTCTTTTTTTATCATATATGACCAAATGTTGGCAAAGATTTTCCAATCGTACATCATCGGAGACGCTATAATTGTGTTTTCGGCGTTTTGCAATAGGTTTTAGAGGAGTAGATTTACGCCTTCGATCTGTGCACTCTTTCATTGTCATGAATCCAAGACTAATTGAACGTCGAAATTCCAATGTTGATATTTTTTCAAATTGTTGGCAGTAAATAATATAGGCGTTCACGAAAGCAATGTCCAAAAATCCACAGAATAAACGATGCCACCATTTTCGCGAACGGCGATTCATTCCATAAGTCCCTCGCAGTTGATCCGCTTTATCAATTCCACCCATATTTATGTTGTAGTCTTTGACGACCAATGGGCATTTTATGTGCATCCTAGAACCATTTTTTTGCGTTCTTTGAACGCTGACTTCTTCCGAACCATGAAAGTTTGAAGCAAAATGCACCACTCGATTGTCTTTCCACATATATACAGATACATTCGTGTTTGATATACGATAATCATAATCACCTGTTTTTAGTTGTTTGTCTTCTTTTAGGTATACAGGAAACTCTTTACGATTGGGGCGTATTGTTCCACAGGTTTTATTCAGTCTTAGTTTCTCCAGGAGATTTATAGAAGTAAAATAATTATCGAAATAAATAATGTGATTGGAATTCCAATAAGGTTGACTTAGTGTACGAACTACTCGTTCACCAAGTCCATATTTTTCAAAAAAATTTTTGTATTTCTTCATTTTTTCTTTGGTATACTTTGAAGCAAGAAATAAACCCATTTTGGTCACCAATACACCAAAGCTTGTACCCACGTTTGATAGGTTTCTGTGGGTTATACTGCTTTAGAAAACTTTTACCTTTAAATTTAATCATACTCTCATCAATGCTCATGTTTCTAGTTGAGTTGTACATGAGTTCAAAGTTTTTGGTCAAAGTATTTGATAAAGGTCTTATTTTGTAGAGCTTGTACTGGTTGTTTTTGGGAATTTTATGATTATCACTACAATGCAAATACTGTAAGATTTCTTCAAACCTATTTCTTGGCATACAATTTGTAACCAATGGTATTCCTAAAACAGGGCTAGAGTTCCAAAATTGTTTCCATGATGGCAACCGGTGATAAGACATGAAAAAATTGATTCCAATAAAAGATAGCAATTCATTTTTTGTTAGTTTCAAAGTCTTATTTCGTTGAGTAGCATATAAATTACTTTGATAAACAATATCATCTAATGATTTGCCTAACAATTTTAGATAAATATCAGTAGATGTTTTACAATCCTTAAATATTTTGTCCACTGGACCAACGGGCCAACTGTATTCAGGTATTTCAATAGATTTTTCTATTTTCTCCCATTTTCTATTGGGCAAATCAATTATTGTATTTATTGCGTTATCTTCATGTTGGATCACATTTGTTACAGAGCATGTTTGAACATCAAAATGGTGTTGTAAAAATGCTTTGTTTTTTGAGGTTGATGGGCTAACGTTTTCCTTAAATTCTATACTATTTGATTGAATTATGGATTTGGTATATTGATCTTTGATAAGTTTTGTTGTAGAGCGTATTTCCATGTTATTATTTTGTTGAAGCAATTTTTTATTTCTTGTTGATGATGTTATGTTTTCATTATCTTCATTATCTCCATCATCAGATTCTTCATCAGTTGAAAAACTATTGTCTAAAGGCAAATCATCTAATAATATATTATCGGCTATTTGTAGTAGTTCTGATTCAGATAATCTCTTCTTATAATACCATTTGAGCTTGGAGTCTTCCATTCCTGACGGTACTTATAAGTCCAACAAAAAAATGCCTTTTATTACATAAAAACAAAGATAAAATGTGCCTACTTTTATTTGTAAATTACAATATAATGTTAATGAACGTATATAAACAATTTTTATGATTTATAGACGGGTAAATAAAGGTATACAATAGTTTCAACTTACCCGATATTTTTACACAAGGTAACACCAACACACGATGTTTACTAACCTATAATTCATACAACGCTCACTAGGCAGCAGCGCCTAAATTATATTGAAATGGCAAAGTAATGGCAGAAATATCGACCGGGACTTATAAGTACTGTCGGGCACTAAAGGGTTAAAAACATCTTACATTTTATTATTTTAGATTTTTAAACATTTAAAACATGCATAATTTGCTACTAACATTGTAAACTAACTATTAAAATGTTCCAGATTGCAATTGGTTAGTTGGATCCAAAGTTAAGACCAATAAAATTTGTGATAAAAAATTAATATCTTTTAAACGAGTCTACTAACTTGGACCAAACTTTAAATCAACATTACTACACGTATTACTGACGTTTTACTATCATAGTTAAACTTTGTATATACAAGGGTTTTTGCGGTAAGGAAATAAAAAATAAAACTTAAATTTTTAGATAGCACGCACAGAAAGTCTACAAATAAAAATCTAATTACACCATGTAAAATGGCTTATATGTTGTGCAGGTTTACATTATTTAAGAATTTGTAACTGCTTTTTTTAAAGTTACTGTACTGCAAAATTCACTGCATATACAAAGTTTTGACAATAATAATAAAACGTTAGTAATACGTGTAATAATGTCCAAAAATTTGGCTTAAGTTGATAAGTCAATTTAAAAGATATTAATTGTTTATTAAAAATAATTTTTTTGTCTTAAATTCAGATCCAATTAACCAATTTTTGTCCGAATCATTTAAATGGTTTTTTGTTATTGTTAGTGACAAATAATGTATATTTTAAATGTATATAAGCCTACAATAATAAAATGTAAGATGTTTTTAATATTTACTTTGTATTACCAAGTCGCACATAAAGTGACGCCTAAATATAATTTGCTTTACCATAGAAACGCATCAACATAGGCAGTCAGGTATCCAGTTATATAATCCATGAGCATAGGTTGATCATTTGCAATTTTCCAATAATTTTACAACAATATTTTTGTCAAAATTTGCAACTGTTTTTAAAAATAAAAACATTCTTCTAAACCTGATGTTTTTTTGGTATTCAATTTAAGAAGATATCTTTTGACAACCAGTTGCCTAAAATAAATTGGATCCATTATTTTACCAATAGCCGTTATTGTAGGTATAGCAATAGAAAGATTTATAATAGTAGAAGTTAGATGCAATTGGTTTGCAGAAATATCTGCTTTTTTTGGATTGGTAACAATATTGTCTTGATAATTTTGAAGAGGAGGTATATTTTTTTTGTTTATTGAAAACTATGAAATTTTATTAGTTTTCTATCAAAATATTATCTTTTTCAGATTGTATTAGATTGTCACAATGTGAAAGGTCGTTTTTATGATCCTTTTTAGTCTGTTCAGAACAATAAAATTACTGACGTGTTTCTTAAATGATTTTTGCAAATACAAATACTTTTGTTTTGGTTTAATAAACAGAAAATGGAACAAATTTTTTGATAAGTTGTTGAATAGTTTTTGTAAGATTTTCTGCTGAAATTGTGGATCTTCAAAAAATAAATAATAAGTGTCAAAATTGAAATTATTAAAAAAAATATTTCAGCGTTTCTATGTTTTTTTTAAGAAACTTGTCAAAACTCCTAGAAAGATTATAAAAAAAGTTTGGAGTTGCCTTATTTGGAGAACAGTGTATCGAGGTTCTCCAGGCAGTACGTCTTAACTGACAAATTGCAAATTTTACACATTATCCCATTTCACTAAATCCGGATTGAAAATATTAATTATTTTATAGTAACTATATTAAAAACTTATAATAATGCTACATATGTTATCACTATTTTTTTGTCGTATTATTTTAGAGCCGTTTTACACGAGACTGATTTTAATACAAGTGTCAATTTCTTTCTTAAAAGCTTGCTAAATATTTGAATATAAGGCGCGCAAAATTATTGTACTGACACTTGTATTAAAATCAGTCTCGTGTCAGACGGCTCTTAGACTTTTTTATTGTAAAAACTGAAAAAAATTACAAATACGTAAATAACAAAAATTTGAAATGTATCCTAAAAGTTAAAGATGTGGTAATGCATCATAGAAAGGCCAATAGTCCTCAAGAATTACAGCTTTTATATCCTGAAAGATCTGGAACTTCCTGGTAAAAATCTTGGAACGCTCAAAAAATAACTGAGGAAAATTTAAATTAGCCAAGTTAATTTTTTTGGTCGCCTTAGCATATTTAAAAAAATTTCTTCAAAATTTAATTTATAGTTTATCTCCATCTTTGTATTGCAACATCCGTAATACTGTAGGATCATTATTACTTTTCCAGAGGCAGATTTCTTTGTTTTTCAGTGTCGTTTCAATTGAGCTATGCACAGAGTCGCACTCCATTTGGGTATGACCTTTGACTGAATATTTTTGAATAATTTCCACAGAATATTTTTCCGACATGCAAAGCAGGGCATTGTTTAAATACTATTTTGATTTTGAGCTGTGCACCCATATAAAATAGTCTTTTATACAGTCCCGTTCAAAAAATGTTTCTCTAAATAATCAACCAAAAAGGGAACATAAACTGCCGCTTGAACATTTGCTGTCACCTCATCATACCAATAGCATGTTGCCTGTTTAGTAGCAAAAATGTATATTGTAAAGTTATGGCAACAAAGTTTTGTCTTAATATAACACCAGTTTGTACATCCATGGTTATTTTCTTGTCTTGCTCTATCTTTTAACTGTATGTGTTGAGTGTACAGTTCTTCAGACAAAGAAAGTTGAAATTAAAACACTTTTACCATTCTAGAAGATATATTGGCTTCAAATTATTTATATATTATTACATCAATATAAGTTTAATAACTAATTGCTTCTAACTGTGCTTCCAACTGTGCTTATATAACTGTGTTTCATAAAAAACGTTTTCGAATAACATACAAAAACAAAAACGCGCCTTAGCCGCCTTGTATGCAAACATGGAAACGGTACCTCACTTGAATCTTTGAATTGTGAAATGAAATTTACAATATTAATATTTCTCATATGGAAAATAAAACTAATGTAATATTATTACACAATGACGTACAATAAAATACTTACGCCTATGGATTTGAACATTTATTTGATATGTATTTGCTATGATTAATATTATTTTAATTTTATTTAGAAGATTGAATTCAAGTTTTTTTTGCATTTTTTTTACTCTTGACTCATATCTAAGCCGACGGGAGCTTACTGCTGGTTTATTATCATTTGATATTGATGTTGAATAAATATAAATTACATCTACAATATCTATGTATTAAAGACGCAAAATGGCTGATTGACAATTGTGAGTTTTTTTTTTCTATTCTGAATTTATAGATTGCACGTTTAAACTCCATAAATAAATTTAGTATTTTTAATTTAATTGGCAGTATATTAAAATGTTTTATACTTTTTTTCAAATACTGTCAAACGGTCGATTTGGAAGATTATAAAAACTGTATCTGGCTAAAAAAAGTAATTGTCAAACAGTTAAAACCTTATTACAGAACAACGTATTAGGAACAACACTAAAATTACAAATAAATAATTAAAAGTTTAAAAAAAATATATGTATATATATATTAATAAAAAAATTCACGAATACACTTTAAAAAGACACTTAAATCCCGATTAAAAATATCACATTTTTTTGAAATACTGTTAACATTGATAAATTAGTTCAGCAATAAATATTATCGGTACAATATCCAAAGAGACTTAATCAAATTCTTACAAAATAACTGGTAAACAAAAAAAATAATTTTTTGTAACGACTTGCAATCATTTTTCTATTGCTTTGTTACGTCAACAGAAAAAGAAAAGTATAAAAAAGTCTATTAGAAAAATTAGGTTTTTTTAAAGTATGTATACTACCGTGCAAGTAGCTACATGAGTAGCAAATTTTTAAAATTTATGAGAAATTTAAAAAAAAATATCCTAGTAAGTGATAAAATAAATAAATTTTTCTAATAGTCAATTTTGAGTAGGAAAATAAAGTTAAAACTATGTCAGTTCTGCATAAGCCATTCATGACTTAATAATTTTGTTGTAGTAGCTTGATCAATATCAATCTGTCCTAAAAGACATTTAATAGTACTTATTTTTTAAATTTGTGTAAAACTGTCATTGGCATATTGATAATCTCAGAAAATAAAGTAATAATTGTAAGAACGGGATAAATCTTCAGAATACACTGAGCAGCTCGCACTGTCCATTAGTGTCATGTTTTTATTGACTAGGAACCCAACTTTTTATTTTCTTTACCTTGAGATGGTTTGCTTGGCGTCCCCTCCTTAAGCAGCTCCTTCTCTTTGATGAAGTCCAGTACCTTTAGCCAATGGGTTAACTTGTAGTCAAGTCAGTTTGAATGTTACTAGTGTAACAAGAAAATTGCTGAAGTATAAACTTTAATACTTTTGACTTTAGTTAACTTTTGAAGTTAATTCTTCTTTTCTTGTTTTTTTTCACAGATGTCATATATACAAGAAGTGAGGGTTTTGACAATTTACTGCAAGTGATAAAAAATTGCCAAAATACATTGCCAATTTTATATAAATTATCTTATTAACAATAAAATATATGTTTGATTTGGTAAAAATATTTATAAAATTGTAAAAAGCAATATGAATTGATATATTTGCCAATGAAAAACACACACATTACGATTGCAAATGTATTTTTAGTCGTACTAAAGTCGAGTGTAATTTGCCGCTGAAACTAGATATCATATCAATATATAAGTATTTATTATTATTTCAATTTATATGAGGCTTGGAAGTTTTACTATATAGAACATTTGATAAATGTTTGATTTTGGTTATAAAAATATTATTCAACTTTTTTAATACAATTAAGCATTAATCTTTACTAATCTTTGCATCAACAAAATCTTCCAATTTGATTGTATATTGCACTTTCTGCTGATTGAAATTTATTTTGGGTGCTAGTGTTGCATCATTTTTTCTCCGTTTTCTTTGTAGGTAAACTCAAAATACCACTTGTTTTTGAATAAATAAACTTTGCTTGAATGTGTTATTCAAATTCAATAATTTTCTGTACATAACACAAGACGCACCGCACCTATAGAGGAACTTGCGATATGCAGCATTTAGTCCAGCTCAAGCATAAAGCCCAAGATAATCTGGCACTTGTTGCATTTTCAACTTTTGATATTAATACCTAAGACAAATGTACAATGTCCCTGTTGTAAGCTGATCAGAGAGTTCATCCTAATACTAATAACGGAGATCTGCATTAAAAAATTATGAAACTATTAATACTAATTTTTAAAATCTTTATGTTTATCTGCTTTTAGAAATTTAATCCAATTATTTGTCATTATCATTGGTGGCATCACTTACTTTTTATTGCACGTGATAGATGCAACATCACTTGACCTCCACCTTACTAGTTTATGAAAGTCCAAAAAGCCTTTTACCATAAAATATTTTTTTTTTTTAATATTTATTCTCTTACACAGACCTACAGACACTAACATAAAATTACAGACATTCACAGACACGTACAAACACTGAGATACAATAGAGCAGGTGACACACAATGATAAAAACATAATAATAAAATACACCCATATACTCACAAACACCCACGTACAATAGGCAAAGTATATAAAAGCAAACAGCCAGACACTCACAGACACTTATAGACACTTATAGACACTTATAAATACCTACCTTTTAGCATTGAATGGTAGAGTAAAAAAAGAAAAAACTAAAAGGCAAATAATTTACCAACCAATAATAGCTCAAAAAACAAATTTATTTATAAACTAAATAAATTTAAAAATACGAGTTACCGCTTAAACTCTTCCTTCTTTTTGCTCTCTTCTATAATAAAAAAAACATTTAAATTTTGGCTGCTGAATACGTATACAGATTCAGAATCTGGGTGGCTGAATCTAGGTGAGAAAGGCCTAAGAGAATGAAAATTGATTACCTTGATACAAGTTAAAACAATTGCAATAATTGAATATGCAAATGATAATTAATCATGTCGATATAATAGTTTATCTAATTGCGTAAAGACATGTCATGTAATAAAACAAAATATTTAATTTTAATTAATTAACCCATAAAGTACTTACCAATTAAAGGTACACAAAATTACGTACCGGTGTAAACAATTACAAATAGCGATTGAAAGCGCCATCTTAAGTGTATGATTTATTGTCTAAAAATGTCACTACTTGTATTATTTACATAATTTTATTAATTATGTGATAGGTATTTGGTAAATTGATATCTAATATGCATAATTCAAATATTTATTTTGTTTTTTTTTTCTTAATTACGACTAGGTTTGCGGTTTATTGCGGGATCACCTTGCAAAATACAATTTTTTGTTAGTTTGCACATGTGTTAGGGATTAGTGGTGGCAGTTTTGGTTTTTTTTTAAGGTTTGCTGTTTTTTGTGAGTTGCAGATTTTTGTGGTTTTGCGTGTTTTAAAAATTGGGATTTTGCGGTTTTGCGATTTTTTGCGAGTTGCGGTTTTTTGTTGACTAGCAGATATTTGCAAAATTGCTCACGTACAATAATAAATGTAGATTTAAAAAACACACCCGGACATTCACATACAATACTGAAAGTATATAAAAATAGCCAGACACTTGTACCATTAAATTGTAGAGATGGACACAGCAAGAAAAATATAGAAAAAAAAAATTATGTAACAAAAAACTTAACTATCTATTAGCAGCTCAAAAGATCTATAAAAACATTAGTAAATATTTTTTTTTTAAATGTTGAAAAGAATGTATTGCCATTTGCAGTCCGTACATATAAACCAAACGTCAGCACAATATGTCAAACATCATTCAAAGATACAATCAAAACTATTATATACCATACCATATTTACAAATAGCAACAAAATGCATTCAAAAATACATTCTATATTTAATGAGTTTTTTTTTGTTTTTTCCTAACTATTATTTGACTAAAATACTCTTACATATCACAGTTTGATCTTTTCTGAATGTACTAGTGAAAAAATAAACCTAACCTAACCTAACTATTATTTGACTAAAATACTTTGACATATCACAGTTTGATCCTGAATGTACTAGTAAAAAAATTAATCGTTTATCAAACTATATGTAGAAACAGCAATGACGCCAAAGTTGCCGTTAAAATTTGATAAAATACTACAAATCAAGGTAGCGGTCGGAATGGTCTTAAGAAAGATAGGTTTTTTGAATAAAATTGTTTTGGAAATGTATCTAAAAAATTAAAATATAAGAAACAATTGTTATTTCTGATAAAACGCATTAGAAAAACATTTACCTTTAAAATATTACACATCTAATGATTTTAGAATTGATAAATTAGTAAAAAATTGCTTAGAAAATTGCATTTTAAGCACACAAAAATAATTAAAAAAATAGAAAAATACGTTTTTTGCTTAGAAACGCAATTACATTTTTAAAACCGCATACTTAATCACGGAAACTAATTTTAAAAAACATAAAAATTTAAATACAAGTAAAACATTCTACATTAATTCTTGAAATTTAACAAAAATATTAATTGCCTTAAATGTCTGTAATTTACGATTACTCTTACACTCTCATATATTTAAATAATTGTTAAAAAAATACATTTTGTACACAAATGATTTGAAGCAGATAGCAGTTTGCATTTATAGCTTAAATATTAAACAGTGCATTTATTAAAATATTAGTTGCCAGGTTAAATTAAAAAAAAATGGTATAATAAACGGGCTTATATGGTTGATTTGTAAGATACTTTTTATCAAATTGGGCTGTTGACATGGTGATATTTGTAATATAGTTAGATTAAACAGTTTACATGATAGATTTCTAAAAATGTTGACAGTTGCTTTGTCAAATTGTTATTTGACAGTTTATCTGACAGATTTGTGAGACAGTTGACATTTGCTTTTTAGAATTGACAGTTTTCAGAGCAAACATTTTATGGCATTTATGATAGTTCAGAAACAATTAATGACAGTTCAAAGACATTTTATTACTTTTCTGACAGTTCACGGACATTTAATAATCGGATCGCTTATGAAAAATTTATTATGTTTATGTCACTTCAAAAACATTTGAGGACATTTATGTCAGTTCAAATTTTTTTTTAAACATTTATGACAGCTCACTAAAATTTTTAACGTTTATGGAGCTTAGGAACATTTTATGACATTTATGACAGCTGATAAATAATTAATGGTATCTCAAACATTTTATGACGTTTATGACAGTTCGGGAAGCATTCGTGGAGTTTATGACAAATCCTAAACATTTTATGTCGTTTAAAACATTTTTGAAACAATTTATAACGTTCATGACATCTTAAAAACATTATGACAGTTATGACATCAGCAAAGAAATATTTTATGTATTAAGTTAACAATTTTAAATTAACACATTAAAATATTAATTACAACATAACCTCGCAAAATATAATTACCTTTTAAAATTGATTTGTTAATTAAAGTTAGTTATTATATTTTTGATTATAACTGTAGTATTAGTGACTAATTTATAGTAATAACAATAACTAAGCATTAAATTTATGCCTCAATTATCCAAGATAATATTTTTGTTATTTGTTTATTAATATTTTATATATTTTTTTAATTTTACGCAATATACTCTGCCCTTATTGGAGCCATCTTGTAAACCGGTGCCCGAATACCGTGCATCCAACGCATTTCTATTGTGATCGTTTTTGGCTTTGATGCTAACATCCTAACCATATGTTTATGTTGTGATGTGATAAATGCCTCATGATAGTATGTAAATAAATTCTACATTAGACTGCTAAAAAATATTTTATAACAACACAATAAAACATCGCACAAATGACGCGACCACGGCAGAGCGAGTTCCCACGGCCAGAGCCAGTGGTAATGGACGCTCAATAGGCGGCTAGAACCAGTGTACCGGACTTTCTGTCTGTTCTGGTCTAACGTTGATTCTTCTAATAATTATAACGTTTCTGACGTTAATTGATTGTAAATAATCATTAGTTTGGACATAAAACAATAACAAATCTCGAAGGTTCAAAATATTTTATTTGTGAGGCTTAAAAATGGTCTTGGTGCCCTCCCTAATCATGTATTTGATAGAAAATAAATTGTAAATAATTGTATTGAAATCATAGAACTACTATTTTTTTTTCAAATAATGCATTGTTTAGTTATATTTACAAAAAAACTGGTAAATTATGGATTAAAAATATTTCAGTTACATCTTACTTGAACAATTTGTGTAGTTATTAATCTTTTTTTTAAATATATTTTTAATCTTATGCTTTATATAGAGTATCGAAATAAATTCAGTTGTGTCATTTTATATTTTTTTAATCGGCTTAACCTTGCCATTAAAACATAAAAATAAAAATATCTTTCAAATAAGAAAGTTGGATTATGTTGTTAAAACATCCGAATTAATTAATAAATTACATATTTCGCACAAAAATATACTTAATTAATAAGGTTAATAAACAGATTTCGAAAGTTTTAGTATTGCGTTTTATCTAAATAATGTTGGAAAAACTAGTCACAGTTTTTTTATTAATAAATTAGTAAAACTCCTTTATCTAAAATCATACATGTATGTATGACTATAAATAATTATTTATCTCCAGGATATAAATAAAAAAATATTTTGTTTATTTTTAAAGTCAGTTACATATATGATATACCAAATCTCGTGGCAAGCCAGCCATTCAGCATGGGAGTGTATAATAATTCCCAAGTGTTACTGATAAATACTGGTTTTATGTAAATCGGAATGTATTAAACAGAATTTTCATAATCACAATTTGCGCTTATCAGCACAGTTATTTTTGAATCTTTTATTCCTATCTGACCTTTCTAATTATAGTTGAAAATGTTATCAAAGTTGATTAATACTTATTTCTTTCAATTATCTGTCTAGACCAGTTGTCGTTATTGTTTTGAGAAATATTAGTAACGTTTAATATTAAATAATATTAGATGTCATTCAAATTCAAAATAAATATTAACCGACCGTAAAATGTAATATAAAGTATTTTGTTTACATTTATTTCTACAGAAGCGCAAGTTTGTTATATTTTTATACAGGTGGATATGTGTATCCGTTTCATGCATATATCTCTATGTTTATTTAGGATGAGATGCTATTTATAAAAGTATTGCAATCTCTTGTTTATAGGGACACAATAATCTCATGGAGTTCAATATTTTGCGCAAACAGATGTCTTGTTTGCCTCGGAATTTTCTTTAATGATAATAAAATTCTTAGCATGCTGCAAATCAGTAAACACTCAATCTTCCAGAACTCCATCAAGATATAACTCAACCGCTATTGTCTAATAAAGCAGCGCACATCCACAATAACATTGTTATCATAATATTATCTTATGTTTGCGATAACCCCACCGAATGGCTCAGTAAAGACAAGTGCAGAATATGGCAGCGCAATATTCTGTTATTACATGGCAAGGAGGAATACTAGAAACTTCCTCTCTTAAATAATTTAAGTAGTTTGAGAGTGTGTAAACGCACATCCGAAATTCTAATACACACGTAAATGGATGTATTAATAGTTAAGTGTGCATGCGATATTGCTTAATAAACGGGTATTAATATTAACCATATTCTTTCATTTCGCGTTATAAGCAGCATAATGGGTGCGCAATTAAAATTCTTTATCTCGTACCAACCTACCCGTCCCATCTGATACAGTTAATTAAAATAATTAAAACGGACATTAAGAAGAGCCGAGTTTTCCATTTCATCGCTCCGTTTATTTATTATGATTACCGGCATTTGTAGCGCGCTTGTCGTTTTTAATTTCTCATCTCTGGCAAAAAATTGCAAATAAACAATGGAGCGCGGATATTTAATTTTTCCCCACTGAGAGATACATTTAATTTAAATATATTGTCTTGCTTTTTCAATTTTTAAGCCAAATCTTATTATCAACGATAGAGTATTATCGTAATCAGATTAGTATTGCTACAGAATTTTTATTTATTAAATAAAAGGGGGTATATATTTTTATAATAATAATTTTTTTTATGACTGTATTGCAGTTGTATGTTGTGACAATATTCACCAAAAATTCCGTTTTGATATTTTTTTAACACAGATTGCATTGCAAACAGGTTTGAGCTAGAAAAATATATAAGTGAATGTGATGAATTATATTATGGATTAATGATTAAATTAATATGTTATTTAACTTTATCATGGTTCGATTCCGTATTTAATTTAATTTTTTAATAATTATTTCATACATTCATACAAAGTTTTATAAAGAAAATAACGTAACGTACAAAGAAAAAGGCTATACCAAAGTCTTTCGGCCTCTGTATTATTTATTACTACTCAAATATCGATGGTGTTGCGATGCCTCGGGTTAATTATCTTCATTAATATCTATTGCAAATAGAAATCTGCAATGCACTATTTATTATAAATTGTTTGTTAACTAATTAAATTACATTTTTCTTTAGATTTAAAATATCACTTCTAAATGAACTATTATGCATGCATGGCTTCTATTGCTGCTGTAATCCATCGGGAGTACACAAACACGGCACTAAAACTGCACTTAGAATAAACATGATTTGTTTATTGTTCGTAACTTAGTGATTGTAGGCAGACTCTGTAAAATTAGTGTGGGTAACCTTTTAGGTTTGCATTTCTTGTACGTTACTAGTTGATATAATTGTTTACGCGGAGTTGAGGTAAAAATTATAATAAGTTATAATTCATTCAGTGTTACAATACCATAGTATGTTGAATTTGTTGATTATTGATATTTAACTCTATGTTTTTATTATTAACTGAAAAAACAAAAGTCTATTAAGGGCCAATTTCCAATAGTTGCTAACGTTACATTATTTTTGATATAAAATCAATTTTTTGTTAATGATTCCATTAAATTGAATATAGCATTAACTTAACGTATCAAAACCAAGAGAGAAATTAGTAATATTTATTATAAGTGAAACTCACATAATTTTATTAATTTTAAAAACATTTCTTGCATCATTAGTTCATTTTGGTGCAAATGGCCATCCAACTTGTACTCTACTAGTCTTTATCATTATTCATATTGATGTATATGTTATAAAAAATTATTGCAGCAACAACACACGTACTTTACTATAAACATCAAACCAGTATAATATTGTTATCCATCTTCTATACAAACCTTCTTTTTAGTATGTGATATCAATAATTAAAACGACAAATTATCATCTTTAAAATGTGGTATAAACCACAACAAACCCAAATGAACCTAATAAATAATGAATGCAATTCTCTTCCGGAATGGGACACTTCGGCGCGGCAAATACGGCGCGAGGACAACTGCTGGCCGATTCGGCGCCGGCCGTTTCGGCGCCAGAAGTTTTAAAATAAAGCAAAAAAATATATAAGTATACATTATAATAAAAATTGATTTGTTTTAGAAGACATAATAAATAATGATGATAAATAAAATATAGAATACATATAAATTACATGACGTTTCAAACAGAAATTACAGATAAAAAACATAATATATGTAGGTAAAAGTCTATTAAAATAAATTACAAAAAGAATTAAAAATATAAAATGTTAAAAAATACCATACTAAAGATTTTATTTATCATACATTATTTATTATGTATAAAATAAAACAAATAAATTTTTATGATTATAATATATATGTATATACTTATTTTATTTGAAAAGTTCTGGCGCCGAAATGTCCCCGCACCGAATCGGCCGCGCTGAAATGGCGGCGCCGAAGTGTTCTAGACCCTTTCTCTTTACCCACACATGAAAACAGAAAAATTATGATTTTAGTAAACGAAAGCATTTTTTGTAAAGATCATATTAATCAGTTAAAATTCTTTTTGTCTTTTTGCTCGTCCTGGTAATGCTTCTTTACATTTAAGTTGATGTTGAAATTCTTCTGGTTTTATTTTGCTTTGTTTATAACAAAAATGATGACAAGATATTCATTGTTTTGCAGGATTTCCAGATTAAATTGTTGTTACGCAATATGATAAAAAAATCAACATCATAATACATTATTACCTGAGTATTTTAAAATATTATATTAGATTGAAAATTGTTCTGTATATGTCGCTTTTAAAATTCAATCTGTTTTTTTTTTCATTACCGTAACGAATACAAAATAACACTTTTGGCACACTTCTTTTTTACAAATACAAATTGGCCTGCTAACGTTTTGAATGCCATACACTGATAAAAAAAGGAATTAACTTGTACCTCATTCACACCCACAAATTAAAATACCGGTTAAAGATCTTGCTGATTAGGAATATTAGCTTGTCTCTGAATGACTTTGATTAACTTGAACTAGAAAAAGATTGACTGGAGTTGCAGTAAATCTGACACTCCAGTCAATCTTTTTCAATTCAAAAATTCAAAAATTTCTCGTGCTTGATCCCATTTTGCAGTGGCAAATTCTGTAGAAAGATACCTATGATTTGGGGTTTATTTTGGAAGCTAAAACCTCCAACCATATATGGTGTGGTATGGCTATCCCGTGTACTTGAAACAAATTCAACATGAACTTCAATTTCACAAACTGCAAGTGGCTCTGGTTGTTGTTGCGGAAGTGATTGCAAAAGTAGTAGTTGTGTAGGTCCTAGTTGAGAAAATTCAGATACTTTAATCTCATTTTTATGGTGTTCGTTCGGCTCTGGATTTTTCCGAAAGATGGGAATACATAACAAAAGGGTGAATTGTCGCTTGCAAGTGCCGTTTGCAAATGCCTGTACTGAACTTTGAATGTAGAATAAACAGTTTACCAAAAAGTCCAATAACAATATGTTTTTTTTGTAAATTTGCTATAAAATAATAAATAATTAAGTAACCAGTTTTTTTTTATTTATATTTTTTCTGTACACTTTGTAGTGTGCTTTCTCTACCCAGAACCATTATCATCTTGCATGCTTAAGTGTTGTGCCCGCAATTATAATAGTTAGTTATGTTATTTAAAGTACAAACATTGTGGTAAAATATTTATTTTTTATCACAATAATAATCTTCATTAAAACAAATCGTAAACAAAAAAAAAGATTTTTTTTAAACACATTTTCTTTTGCCTGAAGCCTGACATAAATAATTATTTTTAAATACCTAATATTTTTTTCAAATTTTATCGAATTTGTTGAAAATGTGGTCCATAGCTACGTTCACACCAAAATTGCCTATGAATTGTGGTTTTCTTTAGAAGCAAATAAGCTCTAACCATTCCATTGCCTGACTATCCTGATTCAAGGAATTGTCTATTAATTATGTTGACTGCTTGATGTTTGAAGCAATCTTGCTCGATTTGGCTTGTAATTTAATAGTTTATAAGTTGAATGCTCTGGACAAAAGATGTAGATGATACAAATACCAGACTGATAGGCGAGGTGCGCAGTTTTAACAATCGCATAAAGATTTTATTAATTTATACAGTGTATTCAACTCGTTAAATGAAACAAAAAAGTTATTATACACATTTATCATTACATACTTACTTACTATCAGAATTTATTTTATTATCATCACTAGAGTTAACAAAATTACAGAAACTAAAACTATGATCGTACACCGTGCAAAGGACAACAAACATCAAATTGGCAACTACAAACGTGTACATTATTTTACCTACCTAAGCGCCATAGTTGTGAACTAATATATCAGTGCTTAAAATGATCAAACCTAAACAACAACTTGACAATACAATCTATAGCCTCATTTTAAAGTTTTTTGGTCATATTACAATAACAACATGGTAACAAAAAAATTATAGTACAAAACAAACCTGATGGCAAAACAAAAATGAAAGGTCTTCCACCCGATAGACTGGACACAATACAAAATCTGCTTCACTCAAGCATCAAAATAATAAATAAGCCATCCTGGAGGAGGATGAATAGAATTACAAAAAATGTTACTAAAATATGGCATCACACGTCTGTCAAGACGTTAGATCAGAAAAAAGTTATTAATAAACAGCTTAGCACATTTCAGTCTTCAACAATTCAAGTGTAACTATTAGAAAGAAACTGTTACAGAATATTTTAAATTAGATATTTAACCAGAACTGATTCAATTTATTAAACATAATAAAATAGAAAATCAGGAGTATTCAGTGCGTCGGTTTAGAAACTGACGACTGCTTTTATATTATTATAATTGTTATTTAATATTTATATTACTTTAGTAACAGGTGCGCCATCTGTTGCGATAGCATTTGAAACTTGAATAACATTTGATGTGGACAACTTTTTTTATTTTATTTTTTTACACAAACTTTATTTGTTCCTTTCTATTTTATTTCCATCATGTTTTGATTATAATATCCAACAAATGACCGCCTTTATTTTTTATACAAAACAATGCCCTTTTTCGTGCATTTTGCATCACATTTTCCAGCGTCTCGGTGGTAATAAGCGATATTTCCCGGCTTGTCGATGTAAACTTTGCTCTTCAAATACCCCCACAAAAAGAAGTCCGGCGGCGTCAAATTGGGTGAGCGCGGCGGCCAGTCGAAATCGCCGTTATTCGATATTACGCGTCGGTCGAACATCGTGCGGAGTAGCGTCATTGAATCGCGGCTAGTATCTCCATCCTGTTGGAACCACAAGTGAGCCATGTCATTTTCAGTCATTTCCGGAAACACAAAGTCACGCAGCATCGCTCTCGAAAAAATACGGCCCGATGATCTTTTTGGCCGATACGCCGCACCAAATGGTCACTTTTTGATCATAGAGAGGGTCCTCGAATATCTCACAAGGATTTTAGTCGGTCCAAAAGCGGCAGTTTTGCCTATTAACCGCGCCATTCAATGTGAAATGAGCTTCATCGCTTATGATGATTTTGAACCAAAACTCACCATCACCATGGAGCATGTTTTCGACGAAATGAGCGTACGCAATACGTCGCGGCTTGTCTTGCGACAACAAACGTTGCGTAATTTGCACTTTGTAAGGGAAAAGATGCAAGTCGTCCTTCAAAATGCGCCGCAATGTCGTTGCAGCCAAGCCCAACTGCAATGCACGGCGTCGATACGATGTGTTTGGGTTTTCACGAACATCGGCTTCTACGGCAGCGATATTTTCGTTTGAGCGCCTTGGTCTCGGTCTTCTGGGTTGCCAATTGGTCGCACAACTGCCGGTGGCCATAAATTTTTACACCAAATTGCGAATTGTGGTGTGTGAAAGCCGTGTTTCACGCGGATATAAACGTTTGTAGGCACGTTGCGTTTTGACAATGGAGGACCCATTTTCAAAATGCAATTTGACGATTTCTGCTCGTTGTATCGGTGTTAGTTGATTCATGGCACAAAATAGACTGAAATGACGCGTCGAACAAGCCACTATATATGTCAATATGTCAAAAACTGGCGGAACTATTCAAGTTTCAAATGCTATCGCAACAGATGGCGTACTTTTATTGTTTAAAAAATTAATTGATCAGTTTATTTTTAATAGTGGTTTTAGATTTGGAAGGAACTTTTTTTATATGACATTTTGGTATGATTATTTGAGATGCCTTGAAATTTCGATTTCAATTTTGTTATTTTAGCTTACATCTTCCGTGATGTTTTAATTAAAAAATATTATTTTTACTTTCTAGCGGTAATGTTGCAAATGTTTGGCAAAAAGAATGACCCGTGTATAAACGTTAAATGTAAATATTGAACAATTTGATTTTCGATTTTACATATCTTAGAAAAAATCGATTTAATGTTGTATTATTTTTAGATCGTAAACAATGAATTTTCAAAATATATTAAAAAAATTAAAGTTTCTTTATTATTAGCCACAGTATACTAACCGTTTTAGAATCATTAATTTAACATTGGTATTTTGTCTTGTGAAATTGAATATTCAGGACGTTGAGTCCGAAATGTTTAATTTTACTCGTCTACATGCTCCAGCAATAGCATTAATTTAAATAGCCTAAAATATATATATCATTATATCATTAATAATGAAAATAAATATAATTTTTTCAATAAATATTGCAATTTTTTTTTTGGAAATTGTAAAATAATATTTTAAAACTTTATATTTTCTCTATTTATTTTATAAAATCCTTGTATTTTATTCATATTATCGAAGTTAATGATTTTATGTAATTATTTATTTTATTTAAACATACATGTTTCGATGAATAATCATCATTATCAATGTATTAATGTAATATAATATTTCAAACTGATAATTGATTAATTATTTTTGGGTTTGAACCCACTATGTTTGGTGCAGTAAACGAATGCCTGTACTATTGCAAAAACAGAAAGCTGCTGTCGTTTTCTTTAACAAGATGACGAAAGTTATACGTATATATGGGTAATAGTTCTATAACTCTTTTACTAAATTTAGAAACTGAGTTTCTCTAAATTAAATATGTGCCAAAACAACATGTTTCCTAAATTTTCAATTTATAAAGTCTTGATCTCAAGTTTTGGGAGTCTTTGAAAGTTCAGAATAACGCACAAAAATCACATTTTTGGGTAATAATCAACTTTTTCTATCGGCGAAAGAACAACGAAAAACAACAAAAAACAACAACTTTCAGACCTTGAAAGTACTTTTTTGTAATTTCTTGTACTTTACCTTCAATTTTTCGATTTGCCAACCTTAATTTTTTCGATTGCGGTCCGTTTAATTTTTTTGTCAATTAATCTAAATTTTCTTGTACTTTGTGTTGCAATTTTGTATTGTTTATTTCTGTATGTATTATAGTTGTATCATCTACGTAGCTTGTTATTTAGTTTTAATTCAAATATAATATTAATACATAAGATATGTAATAATATTAATAACATATTTTATTAATAAATATTCATATAATATAATAATGTACATAAAAAATATAATAAAAAATAATAAAATAGTTTCTTCCTTCTATCATCACTTGAGGTTTGCGGGTTCATTCCCATCTCAAGTTATCGGTATTGAGGACTCGTGGTTGTTGTTGTTTTTGTTTATTTTTTATATTTTGTCATGTATTAACATATGTTTAATTTTGTATTTAAATGGTACATAATTTAAAGTTTTTATGTATGTTGGTAGGCTGTTGTATTATTTTATTGTTTTTGTTGTTAGTATCTGGCTGCACTTAACTGTTGAATACTTTGCTGTTCTTAGGTGTGATTTTCAGTTTGTTTGATGATTGTGTATTTCTTTGTTAGACTGTATCGTTATATTGCTTTTCATCATTTTGTTGTTTATTTTATAACATATATAAAAGTGGTGCAAGTACGCCACCTTGTGTGATATTGTAGTATTTATATTTTATTGCATTTAGTGTGTTTTAAATCTTTTTTTTTTTTTAATTTCTGTATTTTAGAAAACTTCTAATTAGATTTAGTTTTTTCCATGAGTTTTCCCATTTTTCTAGTATTTGTAATAACTTTGTTTACTTACATACGATATCAAATGTTTTCTGCATATCTATAAATACTGTAAGACGTTTTTTTCTTGAGTCAAGAGCATTGTTGATGTTGTGGATTATGTCCGTGCAGAACTTGTACCAGTTTGTTGTTAAAATACATATTGTTGAGTATTTATAAAATGTGATTCCACTTGTTTGAGTATCCGTTTATAGACAATTTTATGAACTATCTTAGTTATAATAGACAGTTATGCTATTGATCAATAGTTTTCGGCACAGTTTATTTTCTATTTTAAATATGGGTATCATAATTGTTGGTTTCAGACCTTGTTATATTGTGGTGTTGACCAAATTTGTGAGTATTGGTATCAAGTCATCTTTTACGGTTTTTATGACGACAGTTGTTATCATATCCTTTCCGGGCGTTTTTTTCATCTCAAATGTTACGTTTGATTCTATATTTTTTTGTAATGTGATTATATTTGATGTTGTCTGTTTATTTGCAAGGTTTTTCCAATATTTGCAAAAACGTGTTTATTGTATTTGAGATGTCTTCCAAATATGTAAGTAATGTTTCATTTTCTTGGGTGATTGTTGTTATATCTATTTCTTTTTATAGTTTTTATAATTTGTCTTATTTTATTCCATGTCTTTTTAGGATTAAGAATAGAACGTGTAGTACAAGATGTACACGTTCGATTCTATTCTGCAAGTACCTTTTTTTCTTTTCATTTACTTTTTTATTAACGTAGTTTTTTATTTAAATATAGTTTTGTTTGATTAAGGCGTTTCGTTTTGTTTGTGTTTTTCATATAGATCTTTTTTTTATGTGGTTAAATATTTAAGTATTAATTCAATCATTTTCTTGTTTATATTTTTTATGTTGTATTTTTCTAGTATTTGTTTCTATTATTCATTATTTTAGTTAGTTTATCAAACGTTTCAGTTTTGATTCTCTCTAGCATTTTTTTTTATATTGTAATTTGATTTAATTTTTTTTTTGTTATTGTATATTAGTTGTTTTATTTTTAAAAATCCATGTTGCCAGTATTGTATAGTGACCAGAGTATGGAGCATATTTTATTTCAAGTTTTTCCATTTATTATTGATATTTTGTTTTTTGGTTGTTCTTGTATTTTCAGCCGTATTCAATAATTGATATCTTTGATCTGTTATTAATATTTTATATGTGTTGGTTTTGTTTGAGTTTTCTGCTATGTTTATATTTATATTTCCAAATGATAATGTGTGTTTTTTTGTGTTAAGTATGTTATTTTCAAGAACATTTAACAGGTGCCGTATTTGATTTTTCTGGCTTATAAATTTATGTGGTATAAATCTTTTGCTCGGTTAGAAGTATTGTAATTAATTTTATATAATTAATTGTTTTGTTTGTTATTATTTTATATTTTTCTTAATGTATGTGTTTACACCGTCTCTTTTTATTTTTCTTGAGTTTTGTATGCTGTAGTAGATTTATAATTAATAATTGTCTTGTTCTTGTTCTTCAGCCATGTTTCTGCTATCGATATTATTAACGGTTCCTTATTATTTTTTTATCTTTCAATTGTATATTCTTTTTTTTTATGTTTGACATGTATTTGCCATAATTTAGTTAATATTATAGTTTTTGTTAATTTATCCAATGTAAACTAAATGAAAAAAAAGTGAAAAATATATAGTACTCTCCAAGCTGCTCTTTGAGTTGCGCCAATGCGCAGCAGCAAATTCTGTAAAATTTATTAAAAAAAAAGTCTATAACCGCGATCACAATACAGTTGCCTATAAATTGGAGCTCATACATATATGGTGTGGTATGGTTATCCCATGTTGTTGAGGAATAGCTGCTCTAAGGTTTACTCTGACTTTTTTCAACTGGATCAAATTCAACATGAACTTCACTTTTCCAATCGCAAGTAGATCTAGTTGATATTGAGGAAATAGTGGTTGCGTAGGTATCGTTTGCTAATTTGGTGGTTGCGCAGGTTGGGGAAGAGTAGATATTTCATTCTTATTTTTATGGTGCTGTTTCATTCTGTTTCTAAATTGTGCCAACTCGTATTATCATTACCATAAAAAAAACTTACGACTGCATAATTATCTCCAAAATATTTATATGTAATATCCCTAGTGCATAGAATATTGCTTTATAATTTATTAAAATATCACTCATGCATTTTTGCGGACGGCAATCGGCACGAGCCGCAGGCGAGTGCCGATTGCCTATCGCATTTATGAAGAGAATGTGCATCTTCTATGTTTAGTCAAAATATGATCTCTTAATCGACTGCCTCTTATAAATATAATATTAAATTTACTTGTAAAGTTATTTATAAAAAAAATTATTTAAGATAAAGTCGCCGCAAAAAAAAGTTGTCACAAAAATTATACATGTATAAATTTTGTCAAATTATTATTATCGAATTAAAATTAATACTATAATCTTTTTATTTATATAATACATTTCCATAAACAAAATCTATAGTCATAAGAAGATTACATAATATAATCAAATATGTTGTATATTTTAAAATATTGTTGATTTATATTAGTTAAAAAAACCTCGATCAAATAAAATCAAAAAATAAATAAATTTTAACAATGTTTAGCCGTTATATCTAATCAGGAAGTTTATACCTTTTTTAATGTTTAAAATCAATTACTCAAACCTCCAAAGCGGCCAACCAAATTCGGACAATTGTTTCGGTTTTTACAAATCTTCATCAGTGCATCTTGGTGGTACGGCATTGCTTGATGGTAAATGATTAATTCGAATAACTGATTTACGTGCTTATAACTAGAGTGCGGATAAAAAAGCATTTATTTTTCTGAAATAAGCGCTTATAATAAGCATTAAAAATGTTAAAAAAAGCTACAAAAATGCCAAAAAAGCAGGTCAAAAAGTTTGTTTAATAAGTTATATCATAAATTAAACGACATTGCTAGTTTTTATTAAATTTTACAAAAAAATAAGAAAATTAAAATTATAAAAATCTTAAACTAATCCTAAGTTGCTGAAGCAACTAACAATAATATATTTTCCATACTTGTACATAAAGTTTTGTTTTTGGTCTGACAAACTATTTATACAAACAGATACGCTTCTTTTATCACCTTCTAAGGTAATGGATGCAAATTTGAAAATATTTAGTTGCAAATCTACCAAATCCTTAATAACAACTCCGATTAAGCGTTTGAAGGCTACGTTTGGTAAAATCAATGTTTTTACTGAATTGGGCGCGTTAATTCAAATGTAATTAAAATATGTTCTTTTTTCACAACCATTAAAAACAAAACATGGTGCAAACCATAATGTATAAGACAGGCAATTAAATCAATTTAAAAAAAATTAAAAGAGCAGCAACTAATCATTCAAAGCACGTTTGTCAAAATATACAAAATAAAAGTAGTGTCTAATTGCTGCATTTTCTATGAAACTTATATATTCAAAAGGATTTTGTTCTGCATTAAATATTAACAAATAAGCAATGGCATCAGCACTCTACTCATAACACAAGTTAGATAATAATTGGTGATGCAAAATAGTTGTAGCTCCATCATGTTGCGATGCCGTTCCACCAAGATGCACTGATTTTAAACTTTTGTTTTTGATTAAACCATATTTGATTGTCTACCTTTTTAAACATTGTAATTTGGTTGCCAGTTTTATCGATGGTATTCGTTTTTTTTTGTTTAAGTAACATGATAGAGCTGCAACTACTTTGTACCACCAATTATTTTTTAATGTTGTTTCTGGTACTCTTAATATAATTTTACATTTTCTTATATTTATCCACAAAAACTTATGTATCTATATATGGATAATAAAAGCAGAGCAAAGCAACGAACTCCGTGACCAAATTATGTCTATAGTAAAGTAGGCATATTACCATCAGTGTCATCCTAATCTCTTCATTTTGGAACTGATCTTTTCTCATTGCGACTGTAGTTTTTTTTTCTTAATTTATATTAAATTAATTTACAAAACCATATTGCTTTAATTAGAGTAACTGTCGCTTTCTTGTCACCAGCCACATTTTCTCATTATGTTTAATAAATTGAATCAGTTCTGGTTATATATCTAGTTCAAAATGTTCTGTAACAATTTTTTTTTATTACAAGTTTATTGATTATTTACATATTCAGCACTTTCTTTATTGTATATATCTGTACTTCAGGTTGTTGGTCAAATTTTGAAAAGTATTTATTTTTTATTATAAAATTTATTTATAGTATAATTAAATGTATTTATATGATATTGTATTTCATTATCAGATTTTTAGGGAAATCTGGTTTTGAAGGATTCCTTCATTTATTAAGTTAGTATGTTTATGTTAGTTTTTGTTTATGTTCTATCGTTATCACTATTATATATTGTCCAGTTGTTGTTAGATGTAGTTTTAAGTGTTTCTTAAATTTAATTAAAATAGTTTTTAATTTTTTTTTAATTATAATTTATTACGCTTCAAATTAAATAAAAAATAGTTGTATATTTATATATGAATTAAGTGTTAGTAGTAAATATATTTATTCGTACAGACAGATGATTATACATATATGTACCTATTACATTGTGACAATGGTTAGTTGAATATGGAAAGGGCTATCGACCGAGGTCTTTCTGCCCCCTTAAATGTTATTTTTGGGGAGTTAGCGGCAGGGCAATAATAATTTATTTATTTATTAATTTGTTGATATTTGTCACTGATTATTGGCATCTTTAGGACAAAATAAATTAAAAAACTATTACAATAATGACTTGTAAAAAATAATAACGTTAAATATATGGTAAATTAATTTAAAAATAATATAAAACAAAATAAAATTAATAAACTTAAAAAGCAATACTACTTGCAGTATAAATTAAAAATGAATATATTGACTTTGGCAATTTCATAAATATTCAATTAAATAGATTGGAATTAGAATGACTTTTAGTAGTTTGACCAACATGACAGAATAAAACAACTATTTTAAAAGATTAGTTGAAATTGAAAAATAAACAAAATGGTTAATTAATAAAAAATAACATTTAAATTATTAATGGCCGCTTTTACAATTGTCAGATAACTTAAACCAAGAATAAATTTATCTACAGTATAAACTTAGTGTAGCATTAGTTATGCCTTTGTTGCAGTCTTGATAATTTATTGAAACGTCAATGATAAATCATTTATACGCAAATTTGTTGTGTGCGTTACTTGGTTACTACACTAAAGATAACTACTGCTCCAAGCACCGAATAAGTTATCACTGGTTTTTTTCCTCAAAACATACAATTAAAATTTTATAAAATTGCCAGGACTCCTAAAGTGATCGGAGCCATTGTAAAATTTCAATCACCCACATACTCAAGTAGAATCTCTGTTCAATGAATCCCAAATTAGAACTAAAAATAAAGACAAACCCCTTGAAGATCCCAATGATTAGATCAATCAAGGAAATAATGCTCGACAATTATCAATTTTTTTCTGTGCAAAAATTTTTGCAACAAATCCTACTTTAGTTTTAACGCGTTTTTGCATTTTCTAAATAATTATTTATTACAAAGATGGCCGTTTCTGGAACTGACTTATAAATAGACGCATACGTTGTTCATACGCTAATTTGTTGAGCGCGTTACTTAGTTACTGTACTAGAGATAAGTTATAAGGGATTGTAAAAGCGTGTTTTTATATACTCCTTAGATAGCGCTACTCCTTGTTTAACCGACGATTGTAAAAGCGGCCCTAAATAATTAAATGTCCTGACAGTTATTTTTATCTACATAATATTTTTTCAAATTTTATCGAATTTGTTAAAAAATGTGGTCCATAGTTGCGTTCACACCAAAATTGCATATAAATTGTGGTTTTCTTTGGAAGCAAATAACTTCTAACCAAGCGTGGTGAAGTATTGCCATCCCGGTTTGTTGAAAACCGGTTATCCTAAAGATAGTGGTAAGTGATACTAACACTTTTTCAAACCCAGTTTGCAAGAACAAAAAGTTGTTGATTATATTAGTTAATTCAGCATTAAATCAATTTATTAAAAGTTTTAATAAAAAATTTAAAATTTAAAATATAAATTTAATTTTTAAGTTTTAACTTTTAAATAAATATTAAAAATTTAATATTAAAATTTAGAAATTAAAAGTTAAAATTAAAATTAAAAACTAATCAACAATTAAATACTAAATGCTATTGAATTTTTTTTGGAATTTTGGTCACATATTTGCAAATTAAAGTATATTACCATCATTTGAGGCTTTCTGCAACTCTGCTGCTGATCTTTAACATACATTTTTGAAGTTTGTGAATTCTCGGTAATAGTATGTTTATCTCTTCAATTTGAAACTGTTTTTTTGGTTAAATACTTCTATCATTGCGAATGTAATATTTTTTTAAGATAAGTTATATAAATTTAATTGACAAAACCATTATACTTTCAATTGGAGTAACTGCCGTTTTCTTGCTACCAGCCACATTTTCTATATCATCATGTTTAATAAATTGAATCAGTTCTGGTTAAATATCAAGTTCAAAATGTTCTGTAATATTTTTTATGTCAAATGTATTTATTGATTATTTACAATTTTGACATATTACCATTATTACCAACATGTTTAATAAATTGAATCAGTTCTGGTAATATATCTAGTTCAAAATGTTCTGTTTTTATATCAAGTTTATTGATTATTTACATATTCAGCACTTTCTTTATTGTATATATGTATCTGTACTTCAGGTTGTTGGTCAAATTTTGAAAAGTATTTATTATAAAATTTATTTATTGTACAATTAAATGTTTTTTAAATGAAATTGTATTCCTTTAACAGCTTTTTAAGGGGGGGATCTGGTACTGAAGGATTCCTCCATTTATTATTAAGTTAGTATGTTTATGTGAGTTTTTGTTTATGTTCTAACTTTAATTTAATTTTTTTATTATAATTTATTACGCCTCGAATTATTAGGCTGTTAATTTTTATTTTAGTACGATTTTGTTTAATGCATTTTTTGCTTCTTTGTCTGGTATTATGATCAGTGCCGTAACAAGCTTTCGATGCACCCGGTGCGAGGAAATCTTTTTGCGCCCTCCTCTCCCCATTAAAACAAAAATTAAACAATAAATGATTTTTTATTTATATAATAGTATAAACTACAATAAATAAAAATTTAAAAATAATTGCATCAATAACTCTTAAAACGTAACTCAAAATATATAGTAACTAAAAAAACACACGTTTTTAAAAAATTAACCTTTATTTCCTTGGTTGAGGCAAACTTGTCAGTTTTGAGCATTTTTTTTTGGCTCATTGTCCACTTTAAATATTTTTAATTATTTCAACTTGGTAAAACTTCTTTTGCATGATGCAGTTGTAATCGCCAACGTTAATTTTTTTTAAGAGCAACCTCAACATTAAAAAAAAAATTTTAATCAAAAATCAAGTAATGCTTGAATTAGATTTAGAAAAAATGTTGAATCGTTTAGTAAAAATTCACTAATATGAAACTTCAAACACTATTTAAATAAAAAATTACTGCATTTATATCATTTTTATATTTTAAAGTTCAAAGCTTCTTTCTTCAAATCTGCGGTATTAGTTTTCTTTAAACCAGTAATTGTCAAAAAAACCTTTATCAATATCAAAATCTTTAGCAATCCTGTTTAGCTTCTCAAACTTCTTTTTTAAATAAATGAATAATGTATAGAATCAATAACTTGAAACATCTTATTTTTTTAGTCATATTAAAACTTGCATCAAAGCTTTCGTTCATGTCTTGTCTTTTAGTTTGTTTTCTTTTTTTTTGTAAAAAATGCTTTCCTTTACTTATTTTATTACTCAGTTTCAAACATTTGAAAATCTTTGTTCCAAATACTTGCTTGTATTTGCTTACATAATCTTTTTTGCTGCTATATCTATTGTAATATTATTTTATTGTAAATTGTTTCAACATTAAAAGATGGTGATGTCAAATCAGTCAAAACATTCACACGATCCACAATTTGTGCATATAAAACAGTAACTGTTTTGCCTTTGATAACCATCGGGTATCTAAATAGCATTTCAAACTAATTTTAAGGTGCTTCATATTTCCCAGCAAATAGAAAATTTTACAATTTTTTTAGCTAATCCCGCACCAGTTTTTTGTGTGAGTAATAAAGTGAATGAAATTTAAAATATTTGCTCATAATGTGATACATTGAGGGTGCAGTCAAACAAAGTAGAAAAGTACTTAGCTGTCTTTACTATTTTAACAATATGTGCATTTTCTAATAACTTAAATATTTCATTTTGTATAAGTGGAAAAAATACGAAACTTGTCTTTTTTTATGACATTTGATGTGCGACCTTAATTCTAGAATATTCTAGATTTTACTTAAATATATCAATTGCCCCTAAAAACTGCCGGAATGAGACTAACCTATTTTTTGCAACTTATTTTAAGTGCTAAATTATTTTCTGCACAAAACAATATTACACTAATATTGAACTTTCAAAATATGTCACTTTTCTTTTTCATGGGCTATTGCATTTTGGATAGATGAGTATATTAAACATATATTTTGTATTTTTTTTTTACTTTATGACGTTTTCTAAGGGTGAGATGATGATTTTTCATGATAGGGTACCCGCGGACTTAAATGTCGCCATCACTAAACACCTTTTTTGGATTAACTAAAGATGAGCTATATCATGTTATTCAATGCTTGATTTTTATTAAAAAAAAAGCAAGGAAAGCAAAATATTGTTTTCTGTTTTTGCCTATAAATTAACCATGTTTGGTCCCGTTAGCCCGTTAGCTAATTTTTATGTAATTTTTTTTTTATTATTTAAAGTTACACACTGAAAAAAACTTAGATTTTTTCCACGGGTCCCTGTTCAGAGGGAGTTGCGCTTTCCTTAAAATTGATTGCTAGCAAATTCTTAATTTTTTTCTTTTATGTTTCAAATTTCTAAAATTATGTTTTTGAGGTGTTATCTGCGCGTTAAAAATCTAAAAATATCTAATTTAATATAAAATATTTTTTTGTATTTATATTTTTTATAAAAAACGTGCACTGCGTAGGAAAAATAAGTGATCATTTTATACAGGATTAACTAAAATTACATCTGGTTGCAGATTTAAATTTAGAAAACCTTCATGCATAATTTTTTTTGCAGCTGCAATTTCAATTGAATTTGTTGAAAATAAAGATGGTCTATCTATACCTATGTTTACACCAAAGTTGCCTACGAATTGTGAAAAACTTCCAACCATATGTTGTAAAGTATGATCATCCCGGGTTGTTGAATACCGGCTATCTTACGGTTAACTCCGACTTGAACTGCAAGTGGCAAGTGGTTCATGTTGGAAAGTGGTGGTTGCGCAACTATTTAATTTATATATAATATAGTATATAAACTCATGGACAGAATTAACGCAACACTCAATTAAACTTGTATTATTACAACACTGAAATTAATATTGCTATAAAATGTTTATTAAAACTTATTGTTAGGTACTTTTGAATGACTTATTGAGGAGTATTTTTCTATTCTTAAATTGCTACGTCTACCAGTTGATAGTGGTTAGAAAGTAGAGGTGTACGACGTTGAACCCTTACTGCTCTATTGGGTTCATGTCAGGAGGACTATTTTCTGGTGGCTGGTCATTCCATGAACGGAATAGCAACAGCATTTAAGTAGCGAATAACTTGCCTAGCCACATAAGGATTATCTTGCATAAACTAGAAATTTGGCCTAACAAAACCAGCAAATGGCATTACATACAATGTGTTTAAGATAATAATCCGCATTCATTAACACGTATAGGGACCAACTCTGTGCGGCTATCGAAACAGATGTCTCCCTAAAACATTACAAAACCGCTACCAAACAGGATTCTTAGAGAGATATTGCAACTAGCAATTCTCTCTCCAGGTTTTCGCCAGACACGCTCACGTCCATTAAGAGATTTATGGCTTATTTGAGAATAAAACAATCTTTCTATCGTTAAGAGTCCAATCTTGATGAGCAGGGTTTTTTTGACAGGTTTTCCGGTGTTCAATCCAGTTTCTCGCCTTCTAGATAGATAGATAGATTATGAAATGAATTAATAATTTATTCAAAATCAGTCAATCGAATCACAGCGGCCAAGGGTCAAGCATAGACAATTGTTTCGGTTCTACAAACCTCGTCAGTATGCCTTGTACGACCACGGCATCGCATGATAGCGAAGACAATTTTGAATAAATATTTCTGTGCTTATGAACACAATTGATATTATAAATAATCAAACGAAAGAAAAAAAAAAAATTGCAACTAGATGGCAAACCAGTCTTTCGTTTGATTATTTAGATAGATAGATGTTTATTAATCCAATATGCAACTACATAAGTCGATAAGACATGTCATTTAAATAAGGTTCAATACAAGAATTACAAATAAACATTACAAAACATTTTAAAAATATAAGCAGTATAAGTACAAGGTATATAAAACTTAAAAATGTAATAAATAAATATAAAAACACACGCATACACTTATTTATAATTACAAAACTCTTTAATTGTATAAAAATACTGTTCAACTAAGAAGTTTTTTAAGTTATTTTTAAATATTTTTATGTTAGTACAGTTTTTTAGTGGGTCGCTTAATAAATGACAAAAATGTGCCCCTGCATGTTTTGACGACTTCTTGAAACTTGTGGTTCGAGTTTTGTCAGTACGTAGCTTGCTGCAATACCTCGAATCATAATGATGTACATCTTTGGCTGACATAAATGTATTCCTATTAGTAAAAACGTAACACAGTAGTTTGAACAAATAAACTGAAGTAACAGTTAAAATGCGGTTGGTTTTAAATGTGTTGAGACATGATTCAGTAGATTTTAGATTAAACACCAGTCGGATCACTCGTTTTTGTTGGATAAACACTCTATTAATGTCTGAAGCAAGACCCCACACTATGATATTATAACTGATTATAGAGTATGTTAATTCATAATAAACATTGATAATATATTCAGTTGAAAATGAGCTTATTAGGTTTTTAATGGCAAAATAAGAGCTATTGATTTTAGAACACATAGTTTAAAGTTCTTCTGTTTCTTAGAACTAATAGTCTATGAAAACACTTTTTTAGTAGATTAGTACACCGTTTTTGCCCTTGTTCCGGCTTTTGTTAAAAACAATTAACCTTAATAAGCAAACATTTTTAATCAGATTTTAAATATTTTTTTGCCAAAAATGCTTTTATTTGCAATTGTACTTTTTAAAACAAAACATTTGTTAACAGCATTTACTTGAACTATCCAAGTAGGTCTGCAATCTACTTGTAATATAGCTAGAAAACTAAAAATCATCATTATTTTGAAATAACACAAAATATATGAGGTGGAGCGTTAATTCTGTCCATGAGTTTGTATAAATAATAATAATAATTTTTATTTACGGCATCCGCCTTTACAAAATGAAATAGTATTTAGTTATAAGTGCATACATGTAATTTTTAATAATAAAGCTTATACAGTTTAAAAAATACATAAATAAAAACAATTTAATGTCATTTATACAGTACAGTACGGATCAACTTTTACATTAATTCAATACATTTAAATCTATAATATCATTTATTAAAATTTGTTACAGATTGGTTCAAAGGATTATTATAATCATAACAGGTTGAGTAGTGTTTAGTCTTCAACAGTGTTTACTTTTAAAGGGTTTTCCAATAAGAAGTTTCATTTTGAATAGCAGGCTATTTAGGCAGCTGTCAATTTTAAAGTTATTATCTTTTGACATTTGACAAGTAAAAACTACGCCATTAATAAAAATGGAACGATACACGCTTTAACAACGCATTGAAATGATTAAAATTCACCACAAAACTGATGAAAATTTTTCAGTCACAGTTCGCAAAAGTAAAGCACTTTTTAAGCAATAGTAAGCCTGGTGGAAAAATTTGAGCTGTTGGGACAAGTTTGTGATGTGAAGAATTGAAACCGTGTGCTTCACTCAAGAACACATGAGAATATTGCTGATGTAGCCCGTAGTGTTGAAGAAAACCCAGGTTTGTTGATTCCTCGTTCATCTATGGAATTAGACATTCCACTAACGACATCACACCGTATTTTCATAAAAACTTAAATTTTAATGCTTTTAAAGTTCAGTTAACACAAGAACTCAAGCCGGTCGATCACCATAAAAATTTGATCTTTGCTGATTGGGTCCTTCAAATGCATCAAATTGATTCGGAATTTTACTGAAAAATTATCTCCAGTGATGAGGCCCATTTTCACCTCGGAGTCTACGTTAATAAGCAGAATTGTCGCATTTAGGGCTCAGAAAATGCAAGAATGATTGCTGAAAAGTCTTTGCATTCTCAACGTGTCACTGTTTGGTGCGATTTTTGGGTTGGCGGTGTGATTGGACCCTACTTTTTTTAAAATAAAGCTGGTGCAACTGTTACGGTAAATGGATGGCGCTACCGAGCTATGATTAATAATTTTTTTTGGCCGGAATTGGAAGATATTGATGTGGACAACGTTAATTTTTAACAAAACAACGCTACGTGTCACACAAGCAACGAAACTCATCGCAATTTTGCAAGAAACGTTTTCTGACCGTGTTATTTCTCGAAGAGGTGATCACAATTGGCCACCGAAATCTTGTGATTTAACACCTTTAGACTTTTTTCTTTGGGGCCAAGTGAAATATAAGGTTTTATGCCAATGGTCTACAATCGATTCAAGACCTTAATGATGGAATTCGTGAAGTTATCGAGAACAAACAACCGCAAATGTGCAAATTGGTCATGAAAAATTTCATGAAAAGAATGTGGTACTGCAACCGCAACCGTGGCGACCATTTGACTAATATCGTTTTTAAATGTCAATGGCCGACCTTCCTCCTTTACAATGAAATAAACATTTATTGATTTCTCTTTAAAAATACCTGTTTTTTTTTTAAATATTAACATAAAATTTCTTATTGGAAAACCTTATATTATATTTAGGACATATTAAAGAAAACATTGACAAAATTGGAGGACATTTTAAAACACCATTTACAGCTTTGTAAGGAAATGTAGTGTAAAATTATTCTCTTTTTTTTTTTAAGTACATGTAACCCAATGTGGGGTAACAACAAATCATAATACTGGTTTAAAAATACAGTACTATATTTATAACAAAGATTTTTAACTTTTTTTTGAGCCGTTTCTAGACCCATAATATAGTTTTGAAAATGCGGTGACCAAATAATACAACAATAGTCCAATCCAATATTGACTTCATATAATAACTATTATAACAAATTTTTATTAGTTTGATGTAACAACAACAATAATAACAAATTCAAGTATTTTGAATAATTTCTGAATAATAATATCTATGTGTGATATGAATTTAATTTGCAATTAAAACTAAATCTAAATCTTTGATACTATTTACAGATTTTAAAACAGTAGTACTAATCTTATAATTACATTAAATTTTTTTATGTTTATGCAAAAAAAAAAATTTTACATTTATTAATCTTAAGTTCCATGTTGTCTTTTAGACACCAGTTGTATATTTTATGGATATCATTTTCTAAAAATACATATCCTTTTAAATATTTTTGGATATAAAAATAGTATATAAAAAAAAGTTAGTAGTAGTAGATCTTCTAAGACAGAAACCATGTTGTTGATTAATGATCACATTAGAAAACAGCAAGTTACTATATTTTTTGTGCACAGGTACAACACAGTTTAATTTCCAGTGTTCTGGAAAGTAACCTTTGGAAAGAGATTTATTAAACAAAATTAAAATTGGACAAGCATCTCTAGTTTTTGGAAAATATAGATGGTAAACCATTTGGACTGGCACCTTGGTTTAAATCAAATTGCTTTAATTAAATTAACAATTTCAACTTCACAGAATGAAAGAACATTTACATCGACATGTGAAGTTGCATAATTATTATTATCAAAATTATTGTTCATGGACAAATGTTTAAATAAGTTGACGCAAAGTGAACACCAAACATGTAATTTCTTCTTCATTCATTGAATATTTATTATCTAAAATGAAAGTGTTGGGAATTTAACTAGATTTTTTAACAAAGTTTTTTTGTAATATTTGGGATTATTAATAATACTATTTTCTAATTCATTAATATAATTAAAATATGCTTTACCAATTGACTTTTACAGCGTTGACGTCTGAGAAAATTTGATAATGATTATTGTCATGTGTAGATTTAAAAAGATTATATGAGCTACCTTTTTATCTCATATTACTTGTGTAATATCAGGTGTAAACCATATAGGGTAAGAATATTTCACTTTACAAATAAATAGAACTCTTGCTAGCAACCAACGAGCATAAGCTCACTCAGCTAAACGGCATTATGAAGTAAAAACAATCTTACTAAATTGAAAACCGATGTATATAAGCAAAATTCAGAAATATATAGGTTATACTATAAAGTCTGATACTACGTTCCAACAGTTACGGAGAAAATAGAGAGCTGAGAAAGCAATTTCCTGCATTATTTGTGTGTGAATTCCGACAGGATCAATAAAGAAACAAGTCAGATTACGGGATTCACTACAAATCTGGACCGGGCAATCATCGTCAAAACGGAAATAAAGGTCACTATGCAAAAATGTCAAAAACAATTGTACAAAGTTGAAACAAATGCGGCGTGGACGCGACGACTCAAAATGAAAATACTGTTGTTATGCCATGTGACACTGTAAAACTTTTCTGAGATTGTGCATCTCAAAAAAGTTATACAATGGATACACTATAGACAGAACGACAATATCAACTACAAAAAAATTGGTAAACCAACCACTGTAAAAAGGTTAGTGCACCTTATTCTAGACTCAAAGAACAAGTAGACTGCAGTCGTTCTGCAAACCAAGAACAAAAACAAAAAAAGAAATAGCAATTTCGAAGGAAAAGAAAAAAAATTAAACCTTCTAAACCCTCCCAAAATACAAACTTTCGTGCTAGTACAAAATCTTCCTTAGAGTGAATGTTGGTATATTCCCTTCAATGACGCGTCCATATACTGTCTTATTTAAATTATGTTTTCTCAAAATAAAAGTAATAAAATAATGACGCCTGTAAAATTCGGTTAAAAATTATTTTTAAAAATTTAATTTGTTTTTTTGGAAAATACTAAGATATCTGTGGAAATGTAGGTTTTTGAACAGTTGCTGCTTTTCTATCATGCAGTTTAGAAAAATCCTTTTTGATAGAATTGCGGTAGGCAAGTACGTAATATGTTTTTTTTTTAATTTATTGTACAAGCATAATCCATTCCATAAAACAACATTCAATAATTAAAAAAAAAATCATATTGAAGCAAATACCTTTTTTCGGTGTTTTATAGTAAGAGAGCATTTGGTCGCATCGGTCTACTCCTGACATATTTTTATTATAATCGGCTACGAAATTTGGTTTTCATTTAATATTTCCAATCCTGTTGGCCACCTCGAATCATTTTTGGTTTATGTTTTTGGCGACAGTTGAAAACACGAGGTTTTAATAGATATTTTTCGAGACTGCACGACACATATGTATATGCATATGTATATGCCGCATATATAAGTCGTCAGGCTGTGTAAGAAACTGTATGCCGCGCATATGCGGAACGTGTTAAGTCCACTTTATGTCAAGTTTGCGTTGCAACATGCATATAAAAACAGACTTCTTTGCTAGGATTCGGATAAACTTGGCAATGTCGCCAATACTTTTTGAGACCAGACTATAACTTAATAAAATAACCTTGATATCAGTCATTAAAACTACGTTTTAGAGCTCTCAAAAACGTCATCTTATTTTGAAGCATGACGCAAATAATATGAAGTTTTTTAAGATTTTAGATCTTGCAACATGCTTTAAAAATCGGGCTTAAATGTAGTTATGCTTTGGTCGGTGATGCTGGTTATTCAGATAAATAAATTAGCATTCCGATTGAAAGATAAATTATTTGATTGTAAATAGAGTAGATAGGTTTTTAATTTAATTAATTTAAATTTTCTAGTATTGACTTTACTTTACCTAACCAAGTGGAGCGAGTAAAAAGTAAAAAAAAAAATAATTTGAATCTTTAGTTCAGTAATAATATTCACACACGCACACGCACACGCACACGCACACGCACACGCACACGCACACGCACACGCACACGCACACGCACACGCACACGCACACGCACACGCACACGCACACGCACACGCACACGCACACGCAAACGCACACGCACACGCACACGCACACGCACACACACACACACACAGTGAACGGTACAGTTATATCAGGAAAAAAATGGATCAATAAACAATTTTTTTTTTCAATTAAAATAAGAGTTGCCATATATGTTTATATGGTATATTGTTTCTCCTACTCTTCCTTTACCTCTTTCTCCTCTTCCCCCTCTTCCAATACCAATTCCTCTTTCACCCTTTTCTTGTTCTCTTTTCCTGCCTCTTCGAGCACGTCGTTGTCATCTACGGTTGCGACAACGATCTAGAACAAAAACACATAAGAAATATATTTAATGTTTAAGACCACTAGGTGGTATACATAAGTCATTATAAATAAATAAAATATATATTGTAGAATTAAAAATATATATAATAATATATATAAATTTAAATTACCGGCGGCATTTTGAGCATCTACTGGTGCCGGTTCTACCGCTGGAATGCTGGTGCTATAGCTGCTAGCGCTGTAGCAGCTGGTGATGCTGCTGGGGCCATTTCAGCAGCTTCAAAGGCGGCAGCATTGTGGTTTCTTTCTGAAAGCGTAGGGTGGGGGTAGAAAAGTGACATTTACAAAGTATTATAAAACTTACCATAGTTTTGCATGGCCTCCGCCATTGCTTCGTCTATATTCGGAGTATCACACAGAAGATCCATTTTTGCTAATAACACAAAAAAAAAGTTATTCAAAAACACTTTTTGACAAACTTTAGATACTCGACAAAAATTTAAAACCACTCCTCGACAAACTTTAGCAACTGAACAATAGTTTAAAAACAAACTTTAGCTGCTCGACAATAATTTAAAAACACCCTAATCGACAAATTAAATCTAACAACATAATAAATTATCATATGCATATGAAACTATTGAAAATATTCTAAATTGTTTCAATATAATAAATTGCCTTTCGCATATTCAACTACTGAAATTATTATTAATTGTATCGACATAAGAAATTATCATATGCATATTCAAAGCCAGAAAATATTCTTAATTGTTTCAACATAATAAAATAACATGTATGTATTTTTCAATATACCTAGTAACAAATTGAAATGAATTGGAGTTTCAAAAGCACTTTTATAGAACATAATTTGTTAAAATTATTATTTAAATTAAGATTACCTAAATATTTCTGTTATTATAAAAGTTAGATTAACAGTTTGTACAGTTTCTTATAGTAACTCCATATGATTATTTGAGATGCTTTGGATTTTTGTGAACAATGTCGGCAAGAATATCTTCTGAGTAGTGTTAAACTTTGTTATTTATGCTGTTTAATATATCTTTTTGCAACACTTGTTGCATTTTGTATTTTTTTAATTTTTCGTAGCCTTTTAATTAAAAAATATCACCGAACTCGAATCTAATACTACTAATTTTAGTTTAAAATATAAAGATTGTTTTTGTTCTGTAGTAGTTATTAATCTGTTACCTGAAATTGTAATTTTTGTAGTTTTATATAGATTAATTTATTATTGATATTTGTTTAAAATATAAAAATATTATTAAAAACAAATAGTGTCACATAACAAACACAAAATAAATTCAAAACAAGGAACAACGTTACATCTTAATTTAATTCAATTAAATTGCAGTCAGTCAACAATTTTCTAACAGTACAAAAAAAAGTAATCTAAAAAGACATATAAAAAAATTCAGGTCAATAATTGATCATATAAAATTAAAACAAGTAAAATTTATAAACTCTAATTAAAAAAAGAAAAATATTTATTACCTGATGCTACGCGAATATGATATTTACTGCGTCACGAACTAAATAAATTTATTTATTTAGAAAATCATAGTTATAGCATACTTAATATTATTATTATCTCTTACTCTTATTTATTCATTAGTTTATTGATTTGGAGATTGTATTCTTTCTTTACCTCTCGGTCATAATATGATCAAATTGGTAGAACTGGCATCGCAACTTTAATGAAAAATACAGGAAATATTAAATTGAACAAACAAAATAATGTTAAATTAAAATAAGAAAATAATAAACAATTTATTAAAAAAATTCAAGTAAAAAAGTACTTTTTCTTGCTTTAGTATCAACTGTTGTTGCAAAAATTGTTGTTGTATGTGAAATCACATTGGACAAAATAATATTTAGTATATGAATCATCTTCATTTTGATTTTCATTCTTTCCTTTAATAATTTCATCAATTTTGATCAATTTGATTATCTTCATCAGTTTCTTTTTCAATTGTATCAACCTAATTAAAGACATTAACCTCCCTTATCCACATCCACAAATTGAAATACCGATTGAAAATCTTACTGACATTAGCCTTGAAACTTGAACATAATTAACTAGAATTAGGTCCGGTTGCAGAATTAAATTCAAAATACCCTTATATTATTTGCAGCGGCAAAATCTGTCAAATTTGTTGAAAAAGATAACTGCGTTCACATCAAAGTTGTATATGATAAACTCAGGCTTAAATTTTTTAACCATATATGGTGTAGTATGGTCATCCTGTGTTGTTAAAGAACAGCTGCTCTAGGGTTTACTGAGATGTGAATATACGCCAATGCTGTCGTATCAGCTTCTTCTTTGCCAGTACTGGTAGTACATTACGGGTAAATTTTAAATAAAATCGGATTGGGGCAAAGAAAAAAGGAGGAGGAGCATTAATAGTCATTTATTTCAATTTAAAATGTAAAAAAAATAATCTTCTTTTTCCGATCTCAAACATTAATGCTGCTGCTGCTTGTATTTTCTTTAAACACTCTAGTGTAGATATTCTTTGTGCATATATACCACCTTCTACTACATTTGCTGAATATCAGATATTCCTTGATTATATTAGTACTGTTTTAGAGCTTGAAAATTTAATAGTATGCGGTGATTTTAACTTGCCAAACTATAAGCTGTACATGAACGGACAATGCTGATTATTATTTTTGCAATTTATTGCATTTTATTAATTTTTTGAAACTAAAGCAATCTAATAACATATATAAAATATATAAAGAAGAGACGCAATGTCCTCAAATGAGGTGAACGATGTTGACAAAGTAAGTTAAAAATCAATTATTAAGTTTAAATAAATAAAGCCATACTAATGAGAGGTAAACCTCGAAACGCGTCTATGGATGTTTTTAGTTAGAATATTTTTTCATAAATTTAATTTTTTAATGTCAATCTAATAACATTTTAAATTATATGGGGCGATTACTATACTTAGTATTAATTACTGATAAACATACATGCAATGTATTAAAGTTTGATGACCCCTTTGTACCATTCAGTTTTAGAAATAAATGTACAATTGAAAATGTCAAATATAATACGCAATTCCTCAAGAAAAAGATATAATTAAATAAAAAACTGATTTAGTTCAACTATATAAAAATATTTGTGATATAAACTGGTCTTGTCTCTATAAATGTGTTTGTGTCAATGATGCCTGCTATATTTTATGCAATATGCTATACAAAACTGCAACTTTGCAATCATCAGGCCAAGAAATTGTAAACCATTTTGCGAAGCATTTTAATTATAGCAAACACTCAAACCTTTTTTACACAAGAACCTTAGAATCAAAGACATCATGGGTAATTATTTTGTAACTAAAGATATGATTTTTAATTAAATGAAAAAAATTAAATCAAGGCATACTATGGGTATTGACAACTTACCCGAATTTCTGATAAAAGATACCTCTGTTGTTCTCGCCAAACCTCTCACATATATTTTTAATTTATTATTAAAAACTGGAAACATTTCAAATAGATGGAAATATATTAAAGTAACCCCTGCTTTTAAGAAAGGAGATAGATCAAATATAGAAAACTACAGGCCTATTTCACTTTTATGCAGTTTTTCTAAAGTATTTGAATGTCTTATCTCCGAACAAATTTATGGTAACATATGTTTTGCAGCTATCCCCGCCACAACATCAATTTATTAAAAAAAAAAAACAACTTAACAAATGTAATAACTATTACCCAAAAAATATCTGCTAACATGGATAAGAAAATTCAAACAGATGTCATTTATACCGACATATCAAAGGCTTTCGGTCGTATGCGTGCGCACCAATGGCACCTGTCCCAACAAGAGCTACCGTAGTATGTTATTCTGAACCACTACTAGAATGATATATTAAAAAACTAGCGTTTATACTTTCATAGTTTTTTTTGGCTCCGAGCTCTCGGTCTAGACGTCATGTATCTTACGAATATGTCGCTACCCGTGGTGTGCCGCAAGATTCCAACTTGGGCCCTTTTTTATTTTTTATTTTTATAAATTTTGTCTGTGATAGCCTAAACTGTGAATTTATAATATATGCCGATGATATCAAACTGATCAAACAAACCTATTATAACATTAAACAATTGTTTATTTTACAACAAAATTTATGTAATTTGTGTGTCTGGTGTATTTTAACTATAAACTTTTTGACTATAATATAAAGCGTGTTAGTGAATTCAAAGATCTTGATGTAATTTTTGACAATAAACTTACTTTTAACTGCCACATACCAGACATAGTAAAACAATGTATGAAAACAATGGGTTTTATATTTAGAACCACAAAAGATTTTTCAAATATTTCACCCATTTTACTATTGTATAATTTATTAATTATTAGTAGATTTATGTTTTGTGCACCCGTATGGATACCTTCTAACCAACTATATATAAAGCAACTTGAAAATGTACAGCGCAAGTTTTTAAAACATTTTCATTATAAAAAAATTGTTATTATCCAGAGAGAGGTTATCTCACACATAACTAAAATTATTAAATCATATCATCACATACAACACTTCACAGATATATTTGTAACACCATTTTCACAATTTAAATTATCTGTTGCTAATTGTTTGGCTGCTATACAAAGTTAGGCTTAGGTTAGGTTTTTTTGTTTATATATGTTAATATATGTGTTATATTGCACTTGCAATTATGTTATTGTAATGTAATTCATCTGTTTTTCTAGTTTTAAGATTAGATTAGTTTTGAATGTCACATTACGTGACGATAAGAATTATCTGTTGCGGCTTGTTGTAAGTCACCACAACGTCTGCTGAATCAGCAAACGCAACAAATATAAATGGAAAACAATTGAAATTCATGTAAGACAATAAAGATCTGTCTACAAACCACACTACGACTTAATTTATGTATATTTTTTATGTTTTTGTTTTTCTATTCTTTTATATTTTATATGGTTTTTATCTTAACATGTATTAGTATATTTTAATTTATAGATTTTTGTAATTGGATAGTTGTCTGTTGCGAAATAATAATAATAATAATTATTATTATTAATATTATTATTAAATGGGAGAGCGTTTATACGTTAAAATTTGTAATATTTAGTTGTGAGATTTGAACCCACAATGTTTGATGCCGTAAACAAATGTTTATACTACTGTTGAAACAGAAAGCTGTTGTTGTCATTTTTAATAAGATGACAAAAGTAATACGTATATATGGGTAATCCTATAACTTTTTGAGTAAACTTAAAAACTGATTTTCTCTAAATTGAATTATGTGCTAGTAGGTTCCAAAAAACATGTTTTCTAAAATTTCAGCTTTTTAAGTCATGATTTCAAGTTTTGGAAATCGTTTAAAGACAAAAAAAAACATTTTTTGGGTAATAATCAACTTTTTTTTTGGCTTAAGAACATCGAAAGATGATCTACAAGTATTTTTTTGTAATTTATTGTACTTCAATTTTTCGATTTGCCAATCTTAATAATTTTTTCGATTGCGGTCTGTACCAAAAAATATAATTTTATAAACTATTATCCAATAAACTGTTAAGAAATTGTTACATTCTTCTCAACAATGAATGTTGTCAAGTGTAAAGTAGATATAAAAAGATAAGTTTTAATTTAAAAAAATTCTGCAACAATTTTTATTATAATTAGTTATAAAGTTAATAGAATAATACTAAATTCTGTCATGTTTTTAATGTTCTATAAAATTTTTGTTAAAATTTTGCATTTGTTAAGATTATTAAATATTTAATCAAATGTTTGGATCTATTAATGGTTTTTTTATATTTATATTTAACTTTTTTTAGTGTTGTTAAATTTTTTTGTCCGATACCAACAGTGATCTAAAAATATAGAAGATGTTTAACAAATCTGAGGATGGGATGATAATAGGAAAAAAGTCGGTTAGTTAAAGAGTAGAGAAACCACTTTCAGCCTTTGAATGAGATATTAGTATAAACTTCCTTTGACAAAAAAAAAATTAAAACTGCAAAAAAAATAATATTATTCACAGTATAACAAATAAATTAAAACTTAAACGTGTTTTAAGTCTTACCAAATGCTTTAGAACATATTCATACATTTCTATTTCATTTGATCGTTTTTCCAATACCGTCGTTAAGCGTTTTTCCCTGGCTAATTGCTTGCACTTTTTTGTTTAGAGTACGGGTTTTTTTAGAATTTGTTAAACTGTATCATGATTTATTTTTAATCTGTTAGCTTCTTTAAATGCAGCGGTTTGATGTAATTTGTTTGCATTCTAACCAATTGGGTAAAAGCAATCAATCTCTGACAAACGTCTAAATTTTTTTCTGAAAAGCAAAAATATTTAAAATTTTTAATAATACTTTTTTCTGATGATGGCCTTGTAAAAGTAGGAAGAAAACAAAATGAAATATAAACTATAAATATGTAAATATATTATAATAAATAACAGTAAAAAAAAGCTTGAAATTAGTCAAGGTTTAAATATATGAGTGACATAGTACATAGAACAGGATATAATGGCCTGCTATTTCAAACTAATCCCACGATTGATAACTATTTCATCATCATCATTATTAAATAATAATATATTTACATATTTAGTTACATAATTAAAAAAAAAATTGACTTAAAATTAAAATTTGTTAAACAAATATTTGAATTGCCAAACATTGAATTCAAAAGTATTTATAAATTATTTACAATTTTTGTAAAGTTATGTTGTATTTAAATATTGTTAAAAATGTATCGGCAAATACAGGGTGACCAGATTTTTATCAATAAAAATAATCAATAAAAAATTCACTTTATTTGTAAATCTCACAAACATATATTAAATAAATTATATTTATTAAAATTTATTGTACTAAATTGAAATATTGCACCTATGCACAGTGGCCCATTTCCCAAAAAACGCGGACAAAAGTCAAAAATCATTCCGATTGAAACAAAAGCTGGTATATAAAGGTTTTCAAAGTTGCTGATTATGAATCGGATTTTATTTTTTTTAAATTCAAAATGGCGAATCCAAAATGGCGGTCAAAAATTTAATAATAGTCTGATTAAAACAATAATTGGTATATAATGGTTTTTACAGTCTCTGATTATGATTTTGATATTATTTTTTTCGAAATTCAAAATGGCAGATTCAAAATTAGGAATCTTATTATTTTTCAAAAAACAAAATGGCAGTTTTTTATTTTATTTAAGTTTTGTATTCATTGCTCAATGAATACAAAACTTAAATACAAATGGTTTTAATAGGTTTATTGTGGGAATATTCCTTTTGTCCTTTAATTTATTAAATATAGTATTGTGTATTATTTTATTGATTAAAACAAAAACGCCAATATATAGTACAATTAATTAATATTTAAATGTGTGCTGAAGAAGACAGTAGTTTCTGTCTAAACGTATACAATTAAATAATAATATTAATTAATTGTCCTATTGGCGTTTTTGTTTAAATCAACAAAATAATACACAATACTATACTTAAATATAAAACACATACAATGATTCAGTCATTCATATACGAATCGTCAGTCATGTCAGAACTGGCGTCGGATTGTGATTGGTCCAAATTTTCACCTTTGCATACGCCGGGAGCAAAAGGCGAATTGCTTCGCGTGACAGTGTGTCGCTTTTCTTTGGAAGTGTTAGTCGTAAGCTCGAAACCAACGGATCTGATAAGACAAGCAACCAATGCATTACATCCGTCATGGTGTTTTCCCTAGATGAATTTCGGGAGTATTTTTCTCGGTAGTTTTTGATATCTTTATTCCGCGATTCTTGAGCTTCCTCAGAAAGTTTTCCGATGGGTAATGGTGCATATTCAACAATACGAGAACTATGTATTAGCACCTCGTGAATTGACGTAGGCATGCAGTACCACGGAAACTTGTCGACAATTATTTTTGCAGTTTCTTTGCAATAATGTTGAAAAAAAGCCACATTTACACCAAAACCGCATGACAAGACTTGCATTATAATGTGAGCGCGATTAAGAAATTCTACGTGTAAACCCAGAATTTTGGCGGACACAGAAGAATTTGCAAAAAATCGCCTAACTGTGTTGCCATCGTTACTATATCCAAATCCGCCTACTTTCGGAGTGTCAATAATAAGACCAAGTCGCAACTTGAAACCTTTCTGAATAGCCGATTTTCGCATTTGCACACTTTTTTTGTCCTCCTCGGATCGCGCCTGCCATTTTTTAATGTCTAGTTTATATCCTAAGTGTACAAAATATTCCATAAAATGTATCCACGCATGTAATATGGCTAAGCCATACTGAAATTTTGTTTCATCTATTGGCAATGACATGACCTTCTCAAGATTGTTAAATTGTTTTGACGTGGCTCCACACAAGTAGCATCGCATGTTTGATTTTGTAATTGTAATTGTGTTTCTAATTTTTCCATCAATCATTGTAAACAGTAATTTGTATGTCACTCTAATATCTTTTCCGTCTATAATTGTTTCATATGGAACAAGGTTATCTATTTTATCACCAATAAATTTATTTTTCTGCAAGGTTGAGGTAACGTTTTATACTCTGTTTTTATCGGAGTGCAAAATTGCATAGAGGAAGGTCTTGGATTTTGCCAAAGCAGTAGGTCTGGGTCTACACTGTTTGTTAATCGTAACGGTACAAGCAATGTTAAAAAGCATACTCAAATCTGAAGCATTCTCGTTATTAAACTTTTGTTTGTATTCACTTTGACCGGAAGAACCGTCGAATCCATATTTTACAATCAAAACCAAATTTGCTACTTTTTCTGGAGATAAAGTTTTGATTACGGTGTTTTGTGTTAAAAGAATTCTGCTTGTTCTGTGATCTAACAAAGATTGTAATGAAACTTTTGCTGTAGTCTCAGTAACCTTAATACCTGGCGGATAACAACAAGTTTTGGCCTCCGCAACTCTATGATATGATGGATACACACGAACGCCATTATCCAGTTCTCTTTTTTTTTATCAACCGATACGTCTTTCTCGTCATTTTACCTTCAACAAGATTGGAAAGTGCAAGATCAGCAGAAATTTCTGTACAAAGAGAACTTTCAGCAGATTTAACTTCTCCCTTATATTTCGCAGCTTCAGACGAGGACCTAGTTGCAACGTCCTTAATAACCGCAGCAGTTTCGGCAGCTCCGGATGCACGAAGACTCATGCAGGTTGCAAACGTCAACGCCGCTGAGCTATGTGTTTTCAGTAGATTTTCCGACCTCCGCCTCTTTGTTCTGTCTGACAACTTGTCGAAGTCTATTAATAGTCGACCCATTTTGGATTTTCCGCTTACAGATGCCTCAACTATCGTTGCAGATTCCACAGGGCCACACTAAATGTATTATAATCTTTATTATGTAAATGAAAAATTAACTTTCAACTTATAATTTTTAATAAGTACTAAGCAATAATTTTTATTATTAAATATACTTTTTTTTTTTGCCTTTAGTTTAATTGTTCTTTTTTGAGCCAATTCGCATTTTTGTTAGAAAACCGTTCAGCTGTTCAGTTACTTTTGCTCCATTTGGATTTTATTAGCGTAAGAAGATTTTTTTATCGCCAATTTGTCATCTGCATGAAATATGAATTTCTTTTTGATTTTTGCAGACACGCATTTCTCTAAAATTGCAAGCTTCTTGCTATGTTCCAATTGGAATTTTGTGTGTATAGCGTCGAAAAATTCATGCCTAATGCATTCTACATCAGCGGTATTTGCTAAAACAATGAAAATGAATTTTAGTAATTATATTGGTTAAACACGGACGTACATTTTCAAACTGACTTAGAAACTGCAGGGGCACCTCGTGGCACGAGATTTTGAATGAAATTGATAGATAACATTCTAACCTTTCTTTTTTAAAAAAGGAGACCGTTAATCTCGACCAATCTCACTACTATTTTTATAATTGAACAACATTTATCAAATATACAACATCAATATTTGCCGTGAATGTTTAAGCGCGTAATAAATGTTAATTACACTTATTATATTACGAAATATATACTTCTTACCTTTGTCAATATTGTCCATTTTGCCGAATTGGAAAGCAGCACTTAGAAAAAAAGATATTGTTGTTTTTAACCACCACTTGATTTTCGTGATTTTCTCGAGGCGACAGCGCGGCAGCGTTGCCACGGTGTTACACGTGTTGAATGCGTGCGCAACTCATTGTGGACTTGCACCGATATACAGTGGTGCACCCTCTACCAGATTACGGGGTACTAAACATAAAATTACAAACTTAATTTTTTCGACTTTTGTCCGCGTTTTTCGTGAACTGGGCCACTGTGCTATGGGCTAACCGGGCCATAACTTATATGCATTTTTTCTTAGGTAAATGACCATCTCTGAAAACATGACATTATCAAGTCTTAAATCTAAAAAAAAAATTATTCTTATCTTATAATTTTAATCAATTTCATTTACATACTTTCATTATTACATGAAAAAATTCTTCACAATTTATATTTTCATTAATTTTTATTTTCATTACTTTTTTTAGGGTTTCTACTTCTAAACTACTTATTGCAATATAGCAAATAATTCATTTTCATTTGTAGCGTTTGTTATAATTTCTATTCAGTAAAACTGTATGTAACTATGTTCAAAAATCTTTAAATGTTATTGGTGTTATCAGCATCAATGATTACATTTGCATGCACTGTATTCAAAACTTTGTTTTGACCATATTTCTAAGTAACTGATCATTTTTTGCTACTAGTAATCTCTACCGATCAACCCCGTATTTTTTATTTTTCTTAACTTGTTTTCTGCAGAGAATGGTATAAAAACTTGTTTTGATCTAACAATTAATTTGTTTTTAAATTAAAATACAAAAAAGCCACTTCAACAGATGTAATATTTGCATATTGCAGAATGACTTCATTAAAAAAAATTTCAAAGAACATTTTTGAAAGCTTTGTACTATCAAAAACACAAGGTATATCCCCAACAAGGATACCCCTAATTGGAACTTCTAATTGAATTTAAAATGCAATCATTGAATTCCAAGCGCATTATAAATCAAATAATCTTTATATATAAGGTTATTAATTTTACTATTAAAGATTCAGATTTATTAGAAAAATTGTTGCACGAATTAATAGCAGACTGAAACACACTTTCTATATGAATAGAACTTACACTTTGCATCGCAAATCTTCGCCACTGCTGTCTATGTGTGAAAATGTTAACAACTATTGTAAAAACATTGACATTTTTAGTATATCTAATGTTACATTCTTAAACTATTTGAAAGAAACTGTGATGTAATTATTTTTACTAAAGCTGTTGTATTTTCTAATGATTGTATTGTATCTGTTGTACTTTCTACGGCACATTTATATAATTTTATTTTTTGTTAATATAGTTTATAATTTTAATTTTTAAGTTTAATCCTTATAATTTGTTTGTACTAATATCAAATTTAAGTTATAATTTTTAGAATTATATATTGTTTATTATAATATTATCCTTTTATTAGTTTTTTGTAAAACTGTTGGATAATAAATCTATTATTATTATTATTATTATTATTATTATTATTATTATTATTATTATTATTATTAAAAAGTGCCATCATGGATTGTAAAAATTGCAGCCATAAATCTGTGGTTGATGATGAAAAAAAAAATATGAATTGGCAATGGAGTATTTTTTTACTTAGAAAATATGCCTTTAATGCTTCATACAGTTGCAAAATTCTTTCAACTTTTAAATTAGACAAAATTCTTTTATATTGACATCCAATAAATGCACAAAATTCATTTAATTTTTCTGTTCTAACTGTGTGTATACTAACATGCTTGTACATTTTGTATACTATGTTTTCAGTACCAATTAGTATAATTTTGTTAGATGCCACTCTTACTGCGTTGTGCAAAATATGGGCAGCACAAACAATTGATAAAAATTCTTTTTTAAGAATAGATTCTAACATTGCATGTATTTTAGTTGTTAACATTTTGCTCTATAAGAGCAGTAACAGTTTAGGTTTTTTCGTTAAGGATGGTATGTATATTTTAAATGCATGTTTTAATATGTATTGTTTTATCAGAAATTTTGCAATAACGTATTAATGTTGGCAAAAGTTTTATGTTTTTGTGGTTAGATGCATCACTTGTCAAACAGAATATTGCTGTTAATTTTCATTCTTTTTTTGAACAAGAATTACCCGTTTTAAAACATTTATCTATTTTGCCGCCGCTAGCTGAATTAATGCTAAATAAGTGTTTCTGAGAAGTTAAATGTTGTTCAATGTTAGACTATTCTTTATTTTTAATATGTTGAACATATTGAACAATATGCTTTAGAATCATCATTTTTAACACGTTTTAAAAATTGATATTGTTCTGCAAAAACATCACTAAACATGCATTTTTTTCTTGACATTATTTATTTGTTTTGAGTCTTAATAACAATGAATCTTATAAAAAATAAAACATAATCATGTATGTATAGGGTTAAATGGCAATAAGGACAGAAATCGGAAGTAATAAATTTAATTTACTTCATACAAGAATCTTGATATTAACATTGTTTCGTCGTTTGTAACTTTATAGGATGGATTGCATTTTTAGGAAAGAAAAGCAACTTTTTTCATTATTTGAGAAAAAAAGATAATAATACCCTTCATCTTTTTTTAAGAAAAACTGTTTTTTAAAGCTAAATTTTTTTTGTTGTGTAATATTATTCTTTGGTCAATTTTAATCAAAAAAGTTCATTACAATTTTTTCCTTAAAAATAATTGTATATTTATATATAAATTAAATGTTATTTTTTGGGAGTTAGCGGTAAGGTAATAATTATTTATTTATTTATTCGTTGATATTTTGCCACTGATTAGTAGCTTCTTTAGGACAAAATAAATTAAAAAAAAAAATACAATATTAACAAACTTGTAAAAAATAATAACATTAATGTAAGTTAATCCAAAAACAATATAGAATAGAATAAACAAAATAAACTTAAAAGAATTAAATAATGAATTAAAAAATATAATAATTTTATAAATTTGGCAATTTTATTTAGTATAAACAATTTAATAATTAAATAGATAGTGGGATTAGAATGAATTTTAGTAGTTTGATCAACATGAAAAAGAATTAAAAAATAGTTTTGAAAGATTAGTAAATAAACAAAAGGGTTATTAAATAATTCCCAAAAAAATAACATTTAAATTATAAAATATAACAACAAACAACAAATAATACTTTTATATATTGTTACGCCCAGTTGTGCATTTTTTTTTATTATATAACTGACGCAATGCACGCTGAATCTCCTAACTACCACACCGTGCTTGAACATCGTATCTTAATTACTAACATTATTTCATCAAATTATTAAGAGAAGGCCACTGCTCTCAAATTATTCTACTGCATCTTTTCACTGCGCCAACGATACTTGATCTTTTTTTTTATCCTGCAGTCGACTCAAACTCCACTGCATTGCGATTTATTTGTGCCAAACCGGTCCATCTTGTCTTCTTGCAATAGCTAATGTTCCCGTGTACTTTTTATAAATTGAACCAGTGCACAAGTGTTAATAATACAATCTGTCCAATTAATAAATATATATCTCTCTAGCGTAGGACCAACTGTCATTCCAGAATCCCTATAGTCACATCACATCCTCAAGGTATACTCTAATACAAATGTGTTTATAACTGCTCCTTACCGCTGTATTGTGCCTTGCATACAACCTCTAGGCTTAACCAGCCTAACAATCTTTTGCAGTTATTGTGCAACCCCAAGGCCTCAACTGCCAGTGCACAACATACTTTTGCTGTTACATATATGGCTTTACTGACAGATACAATGTTAACACACAACTTCAAGTCCTTGGCTGTCAGTGTGAAATAATAATCTTTTACAGCCCTTAAGCATGCTATAATTTTCAGTACCTTGATGATCCCACTGCTAATGTACTTTGCATTACACACCTCTAAGACCGCTCTATGTGTGAATAACGTCTGATAGCTAAATTACACTCCTTAATTGGCTAGGGAAGCCATCGTGTAATTAAGTCTCTTTCTCTTGCAACTTGTAAGGTAAAGATTTACCAAACCAAAACAAAATATAATAATCTATGACTAGTCCATCTGTATGAACATAACAAACAATGATTATACAATAGAATACTAAATAAGCCTCTGACGTTCATAAATAATGTGCCAATATGTAATCTTCTTACCGTATCTACAATTAAATACAATACAATAACGGGTGATAATTATTCCACATTGTTAAAAATTAATTTGAATTGAAAACTTTACAATTAAAAGTACATAAAATCAAATTAGTAACAAAAAATTATTGAAAATAATTTTATTTAATTATTAATCAATAAGTTAATGTTATTTTGGATCGTTGCAGTTTAAATTGTTTTTTGAAAAATTAATAATGTTTACCTGCACTTCATTATTTATTAGTATTATTGCTATATCAATTGCAATTGCTTTTTTGGTTCCGTTGCTGCTGCCGTTACTGGCTCATTGCGTGTTCTTTACGCTGATATAAGTCGAAGGGGGCTTTGTCGTCTCATCCATATACACTACTGCTGGCACATTAGCCTCTTCTTCAATTCTTCTTTCAATTTATGTTTTCTGAGTCTTCAAAATGCTTGGAATGAATTGGAATTTCAAAAGCTTCTGATTTTGTCTGTTTTTGCAAATTTAAAAGTACACACAAATCTTAATTAATTATTTTCATATTGATTGATCTTTTACACTTTCTGAGTCAATTATCTTTATTTTGATTTCAATCTTCTGCTTCAATTATTTTTATTGTAATCTTTAATTCACCACATCAAAGAATTGAATTACCGGTTGGAGATTATGACAATTAGAAAGATTGAGACTTAATTTTTTAAAATTAGGGAGATCGGCATACGAGATTGTCTTCTTTGCCTAATACCTTTGGCGCATTGGAACTTGCTACTTTTGTTGCTCTACAAATCGCTTTTTTCCAAGTTTTATTGCATGACCTGGGTTCATTTGCAGCAGAGGCTTACTTATTGGTAAATAGCAATTATAAATCACATTCACAATAGCTATTTATATATTAAAAGGACAAAATGGCTGATTGACTTCCCCAATAGTAGAAAAACATAAAAAACTTATAGTATAAGAGCTAGCAAAGTCGAAAAAAAAATTCATTTTAGGTCGGCTAGTTTTTTTCTTATCCTTATTGACGATAGATAAAAACACGCCGAGTCTGGCAACTAGGAGCGGTTGCGTATACCTGTGCGCAGCCCTCCCGTACAGTTAAATTTGAGCATTTTCATCCATCTTCGTTTCACAAAAAAATAGTCGTCATCATCGCTATCACCATTTCCATCATCATTGTTGTCTTTCCATGTATTGTCGTCTTCTAGAACCTGAGTATCTGTAAAAGAATATATTAGGAAATATTACCCAGTTGTTAAATGTTTGTAGAAAATTTCTAATTTTTTTATCAATAAATATTTACCTTGGAGTATAATGTCGGCAACCAATAATGGTAACTGATCTCCGATAAACCAAACAAATTCAAATTGATTATTTTTAATGGTCCAACCAGAAGCTTCGGGAAATAACGAGGTTGGATATTTTAAGTAGGCGTAAAATTTTGTTACATATCGAACTCGTAATAAATGTTGCCGTAGCTCTAATTTACATGGAGGTAAATTTGATGAGTCAAAATTCCTGAACATTTTCTTGAAGGTGTCGTCTGGATTTTTGGATTAAAACGTACTAGAGAATAAGTAAAATCTCACATAACTGACGTCGCAAAAATTAGGCACTTCATAAATATGGCAAACAAATTTTTCTAAAGTCGCGAAAGCACGCTCTACAATGTCCTCATTATCAGCAACAAGATTTTGAAATGCTAATTGATAATCTTCCGATTCCGTAAACAATTTGAAAGGCCGGAGCTTGCCTTTACGAAAAAAGGCGGGTGTGTAATCACAGCCTGTCATTGCGTGGAAGGCCGGCAAAGCTTTACATATGTTACTGCCAAGTGTAGTATGCAATTTATTGATATTGAGATATCGCTGGTGATTTCCAGTGCCAATATGTACCCATAGTTTTAAAGAAGCGTTCAATGCTCCATGTTTCCGAGAAGTATAATTATTATATCCAAGTCCGAGCACTTTAACACAACTTCAGCGTCAAAATCAATTTGGCAAATATGGTATATTAACCTAGAATCGGCCTCTTCATGCTCTTCACAGGATAAAGATTCCTCTTTGGTCTGAATAACATTGTTGTCTTTAACTCGATAGCTATAGCATTTATTCCAACTAACGTAAATAGTTTTGTTGCCAATGAAAGGTGCCATATGATCAGTAGCCCAGTGGTCGATAAAAAACTTCACGATTGTTTCTTTAAATTTGATATTTTTGAGCTGAGCAGTAAAGTTGTGTAGACGTATCTGGTTAGGTCCAATTGAAACCGGGCTGGTTGATTCTTTTTGAAGTGCTCACTCACAATCTTTTATTGAAGGTGTAAAATACTGATCAAATACTATGTCAATACGCTTTGCTTTAGAATTAATAATCATGCTGAGAATTATTTTAGAGGCTGCGTCAAAGGTTTGAGGAATTTCTGTCATAAGATGCAGCATAAAAAAACTGTCTATTACAACTATATCGACACACAAAAGATGCAAATTGTTATCAACACTCATTTTTTTTTCCACAATTTTAATCAATTGCAATTTGTCTGTCTTGCAAATACTTCCATCAGCATGACACACGGATGTCGGCACAGGTGTAAGAGAGAAAGTTAATACTTTTTTGATGTCAACTTTGTGGTTCTGGGATATACCCAACATGCGACCAAACAAATCTCTCTGCATCCTTAATTCAACAATTTTATTTCCAAGAGTGACGTTTCTTTTCTTTGGAGCAGCAGCAAAATTAAGTACGTTATTTTTTTTATAGACTTGTCGAATCTATTTTCTTCTTGAACACATACTAAACTGATTTCTCAAAGCATCACCATTTTCAATAAAAAATTAGCAACATCCGAGGAAGCAGGCCGCCCAGTCTCAATATTATAGAGATTATCTTTATCTACATTGGAATTAAATGGATTTAAATTTTTCTGCAATATCTCAATAAAGTTTGAGACTTGTTTAGCATAAATTTTAATTCTGCTCAGTTCTAAATCCGCAGTTACGTTTTGTAATTCCTATAAACCACAAATATCAAGAGTGTGTAAAATTAAGGCAGCTCTTATGCTATGACTTTTTGTCCAGCGTTGACGTGCTGCTAACAAATTTGTAAAATGTGCAATGCCACTTAATTGTCTGGCTGCATCGGCATTAAATGTTTGTTCCAATGTAAGATCTATAGTTATTCTGGAAAAAGGTTTATCTGTTCTTTTGATGCCAAAGTACCCTTTTTTGAAATCGTTTTGCAGTCCCGGGTGCGTCTCATTGACATTATTTAAATTATCCGAGTATTTCACACACCACCGTTCATAGTTTTGCTGATTAACTATAAAAAATAAGTTACAGATTTTTGGTATCATATATTTATACATTTCAAAATCACCCATGCGTATGCTTCTAGAGAAGCAGATGTAATAATTGATGAGCTGTATATACATCATATAGTACTGAACTGTCTTCCCATGGTCATTTTTATATGATGAAAATAATCCAGATAAAACTTCATTAGGAACCATCTCTGACGCAGTTGAATACGAAATATTTGTTTCTTGACATTTTAAAAGATCGTCGTAAATCTGCTCTTTAAGGAAGTTATATTCAACTGCTTTAGTTTTTAAAAATTGTTCAAAATGCAACATTTGCAAACCAAGAGCCATCAAAAGATGCAAACGTTTACAACGATTAAAATGTTTCCCTTCAATAATCCCGTTTATTGATCCACTAGCTATAATTTTGCTCTCAATCAGCATGTGCATCAATCCAGACTCATTTATAAATGTGCCAATTGATTTAAAATATGCCATCATTAAGTGAAACGAACCGAGGTGTATGAACAGATTGTCAAACCTAGGCTTTTCCACAGCTTGAATTTTTAATGCAATTTTTGTTATTGCTAAATCATAAGTTACTTGTACGTAAGTTTGATTACATTCCTTACTAATTTGTTGAGCCTGTTTCATTGTATTAACCACCACAGCTACATTGGTAGGTGAAGAATTAATAGGCGTTAGATATGAGACGTTTTGTTTTAAGCTCTCGTCTTTCAACAATTGACAATTAATGCCTGTCCATATTGGAGTGTTTGGCACATGAAAAAAATGTGAAAGCAAGTGCAATAAATCGATAGATTGTATTAATGACAATTTATCTGGAAGAGTAAACTTATCTTGCTTACGAGGAGTTAAACATCCAGACATCCTCAATCGTTTGAAGTATAGAGCAATGTCGGTAACAGTAGCTTCAAAGGTTCTTCTTCTTTTAGATAGGCCTGGCAACGTTTCATCAACATCATCATTGGCAGTATTTAGATTTTGTTCTTGACAAACACTATCATCTATATTTTGATAGATGATTCCAATTGTGTCTTGTCGAGTTGCGAATAATGTCAGGAAGAGAAATTTGTGATGTAGCAACAGATGAAATGGTAACTTCAGTTTCAAATTCTTCTAGAGTGTTATAGTTGCAGCAATATCCAAATCTATTTAAAATATTAATAATCTTCCGGTTATTTGTAAGACTTTTTATAGTCATTCTAAAAGTTATATGTTTAGAGACGGTTTAACTATCCCATTACTGACACAAAACACAGCATCTGAGGCTAATGAACTCGTCAATCGCCCACAATTTTTACCATCTCTTCGACGAGCATTTTCCCCTCCAATCAAGGCTTTGAAGAATCGTTCCAATATTGCCGGAAAAAAACATTCGCCTTTAATTAAATCTTCAGTTTTGATGTTCGATGTAAATTTAGTTTTATCTATATTTAAAATTGATTTCCGCAGGATTAATGCCGTTTTGTCGATCAAATCATTCTCTTCAAGACTTGCTAAGTTATTGTCTTGAATAAAATTACTGTCTCTGTTCAAGATCACTTTATACTTATTTTTAATTTGAATTTGAATTGTCTTTTAGAAGTGTTTCACTATCTTACTTTCAAGGAAATGATTAGTTATGTAATTTGAGTCCGGTAATTTTTTTTCTTGTAGTTTAGTCTCCAAGTAAATATCACAAAGAGATGACAATAACAAACAACCTTTTTTTTGTATAACTTGAAAATTAATTGTTGATACAATGTCATTGAAAATTTTGTTGTGGACGTCCCTATTTACGTGCCATGCATTACGTGGATTTTTTGCAACAACTTTATTATAATTATTCAAACATAATAGTTCCCATAAATGATGATAGAAAACACTTCTACTTACAGATTTTAAATCATTGATTTTTTTTAACAGTTCATCAATTTTTAATACTGTCATCCATTCAATTATTCTTTTATACAGTTTTTGATATTTGAGGAATGCAACGTTTGCTGTTTTCCTTTGACTTGTTTCCGGTCCTTTTCACAAAAAAAACAAACTCTTTTGATATTCATATCTTCCTCCGTAGCATTATCCTCAGGCTCTGGAATTTCTTCACTGACTGGCGTTTTATAAAAGCTCGGAGCAGCTAAATTAATGTCATTATTTGAATTATTCTTGTCAATATTAACATTACTGACCTTGATTATGGGAATATTCTCATCTAGAGTAGCTATCTCTGTCACACACTCTAGGAATTACATGCCGCACTCTTTTAACTCGCCTATTCTCCGACTTAAAATGATCAATTTTCTAATTAAATTTAATTATTTAAATTGTGTCAGGCACGATGTTAACGTTGGCAAAACTGTCTGGCAAGATAGATTTAAAATGGTAAAGTGACATAGAAAATTAAAAAACAAATTTTTTTTGTCTTAAAACGTTTTGAAAATGCTCAATTTCACCTGTGCGGAAGAGCTGCGCACAGGTATACGCAACCGCTTCCAGCTGCCAGACTCGGCGCGTTCTTACCTATCGTCAATTAGGATGAGAAATATTCAAAAACTAGCCGACTTAAAATGGTTTCTCGAAAACGTTGCTAGCTCTCGTACTATTATATATAATTAAAAAAAATATATTTCAATAATTGTATATTATGAATAAAATCTTAAAATTAAAAAGAATAAAAATTAAAAAATAAAACAATTGAAAAAAAAGTTGTTTTTGCCTGGTGCTACGCAGATATATTAACCACTGCACTACAAAACAAGTAAATTTATGTTAATTAAATAACAAACAGTTCGGACCTAGAGATGTTAATGCAACCTACCATAAGTCATCAATAGTAATAATATTAATAATAATAATAATAACACGTTTAAAGCCATAAATGCATATGCCATACCGGTATTAACATATACGTTTGGAACCGTTGAATGGACAAAGACCGACTTGGAAAACATTCAAATTAAAACTCGAACAACATTAACTAAATTTTGAGCCCACAATTCAAAAGCCGCGACAGAAAGAGTAACTCTACCACGACACAAAGGAGGCCGTGGTCTAATAGATGTAAATAAACTTTATCAAAACCTTAGCAAGCGAACATCATTTCATAAAGCCGTTTGCTTGGTTGATAACAATTATACTCCCTTAAATTTATTACACACTAATGAATCTGAAACATAGCTTACGAACAAGAAAAAATAAGAAAGTGGGCAGGAAAAGGCCGACACCCAAATGATCTCAATCACACTTTTGCCAATCAAGACGCGTCGAACAAGTGGTTGACTCAAGCAGATTTGTTTCTTGAAACTGAAGGTTTTTTTATTGCAATTCAAAATCAAGTCATTGCAACCAAAAACTACCGTAAATTTATATTAATAATAATAATACTAACAATAATATTTATTCGTGCTAAATTAAATACATATTGCACATGTCTAAAAATTGGTACAATTTTAGAATAGTTTAAAAACTTAATACTAAGAAATTCGTCTACAGAAAACGGACTACAATCTATTAAAATATTTTTTACAAAGAGCTTAAATTTAATGGATTTGACATATCGACGCATTCTTTTTAAAAAGGTATAAGCGCCAAAAAATCAATTTTTGGTTTAGATATCGTACTAATAGGAAATTTTCCATAGAATCCAAATAACTAAATGGTATAAGCGACAAAAAAATATTAACGTCGCAATTCATCGTTTAGTAGGATAAAAATGGGATAACCAACTAGTACACATTTTCAAATTGTGCGCGAGTAGGGTATAACCGCCACTTTAACATGTAAGATCCTATAGTGCAGACATGACACAACTCGTCTGTGTTTGAGTGAAATTGTAAGAAATACATCATAAGTTAATAGTAGGTATGTATATAATATAATTAATACTATAATACTATACAAGAAAACAACTCCATGTATTGACATAGGGGAAATTGAAAGTTTGATTTTTACATCCTGGCTAATAATGTTATTCTCAATGATTGCTTTCTGTTAATGAATACATTCGACTAGATTATAATTTATAAAATTTGATTTAATTGTCAATATACACATCTTGATAATGTTTTTATTTTACAATATCTAACACCGGCGCTTATCTCGTTTACAGAATAATGGGATATCGTGGTATGGCGCTTATCGAGCTAGCTTTAAGACTGTCCGAGGTTCAAAATAATAATAATATTATGCCGATTATTAAGGACACAAACAAATTAAATTATATGCCGCTTGTCAATAATAGTAATGATTTAACTACTACTCTGCTGTTAGATGATGATATAAATAATTTAAATACTAATACAAATGATGTAATTTTTATGGAGGAAGCTGAAGAAGTAGGGACTGCATTTGAAATAAATCAAGAAAATGTTCCTCTGGAGGAAAATAATAACGTTGAACACGGCGGAGAGCATGCGAGAATAAAAACAAAAATTTGGAAAAGGACTATATAAGATACGATGGTAAACTAGCAGCAGCAAAACAAATTAAGGCAAACTCATGTCTAAATAATCAAACATGCACTAACGAATGTAAAAATATTGAGGAAGAGCAAAGATTACTGGCATTTAAAACTTTTTGGAAAATAGAGAAGATTGTTGACAAAAAGGAGTTTTTAAATAATTGCATTCAAATTAGACCAGTTGTTAGACGGAGATCGATTAAGAAAATAAAGCAAAGAACACCGTTATTTATTATAAGCTTTTTTTTTTTTTTGTTATAAGTACCAAAACGTGTTTAGAATATAAACTTAAAATGGTATAAGTGATGATATAACCACCAAATTGTAATCGATATTTTTTCTATAAACGGTATAAAAGCCAGGATATAAGCGCCAAAATTTAAAGAAAAGATATAAGCACCAGATGCCAGTAATTTTATGCTTTATTTCACTTTATAATATTATTTTCTAAATGTCACAGTTTTTTGTAAACCTTAAATAATATATGTCACATTAAAATTTAATTAAAATTGTAATTTAATTAAAGTTTCTCTAGATAATCGTTTTTTATGTCTCCTGTAAAATTGCTATTTTGTCGCTTATTCCTTTTTAAAAAGAATGCGTCGATATATCAAGCATTGAAGAATATACAACCCTGGCAAAGTTAATATTTTCAATCTTTTAAATAACGGCCGAGTATCATCTTGGTAGTGAACATCAGCTATTATCCGAATAATGCGTCTTTGGATACCAAAAACTCTTTTTGCGGCTGCCGAGTTTTCCCATATAAGAATGCCGTAACTCACAAGTGATTGAAACAAGCTATGAAATGTTGATAACAAAACGTCAAGTGGTACAGTTTTATTTAGGTTTCTAAATAAATATGTAATTGAGCATAATTTATTTGATAACTTATCACAATGTTTAGTCTATGTTAAATTACTATCAAAGTAAATTCCTAATAATTTGACTGGTTCTGTGAAACTAGACTGATCCAGGCATCTTGTGCTTATAACTAGTTGTTGAGTTTTATTTGGATTCATGTGTAGTTTATTTTTATGAAACCAATTTTGCAATTCATATAATGTATTAAGTTGGTATGACGGTTTAACGCTGTAGTATCATCCGCAAAAAGTATGATACGTGAGTTTATGTGTTTATCAATATCATTTATAAAAATAAGAAAAAACAAAGGCCCAAGTATTGATCCTTGCAATATCCCATTTTTTATTGACAAAGTGTCAGATTTTTTGTTGTTAATTTCAACAAATTGTTTGCGATTTGACAAATAACATTTGAAAAAGTTTTTTGCTTTTAATCCTACTTTGTAGTAATTCAGTTTTTTTAATAACATATCGTGTGAAACGCAGTCAAATGCTTTTGTCAAATCGCAAAGTACTGCACTAATATATTCACGATTTTCAATTGCTTCGTAAACATGGGAAACAAACTCCAATAAGGCTGATGTTGTCGATCTATTTGCTCGAAAACCAAATTGATTTGGAGAAAACAATTGATTTTTTTCAAAATGTTCTACCAATCTTGTTTTTAATGCAATTTCAAAGATTTTACCAAATACACTAATAATTGATATTGGCCTATAATCGTTTTTGTTTTCCTCATTGCCTTTTTTAAAAATGGGTATTACTCTGGAAGTTTTTAAACAAGTTGGAAAACACTGTTTATTAATACATATATTTATTAGCTTTGTTAATGGGAAAATAATAATATTACTTACATGTTTTATTATTTTACTATTTAATCCATCTGAATCGAGACTATTGCTGGTGCTTAAGCCTTTTATAATATCTCTAACTTTATAATATAGATACTTCTGATATTTCAAAATCATCACATAATATTTCTTCACCCATTTCACTTATAGGATCATGATTACTCGATGGGATATTGTTTATAATTTCGGTAGAAATATTTATAAAAAAATTAATGAAATCATTAGGAGATATATCATTTTTAACACACTTTACTTGATTTCGTTTTGAATTTATTAAATTTCACATTGCTTTAGTTTTGTTGATGTAGTCACTATTTGCTTTTAATTTACTATTTTTTATTTCAGTTTTATAATTTAATTTCAGTTTTGAAATAGATTCATTTAAACTCAAATAAGGAATTTTTTTATTAAAGTCTGTTAAAAACAATATATTCTCACGCATATCTTTTAGATTGGTATTAAACCAATTTCTTTTTACTGTATTTTGGCTAGACATGGTAATAAAAGGAAATGATACATTTACAGCAATAACAATAACACTAATAAACATTTCAAAGCTTGTTTCAATATCATGAGTTTGATCTATGAATGACCAGTTTTCTTTTTCTAATGCACGGAATAAATTAAATAATCCAGCTTGAGTAATAGGTCTTTGTTTAGTATGTACTATATTATTTTCAATATGCATGTTAATTATAATTTTCTGACCATAGTGATCTGATAGAGATGTGTCTACAATAGCTGCTGTATATTTCAATTTATTGAAGATTTTTAAATTAATTATTATATTATCGATACAATTGTTTTTCCGAGTATTCTCTGTTATTGTCGTCATTAATCCATATGTAGATAAAAGGTATTGAAAATGTATTGCATCTCTTTCAACTGATCCAAATTTTATATTAAAATCACCGACAAGAATAATATTACGATTGGGATCTAGATATTCTAATATTTTAATAAAAATTGATAAAAAAGTTTCAAAGTCAGATTTTGGCAGTCTGTAGACACATACAACGATTGTATCGAATGATTTAGTGTATATTGCCGCAAGTTCGCAAATATTTTCAATCGATAAATTAACAATATTTTGATAATTTACATAATTAATATTATTTTTAATTAATACCATTGCGTCACCGTAACCATTTTCTCTGCAGAAACACGATGCCACGTTATAATTTTCAATAACGTAATAACTTATTTCACTGGGGCTTAACCAGTGCTCAGTAACACAGATTATATCAAAACAATTTGTTTCACTATATAAAAAGGATTCAAATTCGTGTATTTTATTTCTTGCTGATTGCAAATTCGTATGAAATATTTGCAAATTGTTTTTTGTAGTTTTCAGATTAACTTGTTTCTTTCTTCTTGGCGAATAGTCCTAAAAAATCATTTATGCAAGTTTATTTAGGCCATATATCTGGGTTTTTAATTGCTGATTCTTGTTCAATCGGCACAGACACTTTGAACGATGAATATTCTTGCGGATGTTTAGACTCCATTTTAACGCAACTAACATTTTCAAATTTTTTTGTTAGTAGATAATTTTTTACATCAAGTTCTGTAGCACTGGGATCCAGACGATTAACGTGTATTTCAGCAAATTTTTTAGCAGCTTTAATTAGTAAGATTTCAGAAGATTTTCCATGGATTGTGTTGGATTTTGATTTCCATTTCTTCTTACGCGGTAATTCCCAATTTGATTCTTGACTAATAGGTGCAATAATTTTGTCAATTTTAAAAGGTGTATCTGTTTGATGCATGATTGTTAACTCTTTTTGTTTTATAGTATTTATGTTTTCTGTCGGGGTCACGATAACAGCTGATGATATTTTATTTACATCTATGGAATTTATTTTAGAAGTTTTTGCATTAACATTGGCGTTTTGATTTTTATTGCCGTTTATTAAAAAATCAATTAAGTACTCTTGATCAATACAACGTTTCTCGTAACTAACTGCCAGTTTTTTTAGTGTTACAGCTTCTTCTTTGTAATTTTTTTTCTTTATATTGCACATTTTTTTGACGCACGTTTCCCTTTGTAGGTTATCAGTCACAAATTGCAAGTTAATTAACTTTTTGACTTCGTCACTTATTAAAGTAGTTTCTATCACTTTGCCGGTCACAATTATGTCTATTAAATCACATTTTTTTAACTTATTCAGTTCTGCTTGAACACTAGCACTGTCTATAGTCGCCATCTTGTTGACCAACTATTATATTGAAAGAAACAAATATCAACGATGTATCTACACAGACATGACCAAGTGAGCAGTATAATACATCATAAATTAGCCAAACTGCATAAACTAACAACAGATACGTCCCTATATTACAACTATACTCCCACCAATGTACTTGAAAATAACACTCACAAACTATATTGGAACCGGAGCATCATAACAGAAAAAACCATCAATTGTAACCGCCCAGATATTACTCGTATAGAAAAATGTCAGACACGACGTACATAATAGACATAACGGATTAAAAATCATTAAAAGTACAAAAAAAGCGCTTAAAGAGGCATAAAAATGTTACTAAAAAAGCAATAAAAAAAGCACCAAACATGTAAAAAAGCATAACACAATTGAAAAAAAAAATAAAACTAAAAAAATCCAAAACATTAATAATTACAACAGTTTGAGTAATGATATTTTTTACACACATTTTAAATAATATAAAAAAACTTTTAAATAACTAAACTCTAAGTGTTTAACTGTAAAATTCTGCCTTTGATTAATTAAAATTTTTTTGAAAGGGTAAAAAACTTCTTTTGACATGCACACTTGTTACTAGTGCATGTTTAAAATTTGCTTTAAAAGCTGGATTCATATCGAAATCTGGAACATTTTCTCTACTCAAAATACAGTTTATTTTATTTAATGTAGATAAACCTCAATTGTTCTAAAATAAATCTTCGGATTTTGATTTCACTGTGTGCTCAATATAGCCTAGTACTTTTAAAATTGCATCTTTGAAATCTCTAATTATACTTAGACTATTATTTAACGTATTTGCTTGTTTTTCTAGCGATTTTATCACAACACCGTAATTATCTTTTAAGAAAGCTAAATTATTTTGAAGTTCTTTATTTTTTAGAACTGCTTGGCAGGTTTTTACTGATTTACTTTCAGGATCCGAAAACTGTGTTACAACGTTTTTGAAATTTTTGAAATTGAGAGAATCCCCGACCTACCGATTATTTTGAAAATTATAAAATACAGTTATTTGATTTGCTTGAAGAAGTGGCACTAAAATGCGCTATGAGCTCAGTCGGGATTTACAGAATTATATTAAACTTGTCTAAATAATATTATAAAAAATATGCAAGATCTTGATACGTACATTTTGCTTTACGTTTTCTAAAAAATAAAATAATTTGCGTTTTTTTATGTACATTTTAATCTACTAAATTTCACAAAAACTGATTTATCAAAAAAATGCACCAAAACCAATGAAAAAGCTTAAAAATAAGCACAAAATCTTGAAATAAGCACCAAATTCAAAAAAATACTAAAAAAAGCAATAAAAGCGTAAAAAACTTAGTGCCAAATGATTACATTCTTCACAATTTGTGCATATATTTAGAATAATTTTTGATGCTTTAACTATTTAGCGTTTAGCTAGGAATCCGCTCTCTTCTTCTTCTTCTTCTTTTTCTTGGTGCCGTATCCGAGCGAATGTTGGCGATCCATCTGGCTATAATGGTTTTATTGACGGCGGCGCGGAACAATTCCACAGAAGTCTTCCCGTACCACTGTCGCAGATTTTTTAACCAGGAGGTACGTCTTCTTCCCGGTCCCCTATTTCCGGCGATTTTCCCTTGCATAATCAGCTGTAGTAGTTGATATTTTGAGTTGCGCATGATGTGTCCTAGATAAAAAAGTTTTTGTTTCTTGATGTTTGACATTACTTCTTTATCTTTGTGTATTCTTATCAGGACTTCCTCGTTAGTTACTCGATCTACCCAGCTGATCTGTAATATTCTACGGTAAACCCACATTTCAAACGCCTCTATTTTTCTCGATGATGCTTCTGTAAGAGTCCACGCCTCCATTCCGTAAAGTAACACCAAAAAAACGTAACATCTAACCATGCGTATTCTGAGCTTTAAGCTGAGACTGTGACTACATAGCAAGGATCTCATCTTCCGGAAGGCTTCCCGAGCAAGTGCAATTCTGATTTTAATTTCGGCCGAGTGATCCCAGTTCTCATTCATATTGCAGCCCAGATAAGTAATGCGTTGCACTCTTTCAATAGCCGTGTTGTTTGCGTGGAGACCAGTATCAATTGGATTTGTGTCTTTGCTTACGATCATGTATTTTGTTTTGGTTGCATTTAGTTTAAGTCCGTAGTCTTCTCCAGCATCATCTTCTCTGCTTAGTAGTCTTTGAAGTCTATCAGGTATCAGGCGTATCAGCGAATAACAAGGTGTCGTCCGGGTACCGTATGTTATTAATTGCTACGCCGTTCACTTGAATGCCCTCATCCACATCTTGTAGAGTCTCTTTAAAAAGTTCTTCGGAGTAAACATTAAAGAGAAGTGGTGATAGGATGCAAACTTGTTGTACTCCCCTTCGTATTTCTATTTCGTCGCTGAGGCTGTCCTCTACTTCTACCGTCGCTTTCTGTTGCCAGTGCAGGTTAGCAATTATTCTGACGTCCTGATCATCTAAGCCGGTGCTTTTAAGTATATCAAGCATTTTCTGATGTTTTACTTTGTCAAAGGCTTTTTCAAAATCGATGAAGCATGCGTATACAGTTTTTTTGACATCTCTGCATCGCTGAATAAAAACCTGTACTGAAAACAAAGCTTCTCTGGTTCCAAGGCCGCTTGTAAATCCAAACTGTGTGTGTCCTATTCGTCGTATCTCTAGACATAACAATTTCCAATTCACACAACCTTCAGACTTCATGAAAAGTTTGTGAAAACAAAAGAATGTATTTATAATACCAATTGTTATATCGACAACTGGCATTGTTCCACAGAAACCATATGAAAGTCTTATTAAATTACAGCTCCATCCTCTGACTTACATCCAGCTTCAAAAAACAGTTATTTTAATTACAACATCAATAGTCCGGTCACATCTCAACCTTGATTAAAAGGATTAATAGAATTGTAGGCAACTTGTTTGAAAAAACCGTACCTACTAATTACCGTCAGAAATGACGTGCAAAACCGGAATAATAATATAATAAAAAATTTAAAATTTAAAATTAGACTACAATCCATAACTAAAACCTATTTAAACTCAGAAAATTTAACAAAAGCAATAAATACATCTCTTCCAAGATCAAGAGAAGGAAGAGGTATAATTGATGTAACACACTTACACTACATACAAATTAATAATCTAATGACATACTTTAAAAACCAGACAAACGGAACTCTATATATGACCATATCAGAAGCGGACACAAAATTAATGAAACTAATACTATACAATAAAAGAATTGGAATGGTCACAAAAATAAATTCATGGCAAACATTTCTACCAACTACATAAAGAAGGCATAGATGTAGAATTATTAAACATTTGGCAAACCAAAGGTAATTTATTCCCAGAAACGAAGGACTTATTATTGCAATCCAAGATTAAGTAATAAGAACTAGGAATTATGAAAAATATATAATGAAAGCCAACATAGCCACAGATAAGTAGAAAATGTTCTAAAACTGTAAAAACTATAACACATACTATCACAGGATGTAAAAAACTGGCTCCAACTAAATATACAGAAAGACTTAACAACGTAGCGGCAATTATAGGTTCTATACTATAAATACATTCCAAAGCTTATTAAAGAAACCAACAACCATAAGATACTATGGGACATTTCTATACAGACTGACAAACAAATAATCCATAAGACTAGATATTATTTAGACCAACAAACTCACAAAAACAACATATTTAATAGACATAGCAGCTTCAGAAAATGAAAATATCATAAAGAAAACCGATGAAAAAATACAAAAATACACAGAACTAGCATATGAAATAAAACGAATATGGAAACTAACAAACATAACAATACTACCAATTATAATCTCTGCAACAAGACTTATCCCTAAAGAAACGGTGAAAAGTTTAAAATTGATAGGAGCTGAACATACACTAGCAGATCTGCAAAAATCCATTTTAAATTATTATTAAATTCATTCTCTTATAAATAACATAGTTATATGTATATACCCTTGGGAAACTCGCGTATCGATTAAACACGGCAACAAGTTAGTTTGAAAAACAAAATAGTAATAATAATAATATCAATGCTTTATTTCAACAAATTGACAGAAAAATATACAAAAAACGTACAAATACAGCGTCAGACAAAATACAACCATATGCATTGTATATACGTATAAATAAACAAATACATAAATTTATGGAACAAAATATTTTTAGATTTGTTGGTAAAATTCTTGTAAATTATATCGCTACCTCAATACAAAAACTAGGTAACTCTAAAATACTAGTTTTGAGATAATTGAGTTTAATGTTATTGTTTTAATATGTTTATATTTATACAAAGTAATGGAAACTTTAACTTATAAGGAAACTTAAGATACAAAAATTAATTACAAAAAAAAAAAAATATTATAGTTACCAACTTGTTGAAAAAAAAAAATTTGTAAAGTATGAAGTTGTCAACTTTTATAGGAACAAACAACAAATCATTAAATTGCAAAACAAAACAAAACAAATCGAAAAAAAAAAACAATAAAACAGCCTCTACAGATCATCAACCTCATCTTTTGAACATGGTTAATCTTGTGTCTAAATAACGAAATCAAATCTAAGCCTTAGAGATATGAATGGAATCTTTGTAAAGAGGCTGCAAACGAGTTGATGGTTGGGAATGTCGACTTTGTTGACATTAAGACTTCTAAATTCCCCATCAAAAGTTTCTTTGAATTCCGTTATGAAATCGAAGCCAACATATTTTTTGTCAATTAACTGGTTGTCTATTTTTGTCATTTTTTCTAAAGCACATATTTTCAGTTACAAATTTTTTGTAGTCGTTGATTTCATTTGTTTGCAAGTGGTGAACTACGTAAGGTTGATTGCTCTTTTGTCTTGCACTTCTTGCCATAACTTTCCAATCGTCAGGCTATAAAGCCTTTTCAACTTGTTTGAATTCCCTGCCAATTGCGGAATGCATGGAATCACGTCATTTCACTGTGTCTCACGACCAAGAACTTTAAGTTTATGGTTTCAATATTTTCTATTTCTTGTACTGCTATCATGCACATAGCGGCCATAAGTTTGTTGAGATTTTAGCTTCTAGATCGATCGCTGAAAAAGCTTACTTTTTTTGTAGTAATCGGTAAAACTGTAAGTATATGTGAACACAGCTACCTATCTCACAACTACCCCATTTTCCTTGGGTTTTATACCACATGTAGCAGACCCCTTGTTTACTTACCGTATTATGAACAGTAAGATTATAGGTTGCAAACCTAGGTTTATAAAAAAAGCATTGTTGGTCGTATCTGTAAGGACAAGTAAAACCTGCTGTAGATCGAAATTTGCGCTAATGTATTTTTTGTTTGATTCTTTAGCTCTCGTTTTATAATTTTTTTTTTCTGTCTTTGCTAGTTCCTTATTTTCAAGGTGTGTAGTGTAAGCAGCTTTAAGAAATTGCTTTTCGATATCTGGAGCATTTTAGAAACTCATACATATGCGACATTAATCTTTTCTTGGCCAATGAAATCCTAAATTATAGTTTTCAGTGAAGACTTTTCTATAGATTGCCTCACTTGCCTTTTCTTTGTTATTCTCGTCAGGTAAGTCGCAATATAATTTGTACTTAATTGTAATATTCAAGGATCTGCAATGATACTGTCGTTTGATTCGTTCCCTAGTATAGTGAGAAGGTACAGAAGGAAAACTTTGAACATGGCTCTTTTTGTTATCCAAAACGAATGGGTCTGTCACTTTTTTAATGAGCCTTCCTTTTTTGTCACCTGTACTCGTATTCTATAAAGTTTGATTCATCGCTACGTCAACTACGCCTTTCTTTATCCGTAATGTATTTAAGAACATTGTCTTGCAAACCTTAAGTTGTTCACCTTTGATAGGTAGGAAGAAAGAAACTGTTGAGTTCCGTTGGGAAATTTTACGCGATTTAATGCGTATTCCGGTTTTTCTAGTATTGCTATGTATAAAATCACGATGGCGAACATAACTTTCAAGTTTCCAATTTTTTTTTTTCACTTGAAGCCTATCTTCTGGCAAACTTTTTTTTTTAATTATTGCGCGTTTTTCAGCTATTTAATGCAGCCCATACACGCACGAACTTATGTTAGCGCTTGGCGTATGAAGAGGTCTGAGCATGCGCACTGGCGGAAGAAAACTTTGAGTCGGACACACATGCTCGAGGTAAAGTGAATCAAGCAATGTTTGATTTTTCGTGCACGGGCCAACGATTCAAGCGTGTGCAATGACAACTTCTGATGTACGGAATGAGACAATAAATCAACTGTTATATAGATTTTTATTAAATAAAACCTTAATAATCAAATTAAATATTTTGTAAATTTTTAATAATAATATTTATTTATTTTATCATTCGGAGACGACGTTTAATATAAAAACATAAATAAATACTAAAATATCAAAAGTTATACATATAATGAAATACTATACCATTTTAATAATCAATTAATCCATTTGATTTAATCCAATTTAAATATTCAAACTGTATTGAAATTATTTAATTTATTATGATTTTTAAATAATATTAATAAACTAAAACAAATCATGTTTCTTTGTCCATTAATCTTAATTAATCGTACAACTTTTTAACCAGTGCGTTGTTTATTCATATACAAAAATATTTTATTGTAAATGTGCCAATATATTAACTTCATAAGTTTATTCTTAATTAATTAAATGTTATTTTATTTTAATTAATAATTAATTAAATCAAAATAAATTTTATAAAGACACAATTTCTAGTAATAGTAAGTAATACACATTGGTAAAGCATTGTTTTTTATGACTTTCGTTTTTTTTATTATTTTACAAAATGCAATAACGAAACAAAGTATTTTTGATCATTCTTAAATTGTTACATAAATTAATATGCAAAAATTAGAACATCTTTGCAACCATTATTTTATCCATAACATGCGTCAATTAAACTCATTTGTGAAGAGATACATGTTAACGCTATAAAGAAACAGGGCAAGCAAACTGAAGGCGCGTTGTAAGTGACGAACTGTACGTGTATGGTCAATTCGCTCATTTCTCTACGTATCGCTCTTGCCTCAACGAGCAAATTCATGAGCAAATTCGTGCGTGTATGGGCTGCATAACATCGCCCCAGAAGTCTTAAGACTTGTTTGAAAGGGGTTGATGTTTCAAGCATCTAAATCGACTGCTGACAGGGCATGGTGGTTTTATTGTAACTGCAGGAATAATTCTATTTTTAGAAGAAAGAGTATGTTTTTTTTTTTGTTTTACCACTCTTTTTTTGTTTCGCTATAGTCTTTTTTTCATTTATCTACTTAAATAAGAACCTTGCGGCACCGCAGATGTAATTTGTATATCATCATATCATCATAAACAAATTTAATAAGAAAGGTATAATTTTGTCTAGTTACCTTTAGACATGTCATTAGTTTTTTTATAGAATACTTTATAATAATAATAATTAGTTTGGTCACATATTTGCAAATTATATATATTATCATCATTTTAAGAGAATGTATGTTTGGCTTTCTGCATCCTCTGCTTGTTCATTATGATTTGCAACATCTATTTTTTAAATTTCTGAATTTACTGTAACAGTTTTTTTACATTAAACAATTTCTTATTTGTAAAGTTGGCGTTTAATCTGTTTATTTTGGAACTGACATTGTGGTTGAATACTTTCATTGCCTGTAACATTTTTTACATAACATATATAAATTTAATTTATATATCATATTAACTTCAATTAGAGCAACTGTTGCTTTCTGGACACTAACCACATGTTCAATAAACTGAATCAGTTCAGGTTACATATCAAGTTCAAAATTTTCTGTAACAGTTTTTTTATGTTAAATATGTATATTGATTATTTACAAAAACATATTAAATTTTGAAGATATTAAAGATAATTTTAACAGAAAGCATACATTTTTATTTGGTTGATTGAAAATTAATGTGTTAGTTCAATTAAGGTTAGAATTAAGTAACAAAAAGTTAGCGATCGATTTCAATAGCCGCATTGAGTCATTTTAAATATATTATTTGAATATTCAAGTTTTCATGCCAGGTTTGGCTTCGTTTAATTAAAAAAAAAACGGATTGGTCGAACATGCGTTAAAAAAGTACTTGCGCCAATGGCTTGTTGCACTTTATTCTTGATATTAACGTTAATTTACTGATATTCTGGTTGCATGTGTCCATTTCTGTCTTCAATAGTATAATTTATAACAATTTGAATCATATTTGGTAAAACATTTATAATCAAGTAGAATGTAATTAAAAAAAAAGTAAAATGTATCAATCTTTATTCTCCATTACAAAAAATTATTATTTTTATTATATTATTTTTTTTACATCTATTAGGGTAAATCAGTAAATAAAATAAAAATCTAAATAAAATAAAATCCATATATTTTGAAGATTCAAAACATTATATTCTTCTTCAGTTGTAATAGTTGATAAATAAAATCTGAAATATAAAATTAATATAACATTTTATTGTTAAAATAAAATATTACAAATTTTATAAATTCATATTATTTGTTTCAAGCAAGTTTTATTGCAATGTGCATTCTTTACAGTCCGGAGCTTTTGAAAAAATACGGTACACAAATTTGTCGTTTTTTTTATCCGGTAGAAAAGTCCAAAATTTTATTCATAAAAAATAAAAATTATCAAAGTTTGGTCATTAAATATTAAAAAAGTGAAAAAATTCATTCATAACTAGCAAAATCTAGTCTTAAAACATTAAAATATTGTCAGAAAGCCATAAACTATTGAACAATAAACAAATTTTTTGAAATTTCAAAAATAGCAATAACCAGCTATGAAATATTAAAATTTTGTTAAAATGCATCTAAATTTGAAGTATAGAAGTTTCCCTATCACCTTATCATGTTTTACTTCTTAGTGCTATTATGATTTTGATCGGCCACATTATAAATGGTTCTGTTGAATTCGTTTGTAAGATGTGATCCGCAATTTTATTGAACAACGATCGTATAGCTACTTTCTATCTCTTATTTGTCATATTTGTTTTTATAACTTTCCACCATGAATTTTCCAGCTACATTTCTCTTTGTTTCTTTCTGTGTTTTACTTAGTCCAAATGTTTTTTTGTTTTATGTTGTTTATTATTGATCTAAGTTGTTTAATAGTTGGGTTTTGATTTGAACAACTCTTTTCTTTCAATAATATAATCCGATGCTTAACCGATCCAGCTTTAAAATATGAAAAATGTTGTTAAAAAGTTAATAAACTGTTACAAAGTGCCTAACTCTATTCATGGAACGCCAGGTTTTGACATAAGACTTCGAGAGGACCTTGTATGGTTGTGGGTTCTTCCCGCATTGCAGACCATTGCTTACAGATAGCTACACCACTAATTAAATTTGATATTTGTCATTGTCAAAATTGCTTATTCTTTTTAAATTAATAAATGATTTATGCAACTGATATTTAATATACAGTCTTATTGAACAATTAATCCTATTGATATAAAGGACTTTTCTATCAACAAAATAAAGCTGTGTATGTTAATGTTCATTTATATTTTATTTATTTTAAGATAGGTATCCTAATGATTATTAATTTAATTCGTATAATTAAAAACGAAGCATAATAAACATACATGGACTTGAAGAGCGGATTAAAGCATTTATAAGTATTATTATATTTACAATACCATCTATTCAAGCATAGTAAAATTAAAAATAGATTATAAACACTGGTAATTTTATTTGTGTGATTGGCTTTGTGGTGGGAGAGCGCTAACACGCGCTTGAATTTAATAATAAAATCGTCACTAGTTCAGATAACTCCGTTTGTGAACGCAGTCTGTGAAAAAAAAGTGCGCGTCGTCCCTCTACACGTGTTAATTACACAGACTATTTACACTCGCTGCTCTCGCGAACGCTTCATTACCCTATGGTAGTTTCCTCTGGCTTTGCTCCATGTGAGTCGACCCTTACAGTTTATCATTTTTGTATGTGTGTGTTGTAACCAACGTTCATGTATAATCACAGTCATTTATTAATGTGACGACCGAGTGTGAAAACATTACACGCAATGCACTCACTCACTTTATTTCTACACAAAAATCCTCTAATAGACCGTGCGGTACATTTTGAGGTACAATGTACATTGTGTTTTCAAGCAACATTATTATTATGGCGTTTTGCATATGCTAAACACGCAAACGATTAATTCAAACCAATTTATTTGAATCAATTTGAATGTAATAAACTTTATTGATAGATTTTTATATCATACTACTTTTAAAATGTGTATTGCTTGAATTTGAATTTGAAAAAATTAGAATTAAATGATTAAAATTATAAGAAACATTATTTATTTGATTAATTATTAATTTATTTTATAATTTTAATTATGTTTTAAATTATATTATTAGGAACTTAGTTTTTATATACAATTACATAATTATATCTAATCAGTTCCGGATACCGATGATGACTTTTGGTAAATGGGGTCATGTTTCACATGACTCACATGTGGACAATTGCAATATATTTTTTTAATTTTCTTAATTATTATTAAAATATTTAAATTGTTGCTATGTATTGAATAAAAGTAATCATATTTTATTTCGTAATATTAGCACAAGCGTTATTTGGAACATGTGTATAGGTTCAGTGAACGATCTATAAGTACTCTCTTATCAGTGCTTATCGGATTTAAACCAACAGTGGTAAATTGGCAAAACAATTAATTAGCAGACATTTCGGTCCTATTGATCATAAAACAAACTCAGTTTTTTTTTTTAATTTAGCTATACTTCAAAATTTATTTTTTCTAGGCGTTATAACTAAAAATAAGTTACAATGATAATTCAATTGAATAAAACGATTTAAAAAATGTTAAATTATAATTAAATTGCAAATATAATCATCATTGTAAAGTTAAGTGTTTTTCACTTTTGCAAAAATTTCAAAATTTTTCTTACGTTCTATTTTGACAGTTTTTCAACAGTATTCTCAAATATGCGCGTTTTTTGTACTTAGTACTATTTTACAGTTTTCTGTTAGGTTTTTTAGGCAAAGAAGCTATTTGATCAATATTTAAATAAAATTACTTTTAAATATAAACCGAATAATAATTAACTTTATATGTAGATAAAATAGGTATATTTCATATTGAAGACAAAAATAAACTTAGTTTTAAATACTTTTTTTACTTATCTTTTTTGTAGTTTCTACATTTTTTTTTAATTTTTACTGACTCATATATGAAAACAATAGAACTATTAAGAGTTTTTCATCCTTCTAAATTCCTGTGTCCTACAAAATGTTTGCTTTTGTAAGCCATTTTAGATTTTCGTAGACTCGTTGAAACTTTCCGGTAGTCCAGTTATTAAGTTTTTTGATGTTATTGAAGGCGGACAAGGTACGTCTAGATAGCCCACCATAATTTTTTTTAACACAACAAATGTTGATTTGTAAGTTGTTTCACTGCTGGCACATATTTATGAGCCAGTTTTATCAGGTAAAGAAAATGAATATAGTGTTTATTGATAAATCTATTGCACCTCTTACGTAAAAAATTTAATAGTAATAACTATATTATTCTGATCCTATTTAATTAGACTTTTTGAATGTAATGTATAAACGTAAAAGCTATAAACCAGAAGTGAATGAATTGCAAGAGGATCTATCACTTAAGAAAAGAAAATGCAGTTTTATAACCCAAATAACTTTTTCAATCGATGTATTGTAACCTGCAAATGTGTTTCCAACTCTATATTAACATCATCAGATTCTATTACATGATGCGAACTGGTTTCCATGCTTGATTTAATCCTTCTCCAACCACCAAACAGGTCCTGAATATGTTAAATTTTTTTAAAATATATTTGTTATTATGTAAAATGTTTTTGGTTTTCTCGTCATTCCAAAATTAAACTACTTTAAAAAAAAAAATGCTTTTAAACAAATTGTTAGAGGGCTTTTCAAGAAAAGTCACTTTTATTATTTTTGTATTATTAATATACCAAATACAAAATTGATAAATAATAAAAAAATAAAGTTATTAAATATTGTGCATAAATACAAATATAATTTTTTGTGTGGAAAATTGTCTGACTAGATTTAAAGTCAAAATGTACAAATTTTATTACCTGATCTCCAAAGAAATTTAACCATCTTGTTTTTTATAATATTTTTAAATATTATCTACAAAGCATACAGTTCTACCTTTTTTAAAGTCATCACACGTTTTTACATATTTTGATATACCTATATTTGTTCGTTGCATAGAAGATCCTTGTTGTTAAGAAGTTTTTGCAAAAATTTTCCTTGAAGGATGGAGCACCGTGTGCGATTTTATGTCGAGCATAACAACTTTTTGCTCAGATGATTGATTTTTTTTCAAACTTTCTTAACGTATGCAGAAAAGTGCATTAACAACACTTAGCATCAGATGTAATTCTGGTGGTGGAATGTTATATATTGTAAATATTTTAAACAAGCTATTTTGGAGCTTCTGTCCCACAACAATTTGTATAGTTTGTATAGTCTTACAAACTTGAAGTTTGTTTTTTTTATAACACTATGTGCATGGGTAATGACTGTTATGCGACATGATACTAGCTAAAATATTTATCAACTTTAAATCAGCTGCGATCGTATTTTTTATAAAATTAATGTTTAACTTTTTTACTAAACTTACTTTTATGCCTAATTTCAAATGAACATCTGATATATGAGCCTTTTCTTTCTTTTCTTCTGTTGAATAAAAGCCGGAAGATCTGTTTAATAAACAACGGTGTTCAATCGTGTAAGCTTTGACTTCAGATTAGACTCAATCGTTTTTTTTAATTTTTGATTTCACTGCAGTCATTTCAATAATTTTACGACTGTTTAGATTTAGATTAGTTTTAATTTGAATAATAATAGATTTGCGACGTTTCAAAAAATGGTTGCTTTTTTAAAATTTTTATATGAAGAGGTCGGGTAACTGAAAAAGTAACAAATTTGAGTGTAGAGAATCTCCATTTCTATTTTTTTGACTAGTTTCTTTTTTACTACTGATAAAACTGCTTGACTTTGCGTATTTGAAAGGATTTTTAATATACAAGACAATAGATTTCGAATTTAAAACTTAGAATAACGTTTATGAAGCTTCCTCTTCCTATGCCACAAAAATAGGATAAACAGCGTTTCTTAATCTTAACAATTAATTTTTGCTTTGTTTGATTTAGAATGAAAATTAACCTACATTTGCATTTCAACTTTTTATGATTTTGTAGCCTTTTTTTGTGGTATAAATATTGATTTTAATCAGCACAGGTATTCACTCATCATGAAGAGTTATAGTAAAATTGTTGCCAATAAGATTTATGTTATGTATATTATATCTTTTCTTACACTAAATATAAAAAAAACAATCTGGTTAAATTAATAAACTATTAAGGGCCGCTTTTACAATCGTCGGTTAAACAAGGAATAGCGCTATCTAAGGAATATATAAAAATGCGCTTTTACAATCTCTTATAACTTATATCTAGTATAGTAACTAAGTAACGCGCACAACAAAATAGTGTATAAACAAAGTATACGTCAATTTATAAATCAGTTCCAGAAACGGCCATCTTCGTGATAAATGATTTTTTAGAAAATGCATAAACGTGTTACAGCTAAAGTATGATTTGTTGCTAAAATTTTTGCACAGAAGAAAATTGATAATCGTCGAGCATTATTTCCTTGATTGACCTAATTATTGGGACCTTCAGGTGGTTCGTCTTTATTTCTATTTCTAATTTGGGATTCATTGAATAGAGATTCTACTCGAGTGTGCGGGTGATTGAAATTTTACAATGGCCCCGATTACTTGTATGTTTCGAGGAGAATAAACCAGGAATAACTTATTCGGTGCTGGTAGCAGTAGTTTTCTCTAGTATAGTAACCAAGTAACGCGCACAACAAATTTGCGTATAAATGATTTATACGTCAGTTTATAAGTCATTATTGACGTTTCAATAAGTTATCTCGACTGTAATAAAAACTAATGCTATACCAGGTATATACATTCAGGTAAATTTATTCCTGGTATAAGTTATCTGACAATTGTAAAAGCACCACACTTTACTAGGATTTAATTAATACTTTCAAGTACGAGAACATATACGTATAATACAATAAAAAACATAAAAATATTACTACATATTTCTGACTTTCATTCAGAAATGGCTTCACTAAAAATATAAAATATAAAATAAAATATTTAACAAAAGTTACAATGTTTTGTACAAAAATAAAAAGTGACTTATCTCTGAAAGCGCTTTACTATTTTTTGTCTCAAACTATTGTTGAATCATTAAAGATTTATAATTTAAAAATAAAAACTTAAAACGCGGTATTTTTAGTTCATCAATTGTTGCAAGACGACTTGTACAAATATTTACCACAGAAAAAAAATTGGGTATCGTTAAGTCAGAGGACCTAAGAGGTCAATCGAGAAGTTATTAGGCCTTTAAAAATTCTCGTATAATTCTCAAGGAGTTTCTAGCTGTATAAGCTACTGCTCTATCTTTTTGGAATAACATGTTAACATTTAGTAATAATCAGTTCTGGGATGAGAAACATTCATAAAATGTTTATCTAGCGCTTGGAATTTATTGTTTCAAAATGGATATTTTTAACCTTAAAGAAAATAAGGACCAATGATACCAAATAATCTAACGCCACACCACTTTCAGCTTAACAATATCATGTTAAAAACGCCATCTAAATGAAAATTTGTTTTGATTCTCGATACTGATTTAATTTTTTTTTGACAAAATGGTTACTTTGTTTTTTATCTCGATTGCTAAGGTGGTTTGTTATTTGGTATTTGTAAGGATGACATTTTTAATCATTATAAAGGATTTTGTGAAGACTTAATTAGATTAACAGAGCTGTTATGACGTTTTGCATCTCCACCTCATTATCACCATTGTCAGATTATAAACTGGATTTCAAACTTTTTGAATAAAATATTGGTTATTATTTATGTAAACTGTTTTTGGTTTTTATGATAGTTTAAAATCACAGTAATCTAGCATGGAACTATTGTCTTGCAAGTGTCAGTCTGATAAGTTGTAACGGAGTAGGTCTTATTGTAGATGTTTTTTTCAGTTTTGTGTTTTCAAACATTTAAATCAATTAGATTTGATTTGATTGAGTCATTTATTTTCTTCAAATCCAGTTTATTGACAACAAAAAATATAATGCAATGTTTTAATCAATGACAAATTGTCACTGTATTATTCGAAATCAAATTTGCGTAAAACGTACAAACTGTGGTGGTTAAATAAAAAAATGCTAGTAAATTGGTCTAACTTTTGCTTTGATCACCAATTCATTTCTTTTTTTTAAGATAGAATTAATATTATTTTTATGTTATTACTTTTTATAATAATGGTTTTTATATTGGTACTTTTTCTGGTAACAGCTTTCTTTTAAAAAATTATTATTTTTGACATTATTGTCCCGTTCTTTAGAACTAACAAAAATTCTTCGAGGTCGTTTTGTATCCACCCTTTTGTAAACATTGTTAAATTAGATTTTTGCAGCAATTTTTTCTTTCGAATATCTCAAATGTTGAATAAAATGAAACTTTTATAAAACATTTATAATAATATTTATGTTATGAAAGTTATGAAACTTAACGAAACAGAGAATAAATGTTTTATGGAATTAATTTTTTAGTAATTTTTTTTAAGTTTGTTTTTGTCAAAATAACCAAAACCAAGTGATTTTTTTTTTGTTTTTAGGTTATTTTGATAACTGTTTTATGAAATACTAAAGGTGTGTAGAATTTAGCTTTTTTTCAAAAAAATTATATAATTTTTCATGATATTTTAATAGTTAAGCTGTTAAATGTTTTTATGTGATGTGTGACTAAATGGATTGTTTTAAAAAAAATTGCTATATACATTTTTTGAGTAGATTTGACTTTTAAAACTCTTTCCACTGCTCGGTATGATCATATCGAATGTTTTCATACACGACATCAATAAATGTAATCCTAATCAATAGATGTGTTTTACAATAATGTTCAATGTTGAGTCAGCGGGTTTTACAATGTTGCAAGATTTATAGTATAATTATTGATAAAGTTGCATATTTGCCGTTACTTTCTCAATAAAATTATTCTGTCTTGAAGCTTCATTTTTCATAAAGTCGAATTAAATTTAAGATTGTAGGTAGAACGTCGCGTGAAAGTTTACGAAAAGATTTGACATTAAAAACGTTAATGGACTGCAAACCCGCGGATTCATGTTTTCTGTAAGAAAATATTAGAATCATACTGAATAGTGCAATTTTTTAGTTTTGAAAATACGTGGAATTAAAGTTTCATGCTTGATAGTAGTATTCGGAGTCAAGCAATGTATGTATAGGACCGTAAATGGTGTTAACGTTGAAGTCTGCATTGTCACATACAAATTAAGAACAATTGGTGCAGATTTGCGAATGGCTTGTAGTATTTCTTCTCAAAGGTTTATATTTTCTAAGAACCTTATTTTCAAAAGAATCTTATAATTAGTATCACGCAATCTTGCCTTTGTTTATCGATAATCATAATGTTCATGTCTATAATTTTTGTGAACAAATTTACGGTTATGATATCAGGAACAAATTTCCCTTCTGTTCTATCAAATCATTTATAGAAAATTGACACATAGTGAACCGTTGTTTGTGATGTAATGTGTTTAAAAGCAAATTGTTAAATGTTTATGGAAGTTAAAAAAAGCATAGCAAATTAAAAATTTCGTAAACCTTTTGTCAAGAGCTACAAAATTATTTTTAAGTTTTTGGGTAGATTGATTGGTGATGCAATTGGCTTATAATTTAAAGAATTGGACTTGTTTCTTTGTAGGTTTAGGATCAAACAGTTGCAATTCTTTTAAGACTGTTAAGAAAATTATGACGCCTTTCTACTATTTTTATATTAATGATTGTTTTGAAAGTAACTTTGTTTCTTCCACAGACTTGGAAGTTGTTAGATAATGCTCTCACAAACATTGAATTATATTATATTTCTGCACATAATGCAGTTTTTTTGCTGACCATTTAACATTGGCTATTATATGAAAACTAACTACAGTTTCAGTTAACTTTATGTAAACAATTGTACTGTATTCTTCACACTAAATTAAAAATTTAAATTTGAATCGTAAAGCATATTTATTGTTTTTATTACGTATTTTGGAAATATCACAAATATACAGTTCAGACGAAGTTCGAATTTTTGTTCCTAGGACTAATATAAAACAAAAAATATGATAATCACATTTTGGTCGATATTATTCTATTCCTGCAATAGCAACTGTCTTAGCTCCTGGGCAGCAGTTTTTGGAGCAGGTATATGCTTTTGGATACGTCGTCCCAACTCATCCTAGTTATGTTCTATGGGATTTATGTCAGGGCTCCTCCATAATGTATCTGTGAGTTGTCAAGGAGCCATTTTATATAAAGACCAACTCTGTGCGTGCTTCGTTAGAAATTCCTGTCAAAACCATAACCGACCCACCGCTAAATGGAAGTCGCTCATCAATACAAACTGAAGCGTATCTTTCTCCGCGTCTTCTCCACACTTTTTGGTGTCCGTCTGAACAGTACTCTGCTCCAGTCCTCATTAATCCATGTCCGGTGATTTCGGGCAAAAGCCAATCTTGCAACAAGATGTCGGCGTTGTATTGGTGGACGTGTAGCCATCTTTTTACAAGACAATCCAGCAGCCCGTAACCTTTTCCTAACGGTTCATTCACTAACATTTACATCTATAACTTCATGGAGTTGATTTTGTAGATAAACTGCAGAAGCTGTTCTATTCCGCAATCTTGTGGACACCAAAAAACGGTCATCTGTGTTTGTAGTGACTTTTATTTGCCCGAATCCTGGTCTTCTGGTTATCAGGTTATTATCCAAGTAACGCTGATACACCCTTTGTACAGCGCAAAAGCTTTTACCAACAATTCTTGAAGTGCTACAACAATAGGGTCTAAAGGCATTATGATGTTATGTACCAGTTTTGCAGAGAAAAATCAACACTAAGTCAAAAAATCACTACGAAATGTAGGTTTTCAATTAGAGCAAAATGGATGCTATTTAATAAAAGTTTGTAACACTAAGTCAAAAAATCACTACGAAATGTAGGTTTTCAATTAGAGCAAAATGGATGCTATTTAATAAAAGTTTGTAACACGGTAATAATAACTGACAGATAGATAACATTTTCAGAAAATGAATTATTAAACGCCTACTTTAGTTAACAATTTGCAAAGTTGCAAAAATTTCCAAAAATAAGTCATAATTTTAATGTGACCTCTATTTTTAAAATGCTTGCTAGTGTAGATGTGAAAATAATTTTAAAATATGATCGATAAGATATCTTTAAAACCTATGTTTGCTAAAATTCGAATAACTTTATAACTACAGAAAGTATTTTATAGACGTTTCTTAAGATTTAATTGAATTATTTCTTCACTATCGAGATAAAATATGAAAAAGAAACTATTTGTAGTGTGGGTTTACTGCAATAAAGTTTTAAAGTTCTTAGAGAATAAATGCTTTTGTTTAACTTTACGGACATATTACATCCGGGACTTTTAGAGTTTAAATCACTATCAAAAGTCACATCTAATAGTTTGAAGTCTAACGTAATGAACTAATCATTATTAACAAGAACATCCAGTTTTTGAATTTTGTCGGATGGGAAAACCATAGTTTGCGTTTTGTTGACATTTATTGCAAGTTTATTACAGTTAAAGCAATGCAATATAGAAACTAAACCTTCTCATACTCTGGTCGTTTTTTTTTAGCATATAACATGTCACATCAAAATTCATATTTAATGATAAATTATTGATAAAAATATTGAATAATAAGAGGTCCAAAAATTGATCTCTGGAATCTCACATTTAATATTAGTTCTAATAGAATTTTAACTTGTTGTTTTGTTGTGATTGTTTGAGTAATTAACCCGAACGTATTATTTATTGTTTGTTAAAAATGTATTTACTGTAGTTTTTAATATATTGTTCTGTAGTAAGGTTTTACCTGTTGGGCAATAAATTATTATCATTATTATTAACAAATTGTATATTGATTCTCGATACCGATTTAATTTTTTTTACAAAATGTTCACGGCGTTTCTTTATCTCGATTGCTAAGGTGCTGAGTTATTTGGTATATTTATTCTGTAAAGACTATGACAACTGATTGTCGATTAACAAATCGTTTGCATCTCCACCTCCATATCAACATCGTCAGATTGTAAACTGGTTTCCAAACTTCAATCTTATTTATTTAATCAGTTTGCAACCACCAAATAAGTCAGAATATCTTAAATTTTTAGAAAATATTTATTATTATTTATGTAAAATGTTTTTGTTTTTTGCGTTAGTTTAAAATCATAGTAATCTAGCAAGAGTTATTGTCTCAAAGGTGTCAGTCTGTTAAGTTGTAGTAGTTAAGCGTAGTATTTTTGTAGATGCTTTTATAGTTTTGATTTTAAACGTTTAAGTCGATTAGATCTGATCGAATTAAGTTTTTTTTTTTCAATTCTAGCTTTTCAGCCAGTATTGATAACAAAAAATATATTGCAATGTTTCAAAAAATTACAAACATCGAAATCTAATTTACGTAAAACGTAAAAACGTTGGTGGTAAAATCAAACAATGCAAGTAGATCGGTCTAACTTTTGCTTTGATCACTAGTCCATTAAACTTATTATTCATTTTTCCAAGCGATGTAATTGCAGTTAAACTGTAGTAACCCGTAAAAACTTTAAATCCTGCTTATTAAAATCAAGCTCTGCCATTTTTAAGATATTGCTGTGTCAAGGTGAACTAAAATATATGTTTCAGTTAAAACTATTATATTATAATTCTTACATAAAACTTCCTTTCTAAATACATCAAACTTTTTCAAGATAGAATTAATATTAATGTGACCAATTTTTAGTTTATTTACGTGCATATATTTGACAAATAAGTGAAAATTAAATTATATTAAACAACTTAATTCTAAATTACTATTGTAATTACTAATAATTTTTTTAATTTTTGTTATTACTTTTTATAATAATGGTTTTTATATTGGCACTTATTGTTTTTTTTTATGTTTATTATTATTGACAATATTATCGCGTTTTTTAGTACTAACAAAAATTCTTTGATGGGTTCTTGCAAACTCTTTGTTCTCTTCTCATCCTCTAGTTCTGTAATCATTTTTTTTCTTTAAAAAATTAAATTTATGAAAAAATATTCTAAACTAAAAACATCCATAGACGCGTTTCGAGGTTTACCTCTCATCAGTATGGCTTTATTTATTTAAACTTAATAATTGATTTTTAACTTACTTCGTCAACATTGTTCACCACCACAATTCAAAGTGAATATTTTAAAGGGTGTATTGACTATTTATACTAACTGACTTAATGACTTTATTTAATGGCTATGGTTAATAGCATTCTGAGAAACTAATTATTTCGGGATATTTAGCTGATGGTAATAACATGAAAGAATTAAAAAGGAAATTTGAAAATTAAAAATATGTCGTTGTGGTATTCGTATAAATTTACCTATTTAACTAGGCTTTATTCGAAATTATTGCTTTTACAACTGTCTCACATACATTTTTTTCTATTTGTCTGTTGCGGTTTTTACTGCAGAGTCAATTTTGGGTGTAATAGTTGACAATTTGTGCCAAAATGTTTAAATTACATCTGAAACTAATAAGGAAAGGAAAACTTAAATTCTATATATGCACCTGAGCTTTATTAGCTTGAAAAAATCTCAAATGTTATGAAATTTTCATGAAAATGTTGTAGCATAAAAAATGTAAGGAATTAATTTGTTTTATAATGCGTTTTTGAGTGTAGACATTAGAGCTGCCAACAATGTAGAATTACTGGTTTTGGAGCACATTTTTTTAAATATCTATTTGTGTTATAAAAGTTTGAAAATTATAAGGTCTGTTCCAACATACGATTTGGACGGTTTGCAAACCGATCAAACTATGCACACAAACAAATTACTGTGTATAAAAGATTGCCTAAGGATGACAAATACTTGTTTGTGTGCACAGTTTGAACGGTTTGCAAACCGTCCAAATTGTATGTTGGAACAGACTTATAGAAACAGAGAATAAAAGTAGTGCGTAATTATTTTTTTCATGATTTGTATCAGAATGAATGCTATTTAAGCTGTTAAAATAACCAAAATTTGCGAGTTATAAGAAAAATTGATGTATCACAATTTTTAAAATTTAGTTTTTTTTTAAGTATATTTTTTATCATAGATATTTTGATAGTTAAGCTGTTTAAATGTAGAGAATATGTAGTGTTAGAGCTAATTTTTTCAAAGATGTTAAAAGTTATAAAAGTTAAAGAAAAAGCTACGGTATAAAAGTATTCTACAAAATTAACAAAAGAATTTTTAGATATTATGAAGTTGAGTCGTAATAATGCTGAAAACTTCTTCAAATATTTGAACTTTTGCTATTAATTTAAACAAACCTACGCAAATAATACAAAAAATTTAATGGTGGTGGCCGTTATTATGTGATAGCTCATTTTAAGATAAATAAAACACATTTACTATGTATTATATAACGAAAATATTTAAAAACCACATGTTTCAACCTTTTACGAGGATATCAGACGGTGATACAAACAAGAATATAATAGAAAAATTACAATGCATATACCTATACGATAGTAAAACATGAAATGTACAGAGAGGTGGAAAATTACATTGAAATTATTATGATTAAAATGATTATGAATTACAACAATACAAAAAGGAAAAAAAGCAAGTAGAGAAAAAAGATTAATAAATTGCGGCTTTTTACTTAAAGGTAATTAAAAGTTGTGAATGATTTTAAAATTATCAATATCTGGGAATATGTAACATTTTTCTAAAATATGGTTTGCTAAAGTACTATCTGAATGGCGTAATCTAAAAAAGCGGTAATGTTCTTTAAATCTAGTTTCGAAATTTCTTCCTGTTCTATATATTTATATTAACTCATACATTTCTGATGTTAAAATTGTATCTGTACGGTCTTTAGCGTTGAATAAAATGTTTGATAACTTATTTTGACTTTTAAACGCTACTTTATAATTAAATTTACTGAGAATAATTTTTTTACCAAAATATGTTATTGAAATGTATTAGGTTTTATGACTTTTGTCTTATTATTACTAAGAATGAGTAATAATATTATTTCTCAATATAAAATTCTAAAATTGTTATTATTTATGTCGCCATTCTATTATATTATATAAACAACAAGGGTTTATCAGACTGAAATTCAATAATAATGTTAATAATATATGGCAGTATAAATTCCATAAATTTTAAATATTAAATAAACATAAATTTATAGGGTATGTATTTTGTCAAGTAAATATTGCAATTGAAAATAAAGTGTCAGTGGATCATCATTGTTTTTTTGACGACAGATAATATTGGAACCATGTTGTTTGTCAATTTTGTAATAATTTATGAGGGTTTTACTTCGGTAGAATTTTGAAATTGAGAATGAAACATTTTATAGAAATAAAGTTTGGAACATTGTTCTTTAATAAAACCTGTAATGAATGTTTACTACCTATCATAACATGTCTTCTATAAGCAGCCAAATCTGTTAAATTAGTCAAAGGTGTTAACGCAATGCTTCCTATTAGGAGAAACGTTAAACAAACAGTGTGAAGGAAAATGTAATACAGTTAAATCCTACAGGCAACGGCATTTTTTGGCGGGTTTTATTTGAATCAGATGACCGAAACAAATTTATCATTTAAAATTAATAAATGATATATTTTATGTAAATTGTCTTTTCATTCATTAAGAGATATACCGGTTAAAAAGTCCAAATTTGTATAATAAAATATCAAAAATAGCAAATTCTTGCTTTGAAATACCAAAATATTGTAGAATTTTGGCCATAAACTGGTAAAAAAGAAAATTATAAAAACAGCAAAATCTGGCTATAAAATATTGCCAGAAATAAACTGTTGAAAATGTAACATTCTATTTATGAAAAATCAAAAATTACAAAATCCTGCCATAAAATAATTTTAAAAAGAAACAAAATTTTGCTGTGAAATTTTAAACATTTGTCAAAAAGCATCAAAATAGTATATTAAGTATCAATGGCAGAAAAGCAATGTTTGCAGCACGAACGAAGTATTGCAAATGCTTTATTGTTTACGATTATTTTGTGTAAAACAAAAAAAAATGTTAAACGGTATTTTTAATGAAATCTCAAAAATAGTAAAATCCAACTATAAAATATTAAAAATATTGTTTAAAAAAATCAAAATCCGGCATAAACTGTTGAAAAGTGCAAAATTCTTGTTTGGAAATAGTAAAACCCACCCATGAAATACTAACATATTGTTAAAAAGAACTAAACTGCGGTCTTGAAACATTAAAATATTGTTAGAAACAATCAAAATCCGGCCATAAACTGTTCAAAAATGCAAAATTCTATTAATTTAAAGTTAAAAATAAATAAAAAAGGTCATACAATTTTGAAATACATATTTCTAGATATAATTAAAACTCTCTCAAAAAGGATAAATAATCCAAAAAATCAATATTTTCATTTTATGAATAATATAAAATGGAAATATTGAGTTTGAAACATTTTTTTAAAACAAAATTTGGCTTAAATTGTTAAAAAATTTAAACATTTTTATAAAATTCAATAATAGCAAAATTTTGTCACAAAATTTTATTTGTATTAAAAGAACCAAAATCCGTCAAAAAACAGTTAAAAATGAAAATTTGGTTTATAAAATATTTATGAAAAATAGCAAAATATATGCAAAAATATTGTTAGAACTGTTGCAAAATGCAAAATTTATAAATAAAATACTCAATTATAACTGGCACATAGCAATTGTTTGTAATAATTGTCGATTTTTGCGAGAGCGAGTGAGTTTATGATTCTGCAGACTTTGGACCAGAAACATTGATATAAACCAATTGTTCATAGTTTGAACTATAAATATGCTTATACTCTAGCAGACTCCGATATGTGGTAACCATTGTAAAGTAGTGTTTTCAAGCATAATTCCTTTGGGTATATGAGACTTTTTTTAAAATTTATAAACGACCAAAAGATGGCTGCAAAAAAATGATACTTTCTGTAACCTGGATGTAAATAGCATAAGCTTTTATAATACTTTTATATTTAATGCACCTTGGATTTGATTATATTGTTCTCTGTTTATTTTATTGCTGTTTTGGACAGATAATTTTAATTGTTTATGTAGCTTGTGTTTGGTGTTATTATGTATTTGTTGTACTATGCTGAATACTGCTTTCTACTGGATACCTTTCACATTTTGGGGATATATGATGCTTATTTTCTGTATCGAATTGATTTTCAAATCTGGTAACTTGAAACGTATAATGTGCAGAGGACAATAGAACAAGTTCTAAAGTTCAATTTTTGTTCATTGCACATTAAAATTATCTTCTAATGCCCGTATTCATAAACATTTTTATAACTATTCATTATCAAACGGATCATTATAATTTAATGAACATTAAAAGTATAATGCTATTCATAAATAATTGTCATTAGTTAAATTATTTAGTAGCTTTTTAGTTACTTTTGTTTTTTATAAGTTATTAATATGGTAACTTATAATATCTAACTTTAAATATTGTGAATTAATACAGATAATTAGACATTTTTAAATCAAACAGACGTGCCAATTTAATGATTCGTTAAATTTAATGAATAATTTTATGAGCAAAATACGAAAATTTGTTTAATCGTTCTGTTATATTTTTAACAAATCATTATATGTTTATTGTCGTTTTATGAATACGGACTTATGTCAAGTTGTATGAATATGAATAATTTGTGAGAATCTGAAGTTAACTATTAAAATTATAGCATCTACTGTCAAAAGTGGTCCTGTCTTGTTTTGGTTTACTGAATCGGATTTCAAGAGCACGGCGTCACTTTTGAGATATTCTGTATATATTTTGTAATAATAATAATAATAATCAATTTATTACTCAGTAGTCTACAGCCAGTTACAGAGTAAAATAATATAAAAGTTGTAAAAAACACATGCACTTGCACATTGTAATTTAAAATAATAGAATATAATAGTGTTTGCGCAAGTCAGTTTTTTGCTTATAAAAGTCACGTTATACTTATAATTATTTTGTATAAGTATAACGTTATCGTTTGTTAAGCTATTTATGAAATTAGCGGAGCCAATCAACAAAATACCTTACGCTAAATGTATCGCCTACTTGATGTGTATTAGTTATAATGCATATAGCCATAAAACGCAATCGTAAAATTTTCTTATTTCTGTGTTTGTATAAGTTGCAATTGATACCAACATTGAAAGACTTTTTAATCAATTCATTTTTAAAATAAGATATTAATATGCATGTAATTTGATTGCCCCTATGATATGTTTATTTAGGTTATGTTTTTAGTTTTATTACTTGTCATTTTTTATCGTAACGTTATATTACACTTGCTCAAACACTTTTAAAATTGTTTCCCTTACACTATTTATAACGTTATAATCATAAGCAAAAAAGTGACGTGCGCAAACACACTATTGTCATATATAAAATAAGTAAAAACAAATTATAAATGCGGACAATAATTAAAAAATAACATTAAAAATTAGTCATAGACTCTAATAACAATTTTTTAAGTACGCCAATCTGTTATCATAAATATCAGCACAGTATGAATGTTTATTACTAATTTTACACATACGTACTATAGGGGAATTAACGAAATGAACTGCACGAAATATTGGTATGGAAAATGTACGACAGCATCTTGCAAACACTCTAGTAACATGAAAGGTAATAGATGACAAGTTAAAGCTATCATCTATAATAAAAAGTTTAATTTTATATTGATATACAGCAATAATTAACCTGTGGCAGCCATTTATAAATAGATATTTGAATTCGGAAAGAAGTGATTAACAATTAATATTGTAGCTTGGATAAATTCCATGTTTACGTAGGTATAAATATTTCAAAAACCTTTTTTTGAATAAGTTTTTAGAAACTTTACTTTACTTTAGTAAGAACGTACTTGTGTTGGGTAATATTAGTAGTATTAATTATAATATTTAGCAATGTTGATATACAAATACAAACTGTTATTATTATTTTAAAATAGCATTTTCTAAAATCCTATCTCTCTTATCCCATACGATTACGAGATAGAACGAGTAGTTTACTTTATACAGCACAACGGCGGGTTACGTATTTCGATATGACTTTTAGTCCACGTTAATATACGGTGGTTACCAATCCAGTGTATAGAATAACCTTAGTCATGTACACTTATAAATACGCTACTTGCAACACAGTAACACACCCAACATAATTGGTGCGTGTGTTAAAAAAAAAAAAAAAAATATTTTTACAGTCAAGTTGTCAAAATATTCTGCACATAGTGTTAATTTTTTTAAAAAACTAGCAAGATATGAAGATTATAACAAAGTTTAAAATATAATAATAATGCAGATTTTACTTATCTTAGTAAAGTTCACACAAAGTTTTTTTTTAATATTTTGACAACTAAGGCTATGCTAATGCAACTTGGTTTTTGAGCATTTTTTAACATTTTTAAAATTATAAAAGATAGAACAAAAGTTGTTCAGTATTAATATTATCTTGATAAAGTTAAATAATGTCGAAAGTTGAATTTTCAAAATTTAGAGCTATTTTTCAATATCTCAAAAGCTACAGCTAAAGTTGAAATATAGAAACTATGTCAAATTTACTTATGTTAATAAAGTTAAATAAAGTTTTTAAATATTTTGACACGTAAGATATCGAAATGCAAAAACATGGTTTTTGAGCTAATTTGTTTAAATATATCGAAAGTTATGAAAGTTGAACAAAAGTTGAAGTATAAAAACTATGCAAAATTTAATTATCTTAATAAAGTTGAAATAAAGTTATTTTACAAACATTTAGATTTGATCCATTTTTTTAGAAGTAATAGTAGTAGTAAATATATTTATTTCATATTATATAAAAACAATTGATTTTATATATTACATTGTAAACAGATTACGAGTAATGTAATTTATTGTAATAATAAATTTACAACACGTAGCTGAAATACTCAATTTACTTCTATTATTAGACAGAACGCGATAATTGTACCGCATATATTTATTTAAACCTTTATTTTCTCTGGAGGAATTATTGCGCTTTGGAGTTTTATGGAGGGCCGGATGCATTAAATTATCCAGCAAAAATTCTACACCATCCATAACCAGGTGTTAAAACAGTATAAGCTTTTAGTCTAGACAAGGCGATCCGTCTTAAGTGCCTTTTAAGGGATGTCCGTTTAATTATTACCACAGCGCAGGGGAGGTGTAATGAAATTAGGAGGCGATTAGAGACCGCGGATGTATCAACAACTCCGGATAATACGATATTAATTAAACGGAGGGTATGCCATTAAATTGCTTTGATTGAATTTGTAATCAAACAACATAATCTATTATTTATTTACACTGATCTTATCGAAACATTAATTTAGCAAAATATTATTGAATTATTTTGAACGACAACAGAGTTTTATTATACTATAATCAGAATTTATTATGCACATAATTTAGCAGAATTGAATAATACATTACAAAGTTAAATTAAAAAATCAAATTTATGAAAAAATTATCCTAAACTAAAAACATCCATAGACGCGTTTCAAGGTTTTATCTCTCATCAGTATGGCTTTATTTATTTAAACAGTTAGTATAAATAGTCAATACACCCTTTAAAATATTCACTTTGAATTGTGGTGGTGAACGATGTTGACGAAGTAAGTTACAAATCAATTATTAAGTTTAAATATATAAAGCCATACTGATGAGAGGTAAAACCTCGAAACGCGTCTATGGATGTTTTTAGTTTAGGATAATTTTTTTCATAAATTTGATTTTTTAATGTTATTATTGGGTTGTCCGATTGAACAAATAGTAACGAGCGCTACATATGTCGTTGTGGCATTCGTATAAATTTACGAATTTAACTAGGCTTTATTCGAAATTATTGCTTTACAACTGTCTCATTAGAGAACATTGCGTCTCTTCTTTATATATTTATATACAAAGGTAAAGTTTGAAAATTAGTTAGGCTATCTTATAGAACATTGCTTAACAGGAGGAAAAAATTGATTGCCATTTTTTTTTAAATTTATAATGTGATATTTAGTAGGTCACAACAACATAAAAATACTATTGAATTTCAACGAGTGAAACTATCACTTTGAGGACTAGATTTAATCAGTATTTAAATCTTTTTTGGAATTTGAAAGTTTATTTCATGTGTCGATAGTACGGTTAAAAACATTATGTATATTATGTTTAAACGTTACAATGGCGTTTTCCTAATAACAATGCACGTTTATCTATGGCTCGCATATATTAAAAACCAATAACCCTAACAATCAAATCATAAGAGTAAAATATAAATTAAAAAAAAAACTAAATAAAAATAAACTATTATAAATCCGTTGATTGAATTTGTGAGCTTCTTTAAAGTGCAAATAATAATTGAAATTAGCATTTTTCTAGGAACTAATATTTGGAAGGCGTGTTAGCAGGTTTTACTTTTAAACGTAGTTAGAAGCCACAGGTCGCTAAATCGGTTGAGTTGATATGTCCACCGCGGTTAATGCAACGAATTGTAAAGGTTAGGATCAAATGATTTCCAACGTCCCCCTAAAATACGCACATATTCATCTCGCCAGAAGCAACCCTTCTAATTTCTACATGCTACGTCTCAATAAAATAAGTTGAGGGTAAAGTGTATTCATTTGTAAAACTAATAGACGAAAGAAAAAGACATGATGCATTTTTATATTTTTTTTATTAAGTTGTTTTGTAACCTGAGAATTTTTGTAATTGACAAATTCGATGCTACAAAATTAAATTTTACTTATACATTACAACATATTTTACATGAATGAATTTCAAAATAAAATTATATTAATAAACAAAGCAATAATAGATATCAATAATTGATCTTATTCGTAGAAAACTATAATAGCAGTCAGATATTCTGATATTTGTAACATGCGCAATCGAATTAAATTTGTTTATTTAAGAAATTTGATTTAAAGCAATCATTGTTGAATAATTCATTTAAAAAAAATCGACAATAATTGAACAGTTTCTTCTAAAAAAAAAATTACAGTAGCAACCACCACCACATTATTAAATATCAACAAAAAATGCATAATTTAATTTACATTCTCAGCGATACATAAATTGTCTTCAATATGTAAATTATATCATGATTTATTATATATTAATTTCAATAACAAAGAAGTATTAAATCATCGACTTCTTACATAAGATTATAATAAATAATTTTATAATTTCACTTTAATAAATGGAATATTTTAATCGTCTTAGCAATGGTTCGTTCAATTTTGCAATTTAGCATTAAATTACTTTCGTTAATACGTTAGGTAATTCGAATAGGATTTTGTGCATAAATCAAATTCGATACTTGCCCGAGTTCACATTGATAATAATAATAATATTAATTGTCGGCGAAGACTAAGCAGCTTTTCTCTCTGTGTAGTTCGACTTACATTAAAATTTGTGAGTCGATAGAGTAAAGTAACATTTATATTTTAGTGTGTGCTTACATAAAATGTATCAAATATGTATTACAAAATAATCTGGCTGTACTGAGACTCTGCTAGGCTAGGCGTCATATAAATAAAAATGTTAATGTTTTTTTTTTATCAAACATAAATGTTCTTATAATTATAATAACGGATGGTGCTATAAGAGAATAACTATTTACTTTCAACACTCTTCTATAAGCCGCTTACACAAATTTTTTGCACTCATCTTTGTTAATCCCTTCGTAGTACGCACATTTGCTACTCGGATTATTCCATCTGTTTCTGGATGGACGGCTTCAATGCGTTCCAAAGACCATTTTAAAGATAGGGCTGATGTTGATGTTCTTTATGCATACGAGATTGTTGACTACTGGTTGATTGGTCATTGAATCCTTCCAATTATTATTTTGTTGTAGTTGAGTCAAGTATTCAATTGACCATCGTTTCCAGAAATTCTGTTTCATTTGGCAAATGTGTAGTCAATGATTTAATCGGTTGACTGGTGTCTTTTCTTGTATGGATGGCTCAGGTAGAGTTAGTAATGGGATGCCAATCAGGAAATGTTCTGGAGTCTGGGGTTTCAAATCCCGAAGATCATCTGACATTGGTGACAGAGATCGTGAGTTTAGACAAGCTTCAATTTGAGTTATAAGAGTCATGAACTTCTCGTATGTCAATTGTTCATTTCCTGCTATTCGTTTTAGATGGTATTTGGCACTCTTTACGGCAGCCTTCCAGATACCTTCAAAACGTGGTGATTGGGGTGGTATAAATTTTAAATTCAAATTTAATTTTGTGAACAATGATTGTAAGCCTTTTTGTTTATGTTTGAATAAGTTGCTGAGTTCGTTTCATGTACCAATAAAATATACATATATGTACAATGGCAAGCTTATAAATTTTTTCGTAACTATTGTAACTATGATATACAAAAAGAAAAAAAATGTTACCTTGGATGTGTTAAAAAAGTCTAGGATAAAATGAAATAAAATGAATGTTTACTCTAAAAAAGTGCTGCTATATCATTGCATCTTCAAAACGTTGAAAACTTTAACATTTTTTTAATAAATGCAGCTCCTACTCAAAACACTGACTAATAAAAAAATATGTTTATTTGAAGAATGACTTGTTTTTAAAACAGTGACTAATAAAGTTGTAAAAAGATTTTTATTAGATTTAAAATCTAACGCTGTAGGGTCAGACAATCTTAGTCTAAAAATGCTAAATTTATGTTGTACATATATCATTCCTTTAATAACTCATCTCATTAACATTTGTTTAAAAAATAAATGTTTTCCAGATAGCTGGAAAGAAGGAAAAATACTGCCATTGCCAAAAGTAAATTGCTCGCTAACTATTAATGATATAAGACCTATAAGTATACTTCCAACTCTTTCTAAAATACTTGAAAAGGTAGTTGCTAAACAACTAAGAGAACATTTAGTAAAATATAATATTCTTCCAATAACCCAATTATATTTTAAACCTGGTTATAGCTGTGTATCAGCAATGACCGACGTCATTGATGATATTGTCAGGGCACAACTGATGACAAAAAAGGTTAATTTCAATTTTTTAAATAGTTAAAAATTATTGATTGTGTTTTTAACGGCGCTACTCTTGACCGTGCGCATAAGATTTGTCACGTCACAGAAACCATGCAGCTCCAGTGACTTTTTTGATTGGCACACATGTCTTTGGATTTTGATATGGCTGACTGACTTCAGTTGGTTGACATAGTTGGTCCACTCAGTGTGAAGATCTGTTGGAACTGATGAGTCTCAATCTATATGCAATTCCCACAGTTGTTGCATGATGAGTAGCACAAATAGATCAAACACTCTTGCCAGTTTGGACAAAATGATACGTTTTGTAATTTTTCTGTTTAATGGCATTCTAGGCGGTTTTTGAAATATAAAAGAATCATCTTTGCAGTTCCATAGCAGTCCTAATGTTTTAGTTGTGAGTCTTTGTCGATTATTTTTGCGTCTGTAACACCGTCTAATAGATCATTGCAATTCGATCGCCACTTTCTTAACTTGAATGCTGCCATGCTGAAAAGTTCGCCCAATGTTCCCTTTGCGCCGTTAAATGGTAATCTTAACAATAAACCGACCATTTCTGTCTCTCTGTGCTCTTTACAGCCTACTCTTTACTTGTATTGCTTCGAAAAATGTGCTGGTTGTTTCAAATTCCAAAACCGTTGCACCTGCTCATCCAACGTGGAAACTGCCGAATTCAGGGAAGCATTTTATAATTCACCCAATACTATCCAACTCTATCTTGTCTTTTGTAAAATCGGCTTAATTGAATGTCGGTTTGGCATAATTTGACCAATCGAAAGTAACTTCCAAAAGACGTCAGCACCTAGAAGCATATTCATATTTTCAGATCTGTAAAACTCCGGACCGGCTAGCTTGAGGTTTTTTGGTATGCCAAAATTGACCTCATCTAACTTTATGCCTGGCTGCCTTTGAGTAATATTCGGAATGATCAGAAACTTTAATTCTTGCTGATAGGTTTTACTTAAGGAGCTAATTTGTGTTGTTACGCTGATTAATAGTCATTAAGGAATTTCCTATTCCGTTTACTGATAGATTTATTTTGGTTTTCTCCATACGTAATTTATTAGCAAGTGTTTCCGTTACAAAATTTGATTGCGAACCGTTGTTCAGTAATGCTCTGTATTGATGAAACTGTATATGCTTATTCTTTACTTCTATAATGGCCGAATAGAACATAGCCACTGTGCATCTTGGTCGATGTGGTATATGACGTGCTGGTCATTTGGGAGACTTCCTGCATCGATGTAGTTACTTCTGATTCTTTAAAGTGAAGCGTGGTGTTTTTTGTGGCAACGTTTACAGCTCCCGGACTTGCAATCCCTTGAATAATGATCTGGTAATAAGCAGTTTATGCCACTTTTTGATGAGGTGACAGTTTTAGATATTCTTCACAGTTATATATTCTGTGAGAACCTTTGCATTTGATGCATTCTGGTGTGGCAGTATTTGATACTAATGCATGCGCTCGTTGAGGCTTGTGTCGTGGTGCATATTTTGTGCCATGTCTGGATTTTAAGACCTGACAACGATCATGTAAGAAATGTATCAAGTCTTTCAATTCGGGGGTTTTATTACGAGACAGTCAAAATTCTTTTCACTTGTCATTGGTATTCATGTCCATCTTTGAAGTGCATAGATACATTGACAAGGTGTTCTTAGATGGCTCCTGAATTGTTTCTAGTAATCTGATAGAATATGCGGAGTCTGATTCCACCTTGTTTAACGTAAATAGTTTATTTAAATGTTTTCGATTGTTAACTTCTTGTTTTCGAAGCAAGCCTTAAGCAGCTCCAGTGCCACCACATAGTTTGCTGCTGTCGACGCTACTAACTGGTTGTTACAGCTGCCTGACCAGTTAAGCATGAGTGGAGATAGTAAAACTTCTGAACATCACTTACTCCATCATTTTAATCCACCATATCTTGAAAACTGTAACTTATCCAATCTTCCAAGTTACAATCAAATTTAGGCAAATGAACTGTTGGTAGTTTTACAGACAATTGTGCTTGCTACTTGTGGGGCACGCTCAGTGATGAGTCGTTTTAGCGTGCTTTTCTGCTTGAAGTAACTGATTCCATACTTTCTCGATCTAGATTTTTGTAGTCCTGCTCATCTTTAAGCGATTCAATTTCAATGACTCCAATTTTCTCTTGGAGTTTGTCATATTGTTGCCAGAGATCTTCCAAGTGCTCCAGCTAACGAAATTGACAGTCACTGTAATAGATCGTTTAATTATCGTACGTTTCTTTTTCAATGCAGCTAATTCAGCCATGATTGACTGTGTGTTATATATATATTGCGCATATAACTTATTATTATAAGTTTTTGCCGCATAAAAACTTATAATCCATATAATTGCATTTACCAGCATATAATCGCATATAATTGCATATATAGTCAATATTTTTATTATAATAATTTATTATAGTAAAAAGTCAGTAAGAACAATATAATTTTTAAAATACGTTATTGGAGGCTCGGACGCCACTGGCATATTGCAATGTACAAAAGCACGGGGATTCCCCGTCAATTACAAGAGCGTACTTCGGCAATTCAAGAAGAACGCACAATTTTTGTTTTTTTACAAAAACGTTCTTACCGATAAACGACAAAGTTTCACTATGAAACAATAACCTTAATAAACAACAAATAATTTAATTTAATAAATTCAAATTTTAAATTTTCTTGCTTTTTGTATATAAAATCAATATTTGAGAAATATTACCGCATATATTTACTTATGTTTGACGCATTTAAAAAAATATATATTGTTTTTTAGCGCATATAAATCCGAGGCCTAGTTATGACTGATTCGTAAGTGTCACTCTTTTGCTCAGTTGAATTTCGTAAGAATCCGGTTTGAAGGACCAAATTGATGTGGCGAGTCGAATTTAAGAAACTTTCTCAACTCTTGCTGTTCTACGCGAAGATATAATATAAATATATAATATTATACAACTATTTAAAAATTCTTCGGCCGTATTTAAGGTTGTATTTTAAGAAGACAATTATATTTAATTCTAAAGTATAAATAGAAGTATTATAATATAATAATAACTTGTTGCTGTTGTTGAAAAAAAAACATATAAGAATAATTCCTATAATAATATCACCTACAGATATAATTCCATCAAAACTAAAAATAACATTGAATAACATAGGTTTAAATGAACACATGCATCACAAACATGCAGAAAGCATAATAAAGAATAACTATTTTAATAACTTGTGATATTGTAAGTTCATTTTTAAGTCAATAAAATAAAGCTTAAACATACTGGAATTGATATGTACTACTTACCCGTATAATGATGAAAAACCCAGAAAATTCATGATAGAAAAACAAAAATATGAAGTTTGTCGCAATGATTTAATTTCATCAATTAATTCTACTACTCTGATGTTTTCTATCATATATTTTTTAGTTATTTTATTGTATTTCTAGATACTTATCGTTTATCAATGTAACATTGAAAATATATTTTCTACTTTAAATTGATTATAAAGCTATTAAAAATGTTATATGTAAGTATTATATTTTTCACATGCAGTTTAAATATAGCATAGGATTTGAAAAGAATTTTATACACCCCCTACAAAGTATATCTAGATAGTAAAGCTGAAATTTATTTTTAAAGTGCTACGTGACTGAACAACCAAAGACATTAACATATATTCGGCCACAAAAATAGATATCCTAAATAGAAGAAATTATTTTTAATTGATATAAAAATCAAATTAAATAGCTTATCAAGACGGCGACATTAATTTTCTAAATTAAATCAATCGAATACATAGATACATAAAAAAGCTATGGCTATAGCATTATTGGCATTTTTCAGTAATGACAAATTACAATTTGAAAACCTTAAAAATAATGTGATTTCATGTTTTAATTTCTTTAATTTTTTTTATAAATTTGTCTCAATTTTAACTTCTAGAGCATTTTATTTTAACTAAAGTATTGCAAGACACATAAAATAGTTTGTATATGTTACGTCCCCAAAAAAATTATAAAAACCAGAAATTGTTCTATTGTTTTGTAAATAAATACAAACCAATATATCAAAATTTTCTATAACAATTCTTTGACGTTTTATTATATTTACTATTTTATTAATTATTAAACATATGAAATCAATAACAAAAAATGGTAAACACAAAACCAATAATTTTGAGCTTTCACAATTATCGTCTACTTTAACTCATCAATATTTTGTAGTCTTTTGGTATAAATTTAATATTTGTAAATCCATTTAAAGAATTCTCTCCCTCCAATCTACCTTTGAGCTAAAATGTTTGAATAGTTTCAAACTTAGACATCGTAATGTGGCGGGCCACCATCTTGTTAGAACCAGAAAGAATTTAGTTCTTATTTATTAAAAATAATACAAAGTTGAGATATTATTTCATTTTAAAGTAGAGCTAACTACCATTCAGATGTCAATGTGTATTCAATAAAAAATGGTTCTACTGATTTGTTCCAAATGACGCTTAACCAACCGTTAATTTTTTGAGGATATGAAGTATGAATTTTTTAGCCCAATATAGATTGTCTTTTAACCAATTCCTCTAGTTGTGCCTGTTTATATTGTTAAATTGTTAAAATATATATATATATATATATATATATATATATATGTATATATGTTAACCCGGCAAGTCGGGCTCGTAAAATATATAATTATATTATGTCATATTCTAATGTATTTTGTCAAACTAACCTCCTAGGGACAAACAAACCCTTGTCTATTACTTCAAATAAAAAAGTTATAGTCACAATGGTATAAATCCGGCAAGTCGGGCTCTTTGCTACTTATTGTAACTCAAAGTGGATATAATATTTTTAAAATATATTTATAATTTATTGTTATTTTCATAGCTTGTAAACGTTGCTAATACTTTTATGAAAAAAAAATTATAAATAATCTATGTTTATTTGAATATTCGTGTATAAACTCGGCAACGTGGGCTCTTATTAGAATTTATCGTATAAGTCCAAGTTAAGAAATGGTTTTATAGAAATATTTAGAATCTATTATCATTTAAGTTGTTTCTAAATGTCTCTTGTGATAAAAAAGTTATAAATGTTTATTTGAATGTTCGTTTATAAACTCGACAACTTGGGCTCTTACCGTAAAAGAAATTGTTTTACAGAAATATTTATAATCTATAATAATTTAAATTGTTTCTAAAAGTTTACTTACACAGTTACGATGCAATAAATATAAATTAAGTAAGTTTTGTTGAATGTTTATGCATAACATCGACAATTTATTTTTTGATTTTTTTTTTAATATTACTTATTATATTCTTTTATAGAAAGACTTTTTTGCATATTTATTTGTCAAATAATTTAATGATGTAGACTACAACAAAATAGTTGCATGTATTTGAAACTACTATATTATTGATTAACAAGTATAAACAATATTTAAAGTATTACATCTTTAATTTTTATTATTATCAATGAATTTATGATGAATTCTTTTAAAAGCAGTAAAACTATTTTAAGGTCAGTCTATTCATGCATGTTTTTTTTAATTTACGACTTCTTTATTGTTCTGATATTTATTCAGAATTTCCTTACATCTGGATAGTTGCAAAAAATAACAAGCGGCAATACTAACAAGTTATTTACATAAATTTTAATATTTATTAAAAATTAAATAAATTTTAATATTTATTAAAAGTTATATAAATTAGTAATAGTGCAAAAGGAAAATATTTATTTTCCACTTGCATTTGCGACAAACAAATAGGTTGAAAATTTTAAAACTAATTTTTATATATATTGTTAATTGTAGAATCACCATCTTTGTAACTTTGAAAACTGAGACTTAAGTTTTTAATCTTAAGTCATGTGATTCATTACATGGCTATCATCTTATGATTTTATGTTTGTTTGTTGTGAAATTAAGAGCATTCAAAGTAATGTCAAAGTTTTAATCAAATTATCAATACTTAAGTGAATAATTTGAATCATATTTTTGTTCAAATACAATAAATTCTACTAACTTGACAAATAGTTTAAATTTAGAAAATTTGTAAAATTAAGAGTATTAAAAGTAGGACAAAATATCAACATTTATTGGTTTAGTTAAAAGTTGCGGTTTAAAGTATGCAAATTACAATAATGTGATGAAGTTATAAGCATTAAAAGTAACAGGGTCAAAATTTTGATATGCCTGTGCAGTATGTTGGATTTACTTAAAATTTGGTTAACAACGATTTTATTACTATAGACTTAGCTGACATTTTCAACAAAAATTTTTGATACAGAAGTTTCAAAGCAAGCGGTCAAAAGTAAAGTTGAATTATAAGCTTTCAAAGTAGCAGGTCCAATATGTGTGGTCATATGCAATATCTTAAATTTAACTGAAATTTAAAAATCATAAGTTTTATGGTTTGCGGATTACAATAAAAATGACAAATTGAAAGAAGTCTGACTAAATTAAATCAGTAAAAGCAATTGACTGTGTTTTGTGAATACATTTGTTTGAAATTTTGAAAGTGTTTATGAGACACTAAGTAGTATTGAGGTTAAATGACCAAAGTACTAAGTGGATTATAGTTAAAAAAAGAGTGAGACAGGGTTGTTGTTTATCATCAACGTTGTTCTATATGCATGCCAAAAAAATTGTAGCAAAGTGCTGAAAAGGGATAGATCACTCCTTTGTTGCATAGGAGAAGAATATAATCTATTTAATTTGCCGATGAAATGATCGTGTTTGCAGAGAGCACAAAAGCATTATAGTTAAAGAAGAAAGAAGAAAAATCAATGTACGGAGTATAAATAAAAACAAAACAAAGATTATGAGAAAGAAAAAACGTACGTTAAAAGAGATAAATTAGAGCAAGTGAGAAAGTACTGCTACTAAAATAACAAAGAATTAGAAAAACAAAGATAAATAATAGTTAACATAGGAATAATGAAAAAACTTTTAGAAAGAAAAGAAAGATTTTGAGTAGCAAGTTAGGTATAAATTTGCAAATAACAATTGTGAAATGTTAAGCATAAAGTGAGAAGCTTGGGCATTACGTGGTCAGACAAGATCCGGAATAAAGGAGTAATAAGAATGTCAGGGGAAGAAAGAGCGTTAGTAAGAGAGAAAAGACGGATAGTACATGCAATGAGAAGAGATTGTTTATTAACAAACGTGATCAAAAGAATGGTAAGTGCAAATCCATAAAGAAAAATATGCAAGATAACTGATGTTTTAAGGAATAGGGAAAGGTACAGTGAACAAAGCAAAAGACAAAGAACCAAGAAAACTAAAGAAGATACACTTAGGACCTGCAAAAAGCAAAATACTAATAATGATAAAGTCAAAATGTCAAAATGTATGTTAAAAAGTATGGATTTAACTAAAGTTTAGCAAACAGCGTAATATCAAATAAATGAAAAATAAAAATTCCAATTTCAAAATATTTAGAGAATACTTGTTTTAAATTATGCAGTATATATAAGTAATAATAAGCATTCAAAGAATCAATTTCACGTTTTGATACACATGGTTGTGCTTTTACTTAATGCAGATTACAATAATAACACTAAACTAATATTATTCAAAGTAATGTTATCAAAATGTATTTTAAAAATTAATGAAACTAGCTTTAAATTTAGCAGTGATGGTGGATTAGCGCATTAAGTACACACAATTATTATCAATTGTTATAAATATGATTTATGTTCAAAAACGTTCAAAACAATGACGTTTAAACAAACTGTTAGTACATAGCAAAGCAATTTTACACTTACATACTATATTTAGATATGTAAGACTAAAACTTTTACAAAGAATTTTTTTAACTGGACTATCAAGACAACTATTTGGTTTTTAATTTCATAATTTTCTAAGAATCATTAATTGCTACTGTTTTAGATTAATAATCAGTTTTTCTTTAAGAGATGTTAATTAAACTAACGCGTTAACATTTTTCTCGATTTTGAAATATATATTGTGGGTCAACAACATTTTGTTATGAAAGTTTTAAGAATATTAAAATTAAAAACATAGATGCAATCGGTAGAAAAATAAAGATATTTAGTCGTATGTTTTATTATCCGCATAAGACTCAATTAAGCATACATTAGATGTTAACATCATGCAATAAAATAATTAACTCTCTGTAGATATTTTTATATAAGTATGCAATATAATTATTTCAACAAAATCAAAAACTAAAACAGAATGCTGCTGACTTTTGAGCATTTGTAATAAATAGCACAATAACGTGTTTTGATAAAAAATTAAATTAATCTATCCCATCAGAAGAAAATGCAATCAATGTAAGATACACATTATCTAAAAGTTGAAAATATTTTTAATTGTGTAGCTATTGCAAAAACAACACGACATTATATTATGTAATATAATTCTATTATATTTATGTTTAAAATATTTCTATAGGCCGCAATTAGGTCTATAGCAGCAGGTAGTGTCATAAATTAAAGTGATAACTTCTCATGTCCGACACAGAATCGTATTATAATGCGATGTTAATATTCTTACATTTATAATATATATCTAATTGAATAATAATAAATATTTAAAACAGTTTTTTTGTTTTTGTTTTACTTATTGTTATTTAATTGCAAAGAGGCAATTAATGACGTGTATTATAATGAAGCCGCGTTGGAAGAATGAAAACAAACGTTGGTGAAAATAGTTAGTTTTGTTATATTTTTGTTTAGGAATATTAAGATTTTAATTAATTTTGTTATACTATTATTATTATATTTTATTATTACATAAATAACATTTGAAATAGTTATACTTAAATATATAAATTAATACAAATTGTTTTTTAAAAGATAAGGATAAATGATTGCACTAGATAATTAGCCAATGGTAAAACTTGTGGCTTAGTAATGACATGAAAAATATAGAATATGAAAGATTTTTACAAATGAAACTGCACATCTGGGCTATAAAATGTTCCAGTACATTACATATAAAACAATTAGAATAAACATTTAAAATAAGAATATACAAAATTTCTAGCCGTCGGAACACGACTCAATCAATATACACATTTGCTGGTAGATTTTAAATCTCAAAGTCGTTGGTTTGTGGTGAAAGCTGATTACAAAAAAGATCATAAATAAATGTAAAGAATTTAGGGTCAAATACTTGGAAACATTTGCTCGTAAAGCGGCAATGTTTTCATTCAAATATGTAATAGTTATAATATATAATATATAATTTGATTTTACCTTAAATTATTTTATTTGATACAGAAGTAAACAATGATTAAGAAAAACAATATAAATTTAAATTAATTACGTTTTTTGATTCAATTAAAATTGGCATGTTTTTTTATATATATATATATATATTTATTCAACTATACAAAATAGTTATTTATGGATCAAGTGCAGTTTACAATGATTTTTTATTATTATTACTGCATGGTTGCTAAATTTCAATAGAATCCAAAAATTCTAATTATAATTGATAGAATTTTGAAAACTTTTGGTTTTTGAGGTGGTCTAGCGACTACAATTTCTTGTGTACCTTGTTACTTTTTTAGTAAATCGAGTTTTCTTCAGAAACTTTTGCTAAGAGATGGACTGTTTTAAAATTTTCTATGGTTAGCTTCTGCTTGCCAAAGAAGGCTCTATGTTGCGTATTGTAAGCCTTTTTAGATTATAATCTTTTGGTATGCAGATGAGGCGGACCCTGTTGTTTGTGGCAGATTGTTTATAAAGTTTATCACTAGTTTGCATTTAATTACTGACAACCGTATAGCCTATAGAACCGATTAGCTCTGCGACATGATAGTTATTGGTCAGTTAAAGTATTGTCTTGATTTGTTGTTTTTAGAGCTACATTTAATAATAGCCAATTTTGCTTGAAACAGCATGTTTGCCCTGTGATAATTCCGGTTCTGATGCTATTGTAATGTTTAGATCTATCTGTATATCATATAAATTCTTTTGCTTTGCGACGGTAGTATTAAATGAAAAGATTTTTTCATGCAATAACTTTTTATAAAGTGTGATATTATTTTCAGTGTTTCTTTCTTATGTAACACGTTTGTTGGTCTAGGAACCTCAAGATTTACGGTGTGTTTGTTTATCTATATTTGATACGTTGCTTATTTCCCCTCCATCATCACAAATAAGTGAAGTAGTGGTAGCAAAAGCTGTGTTTCCATAGCTGCTGTGAGAGTTGTTCTTGTTGCTTTCTTTATTTAATTGCGTTGACTTGTAGCCTGGGGGGGGGGGGGGAAGACATCCGCTGGCAATTTTAGCTCTTTTCCTATAATGTACTTGTTTTAGTTTGATTTTTGAGCATGAAGTTCACCCAATATCTAACAAGAAGTAAAGCGCTTCTGTTTTTCATTCCCGTAGCAGTATATTGAAAATGAAGTTTGTCAAATGCTTCTTAAATGTCTAAGAAAGGTCCCAAAAAAATTTATTTGCAGTGGATAGTCTTTTTGCACCTGATGAAAAGCTGATTTATAGCTAAATTGAGGATTTAACTTAAATGCCAAAAATTTGACACAACTATTTAAACTACTTATAACTTAACACTATCATTGTAATCCTTCAACTGTAAAACCTTTGTATGCAAAATTTTGGTAAAATCTAAAAATATTGAACATACATAAATATCAACATTTCTACACAAAATAGTGAATTTGGTATAGAATGTATTATTTTAATAATTAATGTCAAAATGTTGGCATTACTACTGTGATAACTAATCTAATTCAATCATCATTAAAATTTTAAAAAACTTAAAAAAAGCATGTTTGTTGAATTTTGCAAAATTCTAAATTATTTAACTTAATTTGTAATTTTTTGACATTGTTATTTCTAATACATATAATCTAACACTACTATTGTAATCCGCTTACTTCAAAAGCCGTTTGTCAACCAAATTTAATTAAAAATAATGAATTTTATTATTAGGGGTTGTTAAGGGTAAACTGCGCAAAATAATAAAATAAATTTAATTGTGCTTATTAATTGCTATTCCAAAAAGCAATTACTCTAAAAATTTTGTTATTTAATTTATTTATAAAAATACTAATTTAGGGTTGTAAGCAATTAAATAAAAAATGTATTGGAAGTATGTATACTATCTTGTAAAGTCAAATTATTTTTATTACATATCAAAATATTTTTGGTGAAGGTGCCGTGGAGCCCGACTTGCCGGATTAGTTCCCGAAAGTGAACGGCAAGATGACACACGAGCCCGACTTGCCAAAAAGAGCCCGACTTGCCGGATTCATACCCAGAAAGAGCCCGACTTGACGGATTAATATACATATATATATATATATATATATATATATATATGCCATTTTCCGTATTATGGTGTGATGATGAAATGGTTATCAATTGTGGGATTGGTTTGAAATAGCACAGCATTCTATCTAGTTCTGGGCTGATATCTTTGCACAGCATTCTATCTTGTTCTGGGCTGATACCTTAATTTCTTTATAGCTGTTGCTTCATACATCTTCTCTTATCTGTTTTATATAGTCCAATCTTGGTCTGCCTTTTCCTCTGCCATGCCATCCATAACCTGCTGCATAATTCCTCCATGTCTAAGAATATGTTCTGTCCCTCCTTTGTTGTAATACTTTTTATGTGTTTCTTTTTTCTTTAACTAGTTCTAATACTTTTTCATTTGTTATTTTATCCTTCCAGCTAATTTTCATCATTCTCCTGTAGCACCACACTTTAAACGCTACTATTTTTTGTTTATCTTGCTTTGCTATTGTTCAAATCTCGAAACCATACAGTGCTACACTCCATACGTATGTCTTTACTAATCTTTTCTTGATTTTTAAGTCAACATTAGATCTAAAGATTTTTTTTTTCTACAAATGCTTTTCTATTTTGAGCCATTCTACATTTAATATCAAGCTATTGTCATTTGTAACTTTACTTTCTAACAGAAGTCTGACACCTCTTCTAATTTGTCTTTTCCTATTTTAACATTTAATTTTTGCTTTTGTACATGTTTGTCACACTTCATGACTTTGGTTTCCTTTTTATTTATTTTCAAGTTATAATCAATTGTTAAAGTTTGTTTTGTGTCATTTAATACTCTTTTTAGTTTTTCCTCATTATCTGCTAGTATTGCTATATCATCAGCGAACTTAATCATATGTATTTGTTCTTTGTGAATTGTTACCGCTTTGCAATTTTCTTTGATTTGATTGATTGCATTTTCTATATATATAAATTAATTAGTGGCGGTGATAGTATACACCCTTGTCGACTCCTTTTTCTACTTTTTTTGGTGTAGGATTTAAAAATTTTTTACTCTTTTATAAACTTTTTTCATTATTTGCTTTATATTTTTTCCCTTTTTTCTCAATATTGCTTCTATTACTTGTCCCATTTTTGTCTTGGTCTTCTTTTTTTTTTTAATTTTTACGTTCTAGGCCTTTAGGTCTTGTTTTTGCCATCCTAATCATGTGTCCTCACTATCCCATTTGCCTCGTATCTTTTTCAATTTGTTTATTACTTACAAATTTATTCAATGCATAGTATATCTTCATTATTTACACACCAATCATGTTGCGGATGTTTGTCGGTAGAAATTTTATGAAGAAATCTTGCTCAAAATACAATTTTCATTTTATCATAGAAGGTTGCGAAGCTGATTTTCCATTTGCTTTAAAACATGCCCAATGCATTCCTTTTTAGTGATTGTAATGACTTTGTAGGGAGCGCTGCACGTTTTGCTGCCACCGTCTCTCACATTATTCACGTACTGGACAAAGTGTTTATTCGGAGCTTTTCTTGCATTCTGTAGACATCCATCTTTTCAAATGACCTTTGATGGTTGTTGCAGCAATCATTCTCGTGACTTTTTTCTAGCTAGCATACTTGGAAGTTTCAGAAAATTTGTTTCATGTTTTGCAATCTTTGCAGTAGGATGCATTTGCAACTACCTTTTTTGTTTCGAAATCCAATTAAAGACCCTGGAAAGCAACGTAAATCCGGGTTTTTACAAGATTTACGGATACTTCCTTTGGTACACGTCACACCGTTGCATTTCTTACACTTTCCATCTGCAAATAGCCGAGAAGACACTGAGAAAGTCAATGAATCTACAAAGCATCCACTCATGTCACTCATTTTTCGACGTTTTTGGATTCATTTATTTTCCAAAACTGGCATCTGATTTCATCAAAACAAACTAAAATCAGCGCCATTTGGTAGGCGTGTGTTAGTTTACTACTCAAAACGAACGATAAGTAGAACAACAACTTCTGTTCATCAACGATAAATACGGGGGTAACAAAGAAGAAATGTTGTTTTTCAAAATCCGGCGGAACTTTGTTTATACCTGCTCGGACCCGCTGCTCTGTGTCTCACTGTCTTCATAATGATTTTATGTATCAAAATTGCCAGAACATGTCAGAGGGTATAAGGATACAGAAAATGCAATTTTTTTTTTTAATTTTTAAATCCCTCAGGGTAGTGTCCTTCCTTATCGTAATATGTAGGGTTATTATTAATTAAATTTTTGAGATTATCGCAAAATTTTCTTATCTGGGCCATCTTTCGACTACTCGTGAATTAAGTAGAAGGATGTTTTTTTAAAGAATTCTTCAAACTAATACTTGTCTAATGTATTTGTACTTGTTTTAGGGGTTTCTACTATTTGCGCTATTATTTTCTGCGATTTTTCTATAGTAGTTGCAGTTTTTAACCAACTCGCTTCCTTTGCAATCTCTATGAAATATAGATTTTCGTATTAGTTTAGGTTTTTTATTACAGTATTATTTATTAGTAGTTTATTAGGAAACATATTGTTAAATTTCTTTAATCGATTTTTTAACAATCTTCTTCTATCATTAATTCCAATAATCTTAACAAAGTTATTTGTTCATATTCGATCAGTTAATTCATTGTTAGCTAAACAATTGATTAATTTTATATCATTTTTGTTGTTTTATTTACCTTTTCTTAGGACAAGAACTTCTTTCGATAGAAAGTTGTTGAGAATTTGAACATTTACATTAATTCTATTTAATTATTTTGTTATTTAATATTAATAATAATAATATTTGTTAAGATTTATTTGATGATCAGTTTTAATCAACAAAATCCGTTGTCAATATTATAAAGCTATTTGGCGTTTTTGCTTCTATTGAGACTCGGAATTGCTTAATTATTTCGATACATAGAGCAAATTTGCTCTAACATAAGATTAATTGGTTATTAATCTGTAATATTTCCGCTTTTATCAACCATTTCAAACGACTACAGTATTCGTTTATACTTTAATTAACTTTACACCGACGTATATTAATTAATTGCCAAATTAACAACCTTTACTTCATTATACATTCCAATGGCGTGCAATTATGGCAACATTCGATCAATGGTTCCCTTTAAATTGGGCAATAGGCAAGTCTATGCATCTCTTTTTTTAATACCAAATTCGACGTGAATCGGGTTCAAATAAAGATTGATGGAGATGCAGAGAGGTAAACGCTGATTTTATGTATAGGCGCAGGGAAAATAAACGGGGTCTCGGATAATATATATCTCCCTATCTGTGTAAAATTCTTCCATCCACATTCGTAAACGTAATTATGAATTTTCTTTTATATTTATGTTATGTTAAGTTACCTGTAATACTATATTCAAAATAACTAAAGTTTTTTTAATTTTATTGAGAAAATTAATCAAGTTGTTGAATACGAAATGAAAAGGAAACAATTGAGAAGGAAGTTAGTGAAGAAATGTGGAAATTAAGTAAATAGGGGTGCAAAAAATTTCCTTACGCATTTTAATGGATTTTATAAATGTGATTGATTGAGTATTATCGATTGCGAAAAGTTTTAAGTAAAATGAATAAAAACTTTTTTTAGAAGTTCAACATACAAAACTTAATTTATGCACTCTATCCATTCAAATATAATACATAAAATAATTAAACAAAGATTATTGATATGAATTTGTAGTAATTTATAGTAATTTTGGTTAAATAAACTTCTATCTATGATTTGATTAAGGATTTATACAAAGTGATGAAAAATGTACAACAACCATTTAGGAACTTATAGATTGGTTTAAAAATAAAAGTTTATACAGAATGGTACTGAAATAGATGTAAATAGTTTTAAGAGTTACTCGTTTTTTTTTTTGCTATTTGAGAATAAGTTAATAGCAATTTGATATAACAATAATCTTCGATAATTGCATGTACGGTTTTCCGAAGAAACATGACTGATAAGCAACCTTGCAAATTCATCGATTTAATGAATAGTTTGAATGGTATTTAAGCTGTGTTAGGCTATTAAATTGGAATGAGGGTGGAGTTGAACTTGATTTTTTGTCACGTGATCATGGAGTCAGAAACGGTCATGTCAAAAACATACAATTTAGCAGTTTAAAAATGTGTGTAAAAATTTTATAGTTTTGAAAAACTGTACCAAATTAGTCAAATTGTATACTTAACTTGCAATAACCCCAATTTTATCAAAAAGGTACTAAAACTGTCAAACAAGTGACAGTAGTAATTTATGTTGAAACAAATATAGCAGATCTGTCAAATAGTATTTTAAACTGTCAGTTTTTTTTTATGTTATTGTGACTCAGATATAGATTTCAGTTATGTACAAAAATCTTACAAGTTGGCCAAATGTACTACATCTGTCTAAAATAGTAGGTTACTAAATTGTCAAAAATACTGCTACATTTATCAAAAAGCTATAAAAACTGTCAAAAATATTATTACATTTTTGTCAAAAATAAATTAAAATTAAAAAAAAATACTTTGTCAAACAATTTGCAGTAATTATTTATGTTGGCAGAAATCCAGCAGACCTGTCAAATAGTATTCTAAACTTTTAAAATCAGTGTCGATTAAAAATTGCATTTGTCAAAATTTGCAAATAGTTTTCAGTAAAGTAATAAGTTAGCATACATTTTCTAGATATGTCAAACTGTTCAAAATATTACTACGACTGTCAAAAAGTTACTGAAAACTTTAAAAAGTTACTAAAACAGTCAAACAATTTACAGCAATATAATAAAATGCATACAATCTGCCAGATATGTCAAATTGTGTTTCAATCTGTCATAAAAATTATTACATCATATTTTAAACTTTCTAAAACTGTACTAAAAATTTAAAGACGTTACAAAAACTGTTAACTAGTTTACAGTTATATGATATGCTAAAATGTATTTTAAACAGTGTTTATTATCGCTCTTGAAGATTTTCAAGAAAAAAGAAATAGAAATAAATACTTGTATTATATTATGATTTACGTATGTATGTAATACATATATATTAATCTGTCGAACTTCAATCGGTACTTTTAAAGATTATTTTTAGTAGTAAAATAAATATATTATAAATATAAACTGACTTTATTTTCTCAAAATAATACATAATACATTTAAAAATATACAAAAATATTCATTAGTTAAAAAGAAATGCATATATAATTAGATTTAGAGAAAACCCCAAGAAAAAATCAGATCTACTATATACATGTACAGTATCAACTGCTCGAGCACTTATACCTTATATAATATATAAAATGATTAAAAAAGTAAAAACCACACATACACCACACACATATATATGTATATACTCATATACGCATCTTTATATAAGATTAAACAGCAAAGCCATAATATTAACTATTTTTGATTAACATTACAACACTTTTTATTTATTATATCATTTACATGCCAACAATTATTTAAACTTAAACTGATTTTAGGGCAAATTTTTAAGTGTCTAAAATATTTTGTTAAAAATTTAAGACATTTTAAATCTGAAAATGTTTAAAAAAACTCAGTTCTATGTTGTAATGGTGTTAATATGCTCCTAAAACAAATATTTACATCATGAATGTCTGTTGGATATGTAATCTTATTATACAAGTTTGCTAGTTTTTGAGTACAGATAATTTTATGATAAAAACATGCAGCGTATAGTTCATATTCAACCAATTATCTTTTTGATAAGTTTGTGAAAAATCCTATCAAATTTTCTTATGCCAAAATTTAATAGTAAGTTTTGATTTTTTGTTTGTAGAACTACATCCAAAAATGGACCATACAAGCTATTGCAAAAAATAGTCTAGTTTTAGTTTTGCTGTTTAAAAAGTGTACCTACTTGAATATATACTTTTTAAGGCATTGTATGCTTTTTGAAGGCAAAACAAAAATTTACGTTTAATATGAGATCATGATCTTTAAATTCATTCAAAAAGCATAAGTAAGGTTTTAGAACTATTGATAATTAAGTTGTGTTTTTTTGGGTTATCTACCATAGATTGAAGATTACTATCTTCGACTTCGACATATCATAGTTTAATCCTTTCTAAATGTACTGGTAAAAAAATAAATCGATTATCAAATTATTTGTAGAAGCATCGATGAAGGGGAAGTTGCCGTTTTTGTTAAAATACTATCAATCAAGGTAGCGGTCGGTATGCTCTTAATGAAAGTATAGCATAATATGCTTTACTTAATTTATTACATACATAGTCTACCTGTGTACTCCAGTTAAGTTTACTGTCGAGAAATGTACCAAGATATTTGCAGTTGTCACTGTATGTGTACGTTTCATTATTTACTATTAATTCCGTATTTTCTGGCATTTGTTTACGTTTTGAAAAATATATGCATTGCGTCTTTGATTCATTTACAACCAATGAATTTTGGTTACACCAGTTGTTAAATTTTGAAATAACAACTTTTGTTTTATTTATTAAGTTCTCTTGGTTTTGTGCTGAAATTCCAATTGCTGTATCGTGTGCATACAAAATGACAAGATCATTTGGAAATGATTCTGGCAGATCATTAATAAATAATAAAAACAACAATGGACCCAGCACAGATCCTTGAGGAACACCTAGCATTACGTTAAATGTATGAGATCGATGGTTGTTAACATTGACATTTAATTTTCTATCACTTATGTAAGATTTGATTAGCATTAAAAAATTTCCTCGAAATCCTATAGCTTCTAGTTTTGATAAAACAAAATTAATATTGATGGTATCAAATGCACGAGACAACTCGAAAAATAATACATTAACGTGTTTATTTTGATCTACTTCTCGAATAATAAAATTAATTAACTCACAGGCAGCTGTTTCAATTGACCTATCAGATGTAAAACCATGTTGCAATTTTGTTAGAAGATCAAATTTTTTTAAAAACATGAGAGTTTTATTTGAAATTATTTTTTCAAATAATTTACTTATTGAGGATAGTTCGGATATAGGTCTGTAATTGCTTATTAAACTTTTATCACCTTTTTTAAAAATAGGTTTAACCGAAGCTATTTTTAGAATTGATGGAAAAACACCTACATCAATCGACCAATTAAACATAAAAACTAGTGGTGACATTAAATCTTCTATTAATATTTTCATTATCTTTATTGGTACATCATCTGGACCTTTAGCATTATTGTTAGTTAAACCCCTTAATGCATCTATTATATCGTGTTTGGTAATCGGAGATATGTAAAAAGTATTATTTGAAATATTAGTAGTAGTTGTACATGTAGTAGAATTATTTATTCCAAAACGAGCATTAATAGTTTCTAAAGCAATATTAGAAAAATAAATTGCAAATTTGTTGGCTACTTGTGCGGGTTCAGAGACAGTTCTATTTTCATAAACTATAACTAGTCGCGTATTTTGATTGTTTGATTTACCGAGATATTTGTTTATCAAATTCCAAGTTGCCTTTATTTTATTTTTTGATTCTAATATTTTGTTAGAGTAGAAATTTTGCTTGGCAATTATAATGTTATTTTTATGTTCTTTTTTCTTTATGTTATATGAAGATATTAGTTCGGCATCATTAAAATTACTAATTAACCAGAACATATCTTTTAAAGAATTACTTTCGTGTATTATAGTGTTGGTAATCCAATTGTCTTTGCATTTATGTTTACTTTTGCATTTTCTTATTTCAATTGGACAACAGCTGTCCAATAAGTTTTGAAGAGTTGTACTGAAGTTTGAAAAAACTTCTTCTATTGAAAAGGGTTGCATTAGTCTTGTCCAGTCTGTAATTTTAGCCATGTGTTTTAGTTTTTGTATGTTGAATGAATTGTAGTTACGACTCTGGTAATAATTAACATTACAATCGGATTTAATATTGGCAATATGGTTTTGTATCGATAATGTAATACTAAAATGGTCAGCAATCCGAGGTCCTACCACACTAGCTTCGTACTCGTATATATGCTTGTCTATGTTTGTTACAATATAATCAATAGTGCTGTAAGATGTAATGTTATTACAGTTAGTGAAAACACGTGTATATTCCGTACTGGTAACTTTAAGATCGTCGGATAATAAAATATCTTTAAGTATTTTAGTTTGAGCTGAATTTGAATGATAATCAATATTAAAATCTGCACAAATTATAAGTTTGTCACCTTTGGCAATTATTGGTATTAATAACTCAGACAGATTTTTATTAAAAATGTCAAAGCTACCGTTAGTAGAACGATAAATAGATAATAACGTTACATGATCATCTCCCATTTTAAATGTGATTCCACAGGTTTCAAAATCTAACTCAATAGAAACTTCTTGTACCCTTTTTAAATTTTTATAACTCACATGATTTTGTACATAAATAGCCACTCCACCATGAATATGTATTTTTCTTGAAAAATATGCTGCTAAACGGAAATTTAGAATTATAACGTGTTCAATTTGGTTATTCATTACCCAATGTTCTGTTATAGCAACTATATTAATATTTTCGGTTTTTAAAAATAATTCAACAAAATTTAATTTGTTAGTTATTGACTGAACGTTTATATGCGCTATTTTAATTATACATCGGTTTATAGTTGTCGATGTGTATTGTTGGTAATTAAGTTTTTTGAATGATTATTTTTAGGAAACCAAAATCTACTTAGTTTAATTCCTGTAGTCACAACCATGTATGTATCAAATGTGAATTTTTTAAATTCTCGTAACAGAACAAATATCCATGTCTTAACCGGGGTTCGAATTCAGTACTTCCAGTACTGTAACTAGTCTCACAACTGCTAACCCACCGAGGTCGGCTTGTTAGTTATAATAGTTGCAAAGGCCTAGATGATGCGTTCAGTATAGCTGACTAATAACAGCGAGCAACATATTAATTGCAACATTTTCTACGCTAACTACACTTGCACCAACAACTATGTTTGGATTAATAGTAATTAAATCAATTAAAATGGAGAAATTTTCCGTTATCTCAAATGGTTGATTTATAAACTGCTTCATGTTAAATCCATTAACAGTATCTAATAACTGTAGTGTACTACATGCATCTAACTTCAGCATATCAATATTGAAATTATTTGAATCAACAACCATTTTAAGTGATGGTGCAATAATTGGTAAAGTAGTAGTTGCTTGTATAATCATTTGGAAACATCTACGATAATGCATTGGTTTAAAAGTTTGTCAACTATCAATATAATTTTTAAGAAAAAAAAAAAAACTAATATTTTTAATATTTTTACTATCGATTTTCCAAGCTAGCTGTACTTGCAGTGTTACCTTTAGCCGTTCTCAACAATTTTGGTCAATTGATACGCAAACTTTGCTTACACTAACACTATTGGCCTTAAATGTTTTTAATTTTATCACTGAGATTTCCAAAAATTGGCTTAAAAAACGGAAAACGCTGCTGACAATTTTCCAAAAATTTCAAATATAACACTTGGCTTGTTCTGTAAGCCTGTATCACTGTCATTGAATCAAAGAAACCACTCTCGTTGTGCTCTTTTGCTAATTGTTTCATTTTTCCGAAAAGATAGTTAAGCTCGCAAAATCACTTAGCAGCTTTTCAACCATTCTCAAGTCGGCACAGCATAATAATTGTACGGTTTTCGATGCGCATTTTAATGAACTAACCGTATTAAAGAATTAAATGATGACCAAAGTAAATCCAATGCCTAATTCGAACAACAGAATGATGCACGAAAAACGACAGATAATTATGCTCAAAAAATATAAACCACAGGGTAGATAGTCTTGATGAGAAGTAAAAAATTAAACACGGCTACGATTGAGTACGTTAGTACACAATTGCTTCAATTATTATCACCACTTTGTCTGAAATTTGCGGTTGTATGCCGGCAATAACTTGGAGAACATTGATTTCTAAATTATCTAAAGTATGTCGATTGTTGGCATAAATTTGTTATTAGCGTAGAATCGAAGAAAATAATGCCAAATGTGTCAAGTCTCATGACCCAATTTACAAATATTTTATGACTATTTGGTATTAAAAAGGTTAGCAGGTATTTGTAAAAAAGAAGTGTAACAAAAGTATTTTATTTTTTAACTCTTTTACTGTGAAAAAAACCAGATTTTCAATCTGGTATAAAGTTTTTTTTTTATTATATTACATAATAATTATTTAATCGAAAAAATCTGAATAGTCTAAATATTTTGTGACCATTTTTTATAAGAAGAAGAAAATGAAACTAGAAGAATTTTAATAGTTTTAATGTAAAAGAAACTTCATCAGGATAAGCAAGAGGACAGGAAGAATTTAGCCTGAATTACCGAACAAGGATCAGAACTAAATTGAAGAATTTTTCCTGAATAAACGACCAAGGAGCAGTATTTAATTGCCGGAAATCTGTCACATCTAACGATTTGAATACTTTAAATAAAAAAATGCAGTCCACATTTTCACTAAACAGTGACTGTCGTCGTCGTCCGATTTAAAAATGACAAGAAACCGGTAATCTGGACTTGAAATCGAAAAAGAAAGAAATAGTGTTTAAAGTTTTACAAAGTCGTGCGATCAGGTTTTTGCTATTTGATGAGACCAGCGGCGGTTATTCCAAACAGCCAATGCATTTAGGAGGTATTTTAAGTTTTTATTTACAATAGTGAAAATGGCTCAATTCGGGACGTTAATTTATATAGACGATTATTGGTGTCTCTTTTATAATTTAGAACATTAAAAAAGCAAGTGCATACTATGTAGAGTGCAAAATTATGTTGTATTAGCCGTTTAAATATTTCAGTAAACAAAATTAAGTTGTCACTTTGCTCATAATAATTGTTTTCAGTATCATCATCGTTGTGGCTGTTATTATCATCATCATTATTAACTTCACCTGAACACACGCAAAGAAGAAAAATAAGAAGATGTAAAATACTTGTTAAGAGTATTTGAAATTTCAATGTAAAAAAAATATTTACATTCTTTACTTGGCTGAAACGTAGGTAGCTGATCTCTTTCAAATCAATAGAAGCCATATCTTTCATTAATTCCTCTCTAGCCATTATCAATAGGTGATAAAATTGTTGAATATTTTAAATGAGCGTTTCTTTAAATATTTGAGTTGTACGAAGCCCTTAAAAACTGCTGGCGCAATTCGGATTTGCAAAGTAGAAATTTTGTAAGCCTGGCAAATCTTGTTTCATTAACATTGCTGATCTTCTTCGTGCTATACATCTGATATTCATGATATATAATCTTTGTAACAGCCTCTTCATGTTTGTCGCACGTCAAAATAAATCGGGTAGTACCAATAAGCGACCAAATAAGTCTTTCCGAATGCGCATTTTTTAAACTTTTTAAAATTTTTGTCTTTTTCATCGAATCCTTGAATGTATAATAATGTTTAAATTGATCTATTTCTTTCATCTGAGATAATTTTATGAATTAATAAAATAAATTTAAAAAAATCATAACAGAGAAAATCAGTTAAACTCATTGGAATTTTTCCTAAGAAATCCGTCGGACATTTTTTGCTAGACTTCAAACTAATATCACCATTAGGGCAATCTATGTGACATAAACTAATTGGGAAAAAAGTACTAAATAAATTCACTAGCTCCTAGACTATAATTAAAGACCTAACGAGGATGTTTGGAGACAAATATTATAACTAAGTCTCCATCATTACTTATCATTAAAAAAAAATATGATGCTGGTATAGCGGACCAATATGCGCTAAGTATAATTACTGACACCCGAGGTTAAGACTACCACATCTGCAAATTTTGCCGCAAATTCAAGAATTTCAACTTAAATTATTGAGTTATTTAACTTAACGACTTACTACTCTTCTTATCCAATAGAAGGCATAAAAGCAGCAATAAACCCTATGCTATGTGGCAAATTATAAACTCGAAATGTGATAATCTAAAGACTGAAACTGACTGTGATATTAGTGCCTGTGATTTTAATGTTAATTTTATAAATAATGTTAAAAAGATTTTGTCAGATATTTCATTGCAAACATCTGACCCTATTATTGCCTTGTCTTATATTGATCTAGTTAACGAATTTCTATTTGAAGAAGTGACGTATTGTACAGTACGAGATGTCATTAAAAATTTGAAAACCAAGAACAGCAAGGATATATATGGTTTCAACATATCTATCATTAAGTTTATATGTGAAGTGATTCTATTGCCGTTAACAAAAATAATCAATCAATGCATTAGAGATGGCGTATTTTCCAGTTGTTTAAAAATTAGTAAATGTGTTCCTATTTTTAAAAAAAGGAGACAAAACAGACCCAAACAATTATCGTCCAATTTCATTACTTCCTATTTTATCTAAGGTGTTAGAACAGATTATGTATAATTAAATTGTTCTTTTCTTTGAAGAAAATAATATTTTCTTTAAAGAACAATATGGTTTTAGAAAGAGGAAAAGTACAATTGATGCCATAAATAGCTTGGTTGATTAAATATCTACAGCGTTTAACAACGGTAATATTGTTGCTGCTACACTGCTAGACTTGTCAAAAGCATTTGATTGCGTTGACCACTCAATACTAATTCGTAAACTATATTGCTATAATTTTAATCCGTTAAGTGTTTGTCTTATTTTATCATATTTAACAAATATAAGTCAGTGTGTTGGTTTTCAAAATCAAAAATCTGATTATTTACCGGTTGAACATAGGGTTCCACAAGGTTCAATTTTAGGCCCGTTGTTATTTTTAGTTTTTATCAACGATTTTCACTTTAACTTAAGCAGCAAAGTAATATTATACGCTGATGACACTACGTTGTTAAACAAAGGACCATGTTTGGTAGATCTTGTTGCTGCCAACAATATCAATTTGGACAAGGCTTGCATGTGGTATTCTAACAATAAACTGAGCCTGAATCAGTCTAAAACTGTTAACATGTTTTTTACTCTAACTAATGACCAACTGAGTCTCAAATGGAAAGATCATTTTAATTTCATTTCTACCAAAATTTGCAAACACGTCTATCTTCTTAGACAAATGTCGTTGTCAATATCGACAAAAATTCTCAGAACTGCATATTTTTCATTATGTCATACTCATTTAACATATGGCATTTTTGTATGGGGTCATTCTCCTATTATGAACAACTTTTTTGCATTACAAAAGAGATCTGTGCGTATTGTGGTAGGTCTAGCATATCAAGATGACTGCAAAAAATGCTTTATTGAGCAACAAATTTTGACACTTCCTTGTGCCTATATATTAGAATGCATTTTTTGGATGCATAGTAATATTAATAAATATGTAAGAAATGAAGCAGTTCATGAGTACAATATGAGAAATAAAAATAGTTTTCGTCCACCCTTTAATAGGGTAAATAAATGTAAAAATTCTGTTAGGCACTACTGTGTACTGCTTTATAATCTACTACCTGATGTTATCAAAAACATGGAACGCAATGTTCTAAAAAGTACTGTTAAAATTTTTCTTTTAAATAAGGCATACTACATCATTCAAGAATGTGAGAATGAGACATTTAATGATATTATTCTTTTAAATGTTTAATGTTAATGTTATGTCTACTTTTTTATGTATTAAATATTATTATGTATGCATTATATGCTATTTTAAGTGTTCTTTTATGTACAATATTTTATATTTTTATATTTTGTCTTGACGTTTGTAAAACCATGTTGCTAACAAGAAATAAATTTATTATTTATTATTATTATATTATTTTATTTATTAACTGCAGTGATTATAGGACAATATATCTAATGAGCTACGTCCTGAAGACATTCTTTAAAATGAATTTCTCCCGAATTTATAATAAAGTTAAAGAACAGATAAAGTGATACCAAATTTGGTTTAAAAACCATGGAAGCGCTGTTTGCAATACAGGACTTGGCAGAAAAGTGTAGAATAATGAGACAGCCAGTTTATATCTGTTTTATAGATTTCAACTGATAAGGTTAGGCATAATAAGTTAATTAGGATTTTGCAAGGTACAAATGACAAAGAACTTTTTATCATTAGGAATAACAAGCGAACATGAAGAGCATATCGACCGCTACCTTGATTTCCAGTGTTTTAGTGACAACAGTCACTTTGGCGTTGTTCCTATTTCCACATATAATTTTATAATAAATAATTTTTTCTACCAGTATATTTAGAATGGATTAATCTATTTTGAGAGTATTTTAGTCAAATAATAATTGGAAATAGTCGAAAAATGAATTCAAATATTGAAATAAATGCGTTTTTAGGTACTTTTAAATGCATTTAAAAGCTACTTGCAAACATAAGTTGACTACAATCTTCTGGGAAAATATAGTTTAATCCTTTCTGAATGTAGTAATGAAAAAATTAATTAATTATCAAATTATATGTGAAAATAGGAATGACGCCAAAGTAGCTGTTTTCACTACAATACGGGAAATTAAGGCAGCAGTTGGTATGCTCTTAAAATCGGCCAATACAGCTCAGAAACTGTAAAAACAAATTTTGGAATGAGATATAGGGGTGTATTTTGTTGCCCTTTTATTTAATCTATATTTTGAACACACCTTATAGGATGCACTGGAAGATATTGAATTAAAGTTAACGGAGTTCATTAATCTAAGATGTGCTGATGATACCGTTCTAATTAATAGTCAGTACCCACGAAGAATTACAACACCGTGATAATGTTACGAGGTAATGCGATGAATACTGTCTCAAAAATAAGATAGTATGCATGGTGTTTCTGTACAAACCGGGTATTATAGCACATGGTACACAACAGAATACACATTGACAAAGCCAGATCCAGTTTCTTCAGGTTAAAGAAGATCCTATGCGGTAAAAATAATAATCTGGAACTTAAATTATACCGCTTGTACGGTACTTTGTAAGCTTGAAAGATGTGGGTGTATTGCAAGATGTTTTGCATAAATAAGTTGGGTAGACAGAGTCTAGAAGGAAGAAGTTTTAAACCGTCTGGCCAATGAGAAAGAAATTATTAAAACAATAAAAGCACGAAAATTTGAAATACTTTGCTTATCTGATACGACTACCGAATACAATACATGTTTTACTTTATAATAAAGGGTAAAATAGCCGCATCAGGAATCAGAGGAACTTAGTGGCTTTGGAATCTCTATTTCGAGCGACCAGTAGCAAAATAATAATAGCCAACATGATAATCAACGTTCGTTAACAGATATGGTACAAAAAGAAAGTCGTTTCTTTGCAATTAATTTAAAAAAAATGACGTTTTTAATTAGTTCTTTGTTAATTTTTTACTCGTTAAATATAACTTCAAATCTTTATCTAAAAACATGAAGACATAGAATATTGTATGTAGTTCAACATATAAAAAATGTGATGACTAAAATCTTATCGTTTGGATATTGAGTTGGTTGGCGTTTTGTCCTATAAGAACCAATTTTAATTTAAAAACGGCGCTGTAAGTGTCAATATTTTTCTAGAGAAAAAAGTTCACTGATATTCTCGTGGATGTGATAGAATTTAATATTTTTTCATAACAATACTACTAGTGGCACCAAAACAAGACGGGGCGACTAAACCCGGCAATTCTCTAGCGTTAAAAAAAATTGTAAATATTTGCAAAGATTATAAAATATTAAAAAAAAAAACTCATTTTGGAGTCTCACGTATAGTGGCGTAGCTATCGACATCTTATTTCAAAACCTGCTATTTACTATTTTTTATATTCCGTGAATATGATTTTTAGACAGTTTATGGTCGGATTTTAGTTCTTTCTAATAATATTTTTTTATATTTTAAGCTGGATTTTGGTATTTTTGAGATTTTGTGAAGATGTTTTTTAATAGTTTATGGCAGGATTTTGAGCTTTTTGACAATTGTTTAAAATTTTATGGTCGGATGTTTTCACCTTTCAATAGATAATGCCGGTTCTTTCAATATTTTTGATATTTCAAAGCTAAATATTGCTATTTTTAGGAATTTATGAAATATTTTACAAAGTTTATAGCAGGATTTTGTTGATTTTTACATATGTAATATGACTAAATTTTGATACTTTTTGACATTTTTTAATAGTTTATTGCCAGAATTTGGTGCTTTTTGACAATATTTTGATGTTTTAAGGCCGAATTTTGCTATTTTCAACTTTTTATAAACAGGTTTGGACTTAAAATTTATATATAAGTTATATCAATAAAGTATCTGAGGTAAAAAACTATCTATCTATAAACTAACGTCGAGTATATTTTTATGAATTTGAAATATCACAAGTTACATTAAAAAGTTCATGCATGTTTACTAACAGTATCTATAAATACATACATATAAATTCCAAATACGCGCACACACACAATGTGTGATAAAGATACGAAAAGAAAAGTTGACGGAATATGAAAAGTTTTGGTATAAATAAAATATATATTTTATTGTGAAAGTTGGTAATTTCTAAATATTACGTATAAAATTTATGTGCCGATGTTTCATAATCTTTCGCATACAGGCGACAAACAAAAGTTCCGATTAATATTATGATTAATTGATATTGATCACACATCGACGCTGGCCGGTGTTTGTTGCATTTGGCAATATTTATGACTCTTTTGCGAGAAAAATATTTATGAAGATTTATCTTGTGGAATTTGTAGGAGGGTTTATCTTTAGTACTTCTTTTTGTTTTTTTTTTTAATATTAAAACTTTTATGGTTGCAAAAGTAAGTCATAAAGTGCAATAAAAAATATCTAGATAAAATTTGTACGATGTAAAATAGTATACATGTGGAATAATGTTTTGCAGAATTTAATATTCTTCACAACTTTGTACATCATAATGTATCTCTGCAAAATTATATATAACAAGAACAAATCTGTTTACTACATCATAAAATATGTAAATTTTTTTTTTCAAAATAATCGAATAAAAGTAAACTAAATTTTTTATTGTTTTAAAATAAATATTATTTTTAAGTAGACAAAATTAATTGATTAAGAAAAAGAATTTTAAATTTAACAGAAAATAGTTTTGACAATATTTACAATAGATTAAAATTTAATGATGACTACGCACAATATTTATAACACAATTGGAAAGAAAAGTAGTATCTAACGCTAAAACAATATACATATTTAAACTTTACTTAGAAGTTTCTGTTTTCAAATAGAAGTGCGCTAAGTTATTTTATTCATCGAAGCTATCATGAAGAATTGAAATTAAACTTTTCTTATATCATTTTCAGGCAAAGTTTTCTCTTCCCGATTGAAAGTTTGTTTCGACAAAATACAATCAGACTACTACATAGAAAATGCATAGAAATAGTTTTCGCAGGTGGGATTGCAGTTTAAATTTATATAACATTATTTTGCATTATATAATTATTAGTACAGTATATTATGTAAATATTGTTTGCAATTAATGTATTTTACAAATAAGCAAATATTCATTATACTAGTAATTAATTGTAAATAATTTCAATAATTTATCATTCATTTTACTTGTTAACATTATTATAAAATTACATCATGGATTGCACATTAATTCAATTTTTATTACAAAAACATTATATTTGAAACTTTAACATTCAATTTTGAATAAGATCACTAACTCTATTTGATTTTTAATGAGTTTGGTACTTTGCAGACTAAAGGCGGACTAAAACTGCGGTTATGATCCGTGACAAGTATTTGATTATAAACCACCATCAAAACTGCTACACCCCATTAACGCGTCAGAGAAAACCGTTGTAATTGTTGTGAAATGCAAATACAAATACAGACAATGAGGTTTAAAACCGCAGATAAACCTTTTTATGTACAAAAGTGCTTTTATTAAAGTAACTTATCATTGATGCAATAATTAAATACATCAATGGGTTTCTTTACTACTACATTAATGATACTGTTAATTGAATATTTCTCCTGATGTAAATCAAAATTAATGTCGGTCGTTGCAATGTCACTCCAGATTTTTATTACTCGATGAAATTGTTAGTACACTATTTTGTAAAGATATATTGCATTCTAATTTTCTGTAGAAATTGTCACTACCAGTATCACTTTTATCAATTTCATTACCACTACTTTTTTCAGATAGCAATTCATAGGTTTTATCAGCAATAGAATCGTCACTACTTTGATTGCTGATATTAGGGTTATCAAGTTCATCTATATTTGAAACATTTTCGATGTTAGCTTCATATTCCGCTAGTTGCTTTGCTGCCAATTTTAAAATTTGCTTACTGTGGTCCCTCGATGCTTTGCATCTCTCCATGTATGGTAGGCTGCAGAGCTTCGTATTCGGGGCACCATTTTTATTTTCTCTTTCCATTTATCAATTTTTTTTGTGTGTATTGTCTTTTTTTTAATTAATTTGTTTTCTTAGTCTTGTTATTATATAGTGTTCTTTTATTTTTGTTTTAAATTCTTTAAAAGTTTTCGTTTTTTTAATATTTTCAGGTAGTTGATTGTATGTGATTAGTCTATTGCCTAGTATTGTTTTTTTCGTTTTTTCTGTTCTTGTTGTGTGTACATATATATTACTTCTTCTTCTCGTGTTATGTCCGTGAATTTCTTTGTTTAATATTATTTGTAGATTTGTTTTAATTTCTTTATTTTTAACTTTTTATTTTTTTGTTAATGTTTGTTTCGTTAATTATTTTGTATATTTCTTCTGTTGGTGTTAGCTTTGGAAGTTTATGTATTATTTTAAGTATTTTGTTTTGTTGTCTTTGGATTTTTTGTATATTTGTTTGTGTTGTTTCACCCCATATATTTATTAAATAGTTAATTTTTGCTAAATAAAGTGAAAGGTATATACTTATCGCCGTTTCTTTTGTTATGCATTCCCTGGCTCTATACACAGCTCCTATTGTTGCTGCGTTTTCTTTTAATAATTTGTTAATATGTGAATCCCAGGTGAGCTTCTCAGTTAATATTATTCCTAAGTATTTTGTCTGTTTTGTTCTAGTAATTGGTATGTTTATTTCAATTTTTATGTCAATATCTTTTGTGTTTTTTTGTCTTATTACCATATAAGTTGTTTTTTCTTCATTTATTGTTTGTATGTTTTCGTCGTACCATTTAGTTAGTTTCTTAATGTCTGCATTTATGTTTCTTTCTATTGCTTCTTTATTTTTTCCGTGATATATAATACATGTGTCATCAGCATACGTATATATTTCACCAGTCATATATATATTATATATATCATTTATGTATAGTATATACAGTATTGGTGCCAGCACTTCACCTTGTGGTACCCCATATTCTGCTTCCGTTGTTTTACTAAGTATGTTGTTTATTTGTGTTCGTTGAGTTCTGCTTTTAATATATGTTTTTAACAGCTTTAAATTTGTGTTTCTTATTCCTAATTACTTCATTTTTTTAATCAATTTGTTTTTGTCGATGGTATCAAAAGCTTTCCTCATGTCTAGAAATATTGGTATAACATACTGTTTCTTGTCCAACTTTCCTGCTATATGTTGTATTATATCAGTTGTTATGCCCATTGTGTTTGATTTTTTTTGGAATGCGTATTGATTTTTATTTATAATATTATGTTTGTTTATGTGTGTCTTTAGTCTGTTATATATTGCCTTTTCTGTAATTTTGCTCAGAACTGATATAAGTGATATTGGTCTATAGTTTTCACATTTTGATTTTTCTCCTTTTTCGTATATTGCTTTTATTATTTGTTTTTTAAGTATATGTGGGTATTCACCTGTTTGTATCATTTTATTTATGAGTTTTTTCAATATTGGTGCTATTTCTTTCTTTATGACTTTTATCACTTCATGGGTTATTTGATCTTCTCCTGGCGCGCTTCTTATTTTTAGTTGTTGGATTATTTCTTATTATTATTTCTTCTATCTCTTCTTCTGATGTTTTGTTAAATGTAGCTTTTTCTTCAATTCTTGCGGTTGCTATTGTTTCATTGTCATCATTTTTTTAAATTTTTTTCGCCAATTTCTTTCCCACTGTTGCAAAGTAGTTGTTTAGTTCGTCCGCTATTTCAGTTTCATTTGTCTTTGTTTGTCCGTGTTCTGTTATAATTTCAGTTATTTTTTGTTTTGTTTTCTTCTTTGTCTTATTTAACATACTATTTATTTCTGCCCATTGTTTAGCTTGGTTTCCGTTTGCATTTTTTATTTTATTTTTGTAAAAAATTTCTTTTCTTTCTTTTATTTTGTCTTCTACTTCTTTTTTCTTTTCTTTCAGTATTTTTTTTTATTATTTCATTTTTTGGATTTCTGATGTATCTCTCTTGTGTTTTGTTTCTATCTTTTATCATCGTTATTATTTCCATGTTTATCCACTCATTGTTTTCTTTTCTTTTTATTTCCGTTATTTTTGTGTTTTGATATATTGTGTTTTGTAATATTGATGTTAGTATGTCAAAATCATATACTGTTTCATTATCTATGCTTTCAAATTCTGTTTTGATTTTTTTCAAGCTTTGTTGTTTTATTAAGTCTAATTCCGCCTCAAATCATTACAGATTCACTACCATGTTTTTTGAATTTTGGTATAACTAGTTTGTGCAGAATGGCGTTCATTTTCACGTCGCTATACACGTTCTTGACTATCACAACGAGTTAAACGAAATTGTGACTCATCTGTAATGAGTACTGGTCTACACTATCGAAGTTGCCATGCGACAGTACGAAGTTAAAACAGGTTTTTGCACAGTCTTCTTGGTTTCTTTCAGTCTATTCCTATTATTTACGTAAAATAAAAGTAATACATCTTGAAAAACATAAAATTCTACTTCAGTCATAACATCTGCGCCCGCCGAAGCCATGTTGCGCTACATGCACGTTGAAGTCTCGGTGGTTGTCGAATTGTGGCAGCGGCAGTTAGTATACGATATCGCAATTCTTCAACACTGTGAATTTCAGTATTGTATACCAGATGTTTTATATGCCCTCAAACATAAAAGTCTAGGGGATTTAGGTCAGGTGATTTTGGAGGCGAGGCAGTTGGACCTCCTCGACCAATAAACTTCCTCGGGAACACATTGTTCAAATATTGTCGCACATCTATTGCAAAGGGTGGTGGAGCTCCGTCGTGAAAATGCCACATGCGCTGTCTAACATTAATTGGAACTTCTTCCAGTAGTGCTGGTAGGGTCTCTTGTAAAAAATTTAAATAAACAGCGCCTGTTACACGATTTGGCAACAAAAACGGTCCAATAAGATTTATATTTCAGTTAAAACTATTGATTGTTACCATGCTTTAAAGTTACCCTACCGAGTATTTGAAAACAAGTTTTTTTATAGCAAACACTCGGGCGGGAGCGTGGGTAACTTCAGTTGACACTATTGACCGTCATCATATCTTGGAGCTGCCCACCCACCCACCCGTTCAAGTGTTTGTTATCAAAATATATTTATTCACAAACAGTCACGCGGGTGGAAGTACAATTTTAATTGAAACTATTGATCATCATCCTCTGGAGTTACCCGCCCGAGTGTTTGTAAACTAATCTTTTGATAACAAACTCTCGGGTGGTTGGGTGAGCAACTCCAGTTTAAATTATTGACCGTCATCATGCTCTGGAGTTGCCCATCCACTCGCGTGTGTCCAAGTGTTAGTTATCAAAATATTGAGTATTTGTAAACTAATCTTTTGATAACAGACACTCGGGCGGGTGGGCAATTATAGTTGAAACTTTTAACTCGTCATCGTTATTATGAAATCCCAAAACCTGGTTAAGAAATATCAAAATATTTTTAATAATATTTAAAATCCAACCATCTAGTATAAAAATATTGTCAGAAAGTACAAAAATTTACCATAAACTGTTAAAAAATGCATTTTATTTATATAAAGTCAAAAATAGCAAAGTTCTATCATGAAATATTAAAATATTTAAAAAAACTAAATAAAATCAACCGTTTTTATAGCAAAATTTAGCTATAAGAAAATATTTAAAAAAAAATAACAAAATCTGGTATAAATTGTAGAAGTGTAAAATTTGATTCATGAAATTTAAAAAATAGCATAATCTGGCATAAGTTTTGAATTAAACGTCAGAGGTCTCTGTATGCTTGTGGGACCGCATAGGACACCCTAAACGATTTCTGGTACTGGTTATAGCAGTCGACTTAAACTAGAAACATTTTTGTATGTAATTGTCGCTACTGCTTTTACATAATATTGTAAATTGGAATGGTGAAGAAAAACCACCATTTCCGGATGAATGTGTTGGAACAGTTAATTAATGAAAAAAAAATTCTTGAAGCAGAATTCCTAGAAATGCCTCCGAATGTCATTTAGCAAAAGGGTATATTGTTGGAACCAATTTAATTAACCATATTTTCAATATATTTTACGATCCTTTGAAAACCAGAGTGGTCTAAGTAAAAAAACTGTGATTGAAATACAATATGCTAAAATTCAAACATTGCCAAAAAATCGTGAAATAAAAAGTCAACATTTTGTTGCAATATTTGTTTTTAAATAGGACTAACATAATTTTTTATAAAAATTAATTATTGTTTTTTTTTGCAATTTTACTACATAGGTAAAAAACAGGTAAAATTTTTGTGAAATAGGGCCGGTTGCACCATATATAGTTAACTGACAGTTTAAATAACTGCGGAGTTAACTTTGACCTTCAACGGCGCTTGGGTTGTACCATTTATCGGTTAACTAACCTAGGTTATTATTATTTTTCTCAAGTTGACGGCAGGGAATCTAAGGATATCTAGGGAATTCCCTAGATGATGGCCCGCGCACTATTGTTTAGCTTTTTAAAGTTAAAAAAATGCTTTATTAATTATAAATGCTTGTAAACAAAAAATTTTTTTTTTAAATTAATTAATCAAATTTATAACTACTTGAAAATGATATAAATATTCAAAAATAAAGTAAAATAATAAAATAATTTACTGAATTTATTTAATCGTATTTGTTTATTCAATTTCATATATCCCGCCGTAAAAGTCAGTTAAAATAATAATCATGCATCATGAAATAAATTCTCGTAAATGTCAAAAAATAAATAGTTAACTGCGTCCGTTCAACTTAACCTCGAGATGAATGAGTTTATCAAGTTGGTACAACGTAAATTTAAAGTTGAATCGTTTAAACAATGAACTCGAGATGAACTTAAATTGTACAACCGGCCCTTAGACCACTATGGTTTTCAAAGGCACGATAGGTTTATTTTAAGTTCAGTAGTTTGAATCAACTGCTTATAAACTGATAAATTATACATTTTCTAAAAAAATATTTTTTCAAAACATTTTCATAATTAATCTTAGAATTCAAAAATGTAAAATAATACAGGATGTTTTATTTGAAAACAGAAACCTTACCCAATTTCTATAATAAAATGAATTTTATATTAAATATATACCATAGTTAAACTATAGCTTATTTAAAACTAAAAAAACCTTTGTTTGATATTTTAAGTGTTTTGGTCTATTGGTAATACTTGTTGAAAATTTTCTTCTTGTTTGTGGTTGATTTGTTGAGGTTTGTTCTTACTAGAAGCAAATTTGAAAACTTTTTTTTTTAATTTTGATATCTTGCGGCCAATTCTTTGAGTTGAAAACAGCACTTACATTGATACCATTAACTCCAATCTTGTAGCAATTATTGGCAAATTTTGTATTCATTTCAACACAGATTTAATGTGTTTTTTTGATGTCTATTTCTGTGTTTGTGGAATAAACATTTTCGATAAAAAGCCATTGTTTGCTTTCCGCTGCCTTAATTGAATTTATTGAATCATTTTGTTGATTGTTGCTATTGTCAAAATTATTTGCATTGTTATAATCATTGCATTTATTAGATTTATTTTCAGTTTTATTATTTATATTTTTCTTTTTGACTTTAGCAGAAGAAGTTGAGTTCACATTCGTCGTTTTTGCTGGAGTAGTTTTTTTCTCTGTTGGCAATATCATTGACGTCGATAATATTTATTTCCTTGCGGTCTGGAATTTTTTTAATTAGCAACTCTATAGTTGGGAAAACAGTTAAAAACTACAAAAAAATCTGGTTCAAAAATTTTAAACAGTTGTTAGAAATCACTAAAGTCTAGCTATAAACTGTTAAAAAATGTAAAAAAAATTATGAAATTTCAAAAATAACAAAATATTTTCGAAAAGTGCAATTTTTTTTTCATGGTTGGAGTATAAAAGTGATAAAAGAAAATACCAAAATTTGTTCACAAACTGTTAAAAATTTTAAACATCATAAAATATTAAAATATTTTTAGAAAAAACATATATTCGGTCAAAAATGGCTAAATCTTAAATAATAAACTTTTAGATACTAGCCCAATAGTTTTGTAAAACTACTTTCTTCTTTTCCCAAAAAACTTATCTGGCTAACTCAAGCAAAAATAGTACCCGTATGAGGAAATAATGATGTTTTGTTTATCGGAAACATGCTACAGACAAATGGTGATATATAAATAAATAAAACATGTTTAAATATAGTTTTAATATATACTTATTATTATGATAATTTATTCAATATATAAGTTTCTTGTTGTCAACAAAGCAATTAATATAACATTCCATAGTACAAAATGTTTTCTTAATACTATCATTACAAAAACTTACTTGAACTGACATTCATCATGATTGGTTTTGATGGCTATTGTTTTAATAAGATATCAATAATTTCTGGTATCCAAACTTAAAATACATAATAAAATAATGTATGGTTATAACTTAAATATCACTTTTTTCAAAAATATAGTTAATCCCGTAAATAAATTTAAAATTATAATTACTTACCTCCCGATATGCATCTCGAGCAGTATTGTCTATGTTGTATGCTCTATCGAATGCCTTAACCGGCTTTTTGAATTTATTTCAACCCTAAATTTTTTGCACCTTTCTGTAATCACATTCCGAATGTTCGGATTGCACTCCACAAATATAGCACGTATTTTTCAAAATACTTTTCTGCTTCACAAACAGTAAATTTAAATATAAAATCAATCAAAAAGACGTTTAAGAAAATGTATGGTTATATTGAACCATAACTTCAGTAAAATCAATAATTCTCTGCCAGTTGTTAATGTGAGCATAATTTAATATGACTAAAAATATAAATATACATATATTAGCAAATGATTATAGAATAATATACACATTTTATACATGATGATGTAAATGTTTTTAAAAAAAGTTACATATATTGTGTTAATGTTAGGTCTGTTCCAACATACGATTTGGACAGTTTGCAAACCGTTTAAACTATGCACACAAACATATTACTGTGTATAAAAGATTGCCTAAGGTTGACAAATATTTGTTTGTGTGCACAGTTTGAACGGTTTGCAAACCGCCCAAATCATATGTTGGAACAGACCTAATGTAATATTTTTTATTGTTATACTTTTTTATTATAAATAATCTTTAATATTTTTATAGTTTTATTTGCAAAAGGTAGAAATTCAATTGAAATGGTTTATAAAATAAGTAAGTAAGAAAATAATCATAAAATAATACTGTATTTTAATTTAATGTAATTTAATCTTTTTCAAAATTGCTACTAGAAAAAGGTCTAAAAATCTAAAAATTAAAAAAAAAATTAAAGCAATTACTATCATAAAATAATATTTTTGAATACGGTAAAGAATAAAAAGTTGTTGGGGGCCTAGATTTTCAATAAAATAATCACCGGAAGTAACTGTTACCCCTGTGTTAAACTTGTTGATTTAACCAAAACAGACAAAAAAATAGACTATTTTCATTGCAGAAAGTTTATTTACAGGCCGATTTGACCGAAAAAATTATATTGTAAGTACAATTATGACATAAAATTTGCGAAGATATATTTCCGAAACGAAACCGACGATTTAATATTCTAGGACTGATTGAATTTGTCTATATTCTGTGAGATAATCTTATATGTACTTTCCTAGTTAATGAAGATTTTTTTTAATATATTTTATTGATTTTCTTCGTTATTAAAGGGAAATTGTTCTTCCCTTTGGATATGGAACCAAAATTTATATCTTGGCAAGGGCTTTAAATAATAATATGGGTTAGATGTAACTTTTTTGTATTGGCCAGAAGGTGTTAATGACAAAATTTTGTTTATTTTTACGCGTATTTTTGGGAGACCGGGTCGAGTCGGAGATGGATTTGTCTGAATACCACCCTGTCGCAAGCACGAAACCCACCAAACTACCATCAAACTTTTGAAATGAACTTTTTTTATTATGCTATGTTGTTTTATACTAGATTTTATGTTTCTAAAACAATTCATAAAATAGATGGTTATACAATGCACAGAAAAAAAGATATAAGTCAAATAATCTAAAAAAAATGAATTATTTTCTCAAGTCGTAATCTTTGAGAATTCAAGTGATAAGTTGTAATATTTGTGCAGAAAATCATCCCGGTTTGATTTTTTCCAAAAATTCGCCCGGTAATAAAAATTGTCAAAAAAAGCCCCACCTTAATACTACTAAGGAATGTACATTATAAATACAGTTATCAATTTACAAATAAATAATACTGTAACTAGAATTATAGAAGGTATAGGAGTGCACTTTATTGTTTTACTGAACAAATAACTTTTAAGTAATTATAATATTTTTAGTGAAAATGCAATCTCAATCAACTTAAGTACATCTCGTTTAGTATAATCGGAATTAATCGGAATTAATTGAATTAAAATACTGATAGAGCAACAACATTTAAACTAATTAACAGCATTCACAGCAATATTTGTAAAACAACAAATATCACCCTCATTCTCATTCCACGGTATCTGTTTATACAATCAGAAAGTTACACAAATCGCGAATGTTTTAAAACGAGAACGTCCTCTGTTATTTATGTGTTTAATTTTCGTTTTGCAGAGTATATTATTGTACGAGAATGTCGCCGGGGAACGGAAGTTCGATCCAGCAGCAGGAGGACAACAGGAACAGAACTGAGCAGGAAGTGGTGCTATTAGATGGCGGATTTGCATCCCAATTAAGCTGCCATGTAGAACAGCCGATCGACGGCGACGTCCTCTGGAGTGCACGCTTCTTGGCAACTCATCCGGAGGCAGTAATTAACACCCACTTGGATTTCTTAAGAGGTAAAGTAGCATTAAGTGGGTGGGGGAGAATTACATTTATTAATCTGAATTAATTTTGCCATGTATTCCTTCGAGTGAGTGGGGCTTACATACTACACTAATTATGTAGATAAGATTGCTGAAAATGTATAAATAACCAATTAATTTAATAAATTTGTCACTTCATTCTTCAATATAATTTTTGTTATTTTATTTATTATTGCAACTATTTTTATAAATAATAAATTTGTTTTTCAAACTTATATAACTAAAATTTTAAGCTTACTTTGAGGATTGAATTCAAAAAGTAAAAAACTTATAGATGATAAGTATATAATTTTTTTGCTAGCGATACTTGTTGTAAATATATTAAGCAAATCATACGTACTAGTTTTTTAAATATTTTTGCTCTTAAACAAGTAGATATATAGAATTCTTGGTATGTGAAGTCTTTAATAAGGACTACATCGTTTTTGTATTTGGCATCTATCTATTTTTATAATTTATAAATTGGTTAAAAAGAGAATAAAAAATTGTCGCTATGGATGGACATATTTTTTAATTACACGATTTGTAATAACACTATTTACAATGTATATAATTTTTGTAGTATGGCTTGTAGTCTTTTTTGTATTTCAAGGATGGGTAGATTGTCAAGAAATTTCCCTCTCTCTGAAAGAAGTGTTTGATTTGTCTACTCGTGTAGGCGCTTATGGATTTAAAGCTCATTCTGTTTATTGCTGCAAGCGGAATCACTTTTGGCATTTTTTTGTTGAGCAGGACACAATCTTTGTTTGCTTTTTTTCCTCCGTCGCAGTTGAGGATCATGGCTCATTTAAGTTGGTCTACTGCGGTTCTAAATAACTCGTCGTAAGTTTTTCAGCTATGAAGTTTGTCGTCTCCCTGGTGATCTTTTTCTTTTGATTTTGCCTTGCATAAAAACTGAAGGTTTTTATGCTTTTTGCTGTTGCGCATGATATGATTAAAATGTTTCAATATTTTCTGTTTTATCGTTTTAAGTAGTTTTTTTGCATGCGTATATGTATAGTTTCATCAGTTACTCAGTGTGTCCGTGAAATAAATTTTGAAACTTTTTAATTGCTTGTTGTCCACTTCGAACAATGTCCATTCTTCTACTCCAATTATATGAGTGTTGAGAAGACGCAACATCAAAATTGGAAGGCAGAAGTTTATGTTGCATAATATACTATTTATTTTATTGAGAGCTGATTGTGTTTTTTAATCTTTATTTTTACTTTCGGACTTAAGTTCCATTTGTCCTTCAGGTTTGTTCCTAAGTATGTTATTGATGTTACTGTCTGGTCGTTTACATAAAAATGTGTGTTTTTTTGTTGTTGTTTTTAGTGATTATTATTGTTTTTGTCATACTTAGACGCAAATTGAGTTCTTGGGCGTCGACTAGTCTTATCTATTATTTTTTTAGTGTAAATTAATACAGAATCATCATTAGATTATTGAAGACCTGACCATTTATTGTTATTTTCTTGATCTATTGGATAAACAACGTAAATAGCACGCAACTTTGCCTGATCTCTTGCTGTACAAAGAATTGTTTTGACAATCTGTTTTCTACGAAAATGCGTGATGTTTGTCTGCTGTACATATTTAATATGAAACATGCTTCACTGTCTATTTTTGATTGTTACATAATGTATACTCTTAACTCTGTTGAACGCTATTTAAAGTCGACAAAACACGCAAAAACATTGCAGTTTACGTTTCTTGCTCTTTGGATACATTTAGACCAAATAGTGCATCTCTTATACCAAGGCCATTTTTGAACCCAAATTGCGTGTTTTTGTGAACTTTTTATTAACTGTAATTGAAGCAATTAAAAATTAATTCTTTATAAGATTCTTTTGGGTTACTTATAAAAAGTGTTTATTATGGTGTGTCTGATTTCTTTACAGAATTGGATTAGCGTTTCTTCTCTATCGCTCGTTTCAGCTTCTTAGTTCATGTATGCCTATAATGTTTGTATATGTTTTTTTGCCAATTTTTGTATCCTGCGTTGGTTGGGTTTGGTAATGTTATTTTTGTTTTTGTGGCATTGTTCAAAACTTTCTTTTTTGGAGATTTGATTGAAGGACTTTGTGTACTTTTTTAAAAGTTTTTTTTACAAACAATTGTATGAGAATTGTCCATGTAATAACGTGAATTACTTTGGTGAAGACGGCATACAGCAAGAAAGGTCGATAAAATTGTAACAACAATTAAAGTTTATATACACACAGAGCGGCGGTAATGTAAATGAATTGATACAAAATAGTGCATTAAGGGCCAAAATGAGGCTTTAGCAGCCCGCCTCTTTTAAAAGCCCCCTATTTTTAGTCGTAAAATAGTATAGTGTGTCAATGGCCAAAAATATGATTTAGTAGTTTGTCGCTTTTAGCAGCACAATTGAGCAAAGCGACTGAAAGCTGATAAAAGCGAAGGGCTGCTAAAGCATTTTGACACGAATAACACTTGATATTTAGCCTGCCCTAAATAAAAACAGTGTTTCAGAAAATTTTAAAGTTTAGCAATATGATTTATTTATAGCCAATTTGCCCACATTTTAGGGTCGAAACAGATGCTTTTGGTAGAGGTAGACAAAAAAATTAGGAAATACTAATTAGTATTATTAAATAATTATTGATGTTGGTGTCAGTCAATATTAATGACATGGGGAAGGAATTAATACATGCAGTTTATAATATCAACATTTAATAATAGTAAAGTTACGTTTAATTTAATTATAACTTGATCACGCACGTGGCTCTTTGATTTTCTGAAGCAGCGGTTTTGGTCGGGGCGGCACTGATAGGTGCTGATATGGACACCGGACAATTTCTTGGCATAAACGCGCTTCTTTCGCTGTGGAATTAACTTTGCTGTCGGTGGGGTAGCTTCTACGTTAACCACTTTACGTCATGCTATGATTTCCCTGCTTATTGGCTTCTTGATGCCATTTAATATGGTAATTTAGAGATTTAATGATCTGTTTGCAACTAATGAAAACCTGGCCGGCTATTACAAAAGAAGTAACAACATACTAATTTCTTTAAGTAAAGTAATCTAAATGCACAACAATTTTCAATTAGGGAAGAAATGATCTTACTTTAAAATATTCTGTCTCTTCAGAATTGTTCTAAAATATTTTAAATCTTTCCTGGTCTCTCGAAACTGGTTATGAAATATTTTATTTCTTTGGCTCAATTTAGACATAAGAATATTGGTTTTATAATATTAACTAAAAGTAACATCTAGAACAACTCTGGAAAAAGCACAAATGTTTATAATAATTTTGACAAAAGATTAAAAGTTTTGATTACTTTAAAGTAAGCTTTAAAAGATCAGAAAAAAAAAGAACACTGAAGAGCAAATTTAAAATAGTTACAATAGTAACGTTTTGTGCTTTTTTTATCTATAATTTTTTTAAATAATAATCATTTAATATATGTTTCATAGTTTTCTTAGTTTCTCCGCACATTCTGCACACTTTAAAAATCCTTTTCCATCCAAAGTTTTGTCACTTGCTTTTTATTGCTACATTTAAATCTTGCATTTATTTTTTAATTATTTTTTGTTGGTAAAGATCTAGAACATTTTAGATTAAGATTGGAAAAATTTAGAATTATTTAGAACCATTTTAGGAAGGAAATTTAATTGTTTTATAGTTAAATTTGTGTCAAAAAATATCTAAAATAATGAAATTAATATTTGAAAAGCCAGGGAAGATTGAATATATTTAAAAAGTTAACAAAATTAAGATTGAAAGAATCTAGAAGAATTAAGAGTTTTTTTAAGTTAGAACCTATCTAGAATATTGTAGAGCAAGATTTGAAGAGCTAGGAGAGATAAAATATATTTAAAAGAGTTTGAAAGATCTGGAATAGTTTAGATTAAGACTGAAAGAATATAGAATAGTTAGAATTTTTTATTATTAAATTGTTTAATTTTAATAACAAGTCTTTTAAATGCAATAAACTGCCTTGTTTCAAATTTTTGAAGTACAAAATTCAGTAGCAATTCCTTGGCTTTTAAGGACTGTTCAAATATTTAACAATTGCTTAGTCCATATTATGTCAGATCCTCATCCAAACTTGTTCTTTACGATGACGTCTATTTATTCGTACCCAAATTTGAAAACGACCGTCATAACGTATTAACCAAAATTTGAACTCGTCGCTAAAGAGTACTGGTGACTACTGCGCTATACCCAAATTTGCATGTTGTTGAGCAAACGTTAGTCTGTTCTTTTTGTGAATCAGTCAACCGTGGCTATTAAATTGTTCTCCTGATTCTTAGATTGTTTTTTGCTATCATTTTCTTATGATTTCCGTACAAACTTGAAGTTCACTAGGTCATGCTTCACAATCGATTCAAGACCTTAAAGATGGAATTCGTAAAGTTATCGAGGACATACATCCGCAAATATGCGAATTGGTCATGGAAAATTTCATAAAAAGTATGTGGTACTGCAACCGTAACTGTAGCGGCCATTTTACTGATATTGTTTTCAAATGTTAATGGCATACCTTCCTCTTTACAATGAAATAAACATTTATTGATTTCTCTTAAAAAATACCTGTTTTTTTTAATATCAAAATGAAACCTTTTATTGGAAAACCCTATATAAGATAATAATATGAGATTATTCTGGGCGAGACAATATGTCGCCTTCATCAGAAAAAT